>OX596077.1:112230038-113435038 GCA_951394005.1 Protophormia terraenovae | reverse complement strand
TAATAAAAATACCTAAGAAATTTATTTTACTGCCATTTTTGAGAGTAGATATAGCTAATTAAGCAGCGATATGTTAAAATATAGTATTGAATTTCTAAGAAAGTAGCCAGGAGATAACGAAACATTGCCTCTGTGTCTCTGAAGTACGGACAGACATAATTATACCACTTATTTAGATTAAAATACCTATTCACAGATAAATTGTGACTGAAAAGTACTCATAAAATAAAAGTTGTGACTATAGATATAAATTTTCTCTTCACAATCACAGAAAAAAGTCATCAATTAACAAACATGTTAGAAAATAATTCATTAAATTAAAAACTTGTTCAAATTTGCACCTCTCACCAAAATGATTATATCAATTACTAAAAACTGTAAAAAATACTAAACAGAAAAAAATTCCCAATTAATAAATTAATTAAATCAATCAAGTTGTTGATTGGATGAATTAAAAATGTATATAGGATATAAAAGTATAGTTAAATTTTATTTTTATTTCATTTTTGCTTGAATAAATTTATAAAATTTCGATGCAAAATGAAACAACTATGTTAATTGAAAACGAGAGAGAGGCTATAGTCGGTCAAGACCGACCATATGATACCCTACACCATTAGACCTGTGTCCAATTGTAAACCAACACTTACTAAATGTAAAATAAATTATACAAATACAGAACAATGCATTTATACTAATGATTTTATATGATTTTATGCCCTTTAGGGTGATTCCCGGAAGTGGGTTTATATGGGAGCCAGACGGACGGACATCGTTAAATCGACTCAGAAAGTGATTCTGAGTCGAAGGTGGTGGTCCGATAATCATTTCTGTGCGTTACAAACATCAGCACAAATGCATTATACTCCAACCACCTATGGTGGTGTAGGTTATAATAAAGACCGTAATAATTTTTTACGTAACAAGCTACAGGGTGTTTCAACAAATCGTAATTTCTATAAATCAAGTTCAATTTGAAAGATTTAAAAACCTTTGTAAAGAAGTTAAAAAGATATTTGCTTGAATTTGAAAATTTCGATTTTTTTTTTTTTTTTTGTGGTTTTTTCAAATAATTTCTGTAATAAATTAGTGATTTTTTTTAATATCCTAATATTCCCATTACAATTAAAATAAAGCCTGGAAAATTTCATGAAATCGGTCTAGATGTGAAAAATTATAAAAATCAAGATTTTAAATTGAATACCAAAAATTGTTTTTTTTTTTTTAAAAAAAGTGGTGTGACTTTTCCACCGTTTTCTCAAAACTTATTTGATAAAAAATATTTTTTTTTTACATATTTTAAAAGAAAAAGTTTCCAGAATGAATTATAAGAACATTTCTATCTGATTGAGAAATGCACCCTATGTCCAGCATTGTTGAAATATAGTGAAATTTTGAACAGAATTTCAAGTTCATCGTGAAATATTTAAAAAGTTATGCGAGATTTTTTAAAACTAAAAAATTGTTTTAATAACTAAATATATACAGATTAATTTGACAATAAATTAGTTTCCGCCCGCTCAGAAATGTTGTTAAAAGAGTGTATTTTATTAAAATAGTAAAATTTTTAGAATTTTATTTATTAAGTGCACAAAAAAAAAAAAAAAAATATTAAAATTAATTTTTTTTATATATATTTTTAATGTAATATATTAGAAAGATAACGATCTTTTCGTATACAAAAAATTATTGCGGGTCATTTTTATAAGTATTCAAATCTAAACAAGTTCTTCTTAAAAAATTATAAATACTAGAATTTATTTATTTTTTTTTTTTTTTAGTAAAGCATCTTTCAATTTTTAAATATATAAAAAAACTAAACATAATATAAAAACAGACATATTTACCTATCCATTGATATACATATTATCAACATACCTACCGACAAATGGAACAAATTTATTAACCTCAATATGGATATCTGAGCTAAAATTGCCAAAAATGTACATTTTAGTATATTGATCATAAAAATTTTCTGGAATTTAAAATGTTTTCATACAAAATATTTTAATTTCAAATTAAAATTTATTAATTACTAGAAATTTGTTTCTAATATCTCATATCTAGAAAAGAATTAAAAATTATTTAAAAATATTCTTAAAGATATATTAAACATCATTTAGAGTTTATCTAACATTTTGGTTTAAAACTTTTTTTATATTAAAGCGATTATGCTGATTTTTTTATGCAAATTTACCTAGGATAGGGCTTAAATAGTCTACGAAAGTTTTTATTAATTTTTTTTTAAAGATTGTCTCATATTTTAGTTCATAACTCCTTTTCTACTGAATCGATTTTGTTGCTTTAAAATAGCAATTTAACTAGGATAAGGCCAAATATTTTAAGTTAATTTTCATTAACTTATGTATTATAATCTCGATTAGAGAATGTTTTCTACAGACAAACGGACATAATTAAATTCACAAAAATTTTATAAAGTGTAAATAAATACATAGAATTGTTTTGAAATTGAAGAAGCAACAAAACATATTTTTATATACGAGGACATAAATGGTCAGATTTCAATAGATATCTATTAAATTTAGGAAAAACATATTTATACCCTACACCACCATAGGTGGGGAGGGTATTATGCGTTTGTATTGAAGTTTGTAACACCCAAAAATATTTGTCTATGATCCACCTTAATTTATAACAATTGGCTTAGAATCACTTTCTGAGTCGATGTCCGTCCGTCCGTCTGACCGTCTGTCCGTCCATGTAAACCTTGTAATCAAACTACAGGTCGCAATTTTGAACAAAAATTTATGAAATTTGGCACACAGTTTTCTTATAGTTCAAGGACGAAGTTTTTTGAAATTGGTTATTATCGGTCCATTATTTCACCTAGCCCATACAAAAGTCCTCCCGGAAAAGGGCTTTAGCGATAATACATCCCTTAAATATAGCAATATTTCAATATAAGTTCCATATAAGTCTATGTACCAATTTTCAAGAAGATAGGTCCATAATTGACCATAGCTCCCATATAAAGACCTTTTCGGCAATCACCCAAAAGTGAATAAATTCATATAAATGTTAGTATCAACGTAATATTCTGTATTCGTATGTTTTATTTTCCACTTATTATCAGTATCGGTCCACAATTGGCCCCAAGTCTAATAAAAGACCCCTCCCCGAAATTTAATGTATACAATGGTGTAGGGTATCATATGGTCGGGCTTGACCAACTATATCTTTTATTCTAGTTTTATATATATAAATTGTCAGATTTCAAGAGAATGTACTTTCATGTCAGTTTATGTATTAAATAGGTATTAAGAAACTCTTTGACCGCTGGTGGTGTGTAAGATTATTATCATTTCATATTTTGTTCATGTTCTAGTAAAATGGCTAATGTGTTAATTTATTTTTTTATTATTATTATTATTATTTTATATTTTATCTATTTTTAACAATTATTCTCAAATTTATATCTTTTAACAAAAAATCTTAATTAATGGCCAACGAAAGGAAATTGCTTTCATTTGATAAAACAAATTGCCAGTCTATCCATAAAATCAGCCACCTTTTAAATTAACAAATACACGCATAAATAAATTTACGAGCTGTATTTAAAAAAAGAAACAAATAGAGATACTAGCAATAATTTTTATTTTATTTTTTTCTTTAAAAGTAATTTTTTTTCATAATTTCCGTGAAATTTATGTAAATTTTTTCTAACAAATTTAATAGATATTATAAATTATACCATAAAAAGAATTCAGTTTTTTCATAAAAGACAAAAAAATAACTAAAATGAAATCTTTATAGAAAAACAGAATCTTATAGAATTATTGTTTGGAGTAGAGAAGATACAGCAGCACAATATTTTGCTACTAAATGCCACAAGAGATTAAATGGTTTTAAAATATCACCCATATATTTAACATAAACTTAAGTGGTAAAGTAAGCGTATGGACGACCTTATTACAACAATGTTAGTATATAGTATATGTATGAGTATAATACCACAACAAGGGAAAGATATTTATTCGGTCACTGTTTTTTGTTTTAGGAATTTTCATGTAAAGCGGTTTTACTTACTGTTGGTGTGGCAATTCATATTTAAGAAAATCTCCGGTGGCACAATACATATTTTTGTTTAGTGTTCTTTATTTTCTTGGTATTTTCTTTGTTTGCTTGTAAAAGATTTAAGACTTTATTAAGATCTTAAATCCTAAAATTAAGGTAATTAATCCAAAAAAAGTTGTAGTTTTTTTTTTTTCTATAAGTATCTGTGTGCCTAAATAAGTGTGTATTTTATGGCTCTCTTTAGAGCTTTTTGTATTTGTTGGTTCTGGTATTATTAAGTTTTTCGTTTTTTTTCTTTGACTGTAAAGAAGATTATTGTCTCTTTTAATTTTGTTAATACATTTTTGTATTTTTTTAATTTTTCTTAAAATTGAAAGTGCTTTAAAAAAAGAAATAAAATAAATAAGTTTCATAAATTTAAAAGAAAAATTAAGAAAAAAAGAACTGATATTTTTATTAGGCTTCATGCTATTTTTATTAATGGAGAAAAAAAGTTTTATTAAACTTCTTTAAAAGTTTGTCAATATGAAAGCTCATAAAAATCTGTTGACAGTTGAGTGAATAAATTCAAGTATATCAAATTACTTCCTAATAAATTATAGGCACACAAGGCCTAAAATTATCATAAATTAAAAATTAAAGAACAAAAAAAAAAAAAACAAGAAAATTTAAGAGAAAATTAAATGAGAGAAAATTTTAATAAATAGAAATAGTTTTAAATTATATTGTTCCCTATAAACATATAGGGGATAATAAACTGTATTTAAAATTAAACTGATTATTTAAACATTTTAATAATTCAAAAAAAGAAACATGTTTGAGTGCTTATATATTCTATATCTTATTATATTGAAATTTTTTTTTTTTTTTTTTTAATTTGTTTCTTTACCGGATTTTGTTTTTTGGTTTTTTTGATAAAAATTCATTATACTCTATATTATCATAGGTAAATGTGTTATTGCCGACATTTGTAACTTCCCGAAAATATGGTCCAATTTGCTCAAAGTTATTCCCTGTATCGCTTAAACATTGTCCGTCCGTCTGTCTGGGTTTGTCATACTTTTTATTACATTCTCGTTTTCTTTTTATACACTACACAATCATATGTGGATGGGGTATTACTCGTTTTATTATTTATTTGTAACGTACAGAGAATATTGTGGGATTCTCTACCATTTGATTCAGATTCACTTTATAAGTTAATTTAACAATATCCGTCCCTCTGGATACCTGTTAATTTGTGTCTATTCATTCGTGTGTCCCGAAAATTTAAAATTAAATAACAAAAAATAAGAAAATTAAATACAGAAAATTTTAATAAACAGAAATTGTTTACAATAATATTGTTCGCTATAACCATATATAATAAAATTTTAAAAAATTTTAACAATTTTAAGAAATTTAAAAAAGAAGTAAATAAAAAGTTTAAGTGTGCAGTCGGCAGTAACAAAAAGTTCTTTATTCTCTACTTTCTTACAGGTCAATGGATTTTTATGCTGAAATTTGTAGCATTTAGAAAATATATCTAATCAAACCAGAATCATTTTCTGTATTGCTTAACCATGTCCGTCCGTCTGTCTTTCTGTCTGCCCGCTATTATTTTGATGTTTTACTTATTTTGTTATACCCTATAGTGCAGTGCCTACACCACCCTGGGTCTTATGCGTTTCTGCTTTTTGTTTGCAATACTCAGAAACATTTTTCATATCCCTATCTTAAAAGTATCCCTTTTGCTTCAAATTCACTTTCCGAGTTTATTTAATAATGTCTGTCCTTCCGTCTAGAAGCCTGAGATGATGTCTGTTATTAGAGTTTCACTAGAAACGACATTTTTGCGTTTATAATTTTAAAAAGTCACTCAAACAATACGTATTGATAAGCTTAATACAGAAAAATTACTAAAACTTTTTTCTTAATTTGTCTTCAGTACCATGCTGGCTATTGAAAATCATAATTTTGGTAAAACTCTAAATTTTTTTATTTTTTTTTTTTTTTTTTGACAAAATGTACCAGATCCGTGATTTTCAGTTGTAAGTAGGAAACTTAAGATCTATTTTTAACATTTTTATAATATTTTCCCTGTATTTTTGTCATCAATACTAAACGCTTGTGGTCTTTCTGCAACAAAATCGAGAAAATAGAAAAGCATTTTATCGAGATACTTTAATAAACAGACATACATTTAGACCAGACAGACGGACAGACATATTTAAATCAACTAAAAAGTTGGATATAAGACGAATGGTACATGTGCTTAAAGGCAAAGATCTGAGAATTTATATGATGTATCACAAACATTAGCACAAATGCCTAATACCCAAACCACCTATGATGGAATCGGGTATTAAAATGGAAATAGTGGGCCAATACCAGACAGACAGATGGACGGACGAACGGACAGCGATACAAAATATGTATCGATACTAATTTTTTTTTCACCGATACACTCTACTGTCCCAAAATGGTTCCGTTGCTCATAAATTCTTTAAATACTTTACTAATTTGATAAAATTCCGCACCCTTGTTGCATTTGGTAAGGTGCATAAGACCATTAGAAGGTTTTGCCTGCTGATGAAAATGTTTTTTGTCGGTAAATTTGTAAGAACATTTCGAAAGTCACTGCAGTTTGGTTCATTATTAAAAGCGGCAATTTTTGAAAATTGTTTAATTATCTCAATAACTTTTTTGTTATCTACCTCACCCACAACAACAATTTTGTACAACAATTATCCACTACTTGTAATACGCGTGTATTACTTTATTAAAAACGTTTTCGCTTAATTGATATTTCATTTAATATAAAAACATTTAACCAAATTTGCCACACCTCTTAGATTGCTTTTAATTCAAAAAGCATTCGATGATAAATCATACATATTAAACGTTCTATTACTTTTATAAAAATTTTTTGTTTTGGCACAGGGAGAAAAAGACAATTAAAAGTATTAATTTAAGTTCCACTTTTTTGTTTTTAAAAAAGTATTTAGTATTCAAACTATAAATAAACATTAAGAAATTAGGAATTAAATTATTTATTTTATTTAATTTATTGTTAAACAATTAATAGGAACAGTTAACTATAAACAATTTATATTGTCAAAAATACTTTGATTTATAAGGTTGCCTTAGTAAAATTTTACGACCAACTTAAGCCTATAATTTATTTTATAAAATTTAGTGGTAAAACAAAAAACAACAATAAATTGACCTTAATACTAAAACAAATATAAAAACTATTAAGCCACCCCTTTGGAAATAGAAAATAAATCCTCTTTTCCTTCATTTCTTTTATTTATTTACTTTATACTCTAAACGAAATAAATATTTAGCTACAATTAGTAGTGAAAATCCCTTGAGACTATACAAAAAGGGACTTAACTAATACAATTGACCACAAGTCAGACGCACGTTTATAGAGAAATGAATAAAAAGGGACTAAACTAAAAATTATTAAAATCCACAGGCCATAAAGTATTTTAAGTTAAATAGAATTATATTGTGGTAAATGTTGTTGACTAGAGTGTCTAAGTGTTTAAGCTTATTTGTCTCCTCATACCTTTTTCTGTTTCCTTTTTATTTGAACACAAAAACCAACCAAAAGTTAAGCCAACTTAGGTTAATCATCATAAATCATTAGAAATACATATAAATAAACAAAAATTAAAAATTTGTTTATTAAAATTAAAGCCACTACATTATATTAAACATATTTACATGGCATATTGCTTTCGAAATTATTATTATTTTTTTTAACTTTATTTACCCTGATTATGCGGGTAATTTGTTATTCAACTGATATCTGTGGTTAGGAACCAGAAATATGGAAAGTCTTATTTATAATGAAAAAAAAAAAAAAAAAAATATTGTTTAATAAAAAAGTAAACATATTCACACTTTAAAACTTGAATGACCATATGTTTTCTGCTGAAGGGTTTTTTTGTTTTTTTGTAAATTTGCTATTTTTCAATAACTAAAAATACTTGGACCATTTGAACCTTATCTTTGTTATTCAACTGATATCTGTGGTTAGGAACCAGAAATATGGAAAGTCTTATTTATAATGAAAAAAAAAAAAAAAATATTGTTTAATAAAAAAGTAAACATATTCACACTTTAAAACTTGAATGACCATATGTTTTCTGCTGAAGGGTTTTTTTGTTTTTTTGTAAATTTGCTATTTTTCAATAACTAAAAATACTTGGACCATTTGAACCTTATCTTGTTAATAAAGATTTAAACTTTTTATCAACATTTTAATGGCCACACAATTTTGGTTGCTCTACACTCAGTCTTTACTGTCATTTATTTACGTCAAATATATATGTTTGTATTTATCTATGGTTTACAAGGGAATTTGTAGGCTTTTCTAGTTTACTACATTGTTATAGCCCTATTTCTCTTCTACAAAACATGTTTAGCCTTCTTTGCTCTATATATCTCACTCGGAAAATTTTGATAATAATTTTTTACCTTAATGTAAGCATAATTGCTCGAGGGCCTCAAAGGGTTAAAGAAAAGGTTAATTTAAAAAATATTTTTTTTTATATTCGAAACAAACTTCTAATTATAAAAAATATTTATAATTACAAATAAAATATTTTAAAAATTGAAAAATTTTGTAGTATTTTGACCCAAAATATATTCAAGGGTTGGATTCCCCTAAGGCCTAGTTGGCAGTGAGCTAGTCTATCAGCCTAGGGGTTGTGAGTTCGATTCCCACCAGAGACTCTGGTCTATTTCCTTACTCCGCTTTGTTAGAACTAGAATATAATTTGTAATTGTATTGTAATTATTCAATAAATAAATAATATTCAAGGGTTAATTTTAAAAAATGAAATATTTTCGAAAAAAATTTCAATTAAATTATTAATCAGAACTTTAAAATGATTTTAAAAATGTTTATATTTAAATAAATTACTGAAAATCAAGGAATTTACAAAAAAATAAAAATATAATCTATTAAATGATTTATCAAATATAAAAACTATTACTTTTTTAATTGTAGCAATTATTCAAGTAATCAAAATTCAAATTTTCTAATATTTTATACTAAAAACATTGCCTTACAGCAATTTTTTTTTTTTTTTTTTTTTTTTTTTGAATTTGATTAATTTATTTAATTATAAAAATATTTTAATTCATTTTAAAATTTTGATTAATAATTTAAATGAAATTTTTTCGAAAATATTTTTTTCTGTGTTCAAAAATATTAAATTCAAATTTTTCATACAAAGAACTGAAATCAAATTTCAATTGAGAATAATACGTAATCAATTAATTTATTAATTCAAATACAAACTATTAATAAATGTATATTCAGTTATTCATTTTCGATTAATTTATTAATTGATACAATAAGAAAAATAAAGGAAAGTCACACAGAAAAAATATGGTCCATTAAACGATTTATCAAAGATAAAAACTATTCCAATTACTTCTTTAATTGTAACAATTATTCAAATTATAATTTTCTAATATTTTTACTTAAAAAATAAAACAATTTATTGACTTTCAATTATTTTTATTATTATATCAATTAATTAATTAATAATATATAAATAAAAATAAATAATAATTTGAATATACAAAAAATTTAATATACAATTTTTTTCATAGGTTGAATTAATAAAATAATTGGAATTTAGACTTTTCTGTGTAAAATTTAAATTTAATTTATTAGAATACTTTGATTTTGAGTAATTTATTTAATTAATAAAATATTTGAATTCATTTTAAAAGTCTGATTAATAATTTAATTTAAAATTTTTCGAAAGTATATTTATTCTTTTTTTTTTTTTTGTTTTTTTTTTTGCAAACAAAATTAGAATATATGAATTTTGATCAATTAAGTAATTGATACAATCAAAAAAGTAATTGGAATAATTTTTATTTTTTATAAATCGTTATTTAGACCATATTTTTTTTTTTGTATTGTGTTTTTAATTATTTTAAAATAAACTGAAATTTTTGTTGCTATTTGTATTTTTTTATATTAAATGTAGAAGATTTATTTTAGTCTTCTTTTCCATTTTTTTTATAAACTGTTGTAACAAAATCATGGCAAACCTCCTTTCATCTAAAATTACTTCAAATACAATTAGCTTAAGTAATGTTTCTATAACAAATTTGTCGTTAATTACCTTAAAATGAATGAGTTTTGTTTTACGTAATTAAACTAGTTGTTATTTTAAGAATTTATGTAAAAGAAAGTATTTAAAGGTAATTACGAAATCTACATAAACCATCATTAACGAAGTTATAAATAGGTGGTTAAAAAGGACTGTAAATTACCCTTTACTATAGTATATTTTTTGGGTTATAAGATATCAAAATGTGGGTCTTATGTTCTAGCAGAATCTCAT
This sequence comes from Protophormia terraenovae, assembly GCA_951394005.1. Taxonomy (NCBI): domain Eukaryota; kingdom Metazoa; phylum Arthropoda; class Insecta; order Diptera; family Calliphoridae; genus Protophormia; species Protophormia terraenovae. Next base: position 113,424,641 of record OX596077.1, on the reverse strand, counting down.
TTTTATTTTATAAGAAAATAATCCACCTGCCTGATCGGAAAATAAAATATTCTATTTTATTTATGGAGCTTACAGGATTATTTTCTGAAAATTTCAAGAAAATCTGTCCAGTGATTTAGTAGTATACAAACAGGCAGACAGACAGACAGACAGACAGACAGACATACACACACATAAAAAATTTTATTTTCAGTTTGAAGTGAAATAATGAAAAATTAATGAATACAATAGAAGTAAACCAAAAGAAAACATTCTTGCTTGGAATAAGATGAAATTACTGAACCAACTTTAGATGTTAAAAAATATTACATGAGCCGATGATTGTTAAGGCAGACGGACGGATGGACAGACATCATTGAGTCAAATCAAAAGATGATTTTAAAACAATTGATATACTGAAAGATTTCGGTGTAAGTGTGCTATATTTTTAAGTTATAAGATAAGAGCAAAATGCTTAATAATACTTTAGCAGATATGATGGTGTAGGGTGTAATTTAAAGCAAATATTTTAATTCAACTACATAATTACCAATTATGAAATTGCAGATAATCATTAAATATATTGTAGTTCTTTAACGCGATTTATAAATGATAACTACTTATTTAAAACCGCAATAATTTTAAAAATTTTCAAATCTAATTATGTCCGTCTCGATGTCCGTACAACAAACCAACTTTAGATGTTAAAAAATGTGATATGAGCTGATGGTTGTTAAGGCATACGGACGAATGGACAGACATCATTGAGTCAAATCAAAAGATGATCTTAAAACAATTGATATACTCAAAGATTTCGGTGTAAGTGTGCTATATTTTCAAGTTATAAGATAAGAGAAAATTGCTTAATAATACTTTAGCAGATATGATGGTTTAGGGTGTAATTTAAAGCAAATATTTTAATTCAACTACATAATTACCATTAATGAAAGTGCAGATAATCATTAAATATATTGTAGTTTTTTAACGCGATTTAAAAACCGCAATCATTTTAAAAATTTTCAAATCTAATTATGTCCGTCTCGATGTCCGTACAACAAAATTCATTTACGAATGTTTTATAATCAATGAATTTTCCATTAAGCTTAAAGTTGATTTAAGACTTAATATTTTTTCATAATTTAAATTTCCATTCTTTTAAAATTTTGCCCTTATTAACTCCTCATAAATTAAACTTTTCCTACATCCTTTGTTATAACGTTTTTATATGCAATTTTTTTTTAATAATTTGCTATGATGGTCGTTTGTGGTTTTAAAGAAATAACTTTATTAGTGATTGCTTTTTTCTTCTTTTCCTTGTTTTATACATAATTTTTGTTTTTTACTTCAACATAATTGCGGTTGTAATACAGACATAAATTATGACTTCAAAAAAAGGGTGTTAATTATTGTGTATAAAGGATAGAATATAACGGAAGAAAATGAAGATGTAAAATATAAAAAAAAATTATGTTAGTTAATAAATTTTAAAGAATTTTAAAAGACATTAAGATAAACTTTTTACCAAAGTAAATTATTGCACTAATGATAGAGCATAAAAAGTTGTGTTAATGATTTAAAAGTTTTATTATTTAGATTTTAAAGGCATTTAGTAATCAAACTTTTTTTTTCTAAAGACTTGATAAACAAAAAAAAAAAAAAAAAAAATCAGAGATTAATTAAATTGAAGTATAAAAGGATTATTACAAAAGTTGAAATTATACTTATAATTTGAAGTGTTTTCTTATAAAGGAGATAACAAATTTTAAAGGAAAAAAAAGTATAATGATAAATTTTACTCTTAAAAAAATCCCAAAATAATTAACTATTTCTATCACGATTTGAGTTAATACAGGATTTTCTAAAACAATAGATTAAAGTTTAACTGGTTATAACTAAGATTATTTAAAGCTGTTTTGTTCCATCAGGACTTAAATAGATATAATAATATGTTACCCTTTCCCCAACACTTCATTTGTCTCCATACCATTTACTTCTCCCCTAAGAGATAACAAATCAATTATTTAGTTAAAATTGATGAGCTTACTTCCTAAAAAAATTTATTAGGTTTAAGGTAAAAATAATGCCAATATCGTTACCATTTTGTTTCATGATGACTAATGGCTTTAAAAGCATTTTAACCAAAGTTTTATATTACAAACGAAAAATATAAATTTCCACATGCAAATATTCTTAAATACACTGAGAAAAATTATAAACAAATGAAACAAAATATGATCACATTTAAAATAGCAATAATTTAAAAAAATGTTTTTATTAAAAAAAATGTTTATATATACATAAAAAAAACCAGTTAATATTCAATATTTTAATCAATAATTTAAATTTCATTTCACTGAATTTCTTTCAGTATATTTTCTCTATAATTTTCCTACACTCCTGCAATATAACTCATTCCTTTAATACTTTAATATATGGTATTAGAATACTTTTTTTTCCGGAGTTAAAACAAATATGCTAAAATATAAATTCATTTACACTCTTTTTTTCTACCTTAATAAATAATAAAAATAAAATATTTTCCATTCATTTTTATTCTGTTCTATTAGAGTATAGACAAAAAAACAAAAGTTACACCACCATAAGCGCCTAGGGGAATACAATGCTATATTATGACCTCGTATGAATGTGTAACAGTATAAATGGGTTGAAAAAAATAAAAAAAAATGAGGAAAATACTAAAGTAAACAATTCCTAAAATGAAAAAAAGAAAAAACTTTTAACATGAAATATCTCCATACACAATTGTCATAAATTTTGAAAAATATAAACCATTGAAAAATGTTTTAGACAATTTTGTAAAATAAAATTTGTTTTTATATACGTATGCAAATAATTTTTGTTTTTATATACGTATGCATGTACAACATCTAAGGTAACCATATGGTCACCCATTATGTAGGGTAGAGGTATTATAGGAACTTTTATAGGGCATTTTTTTAATTTGATATTGTTAACGTTTTTTTTATATTGTTAATGTTTAGTTTTAAATATCTGGTATAATTTTAATATGATTTTGTATAAAAAAGTTATCGATAACTATGGATTTTTAAAAAAACTTAACAATAAGAAATTTTTACTTTTAATAAAATCGATAGCATATGCTTACTAAGCGAAACTTTTCTTTTTTAAATAATAGCTAGCGATTACTTTAATTTTCTAAAGAATATTTATAGAAAACTTAGTTTTTTTTAAAATTCGATATTTTTGGTTTTCTAAAGTAAAGTTTACTTTTTTACAGTTATCGATATCTCAAATTTTCTGAAGAGAAGTTGCTAAAAGCCTTAATTTTCTAAAGAAAAAATATCCAAAACTTAAATTTTCTAAAGAAAATTTATCGATTAGTTTAACTTTCTAAAGAATAGCTATTGATTAATTTAATCTATAGAAATTTGATCGATAACTTTAATTTTCTAAAGAAAAGATATCGATAGCTTTAATTTTTTAAAGAAAATGTATCGATGACTTTAATTTTCTAAAGAAAAATTAATCTTAAATATAATTTTCTCAAAAATTGTTATCGATAACTTTTATTTTGTAAAGAAAAGTTGGCTATAACTTTAGTTTTCTAAAGAAAAGTTATCGATAAATTTAATTTTCCTAAGAATAGCTATTAATTACTTTAATTTTCTAAAGAAAAGTTACAGATTACTTTAGTTTTCTAAAAATTTATCTAAAACTTTTATTTTCTAAGAAAAATATCCATAACGTTAACTGTCTAAAGAAAATATATCGATAACATTAATTCTCTAAAGAAAATTCTTCGATAAGTTTAATTTTCTAATGAAAATTTAACGATAACTTTATTTGTCTAAAGAATAGTTATCAATTACTTACATTTTCTAAAGAATCGTTATCGAACACTTTGATTTTCTAATGGAAAGTTTGAAATTACTTTAGTTTTCTAAAAATATATCGATAACTTTAATTTGCCAAATAAAAGACATCGATAACATTAATTTCCTAAAGAAAATATAAATATAACTTTGATGCTGTAAAGAAAATTGATCGATAATATTAATTTTCTAAGGAAAAGATGTCGATAACTTTAATTTTATAAAAAATATTTATCGGTAATTTGAATTTTATAAATAAAAGTTATCGATAACTTTAATTTTCTAAAGAAATTTTATCAATAACTTGAAAGTTCCAAAAAAAAAAAAAAAATTATCTATAACTTTAATTTCCTAAAGAAAATTGAACGATATCTTTCACTACCTAATGAAAAGTTATCGAAGCTTTATATTTCTAAAGAAAAGTTATCTTTGACGTTAATTTTTTATAGAAAAGTTATCGATAATTTTTGATTTCTAGAAAAAAGTTGCTGTTTCCTTCTTCTGTTTTCTAAAGAAAATTTAACGATTACTTTTTTCTAGAGAAAAGTTATCGATGAAATTTATTTTCTAAAGAAATGTTATCGTTAAACAAAAATTAAGTCTAAAATTTGTCTTCTTAAAAAGTTATTGATGACTTTTTTTCAAATTAAATTAGTTTAAAACTTTTATTATTTCAAGAATAGTTATCGATAACTTAAAGAATAATTATCGTTTTCTTTTGATTTCTAAAGTAACTTATTTATAACTTTTGCTTTGTCAAGAAAAATTAAAGATAGCTTTTGTTTTCTAAAGAAAAGTTATCGTTAACTTGTTTAAAGAAAAGTTATGGATGACATTTGCTTTTAAAAAAGGATTGTGAATAACACTTATTTTCTTAAGAGAAATAATTGATAACATTCGATTTTTAAGAAAATTTATCGATAATTTTTTATTTCCAAGACAAAGTTGTTATTTTCATCTTTTGTAGAAAAGTTATCGATAATTTGTGATTTCTAGAAAAAAGTTGCCGTTTCCTTCTTCTGTTTTCTAAAGATAATTTAAGGATTATTTTTTTATAGAAAAAAATTAGCGATCAAATTTATTTTCTAAAGAAATGTTATCATTAAACAAAAATTAAGGCTTAAATTTGTCTTTTTAAGAAAAGTTATTGATAACTTTTTTTTCAAATTAAATTAGTTTAAAACTTTTATTATTTCAAGAATAGTTATCGATAACTTAAGGAATAATTATCGTTTACTTTTGATTTCTAAAGTAACTTATCGATAACTTTTTCTTTGTCAAAAAAAAATTAAAATAGCTTTTGTTTTCTAAAGAAAAGTTATCGTTAACTTGTTTAAAGAAAAGTTATGGATGACATTTGTTTTTTAAAAATGGATTGTGAATAACACTTATTTTCTTAAGAGAAATAATTGATAACATTCGATTTTTAAGAAAATTTATCGATAATTTTTTATTTCCAAGACAAAGTTGTTATTTTCATCTTTTTGTTTTCTGAAGAAAAATTTTCGAAAGATTTTTCCCTAAGGAATAATTATCGTTACCTTTTTTCGATAACTTTGGATTCTCTAGAAAAGTTATAATTTCTAAAGAAAATTTATCAATGATTTTTGTTTTCTGAAGAAAAGTTCAGAAATTGCTATTAAAAAAATTTATCGATGATATTTTTTAAAAAAGAGTCATTGGCGATAACACTTATTTTCTTAAGAAAAGATATCGAATGCATTTGTTTTTTTCAAATAAAAGTTATCGATAACTTTATTTCTCCATTTCTCTAAAAAAATTTATCGATACAATTTGTTTTCCTAAAAAGTATTTGATAATTTTACTTTTCTGTTAAGTGACTTTTTTCTAATAGAAAGCTATCGATAAATTTAGTTTCTTAAAGAAAATGGATCATTATTTTTTTTTTACCGGTAATTGTATCTTTCCAATACAGAATATAAATTTTTCAGTCGATTTAGACTCATTTAACTTTCTGTCTGTCAGTCTCTCAATCTCTCTGTTTTTGTATGTATATATGTTTGTCTGTCTGTCTGTCTGTCTGTCTGTCTATCTGTATATCTGTTTCTTGCTTGTCCGTTTTTATGAAGTTATTTTACATTTTCTACAAAATATCTCACCAATATACTGATCATCATGCAGTAATAACCATTTAAGGACCACCCAAAAACTGATCCTGTCTATCATTCAATTAATGTCAAATGAAGTGTATACAAATTTCGTTTTTGACTTTCTGCAATATACAAAATTTTTGTTTATATCTATTCAATGAGAATATATCTATACCTTGGTAAAATGATTTTCAGAAAATAACAAATACAAAAATATGTATTATACAGCAATACATTTGATATCATCATATGATGGCATGACATTGTTTATAAATGAGACACAATAATTCTTTGTTTATACTGGAAAAATATAAAGTGAAAGAAACACATACATACAAGAAAGAAAATTTAATAAAAATTTCATTTTTATTTGGAAAATACAAAAGAGTAGAACAAAAAAACTGCAACATACAAATACATACTAAACTCAAGGGATTTGAACACTACTACATATATATAAAATGGGGTAATATTTACGGTAGACTCATATTAGGAACAAACATTTTGTTGTTTCGTTTTTTTTTTTTTTTCTTGTGTTCCATTGATTCAAAAAATAAAAATAAAAAAAGGCTTTTAATCTAAACATCATGGTAGAAAATCTATGGTTTTGTTTTGTTTGGGTGTTCAGTTAGTCAGTCTATTTGTCTTTTCGTGATAGCATTATTGCTATGGGTGTACAAAAACCGCAGACCTGGTAAATGCTGTACAATTTATTTTTGCGTTTTACATATGTTTAATGTTGGGGCAAGAGTAATGCGTTGGTATCTGTTGGTTGGTTGTTTGTTTGGTTTATTTTTCGGGAGTTACAACAAAACAAAATTTTGTAAATTTCTTTATACTTAAATCCTTAGTGATTTGTAAAATGAAGCATATTAGAAACGAAGCAAAAATGTACTTTAAAATGAGGGATAAAATAAAAAATAAAACAAAAGCTAAATATTCTGATAATGTAAATTATGGAGAGAAATTAAAAAGAAAAAAAATTATAATTTATAACATAAAATGAACCAAATGAAGGCAAAAATATGTAATCCATTGTTAAAATCTTTTAATTTATTAAATTTATATCACATGTTTTTATCATATTTTTAATATATTATTTAAGTTTTTCATCTATAGGAAACATTTGAGTTAACATTCATTCCTCTTAGATATATAACACTTTTATTCTTACTATTTCTTTTCTCTGAGTGTTTCTAAATTATATATATTTACTCTGTTGCTTATATTTTACTCAAAATCTAAAGCAAAAAGGATTCGTTTGTTCCTTTCTTTTTATAGCCAACAATTGCTATGTAAATGTATCACTAGGGATTTTTTTCTCTCCATTATTAAATATTTGTTTATAACTGAAAATTATATGTATAAATTCGCTCGTTTTTTTGTTTAACCAAAATTATAATTATGTTTGTTTAATTTAAGTATAATGATACTGTACAAAGTAAAAGCAAATGGCCTTAAGTTCAAAAGAAAAGTAAATAATATACAAAGAAAATATATGGGGGAGAAAAAAAAAAAAAAAAGGAAAATTTCAGTTGTCAAGTTTTTTAAAAAAAGTTAATCTGGGGTTATAATATGTACAACAATAATAGCTTATATAGAATTATGATAAGACCAATAATTAAATCTTACCAATACTTATTAAAATCTCCGATTAAAACATAATTAAAGTTATATCGAAATCTCCAATTATGAGGAATAAAATTAATAAATTACATCATCATAAATCTTCAATCTATATAAATAATTTCCTAAGTATATTTTTTCTTTCTGGAGCTTTCTGAAGCTCCCAGACGATGTAGAAAATACCCGTCCAGCAAATCCCGAAATACCCGGATTTATATATAAATTTCTAAGAATTTTTTCTCTTTCTAGAGCTTTCTAAAGCTTCCACCCGATGCAGAAAATTAAAATTGGGTTTACTTATACAAGTATTGGTCTAAAAAATTTACATTTTACTAAACCTGTTTTCTCTTTCCAGCAGAGAAATAAGCCGAGGAAAAATTATCGGCGGCGGCGGTGCAAATTAAACTAATTCGGCTGCGACTAAATTTTCGTCTGAGATTTAGTAAATATTACATTGTGCCGCCCGAGTGTTGCCCATCTACAAAAAACTTAGAAGTAGTTGAAATAAAAGAGACGATTTCATCATTTATTAATTATTAATTCATTTTTATACGTTCTATTATCCTTAAGCCCCAACCACTCAACTAAAAATCATCGTATCGCAATCAGCTGTTTCAACCTGCTTTATGCAGATGTGTGCATCTAGCTATTGACACAAAAATGCTAGGTAGCGTATCGCAGAAATCTACAGAAAATAGATTTTTACGTAGCTGTGTGCGTTTTTAACAACCCTGTGGTTTATTTGGCTCACAAAATAACCGAAAAACAGTGTTGTTTACACAGTGAATGTTCAAAAACATATGATACGTTTAATTTTGTTGACTGGTTGTACAAAATGTCTCACGCTACTTTTTTTCATTCTACGTTGCGAAGGAAAGTTAACTGGTTGGGGCTTTAATTCTAATAAATTTATCATATGTAAGTAAAATTATAATAATAGATGGAGCCACTACACTCACTTCTTCGAATAAGGTAGAAATATATGCTTTTTGTTGAATTTTAATAAAAGCTTAAAAATTTTGGCGACTGATTTTGAGTCGATGTGAGCCGATGGAAACAGCGATGGCGCATGGAGAAGAAAATTTCCAACGGCGGCGCAAAGCCAGCTTAAAGCCGATCGGCTTGTATATCTGCTTTTTAAAGCTTTCTGAACTTCAGTATTTTTTTTTTATAAATATTTATTATGATCTATAAGCAAAGATTAATAAAAAATACATACTTGTAATTTTTGGATTTTGCTTTGAGAGAATTCTGATGTCTGTCCTGCAGTTCATCAGTTTTTTAATTTTTTGCAATATTTTCAAATTCAAAATCGTTTATTTTTGGATTCAATAAAAATAGCGGGTAAGAAACAAAATTTGGCTAACATTTACAAATATTCTACATCAGAAGTACACTTTTTTGAGGACCCCATAGCTCCGCTCCTGATAGGTATTTAAGGTCCTCCTTCCAGACGTGAAATTTTACTCTTCTCTGCTATATTTATGTAAAATTTTATGCAAATCCAATTAGCCGTTTAAAAGTTACAGAATTTTTTCCAAAAAATATTTTATTCTGTTGTTCCATTGTGTAACGTTTAATAAAACAATTAAGAAACAAGCGCGAATTTATATTCGGCCCGGCCGAATCTATATACCCAACATCAACTTTTAAAATTGTACGTTATATGGGGAGGGGGCGGTAAAGTGGGCGCGGCACGCCCATTTTTTGTTTCCGAGTTTACATTGGTCCTTGAGCTATTTGAACACAATTTCACCTTATATGGTAGGTGGGCGGTAAAGTGAGCGGACCACGCCCATTTTTGGTTTCCGAGTTTATATCGATCTCCAAACTATACGAACAAAATTTCGTTGTCGTACATGCTTTTATTGAAGAACTATCAGCAAAAAAGTATGAAACGGACACCCTGTGTTTCTAGTTTTTAGCCCATAACTTTTTTGTTTATTAACCGATTTTGCCCACCTTATATAAGATAAATATTTGTGCCAAATTTCGTCCCCCTACTTTGCCCCGTTCAAGCCCTATCCTGCTTTCAACAAATGATTTCTTCGACATGTTACACACGGAATGACAAAATCGTTGGTGGGTATAAAAATCTGCATTTAAGTTGCTTTTGTATGAAAGAATATAAGGCTTTTTAAGTAAAAATTTTAGTTTTTCAAATCGGGCTATATATGAATATTAAAAAAGAGAAATATGAAAACAAACTATCCTAACAATTTAAGTTTGATTTCAGCGAAGTTCAAAATTAGTGCATTTTAGTGCAATTTTCAAAAAAATAATAAAAATATTTAAAAAATAATAAATTTTCAAATACCTGAGAAAAAACACACTAAAATACTTGAAGTTGATAGTTCCGTTTTAAAATTTAGCTAAAAAAAAACTTTTATATTAAAAAAACTACACTTGAAGTTAATGAAATTTGAGTTTTTTTTTTTTTTTTCAATATTTTAACAAATTGTTGAGTACAGTTCCAATAAACAACACATCCTAAGCCCATGGTTTTATGGCTATTGATACATTATTTTGTTTATTTTTAATCGGCGTCCCAATTTTGTTACAAAAAGTTCAATTTCAAAATTAAATTTATCACTACTTTTGACACATTTTATCCTAAAGTGCAATGTTTTCGTTAATATATGAAATTAAAATTTATCTATTACAATGAATAGATGAACTAGAATCGAACTAGAAGACATAATACTTAATAGTTTATCATATACCACGAATCATTACAAAATTATATGGTGAACTTATAATGTCCGTCCAGCTGTCTTTCACTACTTTTGACATATTTTACTCCAGCATGCAGTTTTCGTTAATATTTGTAATTTTCATTGTAATTCATCTATTACAATGAAAATTTGTATCGAACTAGAAGAGATAATACTAAATAGTTTATCATATACCACGGATCATTATATGGTGAACTGATGATGTCCGTCCAGCTGTCTTGCCGTCAAATTTAAACTTTACACTGATTCTTTAAGTCAAAGACTTTAATTTGTCTATCTAATTTCCTATAAATATTATAAGTTTAGAATATAATTTAAACTTATGTTATCAAATTACAATAAATTTCAAATTCAAAGAGAGTCTTAAAAATAATTTGCCATTGAATTTGGTTTTTATTAATTAATATTATGGAAAATATTGTCAAGATTATTGGTGCAAAATTTTATTCATTTAAAAAAGATTAAAATATTAAAAAAAAAAAAATATGTTTTATGGTATGATGAGTTTAAATTCAACCTTCTGAGTGAATTTAGATGGAAGTGGTCAGTTTGTACTAATACTGAAACGATATCTTAGCTCTATTCACTAAAAGGGAAATGCTACTTTTATAGTTATTCCAGAACATGCTGCATACCAAACATACTGCGACAATTGTTGAAACATGGCTGAGAGAATAGCGAATAAACATATTATTGTCATCACTATAATGTCTTGATCCCAACCCAATTAAGAACACGTAGATGGTTGCCAAACGTAATGAATCATTCTGAAATATCAAGGAACATTTCGTAGAATTGTAAAATTACTATATTGAAAAGTTTTTATCCTCAATACCTAAAAGATGTCGCGATGTGATTAAAAACCAGGGTTATCTTTCAATTTTATGGAAAAAAAACCTTTATTATTATTTTTTTTTTTAACTCAGCAAGTCCTTTGAAAATTTTCTTATTAGAAAAGTATATTATTATGTCCTTTCACTGTACGATATTTTTGTGTGAAAAGTTTCTTAAAGTGAAATTAATTGTATTTTGGTTTTACTGGCTTGTATTACTTGCCAAGTACATAATACCACAATCCAATTTACGTTAAATTAAAATAAAAACACAGTTAACCATTTCCCAGAAATCAACAAACAAATACATATTTTGTATACATTGATAAGCTTATAAAATGTTTTTAAATCCAACAACAAAACAACAGCACTTTAACATAAAAATTATTCTTAATTATAAAATGAACAACAACAGCTAAAACAAGCAATATCCTAACCATAGAAAATAATTTCACCTTGACTACTACCACTACAAATGAAATTACAGACACATACAGACATAAATATATACTGTTAGATTCTCACTCCTTTTCTATTATAGAGTTAAGCTAAAAACACGCAGGATTTCTTCAACAAATTAATGTTGAAAGAATGAAAAATAAAAGAATAAAAAAAAGTGAAAATTTTGTTTGTAAAGAAAGGAGAAGAAGAAAAACAACGACAACAACTTTTACACGCATATTTTAGTAAAATTTATTTAAATTAACACTAGGAACTCAATTAACGAGTTCATTGATTTAATTAAAAGAAATCAAATTAAAATCGATGTTAAATTTCAATGCCTCAATAAATTAAAACTAAAGACAATCTGTTGCTAAAGGATTTAAGTAAAGATTTTCTATAAAAACAAAAATATTTAAAATTTTCATGAAATGTTTTTTTAAAAAAATTTAACCGTTTCTTGAGTCTTAGGTGTTTTAATTGTTAATAAAAGAAAACAAAATAAACTTAATAAACAAAATGTGCGTGTATGTACGTACACCGTCAGTATTTATACTATTTTCTTCTTTTTTGTTGTTTCTTCATATACTAGTATGTACTAAGTATAAGTTGTTAATTAAAAATTAAACCGCATAACCTCAAAAACATGACAAAATCTAACGAAACAGAAACACATACACACACATACACAGAAACAGCTAAAACAAAAACCAACTAAAATAACGGCAAAATGAAACATACCGCCATCAAGACCACCAGCTAAAAAATATTTTTGAATGTATGCGTGAGTACAATGGGTTGGTTAGGTGGTTTTTGGGAGGTGTGTTAAATATTACCACCCATTATGTCTTTGAATTTTTTCCGCCCTAAATGTTGTTGCCGTTTTTTTTTTTGTAGTTAAAACACACAATTCAGTTAAACACCTACAGAAAAAAGTGTAAAATTCAAACTATTTTATAATTAAAACACCTGCCACAAGGAGTTGGTTTACTTACGAATACAATTTTTTTAAATCATTAAAAATAAAATTTAAAAGACTGATCAGTATTTCAAACTTAATAAAAATATTTATTAAGTTAATCGAACTCTACAACAAAGCACCTTAGATTAAAATTACATATATAAACCATTTCTTTAATACTTTATTTTTTTTATTTTTTTTTATCAACTTCTTTAAAAAATAACATGACAGTAAAGAAAAATATTTTCTATAGAATTGTAAAAAAATTGCGTATTTCTTTAATGTTTTTTTTTGAAAAATTCTCTTTTTAAGTATCTATGTATCTTTTTTTCCCCTTTAATAAAATGTCACACACGAATAATGTATCTGGGGAATACATGAGGTATGGGAATTTATAAAAAAGAAAACATTTGTTTTCTTTTTTGAGCTAATTTGATGGGTTTAGCTTTGTATAAAAGGAAAAACATTAACTTAAAATGTATATTAAATATTTTAGCAAAAAATGTCTAATATATATTAGGGATATACATAGTTAACTTAGTAGTTAAGAAAGAAATTAAGGTGCAATCAATTTGAAAACAAAAGAACATTACGTTAAAAATAAAAACAAAAAAATTTATCTCTAATATGTTTTTCATTCACTAAAAAAAAGAACAAGTCGGAAAAATTATGTTCGGACAAACTTGGCAATATGATACCCTACAACAATCTGTACATACATTCAAATTCGGGAAGGGATCTTATTTGTGTCAAATGTTATCTTGAATCAAATATTTGTAAGGAATTTTTGCACTTTAAAGAGATTATCAGAAGAAGGATTCTTATGGGAGCTATGGATAAATATAGACTGATCTTTATAAAATTTGTGATCGTTAAACCTATATTCAGAGTGGACATTTATATGGGCTTTAGATGAAATAATGAACCTTTTATAACCAATTTCAATAGGCTTCGTCCTTAGTATTTTGATTGCAAGGTTTACATGGACGGACAGACGGACATCGTTACATCGACTCAGAAAGTAAGGGTAAAAATTTTGATCAATCTCAAATTTAACTATTAACTTTAACTTTTTCTAATTTTTAAAACATGTAGAATAAATATAATTTTTCTGATAAAACTTTAGTAAATAATTTTGTTTTTTTTTTTATTATTTATTTTCTATTTTATTTACTGAATCTGCCTTTATTAGGACTCACAGTAAGTATTAAAATCATAAAAACTAAAATTATAGATTTCTAATCTCTAAGGAGAGCTAAGATGTAAACAGGCCTCTCATTAGCGGGGCGGTAGGTAGGCTCTACGAAGCCTTCAATATGTCTGTACTTCAGCTAGTGGTTGTTGATGACTTTGAAGTTTCCGGAAATATTTTTAACTGAATTTTTTAAATTCTTCCTTTAACAGTGGTATCTCTAAGTCCCTATGGATATTTTAATTTCTTATGTATTATGGTGCACCCGTCATAGTTCTAAGAATTTTCGATTGTGCCCTCTGTATAACATTAATGCTGGTATTACTGGCAGTACCCCATTAATTGGATGCCATAAGTCCAAATTGGTTTTAATAAGGATTTATATAGGATGACTTTATTGTCAAGGCTTGGTCTTGATTGACTGTTTATTAACCAGTGAAGGCTAGAAGCTTTCAACTTCTTATGAAGTCTCTTGGTTTCTATATGTCGACACCAAGTAAGTCGCCTATCCAAATGAATACCAAGTTAAGTGACATGACCTGACTGTGGTATACTTACACCATTAAGTGTGACAGGTGGCCAGTTTTCTCTTCTTAAGCTGAACGTAACATGGTTACTTTTTTAATCATTTACCCGTATTAGCCAGTTTTCTAACCATGTCTCTACACGTCCGAGGTAAATATCTAGTTGACTAGATGCTATTTGTGGGTTTTTATGAGACTTATTATTGCGGAATCATCAGCAAATGTAGATATAGTTAGTACATCTCATGTAGGCAAGTCAGAAGTGTATCTCAATAAGATTCCAACAATTTGTGGGTACATCGTCATTATTATCTATGAATTTTTGCCATTTTTCAGGTAAGTAGCTTTATAATTGTATTGCTTTAGAACTTCTGCGGCTTATCGGTAAAAGACTTGACCATGAGATTTTCAGCGGCTCTTTGTTAGGCTATTTTTTTTCTTTTATTATAAGGACCGAAACAAATGGCAGTCAAATGGTGCAAGTTTTGGTCTATATGGAGGGTGCATCAAAAATGTAGTCCATTTTTGCGGATCCTCAAAAATATGTGTCATGATAGAACACAATACCTTTTCTATTGGCCAATTTGGGTCGCTCTTACTTTATTGTTTCGTTAAAACGGTCGAGTCGTGAACAGTTAAATTTAGAATTGATTATTTTGCCAGGTTATATCAGCTCATAAAGCATAATTCGCTTCTAATCCCACCAAACACTCAACTTTAACTTGTTTACCATCAAACCAGGCTTTAAAATTGTTTATGGAGGGTCACCGTCCTTTGACCATGATGTTTTTGCTTAATATTCTCATAATGAACACATTTTTGATCACATGTATTGATCTGCTTCAAAAATGCTTCGATTTCGTGCGTTTCAATGATTGTAATACGGTCAATAAAATTTCTTTGCGATAATTTATGTGGCACCCAAACATCTAGCTTCTTTTAGTAGCCAGCCTTTTTCAAAAGATTCCAAATGTCCATGTGGTGGATGCTCAATGCCTCCGTTATATTCTGACAGCTTTCGTGCCGGTCTTTCTATACCAGTTGCAAAACTTCAATCACGTTTTTAGTGACTATGTTTATACGCACGATTATTGCAAATAAAAATAACTTGCAAATAACTTACTGCTTATACACAAATTGCTTAAAGAAATACATATATTTCCTTATTTATCGTACCGGATGGGAAAAATACAAATATTATCAATGAGCGTAAAAATAAGTATCAATATTACACGCTTTGTTTGCAATAAGTTTCACTAATCACGATTGGTTTTCGTGAGTTACTAACTTGCAAATAAAATACTAACTCACCGTTTAAATTAAAAATGTTCATATCGCAATATTTTTAATTGCGTATAAACGCATTATATGACATTAAAAGTTCCAGATCAGAATCAAGTAAACGATTCCTGGGTTCTGTAATCACTTATATCCATCTTGCCGTATGTTGTTTAAGATTTTTTGTAGCGTCTTTAATTTTCTCTTATAGTAAAAAGAGACCTGCAACACATGTCTTACAAGACATTTCAAGACTTTTTATATTTATCAATTGCTTTACTGTTGTGTATATGCAGAAAGCAAATAGTGTAAAGCAGGTACTGAAAACCATTTAAATAATGCTTGAAGTGTTTAACTGTGTGAGCAAATACTTCATGTAGTGTAGAGGTGAGCTAAAAAGACATGAAAGAGCTCATCCAATGCTTTTCAATACACAGAAAACATTATTACCTTATATTCTTTAACTAACAAAGTTGCTTCAATTTACATCAAAATTTAATTGATAAGTTGAAGCAAAAATAAAAAATAGTAAAAGTAAAATTCAATTAGAATTTTTTGTTCACTTAAATTTTTAATTTATTCAATCATCTACGTAAATATTTTTTTTATTGAAAAACATTTGCTGTTTTTAATTTATTACGATTTTTATGGAGTGAGATCGAAAAATTCTTAACATTCTTAATATTTAATAACTTGGAAACGGTTGATCTTAGAGTTTTTATTATTTTTTTTATCATTTGATAATTTAGCACAGATCACAGAAATATTTAATTTTATGCTTCTAACCACTAATTATAAAATTGTGGACCATTTTTGAAAACCCTTTCTTTGGAGATTTGATAGTTGCTTCAGTCACTTGTTTGGAACAGTGTGCACATCTTCTTTTAAAATCTTCGGTATTTTGGGACACCTCTTCTGTGCTCTTCAATTCACTTTTCACAAAAGCTCAATATCTCCCCAATGGTCTAAGCTATGAACAATTTTTAAAATTGACCTCTCTTGGTGTTAAAACTATGTTACTGATTTGGTACCACTCCAGAGCTTTCTTACCGTAGTGACATGATACCAAATGGGTCCAAAAATATGTGGACATGTTGTGCTTTCTTAAGAAAAGAAGAAGTCTTTTTTGCAAATATTCCTTTATGCATATTTTGGTATTTATAGATCCGAATGTATCAAATGACTTTCCTGTTTTGCCGCAACTGCAAAAAGCTTGTCATACCATGAATTTTGTAAAAAATTTTTGCTGCTTTTGGGTCTTAAACATATCTTCAACATTGCTTCGAGCATTAGCAATAAAAATTTTTGAGACACAAGCAGCGAAGATTCTGCCAGCACCTACGTTTATTCGTCAATTATACAGCTTGAGTATTTTTGTATGAAATTTGGTTTTAAATTCCGAGTCCTATTTTTGGCTTGTAATTTTTTTTTTGCAGAATTCCAGTTTGGAATTTTTTGAACTTTATATGTTATCAACTTTCCCATTAGCTTTAAATTTTCGCACCAAATAGTCGAAGCACTGAGAAAACTGAGCTGATTTTCTACCAGATGTGTTTGGAGTTCCTTTCAATATGCCTTCAATTTTCTGGCCTTCCCCATATCATATGGTCCTTTTTTCTTACCGAACTAGGTTTCACATCAATAGTCAAATTCTCCTGATACTGTTTAATAACATTAGAAACGGTTTTAAGGACGACATTTAATTCTGTGGCCAATTATTTGTAAGACCTATTTGGATTTTTTGAAATTTTTTTAATAACTTGTAGGACGTAAATCTTTTTCGTCAATTATTTTGATGAAAATAAGGACAAATTAACATGGTTGTTATTAAAAATAATAACTGAAGTATTTTTCCATGATAACTAGATCAAAAAGTTTTTCAAGATTGATTCCGAAAAAAGTTATGAGACAAAATGTGTGTTAAGAATTTTTCGATCTCACTCCTTAGTAATTGATATAATCATTTTGATTTAAACAATTTTTAATTTAAAGAATTAATTTTGTGATTGGTGACTTTTTTCGGTGTAGACAAACTTCTGCTTGTCTACTTGTACTAGTGAAGTACTAATTTAAAGTATTTGTTTCTAACAAATAGTGTTACTGCAGTATTTGAACCAAAAAATGTAAAAAAAATAAATGCCAAAAGTAATGTTCAAAATTCAGAGCACAAATATATTTAAAGTTTTCTTATTAACTCGTCAAAGTCTCCACAAAAATTAAAAATGACCAAAATCTACCTTTATTTCCAAAAGCTATGAGCTTAGGAAGTCTTTCTTAAACTCGTGGAGGTCAATTTGGATAACCTATAGCTTCAAATGTGTGGCAGATTATAAAATTTGTTTTATATTACTCTTCGATTACATCAAAAATTTGGGAGCTACAGTGGGGAGCACAAATGAGTACATGTTTGTAATTTGTGCACTTGTCATTGCATAAAAATTTAAATAATAAATCATATCCAAAAATTTTTTCTTTAATTTACGTATTAAAAAAAGTATGTTCCACAATTTTAATCCGATTTTATCAAGCGATACCTTTTTGTTTTACCAATGAAGTATAGAATAAGATGGCGTATTAAAAAAAGTATGTATTTTAATAAAGTGTGGGTGAAAAATAGATATAAATTCCAAATAATAGAAGAAAAAATTCAAAAATTTAATTTGTGTCTTAACTATTCAACATAGTTTTGCTGTTAATTTAAATGCGTATATACTTTTTAAAAAGGATAATTTCTTGTCTTTCTAATACAATTTAAAAAATTTAATTTGGTCAACTGATATTCTAGATATAAAATTTTAAAACAATGTAGTCCGAAAAATCGGTCCTTTGGATATAGCTCCCGATTTTAAAGGTATATTTAAAATTCTAAAAATAGTATAATAATCTACTGAACCTTATCTATAAACTACACTATATTATATTCAAATATATTTTATTGTTGTGAAAAATATTTTAAAATCTCTCAGGTGCAAAATTGAGTACATGCGAGTTATTTTCGTTTAGTTAGTTTTTTCTTTTATTTTTTTAAATTATAAATTATTTTGTTAATTACTAAACATTAAGTAAATTGAAGAAAAAATTTTTGGATTTGTTTTATTATTTAAGTTTTTATGCAATGACAAATGCACAAATTACAAACATGTACTCATTTGTGCTTCCCACTGTACGTATTTTAAATTATTGCGAACGGCCACATTGCTCGGTAAGAGAGAGTTTTTATAGGAATACTTAAAGAGTTAAAATAAACAGGCGAATGGACTGACGGACCTCTGTATTTAAAATTATCGTACCTACTTATAAAAATCCAAAACGAAAATTATAGAAACTATGTATATTCTTAAAAACATTGCTTCAGAATAAAATAAAATAAATTTTTTTATTTGTAAAAATTTTTAAAAATATTTCTTTTAGCGACTATTTACCTCATGCTATTTTCCATTAAAACACCTAAGCGATTCCAAAAAGAAAAAATCCACAAATATTTCTTTAAGTGTTTTAAGTTTAAGTTTGATGTTCGTTTAACATTATTCTCAACACTTGCAGTATAAATAACCTTTAAACTTTTAAAAGTTTTTTATTTTACACTAAAGAAATAGCAAGGGATTTCAAAAGTGTAAAAAAAAAATACAAAAAGAAACAAAAATTTTTTAAGAAATTTTTATCTTTAAATTGACCTAGACCAACATTAAGGTTATTATCTTTATGCAACTGTCTATTTACTATCAGATAGGTGTAGAAGGGAGGGGGTAGAAGATGAAAAGGTAGCTTTCATTGGCATTTTGGCTTGTCTATTACGCACATTAACAAATGAGAAAAAAAAAAAAAAAATACCAAGTGGAAAAAAAAAAAAAAGAAAAGGTAAAACATAAACACTACCAACAACAAGGCTGTCAATAATGTCAACTATTTTTATGTATTTTTTTTGTTGTTGCTACTGTTTATAGCATTTATAAGCCCACAAAGGTATTTGGCATAAATAAGGACAGTATTTATTTTATTTTTTATTTTTCCTACTACATTTCTTTGTCCTTTGTTAGGAAAGTTTATTTGTAAGAGAAAAATTCTTTCGTAGCAAATAAACATAGAAACAAGCTTTTAATTACTTTCTTTAGTTGTTCTCTAAGGTAAAATGATAAATACATACATTTTTACATATATGCACATATCTGTGTATCTAGGTAAATAAATATACATATATGTAAATGTGTACATATTAAAAGTTTTCTTAGTATTATCTATATCTTTTCAGTTATGTCCTTGGGTTCATTAGACGAGTATGCATATGTACTAGTTATAACTAATCTCATCTTAATGCTCTAAGGATAAAGCTAATTTTGAGAATTGGTTATTTGTTTTGAAATAGTAAGAATTAAGGTTAATTTTTATTATTAAGTCAAGTATATAAATATAAATATATGTGATATTTTCGTATTAAAAATATATTTAAATCTAACAACTACACTGAGGGAAAATATTTAGATTCAGAATCCACCACGTTGTGGTCACATTGGTAATTTACGGTATCGTCTTAGTAATACCGTTTGTTAACAAATTTAATAGAAAATATAATGCAGTTTAATAATTTGATATCGAAATGGTGACAACCTGATGCCAATTAGGTATCGATTTTCGTTAAGATTAGAACACGCTGTATTGAATTTGAACACATATGGAGCAGATTCATTATTGACATTGAGTGATATTGTTTTCAATACGTATGTGGTGGTAGATTTTTCTCTGGGTGTACACGTTTAATTAGAAAATGTGAAAAAATCTAATATTTTTATCATGTAGAACCTTTTAAGTTTCTGCTAGTTTCTTGTAAACAATATGTACTTGTTAAGAACATTTGCCTTGTAGTATATATGTCCTTTTGGTATTGAAATTTCCAAAAATTAATTAATAATTCTCATAGCTCTCATAGCTATGTATGTATATGTACTTCAAAAAGTCAAATGATTAGGTATTTCAATAATTTTGTTTCTTTCATACAATCAATGTCGCCTGTAACCCTCTCTCATAACAGACAAAACTCTTGTCTCTTGTTTTCGAAATAGAATCTTTAACAATTAGCTCTTGAAACAAATCATATATAAAAGTACTTAAACTAAAATTTCCTTAAAAAAATCTAAAATTTGTAAATGCTATAATCATCTTATGAAAATTTTACATGTAATTTTTTTTCTTTTCTTTCTTCGAAACTGTGTATTTTTAACAAATTGAAAAATTGTGTTTTTTAGGTTGTTTGTCAAAAATTACAACATACTTTTTTGTTGTTATTATTGTTATTATAGATTTTTTGGATATTTTAAGCATAATGTTATACAAACTCATGAATAATGTTTGAACCGTAATATTGAGTAAACGGATTTTTTTTTTTTGTTCTCATCTTCATTCGTTATTTCAAGTGCTTTTTTAAGTGTTTGTTGTTGGTTTGGTTTTCCGTAAAGGATTATTTGTTGTATGTTATTCTCCTTCACCTTCTACTTTCAAGGCAAGGCATTTATCCTTTTTTATTATTTATGTGTATTTTTTGTAAACCTTATAATATTTTGTTGTTGTTATTGTTTGTTATTTTCTTCAATTCACTTACATTTTGTTGTTCGACAGAAAATCATGTTTGAGGTGTATAAGTAATGTCTTTTGATTTAGGAAAGTTAAGAGGAGGGGGGCAAGTAACTCTTAAATGGTTTTAAAGGGAAGAACAGTTAAGTAAGTAGATTTGAAATAAATTATAAAATTGATTTTATATAGGCCCATAGTTTCCACATAAGGCCCACTTATGAAATTCATTTGAAGGCATATTATTTCTATAAACTATTTAAATTAGTGTCTAGACAAGAGTTAGCATAAAAGAGCTTCTTATGAACAGAAATCAGTGTTCTTGAAGGGACAAAGGATTTCAGTGAAAAGAAATTTTTTTATTGATCATTTCTCTATGCCTAGTCTCAGTTCAGAACTCTCTATATAGTATCGAGTTCAAGACTTCTAGAATATCAGTTACCAAACAAGTTTTAAATGAAGGAAATTATTTTTATTTTATTATTACAACAAGTTCTTTCTGGAAATTTGATTACTGATTATTATTACTATAGCCAAGAACTATAAAATCTGAAAAAATTGTTCATTTTGATCCATGGATTAAAAACATGTACTGAAAGGGTTAAAATACTCATATGAATATTTCAGTATATATAAAAAAATGTTTTATGAAAAAAGTACCAAAAATAGGTACGATTTTTACCCCTTAAAAGTTTGAATTTCTAAAAAGTACCAAATTTGTATTTCTCATTTTTTGATAAGTTATGAATACGATATAAGTTTTATCTGTATGTTGATTTGTTTCAAAGATACATATGGTGCCAAAAAAGTACCAAAATATAGTTTTTATCCGTTTTCTCCCTAAAACGGCCGATTTTCAAAAAAGTACCAGACACCTGTCCGATTATTTTTTAAATGAATAACGATAACTATTTAACTTTTTTTGTATCTTTATTAGTTTGCCAGTTATAAGGTTACCGATTTTACCCGTTTTTACCATTTTTACCCCCTAAACATTCGAATTTTCAAAAATCCCGTCTTAGTGGATCTATTATGCGGGAGACCAACCTACATTGCAAATTTCATCTCTCTAGCTTCAGGCGTTTGGGCTGTGAGATGATGAATCAGTCAGTCAGTCAGTAACGTTACTCTTTTATATATATAGATATATTGTTGAAGTTCTTACAAATTGTTATCATTTAATATAATTTTATTTTATTCAAAATTATTAGGACAAGTGGTGTAATTTAAATATTGATCTCTTTATAATATGATCCCAGATTTAGGAAATTATTTGATACATAAAAGCCTACAGCAGCATTTAGCTCAATGGCAATTGTAGGTAGGTTAGGAAGTTTAGAACTAATGAATTTATCTTAACAGATTAAATCTATAAGTTGTTATTTCCTAGAAGCGTATGCCGACTGGGAGCCGAAGCATTTATCTTATTGTATTATCTCTAATACGTGTGTGCTGTTTAAATTATTTGAAATAATCTTCGTGAGAAATATATTTAAAATGTTTCTCTTCGGATTTTATCAATAAGCTTTTACTCACAGTAACATATTGTTGGACGACCGATAACCGAAAAGGTTATATCATCGCATGGTATTAATTATCTTAGAACAAGAAGTTATTTCGAAGTGAACCAGAACTAAAAAAAAATTGATTTGGAACTAACCTTTTCTTTGTTGTTGAATTAGAACTGAGTAAGAATTGGACAAGCATTTAACTAGAACTGAACTAGAACAGAGCTAGACTGATTTTGAACTGAACTAGCACTAAACTAGAACTGAACTAGAACGGAACTAGAACTGAACTAGAACTGAACTAGAACTGAACTAGAACTGAACTAGAACTGAACTAGAACTGAACTAGAACTGAACTAGAACTGAACTAGAACTGAACTAGAACTGAAATAGAACTGAACTAGAACTGAACTAGAACTGAACTAGAACTAGAGCTGAACTAGAACTGAACTAGAACAGAACTATAACAGAACTAGAACTGAACTAGAAATGAACTAGAACTGAACTAGAATTAAACTAGAACTGAACTAGAATTAAACTAGAACTTAACTTGTACTGAATTAGAACTGAACTAAAACTAAATTAGAACCGAACTAGAACCGAACTAAAACTGAACTAGAACTAAACAGAATCGTACTAGAATTGAAATAGAACTGAATTGGAACTGATTTGGAACTTAAATATAACTGAACTATACTTGAAAAATAACGAACTGAACTAGAACTGAATATGAACTAAACTTTCAAAATAACAGAACAGGAAATGAACAAAAACTTGTATACAATTATCCGTATGAGAAATAAAGCTCACTTATTATAATTCTCTTTTTCTCTAGAAAATTTATATAGCGGCCCGCAAAAATCTTATCGTCTTCCAAAGGACAGTAAGGGAGCTTAGTATGTCTGTAATAATTTTATAATTTTCGAACGAGAAAACTTACGAGACGGAAATTAAAGAAAAAAAATCGGTATTCTAAATATTGTGAAAAAGGTTTAAATCATGACAGAAAATATATTCTCGTAAAAACAGTTAAACTCTGTAAAGCTTAAATTTTTAATTAAAAATTTAAGAAAATCGGTATCGCATTATGTGACAAGCGTTTAAAAATATATAAAGAAATTAATTCGGAATAATTCACATAAACTTGGAATTAAAAGTATTCGTAATACAGCCATTTTAAAGACTTTACTAACATGATAGTAAAATCCTGTATTTATTACAGAAAATTTAATATTTACTCCATATTTTTTAACATTTAAGAATCTCTGTCTTTCACTAGCTAAGTATTATTAGACATACATATTTTAAACTGCTTGTTAGTATAGTAAACAGTTACAGTAGCTAACAAAATCAACACGTGTTGTTTATTATGATGTTTTTCCTACACAGATGTTTATATTACTTTTTTTAACAATATTTTGTTTATTTTTTATCTTTGTTTCTTTAACTTTAGGGCATTTAAAATGACTTGTATGTTATTGTTACTGCTGCTACAAAGAATAACGCATAAAAAAATATGATACAAATGTAAAAATCACATAAATTCTTTTTGTGTTTTTTTTCCCTGCTTTATATTTAACAATACCATAAATCATATTTTCCATTTTACGTGATTGTTTTTGTTTTGATTTCTTTTCATACAGCTTTTTCATATAAAACAATAAAAGAAAATGTATTAAACTGATTTTCCTTACACTTTTTTTTTATTTTCTTTACAGACAGGCCTAACAACTAAAGTTATACAATACTTTCATGGAACGTGCTTTTTAAACACCAAATGTTGGCAAAAATGTCGCGGTATTTTGCATTATGAAATTTTTATTTCAAATTTAAATTGTTTTGTTTTTTTTTTTTTTATTAACAAAGAAAAAAACATTTACAATTTTTTTGCTTTGGTTTTTCGTTTTAAAATAGAAAATTTTTCTTTTTAATTTTCTTTTTTCTGGAAACAAATAAAAAGAAGTTGAAATTTATGTTATTATTAAAATAATTTAAAGAAATTTTTATACAAAATAAAAAAAAAATTATAAAAAAATTATTATAAATAATAATAATGTATTACCACACCTGGTATTATGTGACAATTGGACTGATTATAAATGGTTTTGGCTTTAAGGGATTACAAGCTGAACAACATCCAGCGACAGCAGATGAAGGTAAGTTTTATTACTTAAATTTATTTAAATAAGAATTTTTTGTGTTTTTTATTTATAAATAAAAACAATTAATTATGTAGAGTTATAATATTACAAGTACTTTTAACATGCTATTTTCATTTAAATATTTAAGTGTTATGAATAACAATTAAAGGAAAAAAATATCAGTATTTTTTTGCATATTTACTGCAATATTCTTGCTCATAATCCCTTTGTAATTGAACATAGATGGTTATTTTTTTTCCCAGCAATTGTTTTTTTCCAGTTGTTAATAGCAACTGCAATAAAATCCCTGCTCAATCATTTTCAATTAAATGTATTTAACAAACATGAACTCAATTCAACCACTTCAATAAATGGCAAAAACAAAAAAACAAACAAATAAATGCAGCATTTAAAATTAAAACAATACAATGTTTTAGTTGTAAGGGGGATAAATGAGGGGAAAAAAGCAAATGTGAATGAATGTTAAAAAAAAAAAAATATGTTTATCAATAGATAAAAATAAATGGTTTAAAATAATTTGCATAAAAACTATATGTTATAGTAAACAATTTATAAACAATAAAAATTACGGAGTCCAAAAAAATAGCTTATAACTCATTTATTCCTTTAAGGATTTTGCTAAATTTCAATACTAATATTTTCGACATTAAAAGCAATATGTTGGTGTATATTAACATTACTTTAATTATTAGGAGTCTAGAGATATTGTATTTCAACATACAAAAATATTTAAAGAAAATTTTATAAATTTGGTATTTTTAAAATTAAATCCGACTTGAAGGATTTAAATGTTTTATTTATATCGAATTAAGATTATTGCTATTGGAATCTATTTTTAGAAAAAACTACATTTTTTAAAACCCATAAATTCATAAAAAAAAAATTACATGCAAAAAAAAAAAAAAAAATAAAGAATTTGAGGGTTTTTAAAAAATAGCTTATAACTCATTTATTCCCTTAAAAATTTGGTTGATTTTAAATAACAATATTTTCGCCATTAGAGGCAACATATTTGAGTAAACTGAAAGGATTTTGATTATTTGGGGACTAAGGAAATTATATTTCAACATACAAAAAAAAAAATTAAAGAAAATTTAATAAATTTGGTATTTTTACAGTAAAGTTCAAAATTCGAATTGAAAGATTTTAATTTTAATGCTATAGCATTATAATTCTTACTATTTTGAATCTATTTTTAGAAAAATCTTTTAAAAAAATCATCAAGTAACTTCGTCTCCTAAATAAAAAATAACTTTAATAAATATTAAAGTAAATTTTAATCTTTTACTAGAAAAGTCTTTAAACTTAAATCCATTTGTTGAATCTAAGAAATAAAATAACACAACAGTTCAATACATTAATGTAATTTTTTAAAACTTGTTACAAATAAATTTAAAAAAAGAAAACTCAATTCAAAGGACAAAACATTTTTTAGCAGCAAAAAGAAAAAAACTACAAAAATAAAAAAATAAATACATACAAATAAAATCCCTCAAAAAGTTACAAGAAAATAAGAACGCAATTTAATAAATAACCAAAAAACCATTCAAGTGCTAAACACAGATACAAAATACACATACAAATATACATAAATCGTTATACTAAAAACACATTGATACAATAAAATTTCATGTAAAATCAATGAGAAAATACTATAATGCTCTAACAGAAAATTGTTTAAATAAATGAATAAAGAACTAAGTACATGAGAGTAAGTGAATGAACGAATTAATGAAATACACATGATGATGATGATGACAATCATACATGAATTATTTTCAAACATTTTAAAGTGGTTGACAAATTATACTCCTAAATATAAATTACGTTTTGTAGCATTTGTTACCACTTGTTATAAAAAATAATTGAAAATAATCGATTTTTAATCTGATTTAAAACACTTAATACTAAAGTCATGTTGATTTGTATATTTTTTTTTGGTTTTTCGAAAAAAAAAAAAATTAACTTTAGTTAACAAATGTTAAACAAGACAAAAATACAAAGCAAAGTAAAGATACAAAAGAATCATGAATTACAATTGACAACTGTCAATATACTATACATAAATATATATACATATATACATGCTACATATGTATCTATATATTTTTTCGGAAAATACATGTTGTATATGAAATGCCACCCTTCAATACAAAAAGACATGAATAAATGTTAAAGTTCTTTAAAAGTAAAATATTAAATGTAAATGTGTGAATTATATCCAATAGGAAATTAAAGAAAAATTCAAGTTGGATTTTTTTTATATGGTACTTATTTTTGATATTTTCTGGAAAGTGGATACTTTTTGAACATTTTATAGTTTTTGAAAATGATATTTTCTTGAAAATTTGTGTTTTTTTACTTTGATATTTTTTCAAATTAGTTTTTTTTTTAATAAGAACTTTTTGAAAAGTTCTGTTTTTATCTTCTAGTCATGTTCACCGAATTTTACCATATACCTCCACAGGTCGGGAGGGGTTATTATGCGTGCTGATGTTTGAAACACTCAAAAATACTGGTCTAAGATCCACCTTTATTTATACCAATCGGCTGAGAATCACTTTCTGAGTCGATTTAACGATGTCCGTCCGTCTGTCCATCTATGTAAACCTTGTAATCAAACTACAGGTCGCAATTTTGAACATAAATTAATGAAATTTGGCACACAGGCTTTTTATAGTCCAAGGACGAAGCCTATTGAAATTGTAATTCATACAAATGTCCTCCCGGAAAAGGGGTTTTACGATCATATATCCCTTAAATATATAAATTTGGCACATATATATGGATTTAGATTTATATGCCATAGTCCAGTCTTGTGTCGAACTTTATGAAGATCGATTTATAATTAACTATAGCTCCCATATAAACCCCTCTTCAAAAAATCACTTGTTTCAAATTACGACCTGTAGTTTGATTACAAGGTTTACATGGACGGACCGACGGACAGATGTTGGTATAAATTAAGGTGGGTATTAGACCAATATTTATGGATATTACAAATATTAGCATAAACGTATAATACCTCCTCTACCTATGATGATGTAGGGTATGAAAACTTTTTGGGACCACTGTGCTCTAACTTGTTTCTTTAAAATCAGCACCGTAAAGCGACTTTTGAAAGAAGTGCAAAATACATAATACGTTCTTTTAGAAAAAAATGGCGTTTATATATATACTCTTTATATATTAACAAATTAATGGATGAACTAAAACACTTTTACTTAGAATCCCTTAAGTATTTTAGTAATTTTTTTTTAAAGATGTTTTTTTTTTATTTGAAGAATATTTTAACATTTTATCTAAATTTCCTATCAGACCATTTTTTTCCTTCATATAAATATTTAACACATTACTTGCTTAGAGAGGATGCTAAAATGTGACACTTGCAGTCATGTGTGTTATATAAAAGCGACATAATGACATTATGATTAACAACCAACCACTAAACAAACTCAAACACCCAGAAAGTAAAGAGATATAATCAACATAAATTCAAAGGAAAAAAAAAAATAAATAAAATAAAAAATATTTTATACAATTTACTTTTTTACAATTTTCAATAAGTCACATTGAATATAATTTTGTACATATACTTTAACCTAAAAGGTTTTAAATTTAAATAAGGCCACACATTACAAAAAAAAAAAGAAGAAAATCCAACAAATGCACAAATTACTACAGCTCATAAAATTACATACAGAATTTTTTAATACTTTTTTTTTCTGCTCCTGCTGCTGCTGATGATAATGGTGAGAACCCATTTTTATTAAAATCAAATTACATATTGAATAATTTTATTTCATTTTTTTATGGTGGTTATTGTTGACAGTCTGCATTTGTTTGGGAGAGAGAAAGAGAAAATAAATGTAAATTGACTTTAACATATGTAGGGGGATATAGCTTTAAATACTATTTTGACGCTGTACATTTTATACTAAAAATTTGACTTGAGGCTTAATATGTTTCTATAGGCTTAGGTGTTTTAGTTAGATACAAAAAAAAAAAAAAAAAGAACGGCCTTATTACAAGTCATTTAAGGTCCATTTATTTGTTTTGTACAATGAAGTGAAGCTGAACGATTTTGTACACTCACAACATAACATTAAGTGCCATTGAAATAATTTTGTTTTCAATATACTATATTATTTTTCAATATACTTTTACAGTTGTTTTTTTTTTTTTTTTGTACCTCTCCTTTTACTATTGTTGAGGTTTTTCCCCATTATTGACTGTTTGCTATTGCTTTATTGAAAATAAAAACATTTGTTACAATTTTGTTGTACTATTGTTAAACTTTGTTCCGTTTAACAGCTGTGCAATATTTGAATTTCCGTAAAATATAAAGGGAGTCATCTACTATTTACTACCTTTTTGTTAATGTTGCTTTTTTTTTGCCTACTCTCTCGTTTATTCTTGCGTTTGGTTTTTTTGCCAGAAGAATATTGTTCAAATACTCTCTATTATTTAAATTTTTCATTTGTAATAATTTGAGGTTTTTCATTCATTGAATAATTTTATTTTTTTTATTTAATGAATTGTTGTATTCGTTGTTGTGTAGCAGTTGTTTATTATTACAGCAAAGTGTTAATGTTTCTATTTACTTTTCATCACTGAAGGTTGACTGGTTTTTTTTTCCTTTTCGTTGTTCTGTTTATTTAATGGTGGCGGGCTTCTTTTTTTTTTTTTTAGTTACCATATTATTATAGAGCAGAAAATTTTTGTTAATAAATAAAAATTGCGTACATTTTAAACATGATGTTACAATTATTTATTTAAACTCAATTTCAATTACGAAATTGAATTTGTAATATACTTGTTAATAAATGATACCGCCAACATCATCTGTAAACATCAGAATATTTTTGAATTTCTTCTTTTTACTATTTGTATGACAATTGTTAAATAAATAATATACTTATGTTTACTAAAGGTTTGAGCATATTTTGTAATATGTATTTTATTGATTAATATATATTTTTGTAGAATTCCTATCATGATAATTTGGGGATTGATTGAAGAATAAATAATTAGTTAATTTAAAAAATATTGCCGCGGAAGTTTAGTATTGTGATAGGTAAACATGTAAAAAATAACCCAATATATTAAAAAAAATAATAATAAAAGATTTGAATTTACATCAGCTATTTGAAAAGCATAAAATATTTTACAGCTAAAGTTTTTAATTTCTAATAATAATAATGATCATATACCTTATTCTAAATAGCCAATTGTTTCAGAATTACTTTGTCAGTGTATTTAACAATGTCTTTCTTTCTGTCTTACTGTCCTTGCAACCTTTAAATTAAACTATAAGTTTTTAAACAACAATATTACAATTTCGTATTACCTTAAAATAATCTTATACATAGCAGCGATTATAAGATATCTGCTCATTTTTTTATGTCTCATATTTCTTATTTTAGAAAGCCAAATTATTTAAAAATCACTTCTCAAATGCAATTTACAATGTCTGTCAGTCTGTCTGTCCTTTGAAATCACACTACTTATATATCGTAAATATAAGGACTAAGTTTTGCAGATAATCTTATCTTTGAAAAACTTCATTCCAAGTAACAATTTCCAATTTTTTTTTTTCTGTCTTTTCATCAGTTTGTCCATCTTAATGTCCATATATAAAACAAGAATCTTTTTTAAAATGCATTTT
The DNA here is from genome assembly GCA_951394005.1 of Protophormia terraenovae. Lineage (NCBI taxonomy): Eukaryota > Metazoa > Arthropoda > Insecta > Diptera > Calliphoridae > Protophormia > Protophormia terraenovae. The sequence continues at coordinate 113,394,207 of OX596077.1, read as the reverse complement.
ACAATGTCCGTCAGTCTGTCTGTGTCATGTGACCTTTAAATCAAACTATAAGTTTAGAACCAACAATATTACAATTTTGTATTACCTTAAAAGAATTTTATACATAGTAATCATTTTTAATATCTATTTACACCTTTATGTTTTATTTTTCTAATTCTAAAAGGCAAAATTGTTTAGAAATCACTTCCTAAATGCATTTTACAATGTCTGTCAGTCTGTCTGTACTTGTAACCTTTAAAATCACACTATAGGTCATAATTATAAGGAACAAATTCAACATATAATCCTAGCTAGCAATCTCATTTCAAGTTTTAATTTGCAATTGTTTATCTACATGTCTACCAGCTTGACAATCTAAACATCTATATGTTATATAAAAATCACTTTCTAATTACATTACACAATGTCCGTCAGTCTGTCTCAGTAAACTTTGGCAAAATTTAGCAAATAACTCTACCTCTAAAGGATCTCAATCCAATTCTTCTGATTCTAATTTTTTACAGTTATCAGTAATTGATTGACTTTAGTAAAGTAGAAAAAAAAATTTTTTTTCATATTTTCATCATTAATACACATTGTACAGTGGGGCAGAATGGAATATTTTTTGGAAATAAATCTGTAACTTCTGATCGGCTGGTTGGATTTGCATGAAGTTTTGTACAGGCATAGCAGAGGAGTGTATAATGCTAAGTTTGGAAGGGGGACCGTACAGACCCCTAAGGGGCGGAGCTAAAGGGGTACCTCTGACATAAAAAAATTTTAACCGCTTGCCAAATTTTTCTCGTCCGATTTCAAATATTTTTTTACATTATTGTAGGCACTAATAAGACCTACAAAAAAACATGCTTACATGTCCTATTTATCTGTTATAGTTTTTGAGTTATTTGCATTTGAATTTTTAAGTACCTCAATTTTGCATGTTCTTGGTCCAGTTTTTTTCATATATATCCTAGTATTTCCGACCAATTTTATTTGGTTTTTCTTTAGCTAATTAAACAACAAAATTATTTATTGAATAAATTTAAAGTCGATATCTTTACCGAGTTCAAAAATAAACTATTTTGAATTTGAAAATTGCAAAAATGACGACTTTCTGTGTTTTTTTGGCCGAAAAAGTATCTACACTCTTTTTTCCCTAAAATTAAATTTTCTTTAAAAACATATAATAATTTTATACTTTTCTGAAAGATATCTTCACAGAGAAGACTTTAAAGTAAAAAGCAAGGGCACTAACTGAAGTAGTCAAGGTACACAACCTCCCGAATTTGACCCATTTTATATGAAATTTTTGATTTTAGTCTATATTTTCTCAAATCTCAAAGCACGAATGGGCAAACGGAATGCAGCTTAAAAATCTATAATATGTTGTTAAAAGTCCTCAATCAAAATCTATGGGATTTCGAAAAAAATGTGGATTTTATAACCGAAAATGTGAAAAACCTCATTTTGGGGATTTTCGACATTCTTTTGGGAATTTTGGGATTCCTTTTACAAAGATCTTTTCACTTTCTCATTTTATACGATAAAGTCTATATCCACCGAAAATTTTGTTAAGATATCTTTAATAACAAAGATTTTATTACAGATAAACTATTTATAGTTGCTCAAAAAACTTATTTTTTACCAATACCCTTTAGCTGCGCCCCTGAGGGGTCTGTTCGGTCCCCTTTCCGAACTTATCATTATACACTCCTTTGCTATGCCTGTACCAAATTTCATACAAATCCAACCAGCCGATCAGAAGTTACAGATTTATATCCAACTGTTAAATGGTATAAGAAAATAATCTATGCTTCTGAACTCCGAATATATTACAAATATAAGAAGATAGATAAGTATATTATTACAATAACTTTGTATACCCTATATGTAATAAAGTCTTTCAAATGTCTTAAAAAATACTAAGATATAATGTCATAATAACTAGTAGCTACATTTTCTTTCCAATGTTTTGTATTGCTAAAAATTATGAAGTAACTAAAAATTGATTACATTCAGTTATAATGTTTACTATAGTATTTCCTTTATAGTTATTATCTAACTGCAATTGTTCTGCTTTAATTTTAATATTATTTTTCTGCAAAACAAATCAAAAAATTTTATTATCCAATATTGTTATTTGAATTAGTTTCAAACATTTCCTAATAAACTGTAAAATTAACTCTATTTATTTCATAAAATAATACAAAAGTAACCACAAATTGTATAATTTCATGCAAAATTTAAATTTTATATGGAAAAAATTTGCAAATTTAGAGAAAATCAACAAATAATGCTAATAATTATATATATAAAATAGCTAAAATAGCATAATGTAACAAATGTACTTTATTTTGAGTAAATATATAAATTTTTATTTTTATGGCAAAATAATGTTCTTGTATGTATATAATTTTAAAGCTATGTATTTCAAATATTATACGTATTAAAAAAATATGCGCAATATATGTAAGTATATTAAAATAAAAAAAGAAAATTTTATAAAATTAATGGAAAGTTTTGAAAGCAAATTTGATTATGAAAGGAAAGAACACTATGGGAAAAACTGATTTTTATTATAAAAGTTTAGAAAAATTATTTAATTATGGCAATTTAATTATAATAATTAGATTCTTATAAGAACTTTTAAAAATGTTTGAACATAGCATTTGAATTGAAGATATTATAAATTTAATTTATTGAATTTAAATTGTAATAAGACGATATATACTTAGTGTAGAGTAGATGTGTCAATAAAATTTTATATTATAACATCATATAAAAAAGAATTATATAGCAAAAATCGTTAACATAAATGTTTGTAAATTCTGTAAAAATAACAATGTTGCATTTTGAAGTGATGTTAAATGTTAGCACACATAAAAAATTATGGAAATAGGTTATGTCTATTAAATATACACATATGTATATATATTTACATACATATGTATGTATATAAATAAATTCATACTTCAATATATGATAAACAGGACAACCAAAAATATGTTAAAATCATACTTTTTTTCCAGGGCTTCAACAACAATTTGGTTCATTGTTTATTATTTATCCGTATCAGGCAATTTGAAAAATTGTGACATGGATCATATTTCTGCATATAGCATATTTTGGTTCTAACAGTATATTTTTAAATATTTTAGACTTAGAAGAATATTTTGTCATATTTTCATAGAAAATTCTTATTTTAAAGCATATTTTCGTAATTTAAATAGCATATTTTTGCATATTTTATACTTAAAATCACAATTTTTTATATATTACATTAAAAAGCATAATTTTGCATATTATATACTTAAGACTATAATTTTGCTCTCAATGGAATGCATGTGAAGCAAGAATTTCTTTTAAAGTGCCTTTTATAATATCCGTCAGTTCGTCGGTCTCATGTAACCTATAAATAAAACTATTATCATAACTCGTATTACCTTAAAAGAATCGTATACACAGTAACGATTTTTAAATATGTGTTTATATCTTAGCGTTTTATATCCCTAATTCCAGAAAGAAAAATTGTTTAAGAATCACTTTCTAAGTGAATTTTACAATGTCTGTCCTTCTGTCTGTTCTTGTAAACTTTAAAACTACACTATAAGTCTTAACTATAAGGGACAAATAATCGTAGCTTTAAGAGTCTCATTACAAGTAATAATTTGCAACTGCTTATCTATTTGTCCATCACTTTGTCAATCTAAATATAGGTGTGTTATATAATAATCACTTTCCTATTACATTAAACAATGTTCGTCAGTCTGTCTGTCTGTCCCTGTAAACTTTGAAATCAAACTATAACTAATAAGTTTAAGGGACAAATTTAGCAAATAGTTCTACATTTAAAGAATCTTAATCCGATTTCCAATTATGTCTATCTATTCATCAGTCTGCTCATCTTAATATTTAAGTCTTAAACAATAATTTATTTTTAAGTGCAATCTACAAAGTCCGTCAGTCTGTCTGTCCTTGTAAATAGAATGTTTTTTCTGGGCTTTAAAGGAAACAATTTGTTAGTTTTTTATCCGTATCAGAAAATTAAAAAAAACATTTTGTTGGCATAAATATTTTATGGCATATTTTTGAATATTTTGTCTAACAATATATATTTTTATAAATATATTATATTTTCATAAAAAATTCTTATTATACATCATATTTAAATGGCATATTTTATACCTAAGAGCATAATTTTGCATATTTTTAAACCAATAAAATTTTTTATATGTGAACTTTTCCATTAGAGAAATTTTCTTTTTACTGGCAAATGTGAAATTTTCATCTTATAAATTGATACAAAATTTATAAATTCCTAATATAATGTTTTAGGCTTTTATTATTTTTAAGTGCAAAAATAAAATATATATTTTTTTTTTTTGGCAACTGCTAATAAAAATCAAGTTAATTTAATTTTAGCATGAATAATTTAAAATTAAGCCAGAAAAAATAATATTTTTAGATCATATTTTTTAATGTTATCGGTATATTTTCCGCTTTTTATAAGCATTTTTTATGCGCATTTAACACTTATTTTAGAGCATATTTTGGGTTGCCCTAATGACTACCAAATCATGTACTTTTATATCCCAATATACCTGCATATATGTATGTATACATATATTCTATAAAATATTTATATATATAAAATAAAATTTTCCTATTATTTTCATTATTTTAAAACAACTATACATATGTATATATGTATGAATATTTTAATAAATGACATAAAAATCGATATAGAATTGATGGAAAATTGTATTTTATTAATTAATGGCGCCATTAAGTTACCCAATATGAATATTTAATTTCATTTTTTATTTTTTAATAAACAAATATTTAAAGTCTTATAAAGATTTTAATATTTTTTTTTTTTTTTTTTTTTTTTTGATTTTATTATTAATAAAACTACGTGATAATTTCCATATTAAAATATGAGTATTTTATTTAAACAAAAATTTTATTAAATACCTTCTTATTTCCACTTAAAAAAAAAAAAAAAAAAAAAAAAGATTTTTTTTTTTTTTAATTTTTAAAATATTATTTATTTGTTAATAAATTCTGTTTTTATAAAATAATATTTATTTATTATAAATTCTTTTTTTTTTTTTTTATTTGGAATTGAAAAAAAGTAGATATTCTGGGAAATAATATTTAAATGCAGAGAAATTCATTTAGGAGTGAAATGTATATTAAAAATATTTTAAATGATTTAGGCTTAAAAAATTAAACATGAATTTTGTGAATAAAAAAATATTTCAATAGTTTTTTTTTTATTGCTAGTAGCATGTTTCAATTCTAATTGGCTCAACTGCTAATTTATGTTTTTTATATATATATTTCTTTTAATAAAGTGATTAATAATAAATTGTATTAATTACCAGGAAATTCTCTGTATTTTAATATTAAATTTTTTTGTTTTTTTATATTGCAATGTGATTTTAAATAAATTTTAATTCAATAAATTAATTGCATTAACTTCGGGTAAAATTTAAATTCAATTTATTACTAATGAAATAATTGCTTTTTAGGTCTCAAAATTTTTGTAATTTACAGCTTTTTATAAGAAAAATATTTAAATATTTTTGATTCCGGAAGGATTTTTTAATGGATTCTATTAAAAATGTTCTTATAAATATATTAAAATAAACCTACTAAGAAAATATTTTTCTCAAAAAGCTCAAATTTCTACAAAAACTCAAAACTTTTTTTTTATCAAATGCTTTATTTTACATCAAAAATTAATTAATGTATTCAAACAAAAAAAATTAAATATAATGATTTTTTTAATTCATTCAATCATCTACTTGATTTAATAAATTTTCTAATATGAAACCATTTTCTATATTTAATTTTTTTACAATTGGTTGATTGATTTTGTAAAAGTTGCAAATTTAAAAAATTTTTAATTGAATAAATTATTTTGATGATTGTTGGCTTTTTTTTTGTGTAGGGAACTGAAAACTGAAAGTCTAAATATGAGAAAAGTCTAAGTAGATAGTTAAGTATATGGAGGTAATTTGAACATAAGATCTTAGTGTAAGTATAAGATCGTAGTATAAATATAAAACAAATATCTGAGTATAAGAATTTAGTTTGATTATTATATGATTGGGGCTCGGCGCTCTGAGCAAGCATTTCATTCACATTTTGTGTTTGAATATGTCCTGTATAAACAGTTTCCTTTAAAAAAGTATTCAAAACATATAAATGATTATTCTTCCATATCTCATTGAACATTTTTTTCAGTGTTTTTTGAAAATCATGCGACAGCATAATCTTTCTGTTAGAAAGCTCAAGCGGTTTTTAGTGATTTTATTAATCTCTAAGAGCATGTCGGTGTGTCAATCTAAGAGCATTTGGACATGTGCGTCAATTTGCCTAGCTCTGTATATGATAGTCAATATAAGATTGTAATTTAGTAGAATAATAAAATTTTAATTATAAGTCGGTATTCTGAAGTATAAGGAGAAGTCTGAGTATAAGTTGGTAGTATTAATATAATATATTATTCTGAGTATAAAATAATCTGTGTATAAGTAGTTAATATGATTATATATAAGACAATAACTCATTATATAAAAAGGCAGTCTGAGTATAAGACTTTAGTGTTAATATAAGACAATAGTTTGAGTCTAATACAGTAGCTTAAGAATATGTAGTTTGAGTATAAGAAAAATTTATGAGTATAAGATGCCAATATGAAGTAAATAAATAAGAGTAAACTCTTATACTCTTATAAGTGTTAGTATAAGATCTTAAAAGAAAGTCTAAGCAAAGTATAATAATCCGGGTAAGTCGGAGTTCACACACAGCATTTTTTCTTGCTGCAATTCTGACTTCGAAGGCGAGAGAGCTAAAAATAATGTAAAAGTTTAGTATTTCCTTCTCCTCTTATAACATTTATGAGTATAAGATGCCAATATGAAGTAAATAAATAAGAGTAAATTCTTATACTCTTATAAGTGTGAGTATAAGATCTTAAAAGAAATTCTAAGCAAAGTATAATAATCTGGGTAAGTCGGGGTTCACAAAAAGAATTTTTTCTTACTGCAATTCTGACTTCGAAGGCGAGAGAAGTAAAAATAATGTAAAAGTTTAGTATTCCCTTCTCCTCTCTCTCATAAAAGAAAAACTGCAGTGTATGAACCTCGATTAACCCAGCAGGAAAATAAATTAGTGCTTCCTCCCAAAAAGCCTTTCCGAATGCCTCCGAACAAACTTTAAACACATTCCATTTTGCCCTCTGTTAAAATTCCTTAAAGAATGCCACGAATTGATTTAAAAAGATATCCGGTACTAATTCTTGTTTCCATTTCATTAGATGCGAAATAGAAGGTGTCACTCACCTACTAACTTTCTCATTACGAACAGAAAAAATTTTAACTACGAGACTTACAAAGCTGAAACTCATTTAGTCTTATAAGTGTCGATAAAAAAGGTAGTCCGCATGTCTTTTTTTTTAATATAAATCATACTCTTTTTTAATAGCATTGAAAATAAAAGAGAGCATATTTATTTATTTATTTAAGAGTCCTTGCCTTTTTGCTTCTTTTTGAAAGGGAGAAGGGAAGGCCTTGCCTCCAATGACACGCCGTGTAAAAAAGAAATAGTGTTGAAATGCGAGTGGCATTTTAGAAGGTATCTTTAGCCCTTCTATTTCCGACTGGGAAGTTCTTTGAGTATAAAAGGATAGGTTAAGTATTAGCTTCGCGTTAGTATAAGACAATGGTCTGTGTTTAAAGAATAGATAGTTTGAGTATAAGAAAAATGTTTGAGCATTAATAAGACACTAATATGTTTGTAAGGCTGAGTTTAAGACATAAAAAGCAAGTCTGAGCAAAATATATTCTGGGTAAATAATCTGAGTATAAAAGTATATATAAGTATAAGAATCTGAATATATGACTTTAGTCTAAATAAGTATATAACAATACTTGTTATATAAAATGATAATCGTAGTATAGACCATAAGTCAATGTGTACAAAATTTAAAAAAAAAAAAAGAAAAAAAAAAACTTTATTCTACGTTTAAAATCACATTTACATATTCAAATAGCTTTGGATATATTTTCTTTCTTTCCCTTTTTTTGACACAGGCTAAAAATATTAAATTCTTCTGATTTACACAGTCCTCTCTAATTGTATAATACTTTATCTTTAAAATATTTTTCCATTCTTTCCCTCACTCTTAATCCCAAAAATAATCCCCATATAAATATGATTTAACAAATAAATTCTTTTTACTTCTTAAAATACATTTGTTTATTAAATAATTAATTTCCCTCATTCTTCTCAATCCATGGCTTAATCTGTTTTTGACACTTTTAGGCCATATGATAAACAGGTATTTAACGTTCTATCTATTTACTACAAACTATTTTGTTGTTTCTTGTTTTTCGCTGGTGAAATTAATTTCCAGTCATTTTATCTTTATAAATCACTAGATAATTTTCGTTGTTGTTTTAATTTCTAATAGCGTTTTCATTTCAGTGACACAAGATTGATTTCCGGTAGTGAATTTGTCTTCTAATGCAAGTAATTAATTATGTACATTGGCCATCCAGCCAGTCAGCCAGTGTTGCCAGTAATTCACGTATAAAAAAAAAAAAGAAAATAAAACATGTTGCTATAGTTGTTTTTGTGCTAAAGATTAACAATTAATTACGACAGCTGATGATCTAAATGGAGGGTGTTTAACAGGCTATAACTATAGCACTGTATTACTATAATAAAACACAATTTTCTTTACGTTTAGATATTATCAGAAAATTGTTATCTTGTATAGAAAATTTTGGTAGTTTTGCTTTCTTTTTTCGTTTTGATTATTAATGAGTTTCCAGCTAAACATGACATGTTTTTATTTCTTGTTTTGTTGTGTTTTTTAATGTCAAATAAAATATTGTTTATTTTTAAGATTGACACACGACAATTTGGAAATCTTAAATAAAAACAAGATTTCAAAAATATTTGCTTGTTTATACTATTATGAAAATTTAGTTTCCTCTTAAGTTTATGTAAATAATATATTTTTAACCAAATTTTTTAATAGTTTTTTATGTTTATACTAAGTAGTACATGTTTTTGTGTTAAATATTATTTTAATCTTTTTTTTTTTTTTTGGAACATAACAAGCTCAAAAAATATGTGTGTATATAAATGTAAAATTTTTATTAATAATAAAATATGATTTAATATAAAAATATTCAATAAATTCTTATTTTTCCCTTAAAATATGACATTTATTATTTGTAGGTGTAAACATAAATTATATTTTATGTTGTATTTAGTTTATGAGTCCATTATCTGGTGACATTTTTCTTAAAATCACATAAAAGTGTTAAAGAAATTTTTAATGGAATTTTTTGTTAAGGAAAATTATTATATTAAAAGAAAAATTTTTCATATATAAATAGAGAGACCAACAACTTACCGTAGACAATTTAAAAAAATTCTAAAAATTTAAAATAAAAAAAAAAAAAAAAAAACAGTTACGAAGATATAGTCGGCCTTGATTATTGTGTTTATAGATTCAAATAAGGACAGGGTTTTTATATGGGTCCTTTGGCGAACTGTGGACCGATACTTGTATTATAAATTCTAAGAAACTTACATTGGTATGAATTATATTATATCATTTATGCACTTTAGATTCCCGGACACGGGACTTATATGGGGCCTATGGTTAATTATGATAATCACAAAATTTGTCACTGCAGTTTCTACTCATATGAAACTAATTAAGCTATGTTCATATTTGTCAAATATTTGAAAAAATTTGCGTGAGCACTAATTCTACAAAACTTATGTTTGCCATTGTTTGATCTGACAAATGTTTTGTAGGAGAAAACAGCTTCAAACAAGATTTAGTAAAATGTCAGCTATGCTTTATGATAAGTATAAAATATTTTTCTATTAAAATGGATAAGTTAGAAAATATTTTATGTAGTGGTTACGTCATTTTGGTCAAATATTTGACTAGTTTGAACTTACCATTAAGTGTTAAATATTAACTTGATATTATTATTTTTATGGCATTTATGATGATTTTTGGAACAGGGGTTTATATGCGAGCTATGGTCAATTACGAATCCAACTTCATGAAATTTGACTTAAAGGTTTGTAATTGTGTAAAACTTATATGCGCCATTTCATTAAAACATTACTGTATTTAATTCTTATTCAGGGAAGACATTTATATGGGGGCTTGATGAAATTATGGACCGATCATAACCAATTTTAACACGATTCTTTCTAGGACAATTAATGTTATGTGTTCCAAATTTCATTAAATTCTTTTAAAATTTTGACCTGTAGCTTAATTAGATGGTTCAACTGGAAAGACAGACGGACGGACGGTCGGATGGTTATCATTAAGTCGGTTTAGGAAGTTATTCTAAGCCGATATTTTTAAGGACTATAACCATCAATACATACGCATAATAATCTTCCCACCTATAGTGGTGTAGGGTAAAAAAAATTCAGATGGAAACATCACAATTACAAGTATGTATAAGACAAAAGTTTGAGTATAAGGTAATAGTATAAATATAAGACATTTGTTTGAGTATAAGATGGAATTTTGAAGATAAGATAGTTTTATGAAAAAAAAAAAAATGAGTATTGTATAATAATGTAATTTGAGTATAAGAAATTTAATATAAGATAGTTGTCTGAATATAAGACATATATGGGCATAAATATTGTATAAATCTAAGTATAAGTGAGTATAAGATGGAAACATTATAATAAAAAGTATGTTTAAGAAAGCAGTATAAGAATATAAGACATTTGTCTGAGTATAAGACGCAGGAATGAAGTATGAATATTAGAAAGTAGTCTGAGGAAACATGCTGATATATATTTTGAGTATAGTTTATAATTAATACAAGTTATCTTAGTATAAGTCTTAGTCTAAAAAGTAGTCTAAGTATAAGATAATAATATAATGATAAAGTATAAGACGGTAGTCTATGTAGAAAACCTTTAGCATAATAAGTTGATTTGCATGATATGGTGGTGTAGGGTATACAAAATTAATTGAAAACATTAATATGTATGCATAAGAAGATGGTAGTATAAGACTTTTGTCTGAGTATAAAACGGAGTATGAATATGTAGTCTGGGTAAATATTATGAGTATTGTATAGTAACATATTTCGAGCATAAGAAGTATAATGAAAAATAGTTGTCTGAGTATAAAACAATAGTCTGAGTATATGTACTGTATGAATCTAAGTATAAGATAAGAATCTGAAGATAAGACATTAAGTATAAGATAGTAGTTTGAGTAATTTGATATTGTCAAAGTATAAGACATTAATTAGTGTTTAAAATAGAAGCCAAAGTATAAGACAATATTCTTAGTAGAATAAAATATTAAAAGTAAAAGACAATTTGAAGTATAAGAATTTAGTTTAGTTTTTGAAAAATAAAACAACAGAAGAAGGCAGCTTCAGTATAAGACATTAATTGGGAATAAGACTCTATACTAAATTAATTGCAGAGTACAAGATGATAATCTGAGTATTAGGCTGTTGCTAATATTACGATTTAAAGCGGTAGTCGGAGTAGACGAGCATCTGTATATCTGTATAAAATTCGTTACTTTCAGTATAAGACGATCACTTAAATATGTAACTTTTATTTAAGTTTTAGATGGCAATTCCAGTATAAGACCCTTCAAGTTACAAGTATAAAATGGTAATCAAGCTAATCTGTTTAATTCATTAATGTTATGGTAAATTTTTTTATATTTAGTTTATTTTTTACATGATTTTATAGAAAGGAAGAAAACTATTTCAAAACCATTAACTATAAACTCAAAACATTTTTATCAAAAACCTTTAACTCTTAAGTTAACAAGAGTTGTGTTAGAAAAAATATATAAAAAAAATACTTCAAATAAAATTCAACTAGTTCGGTATAAAAATCTACTTAAATATCAAGCACTAAAAGAGAATTTCTCAAAGGCGCTTCCATTAAAGAAAAGGCAGGATTAGTTTATATTAACATTGAAAATCAGCGTAATTCTTAAAATTTAGGGTTTTAAAACTAAATTCTTCATACTTCAAATACTTTTTTATATTTCTTTTAATGTAGAACTTTAAATTTTCCCTTTTGCTCTGTGCAAAAATATTCATAAATATTAAAACCTTTTTCTTCTGTACACTGGACACAATGCTCTTATATTGTAAGTTTTATACCTATATAACTTCCAGTTATGTTTATAGGTAGCTGTAACATACCAAAAAAAGCATTTATAAAGAAATCACACAAGTCAAGGCCGTTTATAGTAAGTATATAAAAATCAAGTATTCGTTTATTGTAAACAATAAAATCCACTTTATGAAGAGTATAACGAAATTCCTAGAAAAGGTCGTAGAAAAATGCCCCAAAAAAAAAAAAAAACAAGTGGAAATTTTTAACGCAATGAGGACGGTTGAGATTTTTTATTTTGTTTATCTTAAAACGATTTGAATGTGACATCTTATTATGGGTGATGCTTCAGTTATTAACAATTGCATAATACAATTGATTAGACAAATAAAACTCTAGTAAAAAATAAAGTCGTTAGGCTTCTCTTATTTCTCCTAAGGTCCTTAAAGTGTTAAAGCTTTTCTAAAATAAAATTTTTGTATAAATTTTGGACATCCCATCAAACATAAGTATAGGATTAAATAAAGTTTTTCTTTTTAGATTTACTTTAAAGTAAGAGACTTTTTTTAATTTAGTAATATAAGATCTTTTTTGATATATTTGCGAAAAATTATTTCTACTATTTTAGATAAATATAGACTTTTTTCTTAAGCAAATTTCATTTAAAATATTTTGAATTAAAATTAATTGTAAAAGGAATACATTTAAATTAATACTACATTGATTTGTAAATGATTTTCATAAAATTTATCGGGGGATTAAGTCATGTGATAAGAAACCATAAACATGAAGTTGTCTTTAAGCGGGACATACGGACAGACATAATTATATGATTAGAAAAGTCTAAAATGACATATAAATAATATATTTAATTCACCTTAATGGTTTTCGTATCTTATTACATTTTTATTATCATTATTTTATGGGTTCTTGAGTAACTGATAATATTTTTCATATAGAGTATCTAAAATTTTTTTTTGAAAAATATTTTAATATTAAAATGTTTTATTTATCATAACATTTTTCTAATCTCTCAGAAATTAATTGATTAATCATTCCAAAAATTTGTCAAAAATTGGAGGATATAACAGCAAATAATATATTATTTTTTATGGGTCCTTATAGAATGAAAAGATGGTCTTATTATGTCCGTCCGAATGTCCTTCTGAGCAATCAAATTTTGATACCGACAAGTGTTCCATTAAATTATTTCCTAAATTAATTTAATTTTCCAGTACAGATATTTTAATAATTATGCGATTGGCATACTTCTAAGTCTACAATTTTTTTTAAGAAATCCTAGCTTTCATAATATAATAAATATTAAATATTAATTTCAATAAATGAAAATGGAAAAATGTTTTTTTTATCATAATATTTCTTCTAAAAACATAGAAAAAAATTATGCAATATTAGAAGATGTAATACAAAATAACATACCATTTTTCGTGGATCTTTTTAAAACAATATGATGATCTTATTATGTCCGTCCGAATGTCCGACAAGTGTTCTATTAGTATTGTTGACAAAAAAAATCTTTGACTTTGAAAAAGCCGTTTTTTTTTTTTTTTTTTTTTTTTGTATGAAATAAATTTTGAAATGCCATTATCTTTATAAAAATTTTCTTTAAAAATCCACAAAAAAATTTTAAAAAATAAAAAAATTTGCTGGGTATAACTTTACGCTAAAACAAAATATCATTCTGACCATTTACACTTACATACATGAAAACAACTCATGTTACAATAAATATGTGTTTTAAAAGTATAAGTATATTTCCTTTATTTTATTTTCCTCTTTTTGTTTTAACATAATTTCAACAATTTTGGTTTTTTTGTAATTTATTTCTAGTTTTTTTTTTTATACTTTAAGTGCGCTCTTAAAACTTTGGCTTACAAATAAAGTTAGTAAAATATACATAAACAAACAGGAATATAAAACAAAACAAAAAAAAAAAAAATATATATCCATACTTATACATGAACAGAAAACAAATACAAGGAATACTTGTTTAATTTATACAACAAGAAAAAAAAAAGAGAGCCTTAGTGTTTGTCCTTACACACATGAGTTGAAAACACAAATTGATTTGGGTTAGTGTTTTTTTATATTTCCATCTTGGTTTTCATCTTTTAGGTTTTGTACATAGTAAGTCTACATATTCGTATGTTTTATTTATTGTGGTATTCGGCTGATAATTGAAGTTGAACGGAAAAGTTCTTATGAGAAATGATTTTTCTCGATAACTCCTATCGAAATGTTGTTTTAGCTACCTTCACTTAATATGGAATAAAGTTGACATTTATGCACAGATTTTAATGAAATATAGCTCATTTTATTTATAACAAATCCTGCTTTGTGATGAAGAGAAAAAAGAAGGAATTTTGTTAGCTTTGGAATTTTTTACGAATTTTTGAAAATAAAAAAATTTTTAATTTTGTAAGAAATTTATTTATTTATATAATTTATGTTGCAATGGTGAGATCATTTGATATGGGCATAGATGTAAAAAGAGTATATAATACTAGTCCCAAAACACTTCCTTGTGGAACACCAGAGTGAATTAAGCCAAATGTTGATTTTTGATTATTTACTTTAACATAAAATTTTCTCTCATGTAAATACGATTTCAAAAGAATGTAAAAAGGAGCCAGAAGTATTTTTTTCAGTTTATACAGGAGTCCTTAATGCCAAACTCTATCGATGATGATACTGCTATAATGGCTTCCAATGATTCTCCCTCTGAAGCTTCTAACATATTACAAATTGGACTAAATCTGATACAAGAATGGCTAAACAAATGGAATATAAAAGTAAACACAGATAAATCAGTTCACATAACTTTTAGATTGAGAAGAAATAATTGTTCCCCTATATCTCTTAACGGAATAAATATTCCACACTCAACTAATGTAAAATATCTAGTATTACGTTTATACGCACCATTTACTCGCAATTAAAAATATTGCGATATGAAAATTTTGCTGTATAAACATTGAGTTAGCACTATATTTGTAAGTTAGTAACTCATGAAAAATAATCGTGATTAGTGAAGCTAATTGCAAATAAAACCTACAGCGTTGCCACTTCCTTTTAAGTTCATAGAATTTTCGATGATAATAGTTTAGTTTTTCCCATCTGGCACGACAAATAAGGAAATATATTTCTTAGTGAAATTTGCGTATAAACAGTGAATTATTTATTTGCAAGTTATTTTTATTTGCAATAATCGCGCGTATAAACGTAATATAGGACTATGTTTAGATAGAAGATTAACGTAGAGAGAGCACATCAAAATGAAACGGAAACAACTAAACATTAAGACAAAAAAGATGTACTGGCTTTGAGGACCAAAATCTTCACTTACATTAGAGAATAAAGTTATATTATATAAAACTATAATTAAACCAGTTTGGACTTATGGTATACAGCTTTGGAGAACAGCTAGTATCTCAAATATTGAAATTTTGCAAAGATACCAGTACAAAACTTTGAGATTAATTACTAGTGCTCCCTGGTTTATAACCAATGAAAATATACATCGCGGTCTTGGTATATCTACAATTAAGGCCGAAATAAATAAATTTAGTGACAGATATCTACATAGACTAAGCAACCACTCAAATATTTTAGCTATTTAAAAGACTAAAAAGATATCATGTGCTTGACCTTCCTTTCAGAAAATAAAATAGAAATTGTAGTTATTGTAATTTATATATAAGTTAATTTAAGTTACATATTTAAATTGTATTTTTTGGTTCACTGGAACTTAAAAACCTAAGTTGTTTGATACTTTTTTATTTTAACAAATTTGCTTATTGTTTCTCTGGAAAATAGATTGCAAATAAAAACATATTAAATAAAAAACAAAAAAAAAAAAAAAAAAAAAATTAAGAATTGCACACCAAAAATTTTTTGCATACAATTCAATAAAAACAAATGCATCAATCTCCTTGAAATTTAATGTTTATAAAGGTTGTTGCATTGAAGTTTTATATTTAAAAAAAAAAATATATTTTTTTTATTAATTTTTAATAAAATATTTAATACTTTCTACAATACCCCAAGGGCGTTACTCTATATTTTTGATTACTGTATAATGAAGTGGAAAGAATCCACTTCATTATACCCTCCAGCACCACTTGTGGTAAAGTAAGTTATTCTAAATTTGTCGTTCCGTATGTAACACCAAGAATAAATTATTTAAGACCTCACATACGTATATATATTGTTGGACCATTTGAAATTCAGAATCGTTTAAGCAATGTCCGTCTGTCCGCCCGTCAGCAAAATTGGTTCAGAAGAAAAAATGTAAAGCAGACGATTTTTTATTAAAATTTTATAATTTAATTGTTAAGTTTAAAAATAATACATTTAAAATAGACAGTGTTCTGGACAGTTTAGTGTGTTATACCACTCAGTTACTTTTTGATTAATGAAAAGAGAGATCAGGCCAGAAAAATTAAAATCCATTGTGCTTCTACTAAAATGAAGGAATTTATACTGGCGACACTCATTTGTGTACATTTATCCGTTAAAATTGTAATCTGTTATGAATAAGTGTTTTTTCCTTATGCAAAAATGTCTTGCGGACCAAAATTGTATTCGACAATTTCGATTTTTTTACACGAACCCCGCAAAAAAGGAACTGAAAAAGTCATAAATTTATACTTTTGTTATACTTCTTGTTCATTTCTTTTGAAGCACTTCCTTTAAAACTATGTTTATACAATTTTTTAACAAAAATATCCGTTTCATCCTTATTAATATATAATAAAAATGCTGTAAAATTTGTAAAATATAAATTTTCTTAAATATTATTAAGCTTTTTTCCCGCTAAAAATTCATTTATGTTCACTTTTTTTGCAAGTAACAATTAAGAACTTCCAAAAAAGTTTAAAATATACATTTTGTTCTACTTTTGAAGTGGTGAAAATGTTTTTTTTTTTATTTTTTGTGCAGCTCTTGATCGTTTGTTTACTGGAAATGTATCTGATACATTTCCTGTAATACTTGTGATAATGAATTCATGACCAGGATGTTGTATGAAGTTCGCCCATCCGACAGCATTCATATTTTTGAAAAAAAAAACTAATCTTAATAATGTTCGTCCTCTCTTTTGCCGCCACTTCTCTTCTAGAGTTATTATTAGAAATGTTTTTTTTTTTAATTTAAGGGTCTTCAAATAAGTTCTTTTGAAACTTTTCTAATAAAAGTTACATGCAAATTTAAAGAACAATTCACATTTCGAGCAGAGATATAGATATTTCCTCTTAAAATTTATATTATTTTGTCAGCGTTCCTAAAGCCTATAAGTCAATGTTTTCTTTGGTTACCCTAGTTATTTTTGGTGATCATGAACTCTTTATAATTGTTATGACTCAAAAAACTAAACTTCCGAATTAAGCTGCACTTCTGGCCAACTTATAAATTATGAATTTGAACACAGAAAAAAAAAATTTAAATAATTTTTTAATAAAATTATTAATTAACTTTATATTGGAATTTAATTATATGATTTATTAATATAATTAATTTTCTAATTGGTTTACAGTTTTGTTTTTTAATAACTTGACAGCTGTTAATAATATATAAAGAAAAATTAAATATTGGTCTATAAAAGTACAGAAATAAAATAAATTTAAGTAAATTTTCAAAAATCGTCAACTCATTGCATCTATTTAAGGAAAAGGAGTAATAATAATATCAATTATTCTTGTTATTAATATTATCATTTTGATGATTAGAGCAAAATCAATTAAAAATTAATTAATATTACAAATTTCGTAATTGAAGTCCATTTTTACTTTTTTCTGTGAATTATGTGATTCCATAAATTTTGTTTAATTTTCATTAAAAAAATAAAAACTAATTATGCTTTACAACGAAATTTAGCTCATAGATACTGAGAATAAGATTTTAAAAATCCATTACACAAGATATCAAGCTTCCATTTTTTTATTAATTTAAGCAGTGGTATAAAGGGAGCAACAAAAAAAAAAAAAAGGATTTCCATTAAAAGTCGTTTTGCACTCAAAATATAAATATTTTCGAGAAAATTTCAATTAAATTATTAATCAGAATTTTGCACCCAAAATATTTGAATTTACACAGAAAAAATATCTTAAAAAAAAAAAATAATAATAATAATCAATTAAAATATTAATCAGAATTATAAAATAGTTTCAAATATTCTTATAATTAAATAAATGTATTCTAACAAATTAAATTAATATTTTACATAGAAAAATCTAAAATCTAATTTCAATTTCTAATAATACATAATCAATTATTTTTATAATTGAAATTGAACCTATTAAAAAAATTGTATATTTAATTATTCAAATTATCACTTACTTTTATTTATATTTGATTAATTTATTAATTAATATAATAAGTAAGATAATTGAAAGCTGATAAATTGTATTATTTTTAGAAAACTACAGTTTTAATTAATTGAGTAATTGATATAATTAAAAAAGTAATTGGAACAGTTTTTATTTTTGATAAATTGTTTAGCAGACCAGATTTTTCTGAAAAATCTAAAATCTAATTTCAATTTCTAATAATACATAATCAATTATTTTATTAATTGAAATTGAAGCTATTAAAAAAATTTTATATTTAATTATTCAAATTATCACTTACTTTTATTTATATTTGATTAATTTATTAATTAATATAATAAGTAAGATAATTGAAAGCTGATAAATTGTATTACTTTTAGAAAACTACAATTTTAATTAATTGAGTAATTGATATAATTAAAAAAGTAATTGGAACAGTTTTTATTTTTGATAAATTGTTTAATAGACCAGATTTTTCTGTTTGATCTGTATAAGAATTTTAACCACGCACGTTGGGGTATAAATGTGTCAAAAGTGGCGATAGATTTTAAATTTTCATTATAAAAAAAGAAAAAAAAAAAAAGTTATATTTCAACAACAATAAAAATCAGTGACCAAGTATGCGACATTTTTTTGCACTAAGCTGTCAAAGTTAACAATTTTTTATAATTAAATTTCCTGAACTTTAGGTAAACTGTTTTTAAATAAAAAGTTTTTTAAAGCAAAATTTCGAAATAAAACCATCAATTTATGGTACTTTTTTTTCCTCAAGTATTTAAAGATTAAGTTTTTTCCCAATATTTGTATTATTCTTTTTTAATATTTTAAAAATCAATTAATTCTTTAAAAGAACTTTTAAAACTGTTTTCGTAATTTTTCCCATTGTTTGTCAATGGTTTGAGGTATAAGTTTGATTTTTTTTTGTGATATTCTTCCTATTAACCTTGTTTTCTGGTTTTTTGGAATTATTTTTTTGTTTATTCTTTATTTCGATTTCGTTTGTATTTGTTTATTTGATTTCTGTTTAACGAGTAGGTACCATTTTGTATGCGAGAAAAAAGGGCAAAGCAAAAAAAATTTGGAAACTTTAACTGAAAATCTTTGGCAAAAGAAAATGTACAAATAAATCCTAAAAACAGAAGGATATTGTGGTTGAGTGACTTCTTAAGTAGTTTTGTTGATTTTTGTTTTTAACATTCAGCTCGTAAAATAAAAGAAATACTTGAATTTCATTTATTTATTTTTTTGTTTTCTTGTAGTGTTCACAACTCTACTCATGTTCTTACACTCTCTACATATAGATTTTGTTTTCTTTTTCATTAGATTGCTTAGCACACAGGCAACAGCTGTATTTGTATGTTTGTTAAAGGAAACGGAAATGCTAGTAGGTTACTAAAAATGCTATACAACAACTATTATAGTTAATTTTGTTTATTTATGTATGTTTGTGTGTGTGTGTATGCAAGAGTGTTAAGACTTATTTGTAGAAATTAGTATTTCAGTTGTTTCATTTTTTTTTGTTGTCAAAAGTAAACTACAATTTGTTTTTGGTTATTTCGTTTTATTAGCAAGATTGAGTGATTGTCAGTTTGTGCTAAGACCCTGCAAGGAATATGTTAGAAAGTTGAATATACTTTTAGGCGTTAAGAAACTTCAAAATTAATTGTTAATGAGTTTGTAATTACTTAAGAAAAGAAAAAAATAATAATACAATTAATAAGTAAAGTACAGAATCTTTAAATAGCCTATAGCTTCTTAAAAAAAACTGGCCTATTTTTCTATAACTTTTGGTATTTGGAAATCTCACGTAGCTCCTCTAGAATTCGTGTTTTCATTAAAATTATTTTCTTAATTCTTCTTTTTAACTTAATTTTCTCACATCTTTTTTATTATTTTTTTTTTTTCAGTCAAGTCAAGAATATATTTGCAAATATAAGTTTCCCAGCTTAAATATTGTTTTTTTGCCTGCTAAATAGCTTATTGTTTTCTTTTATTTTAATATTTGTATTGTTATTGATATTTTTATGGTGCCTTTTTACTTTATTTTCTAGTTTTTACACGTTTTCCCTGCTTTTCTTATGGCCACATTTTCATGCTTTGATGTGTGTGATTTTGTTCATTTTTTTATTTTTCTGCTTGTTATTTTTGCCAAGTCCTATTTGTTTTACATATTTAAGGATTAAGTTTTAGTTGACACAGCTGTTGTTCTAATTTTTCCAAACAGTTTTTTTTTTTTTTTTTTTTTTTTTTTTTTTTTTGTTCTAAACTTATTTTTCTAAATGAATTTCTGCTATTGTATTTGTATAAGTTTTTAAGCCAAAAACAAAAAAATAAGCAAACAACTAAAATACCAAAATAAAAAAATATATATTTATATTTTTGGTTGTTATTTGTATTTTCCTTTTGGTTGCCCAAATTAATAATGAAATTAGTCCAAAACAAAAATAACAAACAAATATTTACTACATATTTAGTACCTAAAATATATAAATTTAACTCTTAGTTAGTTGTATGTTAGCGGATTATATTTTGCCATAAAATCTCTAATAACAGCTGCTGGTTAAATAAATAGGATTTCTTTTAATACGTTTACTTTTGTCTAAACTAATTTTCAACAATATTTTGTTAATATATATTGAAAGATATTAAAAATGATATTTGGGTAACGCCATTTCGAAGGCAACGGTTTTCTTAATCAATTTAGATATACATGATCAAAATCAATCACTATTTATACCCTACACCTCCATGGGGTATTATGCATTTTTGCTGATGCTTGTAACGCTCAGAAGGAATTAATCAACACCCAACTTAGAGTATATCAATCTCAGAATGACTTTTTAAGATCTAAAAATGTTCATCTGGCTGGCAGCCAGGCTGAATGTTTGTCTATGTAAAACTTGTGCACAAAGATTTTTATTAAGATAATTTGCTGAAATTTGGCACGTGTGCTTTTTATGATACAAGGACGAAGCCTATTGAAATTGGTTATGATAAGTCACTATTTCATCTAGCACCTCTTCAAATTTCCTTCCAAAATAAAGATATAAATATTTAAATGAAATTCAGACCGACTAAATTTTACATAAGTATGGGTTAGGTTGCGTGGGCAGCTCTCCTAACTTAGCGAGTTCACTCGGAAAACCAATGTGGCCCACTGTGTTTCCCTAGAAAGAAGAAAAACGCACCATTACTGATTTTCTCGCGTAGGTGCCACCGTGTACTCTGAATAAAACCTAAAAGATTGCCTAATGATACATCTCCCAGATCGTCAAGATTCTAAAAGGAGCGCTCGCCCTGATAATTGAGTTTGCATTCCTGCAGTGCCAGACTATCGCATAGAAGATGTTCTATAGACTCTATATCTTCTTCATTCTACAGAAATCAGTTTGGGAAAAACCTATGTTTTCCGATTTGCGCCCTATATACAGTGTTCCGTGATGATAACTGTTAGAAGTGAGATCAAAGTTCTACTAAGAACCAGAAGGATCCTAATTCTCTGTTTATTAATTGAGGACCTAAAGGTTATAGATATCCAGTAAGTAGTTAACGTGGACCACCTACGGTACCTTTCCTTAAGCGCCCAGTCTTCTATCAAATTCGACAGTTCAGCAAGAATATCTACTTCCGTCCGAGCCTCACTTGCGTTCATTGAAACACTGACCTTCACTTGCGTCCATCGACGAATCGTTGCCAAGAATGGCCTCGTACCCTGGTACCCAGACTAGTCTTACACATTGCGTGCGCAACTAGGAAAGAGGTCGATTACATTCAAGTATACATTTCGATTTCATCACATACAAATTCAGAGCCTTGATCATGGTCTGACTATCTATAAAGTCGACAGTTAGAGCTTCTGAAATGAGTTCTCTGATTAGTCTAGCAGCTACAGTTATAGCATATATCTTTGTCTGGAATACTGTACAAGTATCTGGTAATTTTAGATATATTGAAAGTCCCAGGTTTTCAGAAAAAACTCCTCACCCGATTCCCGTATCCGTTTTTGACCTTTTTTCAAGATTGCACCTTCTTAAAAAACATAATTTGCTGCCCAGCTACATTTCATACTTTTCTGCTGTATTGATGTCTGTAACACCCAAAAATATTGGTCTAAGAACCACCTTCATTTTTACCAATCGGCTTTAAGTCGATTTAACGATATCCGTCCATGTAAAACTTGTAATCAAAATACAGGTCGCAATTTTGGTTTCTTATAGTCCAAGAAGGAAGCGTTTTGAAATTGGTTATGATCGGTCCCCTAGCCCCCATATAAATAACCTCCCAGAAAAGGGGTTTAACGGTCATAAATCCCTTAAATGTAGCAATAATTTTTAAAACTGTGTGCCGTATTTCATGAAGATCGGTCCATAATTGACCATAGTACTGGTCAATAATTTCACAGGTCTAGAAAAAAATACCCCTCCGCGAATTTTGATGCACGTAATGGTGTTGGGTATTGTCGTCCTTAACCGACTATATCTTTCTTTCTCGTTTTTAATGGGTTAATAGTTATTTCCAAAAAAAAAAAATATTGATTTTTCTTTAAGAAATGTAGTCTTTTAATAGAAATATTAACTTCTGCATATTAACTTCTCAATTTAAAAAAGTGCAGCCGGTTTTTTCAAAATACCAACTATTCGAAAACCGGTTTCTCCAAAAAGTCGAATAATCGATCACCCTAATATCTTATGAATTTCATTTTGTGCAATAACCGAAAAGAAACCTTTTCGTTAAATACTAGCATTCGTATACAATGATGAATGTACCGCATATCGTGATACAAATGAATATAAATATGAAAATATGGTATTATATATATGATAAAATGTGATTATATATATGATGAAATTAGTTCATATATATGATAAAATGGAATTTTACTTCTGATGGAATTAGTTCATATATATGATAGAATGGAATTGGAATCATAGTAATGATTATGTACAAATATACTTATTGTAACCTGGAATCATATATCACAATCATAGTATGTTGCTTTTAGTTTATGGTCACTGGAACCATATTTTTTCTTTGCGTGTAGATAAATATTTAATGTATTTATTGTGTTTTCTCTTAATACATTAAGATGCAAATGCTTTTTTGTGCACTTCAATTTTAATTATTTTTAGTTGAATAATGTTAATGTTTGTTAATCAAACATTAAAATAGATATTTTAAATCATTAAATAACAAAAAAAAAATAGTTTTGTAGTTGAAAATGTTTTGCTCATCACTCTGTATTATGCATGGGATCCCAGATGTATATTTTTTTGAGTGTAAAACTTATTTTTATACATATTCTGAACACTTTTAAATCATATACAAAAAATATTTATACATATAAATTTAAATTTATGTATTTGTTTGAAAAAATTGTTAACTGTTTATTTTCCCACAAATCTCATTATGTTCATTAACAAATGTGTTGTTTTTTAAGTAAATGGACAGAAAAAGCGCATTAATTTGAATTTCAATTTAAAATATTTTCCTTATATCAAACAGATTTTATACAGTTTCATGCTGTTCTGGTCATGATTCATATCAAGGAAAAATAAACAGCCATAGTTAAATAAAAGGGAAACAAAAATAAAAAAATATATAAAATTTTATTAAAAAAATATTTATAAAAACATAAAACAATAATAATAAAAAAGATAAAAATCTGATAAAAAATCTATGTAATGAAAACACATATGGCTGTTAGTTGTTTGGTTGCCTGGTTGAATAAAAAAAATCCTTGCCAGGAATAACAATAATAAAAAGTGTTACAGAAAAAAATGCCATGAAAAATAATGAAGGTAATTTTATTTTATTTGTTTTCTTTTTTTTTATAATTTTCATAACAGATATATTTACATACATATTTATATTTTTTTAAACAATATTGTTGTTTTTTTTTGTTTAATTTTAATATCACCATAAGAGAAAGTTTTGTCCTCCTACACAATTGTTACAATTACATACAAAAATATAAATATTCTGTTTTAATTGAAATTAAAGGAGTGATATTTAACATTTGTTTTTCCGCCAGGATTTTTGTACGGAAGTTGTTTGTTAACAAAGTTTCATATGGTAATTAAATACTCATAAAAATAATATAAATAAATTATTTATAAAGGTTTGTAAAACTTTAAATTTATAATGAATTTATGATTTGTTTTTTTCATTATTTCTTTAAAAATTTAATTTAATATTTATAATATAAGGGAAAAAGTTGTTAAAAAAAAACCTAATTTCGTTTCTAAAACATCAAGGTTAATTATTATACATTAAAATAATTAGAAATGCAAAATATACATATGTGTATGTATGTATTATATGAAAATTGTATTAAAAAACGCCCTTTAGGCGAAACTTCAAAAAAAAAAAAAAAAAAAAAGTAATGAAAAACTATAACAAACACGCATTATTGTAATTGGCGATTTAAAAAAAAAAATAATAATTTACGGTTTAATAAGCAACTATTTTTATTATAATATACAAGGTAATTACAATACAAAATTTTATGAAAACTAAAAATTATAATTACCATGATAAATTAAAATTTGATGTTTAGAAAATATTACATAATATATTATAATATTAATATTTTAATATTGTTAACTAAAATATGAAAAAATACAAATAACATTTTAACAATTAAGTTAAAAATGACAAAAATATAAGAATTTTTATAATATGTCGACGGGTTCCAATAAAAGATATAATTAAAGGGTTCTAAGATGAGCTCGTGTTTTCTCATATTATATTTTATACAATATTTTTAATATTTATGAGAATATTAATATTTCTATCCATAGTTAGGTGGCTTATTTCTCCTCCTACTAAGATATTAGTTAAGATGGTCAAAGCATTTGGAACTGAGACGATTTTTTACCACTAAATTTTATTTTTTTCTTAAATATTTTTTATACCCTACACCATCATAGGTGGGGAGGGTATTATGCGTTTGTGCTGATGTTTATAACACCCAAAAATATTGGTCTAAAACCCACCCTTATTTATACCAATCGGCCTAGAATTTCTGAGTCGATTTAACGTCCGTCCGTCTGTCCGTCTGTACGTCCATGTAAACCTTGTAATCAAACTACAGGTCGCAATTTTGAACAAAAATTTATGCAATTTGGTTCACAAATTTCCTATAGTCCAGGGACAAAGCCTATTGAAATTGGTGATAATCGGTCTATTATTTCACCTAGCTCCCATACAAATGTCCTCCCGAAAAAGAGTATAACGATCATAAATCCCTTAAATATAGCAATATTTTAATGAAATTTAGCACATATAAGTTTCATTTAAGTCTAAGTAAGTGTACCAATTTTTAGAAAGATCGGTCCATATTTAACCATAGCTCCCATATAAACCTCTTTTCAGAAAATCATTTTAACGGACATAAATCTCTTTAAAATGTTAGTATCAAATTAATATTAGGCACAAATAAGTTTTATAGAAACATAAATGATAGTGCCAAATTTTACAAAGATCGGTTTATAATTTACCATATCTCCCATATAAGACCCTTTTTCGGGAATCACCGAAAAGTGAATAAATTCATATAAATGTTAGCATCGACGTACTCAATGTTTTATTTTACACTTTTGAGTATCGGTCCACATTTGGCTCCAAGTCTAATAAAAGACCCTCCCCGTATTATAATGTACACAATGGTGTAGGGTATCATATGGTCGGTCTGAATTTTTACTTCAAACATTTGCAATTCTTTACTATCTCTTTCTAATGGAAGCAGTTTGCACTAACAAATAATTAGAAATTCCTTTAATCATATCATTTTTAGTTGTAGCATTTTAATATTTCTTATTTAATATTTCAAGACTAAGCATAATGCTATTAATTTTTCCTGGGGAATATGACATTTCAAAATTTTTTTTCTATATAAAAAAAAAAATGCAAATGTTTTGAACCTGTTTTGTAATGATTTTTAGTAATAAATACTATTTTTTTTAACAAATAAAAGCGTTTACTCAAACAATTAAAAAAATATTGTAATTACTAGGAGGCGGATTTTTGAAATATACCTCAGAAATTTTAAAAATATGCATTTATTTTTATAATTT
This sequence comes from Protophormia terraenovae, assembly GCA_951394005.1. NCBI lineage: Eukaryota > Metazoa > Arthropoda > Insecta > Diptera > Calliphoridae > Protophormia > Protophormia terraenovae. Next base: position 113,367,644 of record OX596077.1, on the reverse strand, counting down.
TTATTTAGATTCTGAGTCGATCTAGCTATGTCCGTCCGTCTGTCCGTCTGTTGAAAGCAGGATGAGGCTCGAACGGGACAACGTAGGGGGACGAAATTTGACACAAATATTTATCTTATATAAGGTTTGATTGGTATTGAAAATGGGAAAAATCGGTTAATAAATAAAAAAGTTATGGGCTAAAAACTAGAAACAGAGGGTGTCCGTTTCATACTTTTTTGCTGATATCTCTTAAACAAAAGCATGTATTACAACGAAATTTTGTATAAATAGTTTGAGGGTCGATATAAACTTAGAAACCAAAAATGGGAGTGGTCCGCCTACTTTACCGCCCACCTCCCTTATAAGGTGAAACTTCATCAAAATTGTGTTCAAATAGTTCAGGGACCAATGTAAACTCGGAAACAAAAAATGGGCGTGGTTCGCTCACCTCCCATATAACGAAAAATTTGAAAAAGTTGATGTTTGGTATATAGATTCGGCCGAGCCGAATATAACATTCGCGCTTGTTTTAAAATTGAATTCTTTCTTAAATTTTTGAATTTATATTCATGACATTAGGTTTAATACAACCTTAGCTAGATAGACTTTTTTTTTTTTTTTTTTTGAACAAAAATCATAGGAAAACCATTGTATATTTTGGCAAAACCAATTTATACATAGAAAATAATCCTCCCATTCCAAGAGATGTTATGGGAGCATATTTAAATAATTGTAGTTCAGAAGAATAGTATTCTTCTAAAAACGAGATCTAAACGTAGAATAATTGATATTGAATTTTCTTAATATTCTCCACTCTTTTATTATTTTAAGTAACAGCATGAAATTTTAATTTAATTTTTCCAGCAATAGAGCCTTTTGTAGCTTCGGTTTTCTCAATAGCACTACCAATTGAACTGTTTGAATTCTTAATAATCGAATCCCCCTAATTTAGTCAGGGTTAACACACAGCAATTTTGCTTGCCATAATTCCTTTTGTACTTAAATTCACGGCTGATACATTGTATCAGGAAATTCCAAATTTTTATCAATTTATAAAACGAAAATTATTAAGGCATCAGATTTGAAAAACACAATTGATAGTAAAAATAAAATTCTGTACTAAATTCAATTGGGTAAAAAATTTTCCTCTTAAGTGTAAAATATGCAAACTTATGCTCTTTAGTGTAATGTATAATGTAAAATTTTGCTCTTAAGTATAAAATATGCAGAAATTATGTCACTCAAATTGTTAAAATATTCTCTAAAATAATGATTTTTCTATGAAAATATGACAAAATATGCTGCTACGCACATAAAATAAAAAAATTCACTATTAGGATCAAAATATGCAGTAACAAATCAATGTCAAATTTCTTAAAATATTCTGAAACGGATAAATAACTAACAGATCGGTTCATTGTAATTTTTCATATTTTTATTTACCGCAAAAATAAAATTCATTTTGTGGTCCTGTGCTAGAAAAAAAAAAAAAATTTTCAACAAGCTTCGTCCTTGTGTCAAAATAATTATTCGTGCTAAATTTCATCAAGATATCTTTAAAACTGCGACCTGTACTTTGTTCACAAGGTTTACATGGACAGCCAGCCAGCCGACCAGACGGACGGACATCGTTAAAACGACTCAGAAAGTGATTCTTAGTCGAACGGTATACTTTAAGGTGGGGGGTCATATGATTTTTTCTATGCGTTACAAACTTCAGCACAAACGCACCTATGGTGGTGTAGGGTATAATTAAACATTATTTAATGTACAAAACCTTTTTTTTTTTTTTTTTTTAAGGAAACAAAAAAAAAAAAAATATTTTATTTTTACTTTGAATCCAAGGGTACAGTATAACTAAAATTCGTTTTAGCCAAATATAATATTTTTACATTATTGTTGCTTGTATTACATTAAAAAATATATTTTATATCATTTATAAATAAGATTCCAAGTATACAAATCATTTATCATACCATTTATCTATTTATCACTCTTAACAGTATAATGATAAATGTTTTTGTATCTTATTTTTTTTAACTATATATTTAAATATACTAAACACTGAGTGGTTCTATGAGTCTACAGTTTTTTAACAAGAATTTTCTTTTTATTAAATTTGTAAATATATTTTTTTTTTAACAAGTTTGACAAAAAATAAAATGTATACAAATATTCCTTTCAAGGATATTACAACAATTTAAGTAGTAAAAATTCGTTAACAAAAATTCGTAAGCAATAAATTAAAATAAAAAAATCTCTATAAAGAAAGTGGCAATTTTTCCAAATGACACAGCCAAAATAGAAATTCTTAAGATGATGTATTGGTTTTAGATTGACAGTGGCAAGAAAAATTGTATACAACATGACCGCAAAGTTTTTTATTTTAGTTTGTTGGTCATTGTTGGGGAAAGAATGAAAAAAAAAAAAAGGAAATAAAACATTAATGGCCAATATTTGATAAGTGGGTATAGAAAATAGAAAAAAGCATATAATCTAGGCAATAAAGAATAAAAAAATAAGATAAAAAAAATTTGGTGCATTTACGTGAAAGAAATCATGATATTTCATAATTTTATTAACCCATTAAATATGAGAGATTATAAGAAATAAATTTCAAGGGTTTTAACCATAGAAGACAGCTATCAGTTCTTATGTGAATACCCTGCCCTATCCAATAGGCGATTTAATGTTTTTAGATCTTATTTCTTTCAGAGGTTGACTGATATTAAAGGTATAAATCCTTGGATTTTCTTTGAATATATCAAGGCAATGAAATGGAAGGCGTATAATGCACTCCAACACGAAGAAGAGGAGTATAGGTTTTAAGAATTCATAATGGAGCACTTTGGTCTCTATGGACACCGACTTTAAATTAGTCGGTGTCATCCTTACAACCTAACCTAAAAGAAAAACATAATTCTATGAATGCAAAAGAACATCTAGGTTCGAAAGAAAATTTATTGATTCTCTTTATTTCTTTTAAGGGATTTTAATGGATCGTCTCTTTTTATTTATTTTTTAAATGAGCCTTATTCGTGTAACATTTTATGGGTTAATTTTATAAATATATTATCAAATGTCCTTATATGTTCCCTTCTCAAAAGATTTGTTACCAACTAGAAATTTGTTAAAGTTATAAAAATTTCCTATTTTAACTACATAAATAAGGATATTTGTAATATACATTTAGGCTCACATAAAATAAATTAATATTATTGATTTTATCATCAATCAATTTGTTTAAGACCTAAAATTTCCTTAAATGAATAAGAGTTTTTATTTATAGTATTCTTTTTTATGTTGGACATTTTAAATGGAAATTGAATCAACTTAAACTACTTGGTTACTTTGTCAACACTTTAAATTAAAAGCTTTTTTAAATTTGATTGAAGTTTTGCATATTTTATACTCATTGTTTTTTTCAGCACATTGCCAAAGTTTTCAGGAGAATTAAGAAATTGTTGAAAAAAAAAAAATCCTAAAATGTTAAAGAAAATTTATTGTTTGTTATCTATACATTTAGAGCTAATAATCATAAAAAGATGCAAACGATCCACAATGAGGGCGATTGCAAATTTTTTTCATAATAAATCTGCATCTCTTGAACTACTAGACAGATCGAATTGAATTGTATGCACGCGGAGAAAAATATTTCTCAATATGGTTGCCCCAACAATATTATTTTCATTGCATTGTTGAATATATTTTATTTTAAGAAAAATTTTGTTGTAGCAATTATACATTTGTTCTCAATTCACAACATGTTGAGCAATATATTTAAATTAGAACCACATTATTGTTGTTAAACGTCCATGTGCAAAAAAAAAAAAAACTATTTTTAATACCCGAATATATTATTGTGTTTGTAATTTTGAATTGACAACAAAATGTTTGTTTTGTATTGGCAACAACATGATTTTTATTCAGTTTAATGTGCTTCTTGCATAGAGTTAGTTACCTGTTGGCGTCTTAAAAATATACTGAATGTATATTTTTTTTGCACAATAATTGTTTCTCGAGGCTATAAGTATTTTTATTACTCCATATTTTCCTGTATATATGAATCCAGTACATACACAACAAAAATATGGTTGTAGATCAACAATATTTTTATTGTGATTTAACCATATTATTGCTGTATACATGAATCCAAAAATGTCGTTGCTGATCAACAATATTTTCATTGTGATTTAACCATATTATTGCTGTATACATGAATCCAATGTATACAACAAAAATATGGTTGCAGATCAACAATATTTTTATTTTGATTCAACCATATTATTGCTTTATACATGAATGAATTACATACACAACATATCTTTTTTTGCAGATCAACAATATTCTTATCGTGATTTAACCATATTTATGCTGTATACATGAATCAGTAAATATACAACAAAAATATGGTATTTTTACTGTGATTTAACCATATTATTGCTTTATACATGAATGAAGTAAATATACAACAAAAATGTGGTTGCAGATCAACAATATTTTTATTGTGATTTATTTATTATATTATTTATTTATTATATATTATGCTGCTACATCTAACCATAATATAATTGACAGACAACCAAAAAATCCAACCATAATATGACAGTACTCGATTATGGTTGCTATTCCCCATATTTTTTCTTTGCATATAGGATAGTTGTAGAGGAGTACCTAAGATTTTAAAAAATTATATAATAGTCACCCTGTGATAATACAAGATAAGATACAGGGTGTCTAACTTGAGCACCTCCAGTACAAAAGAGTTTAAAAAAATCGTATCTTCTACAAATCAAATAAAATAGTGCATTTTTAGCACCGAGATGTCTGGATTGAGATCCTTCCATTTCCATCAGTTGGAAAGTTATTTAGACATTATGTACATCAGTGGATAGCTAAATAAATTGACTTTTATATTATGTTTTTGTCTTTAACATACTTACAAATTGTTAGAAGTTTTGCTTAAAAAATATTAAATTTTAATATTTATATTTTTTTCGACTAATTTATTTAGATTTGTAAATTTATAAAAGATTACCCGCTAATGCTATTAAAATGATTTTTGGTGCATGAAAAGATTGTTATTCTTCTTATACATTACGTTAAAAATAAATTCAAAAGAAATTATTTTAATATGTTTTTTGTACACTTCATAAATATATTTCTAAACATTTATATATTTTCATAAAATATGCTCTCCTGCTTACATTTTTGAACGCACGGGAATGGGTTTAGAGTCTTAATTAATTTACATATTTTTAGTTATTCAAATTATTTTTTAGATTTGCAAACTCTTGCGCGACTTTTATTTTCCTGCCCAATGAACTTAAAATTGTTTAAAAAATTTCTCTATTATTGACCAATGCTGAATGTAGGGTGCAAATCTCAATCAAATAAAAATTTCTTTATTATTCATTCTTAAACATTTTCTTTGAAAATATGTAAAAAAATGATTTTTTAATGAATAAATTTTGAGCAAAAACGGAAAGAATCTCACCACTTTTTTGTAAAAAAAAAAATTCATACTCAATTTAGTCTTGACTTTAATAAAATTCCGAAAATAGACGAATTGAGATAATTGAAAAATAATTTTTAGATATTATTTTGAAATCTCTGATAAACACTCTCTCTCTCTTATATTACACGAATTATTTGAGAAAAACCATAACAAGTCAAAGTAAAAATTCAAAAAATTCCAAATTTAATCTTTTTAGTCATAAGAGATATCATAGATGTGTGAGCATGTTTTTTCTACATCTCATCAAGTTTTTTACAAAAGTTTTATAATTATTAAAATCGGACTTGATTTGTAGAAATAAAGATTTTTTAAAACAATTTCATATTCAAGCTGGTCATCTTTGACACCCTATAATTTATCTCATATTACCACAGGGTGATTACAAGATGATTTTTCTAAAAGCTTTGGTACTGTTCCACCAATCTCCCTTATATTCCAGTTTAATTCGTTCTGTAGTTTAGGAGTTACAGATTTATGACCAAAATCTTTGAGATCCTGAAATAATATAAAAACTAAGAAAAAGTCTTCTAAACAATTTGTATGTTGAAATTGATTTTTGTTATCTCATAAACACTTCCAACTAATTTAATTCACCCAAGTAAGTTGCCTATTATTTCGAAAATAATGGTATTTTAAATCAGCTAAATTCCTTTAAGAATAAAAAAGTTGTAAGCAATATTCTTAATGTACCCAAATTATTACCTAAAGTTTTATAACTAACCAAACCATTCAAACACAACTTTAAATTAATTGATTTTATTTCATCAATAAATTTAATTATTTCATCAATAAATATTTCTTTAAAATTGTTTAACATAAATAAAATTTTATTTTGCTACCATAATTTTTATTATAGTTTATAACTAAAAAACGATTCTAGGTTTTGTAAAAGCAAATATTTTATTTTGTTATGGTAATTATAATAATTATTATAAATCGCTTAAAACTTTTATTTAAGGATGTATGCTTAACACGCACCTGAGTGTTCATTTTTTTTTTCACAACAGTTTGGAAGAAACTATATCATATATCCACCACACATAAGTGGTAAATTTTGAAGAACTAAACTAAATTATTAACATAATTTTTATAACACCCCATTGAAGAAGCAGCACATTAAAAAAAAAAAAAAAGATTGATTCATATATTAAAACGCTTTTTTTTCAAATAAGCTTTGGTGTAAAATTTATTTATACATATATAATTTTCGTGTTTGTTAAATAAAATCAATAAAAAAAACCTTAAAAGTTTGCATGTCTTTTAGCAATTTATTACTAAGCAACATTATTTTTTTCTAAATTTCTTAACTCTTGTTAGTGGGTTGATTGCACTCCTAACAATACATTTTATAACAAACAACAGAAACCAAATATATTTTTGTATTTTTCTTAAATTTTTTTTCTCCTTTTTCTTTTATCAAGTTATTAAACCTAATACATACAAAATATAAAGTGTGGCTCCCTTAAGTAGGCAACACAAAATATAATAAAATAATAAATTTTTTTTTGGTCTTTTTATGGTTTTATGAATTTCTAATAAATTGTTTACAAAAATCATCATTATAATCATTGATTTTGTTATTATAAGATTTTTTTTTATTAAAATTAGATAAGACGTTTGGTTGGTTAGTTATGAGAGGAATTGGTATTTTGTGTGGGTTGTATGCTAAAGTTTATGTGTTTGTTTCATCTTTGATGATTTTCGTTTTCGTGTTGTGCTTTTTTGTTGATTCCTTAAGAGAATTTATTTTGAGGCATTAAACGATGATTGCTAATTATACTAGTTGTAATAAAGAATTAAAAGATGATAAGGTGGTTTGAAAGGATGGTAAATAGTAAAAGAATTGAGTTGAGAATTGGTATAGGCGAATGATATGGGTGATATAATTTTAGAGAGTAAAGACTACTAAGTATATTAATTTAGTCTAGTTAGGCTTTTGTTTTCAAAATAGTTAAAAAGAGTACTATAATAGGCCAAATCTCTAATAAAGTTATAATGAGCGCTTTTTTCTTAAAATTTAGTTTTTGGTGATTATCCGAAAAACTACTTTTTTTTTGTGATAAATGATTTCCATTTCATTTTTCACGAAAAATCAGAATAATTGGATTTTTGATGAAAATTCTAATAAAAAAAAAATCGGATTTTGAAAAATTTTTTCGAATATAATATTAGGCGGAAATTTAATTTCATGGCGAATAGTAATATCCTTTGGAAAAAAAAACTTTCGCAGAAAAATCATGAGCTACAGATTTTGATATTTTGCTTTAGTGAAAATATATATATATATTTTTTTGGTCTATATTTTTAGTAAAAATTTTAACATTTTGTGAAATTTAAAATTTTTGGTGAAATTTGAATTTTGGTGAAATTTATAATCTTTTGGTGAATAGTTTTATTTTTGCGGGATATTTTATTTATTTTATATTAGCGAAAATAATATTTTTTACTTTTAAGTAAAAATTAAATTTTTAGTTTACAGTGAAAATTTAAAATTATTTTTATGAAAATTTTAGATTTTTAGTAAAAATTTAATTTTTAGAAAAGATTTTAGTTTTTAATGAAAATTTTAGTTTTTAGTAAAAATTAAAATTTTTTGCGAAAATTTTATTTTTTAGTGAAAGTTCATTTTTGGTGAAAATTTTACCTTTTGATGAATTATTAACGAAAAATCTTTTCTTTTTTTAATTTTTTAGTGAAATTTTAAATTTTTACTAAAAGTAATGGTGGATTTTTTTGATGAAATAATTTAGTTTTTAATGAAAAATTGTTAGTGAAAATTCAAAATTTTAGTTAATATTTTAATTTTTAGTTAACATTTTAATTCTTAGTAAATATTTTAATGTTTAGTGAATTTTTTAGTGAAATTTTAATTTTATAGTGAAATTTTAAAATTTTTACTAAAAGTAATGGTGAATTTTTTTGATGAAAAAAAAAATTTAATTTTTATTATAATTTTATTTTTTAGTGAAAATTTTAATTTTTAGTGAAAATTTTAATTTTTAGTGAAAATTTTAATTTTTAGTTAATATTTTAATTTTTAGTTAATACTTTAATTCTTGGTAAATATTTTAATTTTTAGTGAAATTTAGAATTTTTTGGTAAAAATTTTAGTTTTTTATGGACTTTTAACGAAAAATCTTGTTTTTTTTTTAAATTTTTTAGTGAAATTTTAAATTTTTAGTGAAATTTTAAATTTTTGCAAAATTTTATATTTTTAGTAAAATTTTAAATTTTAATAAAATTTTATATTTTAATAAAATTTTAAATTTTTTACTGAAATTTTAAATTTATAGTGAAATTTTAAATCTTTAATGAAATTTTTAATTTTTAGTAAAATTTAAATTTAAAATTTTTAGTTTAATAAAAAATCTTCACCTTTTTTTATACCAGCCATCAAAAAGATGGGTTGATTTTGTCATTCCGTGTGACGTGTCGAAAAAATTATTAAAATTGGTGAAAGTTTTAGTTTTTTATGCATTTTTAACGAAAAATCTTGGTTTTTTTTTAAATTTTTTAGTAAAATTTTAAATTAATAGTTAAATTTTAAATTTTTTACTAAAATTAGTAGTGGATTTTTTTGATGAAGGAAAAAAATTAGTTTTTAATGAATATTTTAATTTTTAGTAAAAATTTGAATTTTTAGTCAAAGTTTTATTTTTTATTGAAAATTTTAATTTTTAATGAAAGTTTTAATTTTGAGTTAATATTTTAATTTTTAGTAAATATTTTAATTCTTGGTAAATATTTTAATATTTAGTGAAATTTTGGATTTTTTGGTGAAAATTTTAGTTTTTTATGAATTTTTAACGAAATATCTTAGTTCTTTTTTAATTTTTAGTGATATTTAAAATTTTTAGTGAAATTTAAAATTTTTAGTGAAATTTGAAATTTTAATGAAATTTTTTACTGAAATTTTAAATTTATAGTGAAATTTTAAATTTTTAGGGAAATTTTTAATTTTTAGTAAAATTTAAATTTTAAATTTTTAGTTTGATGAAAAATCTTCACTTATTTTTATACCCACCATCAAAAAGATGGGGAGTCTATATAATCTTGGAAACCAAAAAAGAGCGTGGTCCGCCCACTTTACCGCCCACCTTCCATATGACCAATAATTTGAAAAAGTCGGCCAAGCCGAATATAACATAATCGCTTGTTAAATTTGTCTTTTTTGTGAATTATCATATGTCCCTTAATTTTTTGACCTTTTGACCTATTTTAATCATAGGTACCCATAGTGCCTCAGATTGACCCATCTGTGATGACAAACACTGTCAGAACAATATAATTTATTTAAATATTAACTGATTAATCATTGACTGAAATGGCATACATGGACAATATTTCAAACAAAGTTCTACGCCAGATTAATCGATAAACTTGTTTTAGATATATCGACCGTTGGTTAAATCGATTCGAAAATTGAGATTTTTATACAACTATATTAATCCATATTAGATAATCCATATCAGATAATACTAGCATGTGTACCAGAATACCATTTGGAAATGCGCGAGAAATTCATTACCTATGTACTAACCAGGCGTCCGTTTGTTTATTTTTTTGTAGGATGCTAAGAAAGAATTCATTTACCACTTATGAGATATATTAACTTCTCCGTTCTTTATTTCTACAAACAAACAAAGAAGATAAAAATGGACAAAAACCCTTGCGATATTTAGCAGGAAATCTATTCTAATTCTAATTTCCCATAAAGATTACTTACCACATCTTTTATTTTTCTTATAAATTGAGCATTAGTTTTTGAATTTTAATAGTATCGTGGAGGCATCACTGAGAAGTTTTAAGGATTTTATTCAGAGTGTTGATTGGTCGATTTTAAAAATATATATGGTGATATTATGCGAAATAGAGTGAAAAAGCAATAGAGTCTAAGCAAAAGCTTTATGCATTTATTGTTCCTATGTCTAGAACATATTGAGATTAATTGTTAATTCTAATTAGTAACCTAAAAATTAATTGCCTGACACCTTGCAGTTCAACGTAAACACAAAAACAAAGAAAAACATTATTGCCCTTATTTTGTCAGCTTTTTCAATATTCGTTATTAAAAACCGAGTGCTTGGTGAATTATACAATCCGTAGCATATATGAAAGTCTATCTGTGTCCATTTTGGTCATATTACAATTGTCATATTCAATTGTCTTATTAAATTTCTTTCACTATACATCATCAAATCTTTTGACAAATCAAGTATAACTTATTTTCTCTTATAGCGCCATTAATATAAATATGAAATGTAAAACAATAAAGTGTTTAGTAATCATTATGAATAAGATTAATATTAATTATATCATAATGGAAAAATTAATTATATGCGGGCTAGGAAAAACACAAGCCAAACCACATAGAGATTAATTTCAATTATAATCGTGATTTAATACAATCTTGATTAAAAATTAATAAAGTATATAATAATAATTTTTTCCACCAACTAATGATGAGTTTTAATGAATGGTAGCAAAAAAAAAAAAAAAATTAGCACGAAAAGGCTGTTACAAAACAAAAAATAATGAGAGATAATATCAAGGATTATAGTTTATTTATCTAAGCTTATATAAGGTGGTAGTTCATTTATAGGTAGAATATTTATTTCTCAATTCTACAAGGTGTTATTAAGTAGATAATAATGGGAAATGTTGTATTTTTTTTAACTTATTTTTATCTTTTTATTTTATTTTATTTTATTTTTTTTCTACTTTTTTCACAATTTTTGGTTATATTATTTTAATTAAAAACCTTAGCAAATATTTTCTTAATCCCTTTTCCAGTTTTTGTTTTGTTATTTCTTTGTATTTTTTCTTAATTTTAAGTTTATCTATCTATCTATATCATTGTTTGCCTTGCAAAACTTTTCAAACAAATTGTACATAATTTTCTCTTTATTTCTTGTGGGTTTTTGAAAAAAGGAAAGGAAAAATAAAGAAAAATTAATGTAAACGAAAAATAAAACATATGAATTATTCAGATTTCTTTGTACTAGAACATACATGTTATTAAACGATAATTTTCTGGTGCAAAAAATAAATAAAAGATTCATACCAAGTATTTTTAACATGTTTTCGTCTAGTATGAAAAATATTTTGTACATATTTTAGTCGAACTTTTACTTTGAATTTGCTGTAATTTATACGTGAATGTAAATATGAAGAATATGTATTTGTTATGGTAATATATACTTACTAGAACAAATACTTACTTGCATTAAATATAAAGAGAGAAGAAAAAAGGGCGAGCCTTAAAAAAAATAGAAATAAATCCATAACATAACTAAAAAATTCTTAAAACTATATTTTTTGTTTCTTAAAATCCATAAAAAGAAAAAAAAAATACATTTTTTAAGGGACTCCCTTAAATAAATATACACTTTGATAGATAACTTTTATACGCCTTAACTTATGCAGCTTTTTTTTTTTTTGTTTAACACAATAGCATATAAGCACGTTTACCGTTAACCTAAATATACTTAAACACATGCAAGCAAACAAACAAACAACTCACTTATTCACTCATACATCGACACGTATACTAGCAGGATAATACCTATTAAAAAAAAGTTGTATAAAACTTTAACAGATACATTACATTATACACTACCACTATCATAATACGACAAACCAAATTCAAACTTTTTTTTTAAACTTTAAAGGAAAACTTTTTTATTTTTGTTGTTTTTTTATATTTATGTTATTTCTGAGTAATTAGAAAAATTTGTTTTTAAATATGCATTATTATACTTAATTAAAAAATATATACTTTCTTTTTTTATTTTCTTTACAGGTAAGTTAAAAACAAGCAATATTTGTATTCTCCCCCACACAAAGAAAAAATGAAATATTTAAAGGTAAAGTTGAAATTAAATAATTAATAAAAAAAAAAAAAGAGGAAAACTTTAACAAAGTGAAAATTTTTGTAAAAGAAAACTATAAACATATACCCTCATTTAAAAAATATATTCCAATTCACCTTGAGATATTTGTCAAAAAGTTTTTAGGAAATCTTTTTGTAAAGAGATTTATTAATTGAAATATTAATGGTCATTAAAGAAATAAAATTTTAAGCAAAATAATTTGTATTAATATAAAGCGTTTAAGGTATTTTATAAAAATCTGTTTTCAGATATTTTTCTGTCACGTACAGCTTTTGTTTAAAAGCTTCAACCTCATAATAAGGCGGTTACACTAGTATATTTCACTACATATAACTTTAGTTTGTTAGTTTTAGATAAGTAACACGCCAAAAGCTCTTGACTGAAATTATCTTCAAACCAGTTTAACATTATTTTTTCATTTGCTTTATAGTTGCGGCATTATTTGGTAATAGTTTTGCAAACAAAATGTATGAAAGGATTAGGAAAATTTTTCGCAATAAAATGGGTATCGAATAAAAATTTATAAAATTATATATAAATTACAATAAAAATCATTAGGCTAGGATGAGTTGTTTTTTTATACTGAGATATCATAATTAGTTTTTTATATATAGAAAAAAAAAAAAAAAAAATAATGAAATCAATTTCATCAACTTTAGCTTTACTTTTTTAATAAAAGTTTTCTTAAGGCAAAATTGTAAAATGAAACCTTCAACTTCAGACGTTTGAGTGTGTTTTTCCTCAAGTATTGGAAAATCTATACCTGAAATCGATATCTTTATTGATTCCAAAAATAAACTATTTTGAAATTTTGCAAAAATTAATAAACTGTCGGACAGAGGGACAGACATCAGAGTTCTCTCAAAAAAAAAAAAAAAAAAACTGAAATTCCAAAAGTGCATTGTTTTTGCTTATTGATCAATATGAAAACGAAATGTAAATATTAAAATATTGATATAACTTTTCCTTGTATAAAGCGCTATTATCGAACCCTTTTACTTTTAATGTACGGTAGGGTGCACAGTGTAAGATTTTGCTAATCTAGTTGAACAAAATTCCAATTTTTAAATTAATGATTTGGAAATTGCTAAAAAATTATATTTTTTTGTCAATAATAGTCAATATATTGAATATATCGGAACATATTTTGCCCTACAGCCCACATAAATCATCAATCCCTATTTATTTTTCAGTTTACATTGGTCCTTGAACTATTTGTACAAAATTTCGTTGACGTTTCACCTTATACGGGAGGAACATGCCCATTTTTTGTTTCCAAGTTTATATAAGCCCTCGAACTATTTGTACAAAATTTAGTTGTCGTACATGCTTTTGTTTAAGAGATATCAGCAGAAAAGTATGAAATTAAGCTACAACGGACACCCTGTGTTTCTAGCCAAACAAAGATTATATAAAATAAATATTTGAGCGCAATTTCATCTCCCTACGTTGTCCCGTTTGAGCCCTATCCTGCTTTCAACAGACAGACAGACAGACGGACAGACATAGCTAGATCAACTCAGAATCTAACCAACCCAGAAAATATATACTTTATGGGGTCTTTAATGACTCTTTTGACATATTACATACGGAATGACAAAATCAGTATACCCCCCATCTTTTTGATGGTGGGTATAAAAATTAAACTTTTTATGATATGATATTCCTACAAAAAAAGATAAAGAAGCAGGAATAAACATCCGATATTTTTAAAACTAATAATTTATCTATGAACAAATGCCTTAATCAAAAAACTAATCCTCAGACAACCGTTTCCTATATGTTTCCAAATTCCACACTGCGTATTCAAATCATTAACGAAAATTGATAACAATTGGCATCAAGTTAACACCACTTTAGTATTGAATTATTATTATTATTATTATTATTATTTTTTATTTCAAATTTTTAAACGAACGGTATCAAAAAAATTATACCGAAATTTGTTTATATGACCACAATCGTCGTGGATTTTTAATCGAATTTTTTCCCTAAGTGTGTAGAGTATATAAGGTTTGTCCTCCATAATTAAACTAGAATACCACACTGCTACACTACTCTTTAAAATTATGTATATTTCCGACAAGTTGATTAAATTACAGATTTATTTACCAAATTTAGGTCGAACAATTTTATATAATTTTTAAAGTTTTAAAGAAATCGATGCATTATATTAAAACTTTTACTACACCGTGTGGCAGTCATTTTCATACACGAAAAACTTGATATATGCATAAAACTAGAGACCATAATTATATTTTTAACTGCGTACTCAGTTTTTCTCCAGGACGTAAATTTTTTTCTTAAAAGGAAAGTTTCAAAATTACGCATTTTTTTTTAAAAGGAATAAAATATTTATGCATTATTATATCAACCCAATATGGGTGCTAAATAGAAGCTAAGAATCCCTGCAGTATAATAATATTTATTATTTAAATGTTGCAGTGCGAAAATTTAGGAAAATATCCTTTTGGAAATGTTCCTTTTTATTATTTAAAATCATTCTTACACGTCCAAAAATTGTTACATAGATAAAACTAGAAACCATATTGTAAAACTTAGGTCGAACAATTTTATATAATTTTTAAAGTTTTAAAGAAATCGATGCATTATATTAAAACTTTTACTACACCGTGTGGCAGTCATTTTCATACACGAAAAACTTGATATATGCATAAAACTAGAGACCATAATTATATTTTTAACTGCGTACTCAGTTTTTCTCCAGGACGTAAATTTTTTTCTTAAAAGGAAAGTTTCAAAATTACGCATTTTTTTTTAAAAGGAATAAAATATTTATGCATTATTATATCAACCCAATATGGGTGCTAAATAGAAGCTAAGAATCCCTGCAGTATAATAATATTTATTATTTAAATGTTGCAGTGCGAAAATTTAGGAAAATATCCTTTTGGAAATGTTCCTTTTTATTATTTAAAATCATTCTTACACGTCCAAAAATTGTTACATAGATAAAACTAGAAACCATATTGTAAAACTGTGTACCTGCTTTTTCTATAGGATGTTAAATTTTCTCTCACAAGGAGTTGAAAGAACAATATAAAATATTTAAAAATATTATATTGATGTCAAATAAAAGCTACGAATCTCTGCAGTACTTACTATAATTATATTTTTAATTTAAATGTAAAATTAAGAAAATGACTTTTTGAAAATTTAACCCCTTAATATTATAATTACTATTTGATTATAGTCCTTATATAAATGATTTTTTTCTTAACATTTTGAGCTGCAACATATAAATAAAAACTTTTGTTATATTGAAGGAATTCTTAGCTTTTATTTGATACCCATTTTGGGTTGATATAATTTGGAAACATATTTTATATTTTATTTTAAAGTTGTGGAATTTTCGAAACTTTAAACTCCTTTTGAGAGAAAATTTGACGTCCTAGAGAAAAACTAAATACGTAGTTTTGTTATGTGTTGGCTCTAGTTTGATACATATATCGTTTTTTTTTTTTTTTTTAATTTGTAATTTGTAATACATACAACAATTACATGCCATAACATTCTGCTTTTTAATAGCAATGGATAAACTGAAACATTTTGTTAAAATATAAAAAAAAATTCTCAGAGATTCGCCCAGATTTTGTTCCATAACATTTTTTCTTAACCGATATGGCTGATTTTCAATAACAAACTACTTAAAAAACCTGTTAACAATATGGTAGATTTTTATTTTAAATCAGGTTAGTAGAATGAACGTGAGAATGTTAGCCACAGACTTACAAAGTCTTAAATTAGTTTTTCTTAGTATTACACAACAAATTTCCTCTTTCGCCACTTTTTAATTGTATAAAAAATTTATAATTTAATATTGAATTCAATAGCAAAAATATCTTAAATTTAAAAACGTATAACCTTTAACAAATTATTTGTTAACGGATATTGATTTTTGAACTTTTATTTATTATTTTAAGTAGGCGCTTCACTCATATCCGTTTTTGCCTACGCTTTCCCTTATACATATTTTCATTTGCCCTGGAGCATTTAAATAATTTAACTTTTATAAATATTTAAAACAAATTCATTTTAGTTATGTATCTGATAATAAAATCTTTAGCTAAATATTCCCATAGAAAAATATTTATAATTTTATTTTTAAAATTCTAAAAAATTGCGCAGTACCTACAATTTGTTGTTTTGGGTAATATGAAACCTTAAATAAATAAATAAAAAAAATATTATATGAATTCATGTTTTTTTATTACGAAAATAATAAATAAACAAACAATTCTTCTCTAACCCATATACATATATGTATGTATGTATGTATAATATTCAACAAAAATAAACTGAAATTTAATATATTGATTGACAAGTTATAAAGGTATATTGAGGACTGCTTATACTATATAATCCTAGTTTATTTTTATTCTATTGCCATCATTCTTTATTTTTATTGTTTTCTTTACAAAAATATTAGTGAATTATTTTTCTTTATTTATTTTGGTTTAAGCGACATACTTAAAACGCCTACATATTACTTATATATACATATGTATATGTGTATTTTATATAAATAAACAAACATTCATTTAAACGTTAACGTATGTGAAAAGAAATCAAATCAATTGTTTTATAGACCACTTGTAATATTAACGAAAAAAAAAAAACAATTCTTACTACATCTATATATATAAATATTGTATGTATAAGTATAGTATTATTGTGTGGAGTATTAAACAAATAAACAACGAAAAAGATTTCAAAATTCTTTGAATAAATTGAGAATTTCTTAATACACATACAGATACACATTCATTCTTTCAATCGTTTGCCAATAAATAAACAGCCTATTGTCATATTGCATGTTTCATATGGGCAAATGTTTGGGAAAAAGGGGTTTCGAAAATTGTTTATAACGTATGAAAAGGAATATAATAATAAACACAAAACCAGCAAAGTGTCAAGTTTTAGTATTGACAAGTGTCTACACACATATGTATATCTGTACATAATATACACACAATCACATTAAAACGCATGAAACTGTTTACACATATGAAACGGAATTTAATTTTATTTTCACATACACTAGCTGTCAAGAGGAGAAAAGGATCAGTTTTGCCAAATTTGATTAAAATTTATGAAACGAAAAAAAAAAAAAAAAAATAAAAAATGTGATATGAGAAAAGTTTTTTAATAAATTGTAGAATATTTATGTTTAGATTTTTAAAACTATATAAGGACTGCGCACGAAAAAATCCGTGCATACAAATCTGCTTATAGAAACTATACCAGTGGTCGAATTTTTTTAAAACTATATTTTTATTAATGACTGTTATGTTCAAGTTCTAAACATAAAAGAATAAATTATTTTCTGTTGGTTTTTAAAGAATTATCTGAATTTTTCTAGAATTCTTCCAATTGAAGATTTAATTGGGTTTCGATCACTTTTTTGCACGAAAAAAGTCCACTTATTTTTAAACTTCGCTTCATTTTAAGCTGAGCTTTTAATGTTCTTTAAATTATTTTTTACTAGAGCCCAATATCTTTCGTTTGCTCGGAGTTTCGGACAATTTTATGGATTGGCCTCTTTCGGTAAAAACACTAACAATTTCTCTGTTACCACTTCAATGTTTTGTTACTGTAATGAGAAGAATCGAGAAAAAGGAAAAGTCTTTTTCAAAGGCACTCATTCACGAATATTTCTCTGTTAATAGAACCAATTTTTATGAATGATGTGCTTCTTTTCCGAACTTGCATATTGCTTCCCAAAACAAAAAATTTCTTGGGAATTTTGATTTCTTTGATACACGATATTTTTCTGCCATATTCCCTCTAGCATCTGCAATATAGAATTCCCGGCCAGGAAGTTAAAAAAAGTTAGCCTGTACAAGCGTTTCATCGTCTATTATACACTAATCATAATTATGAAATCGTTTGAAGAACTTTCACGTAATTTTTTATCTCCAAATTCTTGTTTTGAGTTTCTATTAGGATTTTTTTTGTATTTGATATGTCTTCATGTTAGATTTCTTTTTAACTTTTCTGATAAAAATTCAAAACAATTAACTTTTTTTGACACTTTTCTTCCAGAGATAAGAGGATTTCTTCTGAAAATGCTTTCTATTTTGTCTGAGTCCTACAACCTGTAGATAAAATTTTTCTTCCACTACCAGGTTTCCATTCAGTGACCATGATTTCTTTGTATAATATGATTCAAAAAACTGTATTTTTTGACACAACTGCCTTCCTAGCAGTTGTTTTATATGACCGATGTTGTTTTTTGTTCAATTTCCATTTTAAGAAAAACTAGTTTCGCTATAACCATGAAACTTAGCACATAGCAAGTGAGCATAATGACAAATATAAACCAGTTAATAGAATTATTTAGTTTTCACCACATCAAAAGTTATAAGCCAAAGACCTTAGTACCTACATACGATGCAGCAGCTTTTAACTTATTTGTAACAAAACCCACAATTTGACAAAATATTGTTTAATTTTTTCAAATATTCGTTTCTGAATTGATTTTTATACCCTACATTACCATAGGTGTGCTGATGTTTGTAACTCACAGAAAAAATTATCGGACCCCCACCTTAAAGTATACCGTTCGACTCAGAATCACTTTCTGAGTCGATTTAACGATGTCCGTCCGTCTGCCTAGCTGTCCATGTAAACCTTGTGAACAAAGTACATGTCGCAATTTTAAAGATATCTTGATGAAATTTGGCTTGAGTAATTATTTTGATACAAGGACGAAGCCTATTGAAATTGGTTATGATCCATTATTTCACCTAGCCCCCATACAAATGCCCTCCCGGAATAGGGGTTTTGTGCCCATAAATGCCTTAAATATAGCAATATTTTAATGAAATTTGGCACAAAGAAACTATGGTCGGTCAAGACCATAGTTTCTCTCTCGTTTATTTATTCCAATTTATATCGACCCTCAAACTATCCGCACAAAATTTCGTTGTCGTTCTTGCTTTTGTTTAAGAGACATCTGCAGAAAAGTAAGAACTTAAACAAACGGTCACCTTGCTTCGCTAGTATTTGGCCATAACTTTTTTTTTATCAATTTTCAATAACAAACATTATACAGGTTAAATATTTGAACCAAATTGCATATCTTTATGTCTAATCTGATCCCTATCCTACATTCATCAGACAGACAGACGGACGGACACAGTTAGATTGGTTTAAAATCTTACCAGAACTCAGAAAATATATACTTTATGGGGTCGTAAATGATTCCATCGGTATATTATACATAAAATGTATATTTTTTGATGGTATAAAAATTCTCTTGCAATTCATAATTTTTCATATCAGAGGTGTCCTAATGGTCCAAGTACCATTGTCTCGCTCCAAAGAGTTCCAAAATATTTTTCATATTTTGACACGAATTTCAATATAATATATTGATTTCTGCAAATTTAGAATAAAAAAAAAATAAATAAAATAAAAAATTAACATTTTAAAGAGATATTTAAACAGCAATACTTGGACACTGTTTTATGTTAAAGGTTGTATTCGGAAAGACAGCCGGACAGACATAATATGGCCACTATATAATTTGTTAATGATCTGGAGTGTAAAGTATTTGATTTATTATTATTTCCTCTAGTTCCACACAAGTTTTAATTATAATAGAAAAATTCAATTCTGAGATACTACATAATTAAAATGTTATGATAAGTAAATACATTTTATTGTAATCAAATTAAACTTTTTGGAGTTACTTCATTTTAATTCAAGATGTATTGAGAAATCATGATAAAAATTTACAAGGTAATTGCAGTTATGATATTGAATAATATATATGTACTTATGTTTGACATGTCATTTTACATCATTTCGGTGGTATAATTACGTCCGTCCACACGTCCTGCGTGGTAATAATATTTACTTATCCCCTGGCTACGTCCGCAAATGTCAGGAAATAATATCTTAAAGATCCAATACATGATGTAACTTTACTGAGACTTATAAAGTTTGATCATATATGTATAATATACATTGTATATATCTTCTATGTCATTTCAAACCATTTTTTTTGGTATAATAATGTCCGTCCATACGTCCAGCGCGTAGACAATTTTAGTTATCTCTAGACTACATGCGCAGATACCCGCAAACAAAATTTAAAAAATCCAATACATGATGTAACTTTACTGAGACCCTATTTTGACTATAAAGTTTGATCACACATGTATATATCTTCTATGTTATTTCAAACCTTTTTTTTTTTTTTTTTGGTATAATAATGTCCGTCCATACGTCCAGCGCATAGACAATTTTTATTTATCTCCTAGCTACATGCACAGATACCCGTAAATAAAATTTAAAAAATCCAATACATGATGAAACTTTACTGAGACCTATTGTGGTTATAATGGTTGACCACTTACGAATATATTTTCTATGTTATGTCCAACCATTTTTGTAGTATAATTATGTCTGTCCATACGTCCAGCTCCTTGGCAATGTTTAATTATAAACTGGCTACATCCTCAGATATTCGCATATAAAATTTAAAAATCCAATACACAAGACATAATCAGTTTTACGTTTTATATTGAATTAAGTGAGGAAGGTAAAAAGAGCAACAAATACGTATTTCATTTTAAATGATCACCCAAAATATTTGAATGTAATCTGTACATGAATTTTAACCACAGTTTAATTACTTTTCAAATTTGTGACTAAAAATAAAGTCTACGTAAAGTTCTGCATCTAAAATTTTATAAGTTACGTTCCACAAAAGTGCAAAAAAAAATGTTCATATTCTTTATAAACAGTGCCAAATTTTTACTTTTATGAGTTCCATTTCGAGATAAAACTGTAAGCCTTTTGTCTTGGCTAAAATATATAAAACTTTTGAATTAAATTCACTGGTGGAAAACTGAAGATGAATTTAAATTTTTATTAATTTTTTTTTTTTTGTTTTTTTGTTTTTTTAATTTTGCTATTATTTAGCGCATCAGAAATATACTAGGCAAACAATTTTGTATATAACATTTTTAAATTTTCAGTTTAATATCTACTAACAAAACGACCCTTAATAATCAAACGCCCGTCATACCCTCTTTAAGAAATATTGTAGATTGCAAAAAATAAAATACAAAAATCGGTTTATCATTTTCTTCTGCTTTATATATTTTCCAACTTCTGTCAAAGTCTTTCAATTTCTGTCGGCGGTAAGTGTTTGTGTGTGTGTGTGAAATTTTCTGTTCATTTTTTCCTTCTTTAATATCCTCTCAACAAAATTTTTTTCTTGTTTATTTATCGAATGTCTTGTTGTTTAACAGTTAGTTCTGCTTGTCTCCTTTTGTAGGTTTTGTTTTCTATAGTTTCTTATTCCTTTCTTTATTTTTTGGCAGTTTCAATACGTTTCGATTTGAAAATGAAGTCATTTTCATGTTGTGAATTACTTATAAACTTTGACATGATAAACGCATATGTCAATTGTGTAACAACAACAACAATATCACATATAACAGTGCGTGTTATTTTATGTTTTAGACTGTTATAAACACAACACCATTTCTATGCTGTTGTTTATATATTTTTGTATAAAAATTTTATATGGATTTGTTGCCGGTTTTTTTTTATTTTTTTGGGTTTTGTTTCAAATAGAATGTTTTATTTAGGTGTGGGTATGTGTATAATTTTTATGCCATACAATTTCACACTGTTCCTTGTACTATACATCATATTTATATACACTTTATATTTTTGTATGTGTTTTGATATGTCTGACTGGCTGAATGACTGAATAAAACATAAAAGTTTATTGAATATTTGATTTTATGTTGTTAACAAAAATACGGGAAAAGAAAAAAAATGGGAAAATACACTATTATTAGATTGAATATTTAATGAAAATAAATCATATAAATTGCTGGTGTGATTTATAGCTTAAATATAAAGTTGTCTGTATTTTAATATGCAATGCGATAATATTCAGCTAGCTGAATAAGGATTATACCATGTGTTTAAAGGACTATATTAAAAATTTTAATATTTTGACAAAATTCAGGTAGATGGATTGGGAAATTGGTGTCTTAATATGCAGTGTAGTAATATTCAGCTAGCTGAATAAGATTTATACAATGTGTTTTTAAGGACTATTTACAAAATTTTAATATTTTTGAAAAATTCAGCTAGCTGAATTGGGAGATAATGTTAAAAATTAAAATATTTTGTTGACAAAATGAGCAAATAAATAAATAAATATGTTAATTTAAATTACATTAATATTAAATTCTGTTTTCTGAATAGGTTTTTATAGAATAGTTCTTAATTTATTTTTTTATAAATTGTATATATATATTTTTTTTTTTTTGGAAATTCAGCTAGCTGAATTGAGTATTATGATAATATTTAATATATTTATTTAAAAAATGTTAAAAAAAAATATAATTTCAATAAAATATGTCCTATTATTAAATTCAGCTAGCAGAATTTGAATACAAAGTATATTTTAAATAAATATTTTTGTAAATTATATTATATTTATGAAATTCAGCTAGCTGAATTAAGTTTAATTAATAAAAATTTAATTATTTTTAAAAACTGTATACAAAGTAAGTGAATTATAAATATAATTTTTAAATAATATGTCTTGTTTTTAAATTCAGCTAGCAAAATGAGACTATGAAATATATTTTAAATTATATTATATCCAAATTATAATACTTTTTGAAAATTCAGCTAGCTGAATTAGAAAATAATGCTTAGTATTAACAGAATTCTTAAAAATTACAACAAAATGTCATTATATCAATAAAAAGTTCAAAATTATTAAATTCAGCTAACTTAATAACTGCATAAAATAAATAATAAGAAAATATTATTATAAATTGTATTATTTCTTTGAAATTCAGCTAGCGGAATTAAGTTTTATTGGTAAAGATTAAATATTTTTTTAAAATTTATACAACGTAAGTGAATTATAAATATAATTTTTAAATAATATATCTTGTTTTTAAATTCAGCTAGCACATTCAGACTATAAAATATATTCTAAATTATATTTTTCAATTTATATATATTTTTGGGAAATTCAGCTAGCTGAATTGTAAAATAATACTAAATATTAACAGAATTGTTGAAAACTATAACAAAAAAGTCATTATATTAATTTAAAGTTCAAAATTATTAAATTGAGCTAACTTAATAACTGTATAAAATATATATTAAGAAAATATTGTAATAAATTATATTATTTCTTTGAAATTTAGCTAGCTGAATTAAGTATAATTGTTAAATATTAATAAATTTGTTAACAAAATACTAAAAATACATGAATTTTCAATGAAATGAGTCATAAAATTAAATTCAGCTAGCTGAATGAAATTGTAAAATATAGTAATATAATAAAAATACATTTTAAATACTGTATGTACAATTTTGTGGAAATTCAGCTAGCTGAATTTAAAAAAATAATTTCCAAAATGTACGTATTAATTAAAAAAATAAAATTTAATTAAATTAAATTAAATTTGTATTAAAAAAAGTGGCAACAGAAAATTCAGATAATTTGGTTTAATACTTTACACACCAATAGGGGTCCAACCTTCTTTCTAAAGTAAAATAATCGATTCAGAATCGTTAATCGCTGAATCGTTTAAACGATGTCTGTCCGTCTATCGTTCCATGTAAATTTTGTAATAAAACTAAACGATATTTCCATCCATACAAATATTGTAATCAAACTAGAGGACTTAATTTTGATAATTTATGTATTTTATGAGTCATAGATGGACTCTATAGATTCACAGCCTGTTTATGTAAATTTGATAATCAATTGAAACAATGTCCGCCCGTCTGTCTGTCCATCTGCCTATTTGTCTATATAAACTTTGTAATAAAACTGCAATGCTTTTCTCAAGCTAAATTTTATTTAAAATCATTTCTTTCTAACTATATTTTTAAAAACTGAATTATTCATTAGAGAAATTTCAGCAAGAGTGATCCAACCTTCCCTAAAGTAAAATAATCAATTTAGAATCGTTAGCTGGATCCTTTAAACGTTATATGTCAGTCTGTCCATCTATCGTTGCATATAAACTTTGTTTACAAACTAAATGATATTTCCATCGATTTATATCTTGTAGTAAAACTGTGGGTTCCAATTTTGATGGTTGCATTATTTGATGAGCTACAGACGGACTCTATTGATTCATTACCTATGTAAACTTTTGTTTATCAATTTGAACAATGTCCGTCCGTCTGTCCATCTGCCTATTTGTCTATATAAACAAGGCTTTTCTCAAGCAAAATTTTATGTTAAATAATTTTTCTCTAAATATATTTTTAAAAACTGAATTATTCATTAGAGAAATTTCCTTAATTAAACTACAACTTTAAACATAATTTTTTGTTTTTAATTGATTTTAAAAATTTAACAAATTTTTTAATTAAGCAATTAATTTTGTACCTAACTTTTAAAAATAATAATTTCATTCATATTCAGCTGAATTTAAAAACAAAAATATTTAATAAAAATCATTAAATATTTATAAATTTCATAATTTTCCTTTATAAACTCGCATTAGCTTTTGGCATAAATTATAATACCTCTTTTTTTTCAAACATAAATACAAATTTTTAAAATAACTTTATCTTATTAAAAAGATAAAAGAAAACTTGTTTTTATTTTTTTAGTGACAAAACCCATTTGAAAATAAAAGAAAAATATGGAATAATTGTCTCTTTCTATCTGTCTGTTTGTCTGTCTTTAATTTTATAATGACATTATGATGAATTACACTTTTGTTTGGACAAAAAGAAAATTGTATAAAAAAATTAAATAAATTGTTAAAATGTTTGTTTATGACATGATGTCACTATTAAATCCGTTTTGATTTTTTTCTCTCTCTAATAAAGTATGAAAATGTCTATGTTTAATGCAGTTATTTAACCAAGGAAAAAAACTGTATAAAGAAATATAAATGACAAATGCAATCTTATCGTAAAATAACCTAAATAGAAAAAGGAAAAAAAATATCTAAATACATAAAATGAATTAAAGATAAAAAATTGGGATTTTTACAATTTAATGCAGACATAAGCAAAATGTTTGTGTATACCCTACTTTAATATACAATATAAAAATATAAGATTTATGAAAAAAAGGCAGACTAGACAAATATTAAACTAAATTTATAAAAAACTAAATAAAATACAACGATTATAAGATAACGAAATGAGATTTTTATAATTTAAGGCAGACATAAGCCAAAAGGTTTTGTATACCCTACTTTAATAAACAATATAAACATATAAGATTTACAGTCAGGCTAGACAAATATTAAACGAAATTTATATAAACACTCAACAAAATATTTTTTGATCTGAAAAAATAAACAATATCAAAAATTTCTTTAGTCACGTCAAGTGTGACCAAGTTTTAAGTAAAAAATACATATATTTGTAAAGTGTTAAATATTTCGACCATTATCTATTATAACATTTAGTGCTCCGTTTTTATAACTTTTAAAATTTAAAATGTAAACAAGACATTACTATCTGTTCAATAAAGACATTCAAACATTTATTATTAAATTTTTTGATTTTTTCTCCAAGATAATCTTTGTATTTTTTGTTATTTATTTGTATTTATAACAAATATCTTTTTTTACGGTTCGAACTAAATTAAAAGACGCCATAAATTTATTTAATTTTCAAATGAACCGATTATGCCTCATAAACATTTCTAAAACAATGTTTGTTCTATTTTCCTAAAATATTATTTTCTTTTAGTTGTTGTTTCTTTAAAAATCAGAAAAAAATATATATCGTTAAAAAACGTGACTTTTTCAAATTTTCTCAAATTTTTAAATTTGTTTGTAGCAAATCTAGAAAAACAAAATTTTATTTACATTAAACATACAAAGTTGTTTTCTTTTCTCTACTAAAATGTTTTCCTTTTTAAAATGTTTAAAGTTTACATGCAAAAAAAAAAAAAAAAAAAAAAAACAAAGACTAATAAAAGTATGTATACGGTTATAAAATTTGTTAAATAAAGTTTAAAGAACACGTAGAAATATCATAAAAATCACTTGTCTTAATTTTTTTTACAACATTAATACGTTTGCCACGCAAATTAACTTTTTATTTAGTATTTTTTTTTTTTTTTTTACTTTTAAGGTGGTTCTTTACAGCAATTTTCCTGCAAAACACTAATAATATAATTAGACGAAATGTAGCAAAAAGTATGTAAATGTACATGCTCGGAGAATAAACTAAAATTACTATTTAGTACTCTGATTTGGAAAAACCAAAGTATGTCATTTTAAAAAGGCAGAGTTTCACAATTCTTCTTTTTCTTATTAAGAGTAAAGAGAGAGCTTTATTAGTGCTAGAATAAGAGAACGCTTAAGATAATTGTTCAATTAAATTATTTTATTAAGTTGTCGGTCGAGTTTCTTATTAGTTAAAATATAAACGAATATAAATTTGCAATTTGTGCAAAAGAAAATTCTTACATTCAAATTTTTGCAACAAAATTTCTTAAAAACTATAATTATTTGATTATTTTTTACTAAATGCACTCAAAAAAAATATGACGCTACGAAAATCGAAAATAGTCGTGGTCAAATATGACGCTACGAAAATCGAAAATAGTCGTGGTCATATTTACGACTTTATTTCTTTGACAATAATCATTTACAACTTTTAAACCCACAAAATTAAAGACATAAGCTATTTAATAATTTGACACTGATGTGTTGTCAAGTTAATGTCAATATGGTTTCAATTCTTCTTTGTTGATTTGACCACTCGGTGCTCCAATAAAAGCCCTCAATGATGTTATTTTTTTCGCGAATAGGGTCGATATTTTTCTGGGATCCATTTCTCATTAAAAGCCCTTAGCAGTTTTGAACTTTCGACGAACTTTTTAGCTATATTTTCAATAAATTGTTTGTAGCTCTTTTTCTTTGAAGGCTAAAACCATGTCTTTTAGAAATGTGCATATATTAAGGATTATAAGGATTCCAAAATTTTTTAACCGGATTTGCTGGTTATGTCTTTGTATTTATTTGTTTCTCTTACATTCAAGTTTTTAAAATTTTCATATAGACGACAATGATCACGGACTGTTTTATAAGATATTCATCTATATTTTTCCATTATTGCGGAATCCAATTAAAGTTGGCTCGAGCAAAATTAGCATTTGGTTACAAACCCAAAGTTTTTTAATCAATTCCAAATATCTCTCTGGCATAGAATCTATAAGATTTTTAATAAAGTCGTGAAAATAAGCATCCACAATTTCTCAAATTCTACGAAAATTTTAAAGCAATTTCGTTTACTTAGTAATGATTAATTGCGTCTTGAAATTGTCCATATGTTTTAAATCGGATTTTGCTGGCTATGTTCTTTTTTTCTTTATTTAGCTTGATCACTGACTGTTTTATAAGATATTCATCTATATTTTTTCATTATTCGCAATCCAATTAAAGTGGGCTCGAATAAAATTAAGACTTTCCACTGTGGGAAATGGTAGAATACGAGCTGATTCAAAATATTTGTTCCAATTTTTTAAAATTTTACTGAAAAGCTAACGTAACATGAACCAAATTTAATTTAGTAGGGAAGAATGCTCCCCGCCACTTTTTTGTTTAACCCTAGGATTACTATCTTGGTCTGGTCAGACCAAATTTGACTTTGGAGTTCAATATCTTTTATTTTAAGTAGAAAATCAAAAAATTATGAAAATGATATCTATAACTGAAGTGTACTGAATTGAATGAAATCAATTTTGAGTCGATTGGAGTACGATAACTAGGAAAATTTTGGGTTTAAAGAAAAAGTAGTTGACCTCTTGGTCTGGATAGACCACAATGTGTTTTCTCTTTGTAAACATATTTCTTTTTATTCATCTACGTACAATCATTCTAAAAACAATCAAAATATGTTGCTGAAAGTATAAAATGTCTGAATAAAACTGAATTTACCCAAATTTGTGATTAAATGTTCGTCATTCATGAACGAAAATTAAGTTACAGAAAAATTGGCAATTCCTTAAAAAAAAATTACTTCTTGATGCAAAAAAATGTGGTTTGGACGTTATGAAATGCCGTAAAATGGACTTTCCAGATTTTAACGCCTTACAGTAACTAAAAAGGAAGAGGATGAAGAGGGAATGATGTCCAGTCTTTGAGATTGAGATAATGTGCAACTATCATTTCCATACAATGAAGATGAGGGTGACGAAACGTTAGGCTCGAGAAATACTGAATATTCAGCAATAAAGTAAATCTGATGTCCAAATGTAGTTAATTGGAACCACTCAAACTCTCATATTACTATAACAAAAAGTTACCAACCAGACAATTTCCACCGAGTACTATAAACCTTTTTAAAAGAATATATTCTCCAGAAGTACTTAATATTATTGTTCAAGATATTAAAATTAAATTGCAATAGGTACCTTGAATAATAAACAACCAATGGGATAGGTTCAGTCGATCAAAATTTATATAATTTCGATATTGATAAGGCGAAAATGTCAATAAGATGCTTCACTATATTGCTATTTTTTCCGAGCTTACAATTCAAACACTTACCCAAAGCATCAAGAAAATTAGATAGCGTAGAGGTTCTTTGAGTAATTCTCATTAAAAACTTGGAGTCATCATATACCCCTGTCGTAAATTTGTACGTGAATAAATAGCTCTATTCATATCTTTTACCTACATATTTCAAAACATACATTCCACCAGAATTAGCTAAATATGACACAAAAATACTATACAAAGACAAATTATCTCCTTAGAAGACGAAATAATGAAAATTAGGTGTAATTGAATACTGAAAATTAATCACAAAATTATTCTTCGATGTAAAAAATGAGACATTACTACCAACCTATGACATTGTAAATAAAGCAAATTCATATGATTTCTATGATTGCCAAGCAGAGTATTATTAGATAAACATTATTTTTAATAAAAATAACAATATTTATGCACTGTATATGCATATCATTTATAAATAAACCTAAAATTGCGTTTTATCTAAAAAAGTGAAAATTTATAAGATTTTTCATTTATTTTTGTTTTCATCGCAATAGTTGTTATTATAAGTCTAGCTAACTACTATTCACAAAATCATGACAAGTGTTACTATAAATTGTTCCTAGGGCCAACATTTTACCTATAACCGTTCTGTGGTCTGGCCAGACCAAGAGGATAACTTAGCGCTCATAACGTTACCAGTTATCCTAGGGTTAAAATGCTGTATTTACAAAACCGTAAACGATATCAGTTAACCTAGATATGTTGGCTTATATTTAAACCATTTTGATCCTGACTATCTCTTTGTTAATTTATTTTATGAATTTCTGAAGTTGTCAAAAACAGCGAAACTACCCCAACCCATAAGGTAAATTCGCCAAGTTATGGGAGTAGAATCGTTATCGTATATATGATTTTTTTTTTACTTTACTCTAATACAGCAATTGAAAAAAAACAAACCAAAATTAATATGTTTAATTTAAATTTAAGTAAAATAAATAAAAATTCAATTTGCAGTGCCGACACAAATTTGCAAGAGAGTCTATATATACTAGAATTGAACATAATCGTTCATTTTACAGATTTGTTCAATTGAATCGATGCCTTCATATACAGTGAGTGATCTCTAATATATACAGTGAGTGATCTACAGCAAGTTAGCTCTTCGTAGTTGATTACAACGTTCCTGGAGATTAACTTAGAACGGCCTACCCAGAAGCACTCTTGCACACAAGTTAAATTTTTTTTTTTTCACATTTTAAAGGAATTTATTAAAAAACCTGTTATCAATTCTTGTTCATTACTATCAAGTATATAACACGGAAAAAGATCTCTGATCAAGTCTATGAAATTTAAGAAATTTATTACAGTAAATACCCACAGCGAAATATTTTGTAGAGTATTCCAAAAACAATTAATCAAGTCTGCCACTGAACCAGCGTTACCGTTGAGAATTTTTAAAAAGTGTCCAAAAAAGGGGATTTCAAATAAAAAGTCGGATTTTCTGAAAAAAAGGGGCCAAATGCTTTAAAACCTAAAAAAACTCCTTAAAATTTGTTTATTTGATAACAATTTTTATTATTGCAAAAATTCACAAAAATAGTTACCTATATTTCGATCATTTATAAGTACTCCGCGGACTTTTATATCATTATACTGTGAAACAATCTCAAAATGATGAATTTATTTGTTGAAATTAATTTCAAACAATTTAATTTCTCGTCATTTAGCACTTAGTCTTAAAAAGTAGCCATTTAGTCGCCATTTGAAAAAGGGGCCAAAAAAGTGACCAGGTGGTTGAAAAAGGGGCAAATGGCGACTAAAGTCGCCAAACGGTAACTTTGATAGTAGAAAGATCAGCGATAAAGGAAATTTAGTAACACACAAATGTTTACTTCGTTTTCAAGATGGCTACCTATATTTAAAATACAAAATTTTGGAACATTTTAAAGAGTATTATTTTTGCCTTTTTAAACTTTGTGAAATATAAATTACACCATTTTAAATGGAGAACTTTGCACAGATTTTATTTTTGTTCATTAATTTAAAAAACAATAGAACCGTGTTTGAAATTCTATTTCAGATTTGAGTAAAATTTTTTGTATGAAAAATAATTTTTAATAGAATATGTTTTTGTTATTTTGAAAATTTATCTACATTGAAATTAATTACTTATTACAAAATTTTTTTTATATCTGGGAATCCAATTAATCCATTACAATGCATATTTTTTTATTATAAGATTATTTGGTGGCCATATTATGTCCGTCCGTCTGTCTGTCTTTCCAACAAATAAATGTTTTTAATAAATTAATTAACGGGATTTTTGAAAATTCGAATATTTAGGGGGTAAAAACGGGTAAAAAAAGTGTTGAACAGTTATAGTTTTTCTTTTAAAAAATAATCGGACAGGTGTCTGATACTTTTTTTGAAATTCGGCCCTTTTAGAGAGAAAACGGGTAAAAACAGTGCTTTGGTACTTTTTGGCACCCTATATATCTTTTGAACCAGTAAATTTAGAAATAAAATTTACATCATATTGGTACCTTATCGAAAAATTACAAATACATATTTGGTACTTTTTAGAAATTAGAACGTTTAAGGGGTAAAAATCGTACCTATTTTTGGTACTTTTTTCATAAAACATTTTTTTCTGTTTATTAACATAAACATATGCGTATTTTAATATGAGAACCCACTACAATTTAGAAATTTAATGGAATGCATTTTTTGTTCTATCCATGGGTTAAAAAAGTACCAAAAAAGGGGTAAAATTGGAACAACACATTTTATTCAAATTCAATAATAATTTTTATATTATGTTAAACCTAGAAACATGAAATTAAGTAAATGTAGTCCTATGTGGATAAGAAGTCACAAGAGTGGAAGATACATGGTCCTGTAGGTAAGAATTCAAGAGGGACTTTGTGGTACTTTTTGAATTTCCTGTAATATTTAACCTTGAAACATGAAATCAAATATACATGGTCCTATGTGGAAAAGAATTCACTAGAGAATCCATAAGAAGGGACTTTGTGGTACTTTTTCGTTCTTCTAATAGTACTTCTTGAATATTCTGTAATATTCATCCTAGAAACATAAAATTGAAGATGTCCCAAGTGAATCAGAATCCTTAAAAGGGATTTTGTGGTACTTTTTCTTTATTCTAATATACTTTTTCGTAATTCTAATATTTATTTTTCGTTATTCTAATATTAGAAACCGGAAATTAAGAAGATATTGTGATTTATGGATTATAATTCTCAAGCTCTATTATTCACATTATTTTATAATAAAAATAAATAAAAAAAAAAAATAAATATTAGAAATACTTTGGTAGTTTTTTAACTTTCAAATGTTAAAGATGTAAAAAATTGGTACTTTATTGGCACACTACGAACTTTCTAAACCAAAAGCATAGAAATAAATTTAAAATATTATCTTATTTTATCAGAAATATATCAAAAATGCCTTTTGTACTTTTCGAAAATCCTATTTTTTATTGTAATTTTTGGTACTTTTTTAAGTAAAATATTTAAAAATTTAATTCCGATACAACACCATCATTAAAAATATTCCCACGGGAGTTAAGAATCTTAGTTTAAATTTATTATGTATATGGTATGGTTTTTATAAAAAATTTCCGCTAAATATGACTTTAAATCTATTATATGAGTCTAAAAAATATTTGACATTTTAACCATTAAATAAACATTATTTTGCAAACTTCTTACTTATAACTAATAAATATTACTTTCAAATATTAAAAGTAGCATAATACATAGCTGCAAGTATAGACATAATTGTAAGAGAAAATTTATTTAATATTTCATATAAATAAATTAATTTTCTTTTAATATTTAAAAAAATTATTTACAAATTTGTTTAATACTTTGTAATAATTAAAGTCAGAGTTTACATATTTCTCAGTATTTCTAGCAATTTAAGAGCGGACTTATTTTTACGCTTTATATTAAATAAAGTTTTTTTTTTTTTCATTTCATTATCTTCCATATTAGTTGCATCTGACATTTAAAGCTCCAACTTTGTCTATTAAAAAACAAAATATTCTTATAGAAAAATAGACTAAAATTTAAGAGTTTAAAACATTTTTTCTTTCAAATTTGCTTAGAAAAAATTTCATCATGCGTTGCTATAGACAAGGTATCAGGTTTACTTATTTTAAATGTTTTTAGCTACTTCTTTACAGTTAATGTATTTTTAGTAAACTTTTTTTGTGTTCTATTTAATTTTTTATACATGTGTAGGAAAAGTCATTAAAGCTTGTTGTTAAATTACAAAATAAAATGTTCATTTTCCTCGAAATGACTGAAGATAGAAAAAAAAATGAAAGTTAATAGGTTATTAAAACGCGAAAAATTATAAATTTATGTAGGTTTATATTTTATGTTTAAAGAAAAAATAGAACAAATATGACACAGTTTTCAAGGAGACAAACTTAATATGACAGTGGGTGATGTTCAAGATTTTATTTGTAAAATGTAAAATTTTTATTTAGAAATTGTCTACAAAGGAATTCTGCTTTTAAAAAAATTCCTTTAAATACTTGCATTTATAAGGAATTTATATATTTAGAAAATAAATACAATAAATTTATTTAATATGAATTCTACAAAGTTGAAAAGTAATGAAATTGTAATAAAATTATTTTGCATGTGTAAAATGATAAATTAAATTATTATCTTAAATTCTTAAGAATCAATATTTAAGTATAAATATTTATACCCTACACCACCATAGGTGGGGAGGGTATTATGCATTTGTGCTGATCTTAATTTATACCAATCGGCTTAGAATCACTTTCTGAGTCCATTTAACGATGTCCGTCCGTCCGTCTGTCCGTCTGACCGTCCGTCCATGTAAAACATGTAATCAAATCAAACTACAGGTCGCAATTTCGAACCAAAATTTATGAAATTTGGTACACAGGTTTCTTTTGGTCCAGAGACGAAACTTATTGAAATTGGTTATGATCGGTTCATTATTTCACATAGCCCCCATACAAATGTCCTTCCGGAAAAGGGTTTAACGATCATAAATCCCTTAAATATAGCAATATTTTAATAATATTTTAATTTGGTACAAATAATTTCCACATAAGTATAAATAAGTGTGCCGATTTTTAAAAAGATCGGTCCATAATTACCCATAGCTCCCATATAAACCCCTTTTCAGAAAATCACTTTAACGACCATAAATCCTATTTAAATGTTAGTATCAAGTTAATATTCGACACAAATAAGTTCTATATAAACATAAATGGCAGTACCAAATGTTACAAAGATTGGTCCATAATTTACCATAGCTCCCATATAAGGCCCTCTTTCGGGAATCACCCAAAAGTGAATAAATTCATATAAATATCAGCATCAACGTAATATTCTGTATTTGTATGTCTTTTTTACACTTATGAGTATCGGTCCACATTTGACTCCAAAAAAGACCCCTCCCCGAATTATACTGTACACAATGGTGTAGGGTATCATATGGTCGGGCTTGACCGACTATATCTTTTTCTCTGTATTTGTATTATGTATATGTATTTTCAAACCTTATTAATTTCCTCATAATTCTTGATAATTTCTCTTATTTTTTTTTTTCTTTGCTGACTCAAGAATATTATTATTATTTTTTTTTACGTAGTAGGTACTCTTATACTATGTTTCAATATATTTAATTAATTAAACACTTTCATTTTCTTTACACATCTTGTTTTGAAAGTTTTGTATTTTCTTATAAATATATTAAAGGTTAAAAGAAAAAAAGGGAAATTCCAAAAATATATATATATATACACACATCTGCATTTATAATTAATTACTTTCATTATAAATATACTAAATGATTTTTTAGATTTTTTTCCAGTACATAAGAGTGTTATAAGAAGAAAACACGTATCATTTAACAACCATTATTTAAGTAAACAATTAATTTTGTGCTTGTTTCAAATCAAAAACAAACAAATAAACAAACAAAAAAATAATTAAATAAACAAACTGACAATTTTGTATGAAAAATCACAGCATGTGTAAAATGAGAAAATTTTTCTCATTCATTTGTTATACAAGAAAATTAAAAAAAAAAAAAAAAAAGTGTTTACAATGACTTTTCATTAGGCCATAATATTTTGACATATTGGCCAAATAAACAACAGTTTGATATTAATAGTATTTTAAACACAAAATGTTTATTTGGGATATTAATGTGCTATTTAGTGGAATATTTTATAAAATAATCGATTAGTTGAGTAGAGTGTTTTCTATTAAATTAAAATGATTTACAGCTGTATAGATCACGATATTGAGCGATTCACAGTGGGAAATGTTTGTCAATTGCTGATCATAAGTGTGTAAAGTTTTAATTTTTAATGGTTAAAACTTTGCACCAATAATATTGAAAATATTTTCTATAATATTAGTTAATATGAGCTAATAATCTATTTGCAAAATTTTTTGGCCAAAATTTATTGCTTTTTGTTCACATAAGTTTAATTTATATTAAAAATTATGACATTTAGCGGAATAAGGATAGGAGCATTAAAGCAATTATTGTAAATACTTTAATTGATTTAAAACGTGATAATGGAACACTATTTTGGGTTAAAGTTTAATATTTTGGAAAAACAGCTGGACGGACATAATTAGGCCAAATATATTTAAAATGATTTGTGGTAAATGATGTATTATTAAGTATTATCAAATCCAGCTTTATAAAAGTTTTCATTTTAATGGATTAATTGGATTCTGATATATTAATAATAACTTTGTTTTAATGTAATATTTCTTTAAAAAAATGTGCAGATATCCAGCCATTTTTATCAATAACTCAGAAATTAATTGAGTAATCATGATCTACATTTATAGAAATATTACGGTTATAATAGCAAATCACATTGTGTATTTGACATGTTATATAAAACTATTTCGAAGAAAAAAAATTAAGTCCGTCCATACGTCCGGCGAAATGACAATATTTAGTTATCTAACGTTGTCTAGTTATCCGTAGGTGTCAGTAAATAAAATTTTTTAAATGCAATACATAAGTTTTAAATTGTTCGTTTTATACTGATTTAAGAGATTTAAGAGCAGGAAAAAATACTCATTTTATTAAAAATAGTTTTCACCCAAATTAATTAAATGTGATGTGTATAAGAATTTTCATCACGGTTCTATTGTTATTTTTAAATTGAGGGCCAAAAATAAAATCTACGAAATAGTTCATGAAATGTTAGCTTTACAGTAAATAAAAAATTGTATAAAATTTTAAAAATGTTTAAAAATATTTTTGATTAGCTCGTATTCTATCATTTCCCCCAGTGCAATCTAAAATCAATGTTTTAGTTAATTTCAACACTTATATTCAACACGATACACTTAGGCAACTATATGCAAATATCCAGGTTTATATGAAAACTAATATTTCATCATTTTCTTCCTGAGAACTTCCCTGCTATATAATTATACAAAAGAGCATCGAGCCTCTATGTTTTTCAAAAAATTAACTCGTTATTTTTTAGCTCTTTGTTGAGATTTGTGTTGTCATTGGTGTCGTTTGTGATAAAATCGACTGCTTATTTCTACTATTGAGGGCCATGTTTATATTCTTTCCTCAATCCCGAACTCTTAAATCACATTTCACAGTTCGTTTTTAAAAAGTCTGGTTATCCATCTGGCAATTGAATCTGTCTTTAACAATGTACAGAAATTTTAAAGTCTTATATGAATGGGGAGCCAAAATAATTGTTAATACTGAGAAAAAAAATTATGTTACAAATTTTATAATAGTTGTGTTTCATACACAAATTTAAAACACACGAAATGAAATACAAAATGTTATTTAATAATTTTACACTGATGTGATGTCAAGTTGACAACAATGCGGTATCAATTTAGTCGCTGATTTACACGAATTTATAGATTTTTATAAATGTATGCTTCCGGTAACATTTATTTTCTTAACTAATCAATTATTTGCTATAAAAAATTCATAGAAAATTTTACTAAAATCTTCATTTCATGAAAATAAAAACTAATTAAATATAATAAATACCCACCATCACCTTTTTCAAATTTTCCGTTATATAGAGGTGGGCGGTGAAGTGGGTGGACCACGCCCATTTTTTTCCGAGTTTACATTGGTCCTTGAACTATTTGTACAATATTTCGTTGATTTTCATATTATATGGGAGTTGACCGGTAAAGTGGGCGGACCAACCCCATTTTTTATATCGACCCTTGAACTATCTGTACAAAATTTCGTAATCGTATGCTTTTCTTTAAGAGATATCAGCAGAAAAGTATGAAGTGAAGCTACAACGGACACCCTGTATTTCTAACCGATTTTGCTCATTTTCAATACTAAATAAACCTTATATAAGATAAATATTTGAGCCAAATTTCGTCTCTCTAGGTTGTCCCGTTCGAGCCCTATTCTGCTTGCAACAGACAGAAGGACAGACGGACAGACGGACGGACATAGCTAGATCGACTCAGAATCTAAACAGAAAATATATCCCCCCATCTATTCGATGGTAGGTATAAAAATAGCCCATGATTTATTAATTGACATATCATATGTGGTAACTTTTTGATTACAATTTATAAATTCGATGGAAAAACATATTTTTGGAGGTTTTGAAAATAACGAAAGCAAAAAAATTCAATAGAAATATTTTGGAGATTAGTTTAAAACATATTAATCTTTAATTTTAAGGAAATAAATTTATAACATTTTTTGTCCTCACACGAACTGAGGCTCTTTAGTAAACATATGTTGCTTTAGATATGAAATGGTGTCATTTTGTACACGGATGTGATAAATATTTCTCCGGGTATAGCTTCTACAGAACAAACTTTCATATACACAGAAAAAAATATTTCAAATAATTTTTTAATAAAATTATTAATTAACTTTATATTGGAATGTAATTATATGCTTTATTAATGCAATTAATTTTCTAATTGGTTTTCAGTTTTGTTTTTTAATAAATTGACAGCTATTAATAAAATATAGAGAAAAATTAAATATTAGTCTATAAAAGTACAGAAATAAAATAAATTTAAGTAAATTTTCAAAAATTTTCAGCTCATTGCATCTATTTAAGGAAAAGAAGTAATAATAATATCAATTATTCTAGTTATTAATATTACCATTTTGATGATTGGAGCAAAATCAATTAAAAATTAATTAATATTACAAATTTCGTAATTGAAGTCCATTTTTAACTTTTTTCTGTGTAATGATTTTGTCTTTTTACTTAAAGATAAAGATCGTGCACATTTAGAAACCCCACAAAATGGACCTCGTATATAACTTATATATCCTTTTCCTATGACCAATTTCCTAAATCCTATTTGATATACGAAAAAATATGAAGTTCGTTCGAATATTTTAAGATCGAGCTATCAAATGGCATCGAAAGGATATGAAAAGGATATATAAGATATATTACAAATAGTAATCATATATACTATTTAAGGGGTTTCTAAATTTGTCTGATCTTCACTATCTTTAAGTAAAAAGGCAAAATAATTTATATGAGAATCGTGTTTATGGTTCGACATTTATTTATATATATATATATATATATATATATATATATATATATATATATATATATATATCGAGAATGACGTTATAATAAATAAATAAATAAATAATAAAAATAAATATATATATATATATATATATATATATATATATATATATATATATATATATATATATTTATTTATTTATTTATTTATTTTTATTATTTATTTATTTATTTATTTATTTTTATTATTTATTTATTTATTTTTATTATTTATTTATTTATTTATTATAACGTCATTCTCGATATAATTTCCATCATATTTTCTGACTTTTAAGCACACACATCAAAAACACAATTTTGATATAAAAGAGCAAAATTTATATGAAACACTATAATTTCAAAATTAATTAATTTGAATGATTCTTTATATGTACATCACTGTTTTTATACATATTATGATATACTTCACACATACTCATTTTAACTCACACTTACATATTCAGTAACCAAATTAATTAATTTTTCAAATATAATTTATTTGTTTTAACATTTTCTTTTGCTGTTGATGTTTTATATGTACGTATCTAGTTTTCATATATGTAATTTATCTAAAACATATATATACAATATTTTCCTAAGGATTCTTCCAAAAAAAATAATAAGAAAACAAATAAAATAAACAGGAAAGAAAAACAAACAACTGAACATTTACTTGTTTTATTTTCTTAACATCTCAGCTATTACATACATGAAACCCGACAAAGATCTATT
The DNA here is from genome assembly GCA_951394005.1 of Protophormia terraenovae. NCBI lineage: Eukaryota > Metazoa > Arthropoda > Insecta > Diptera > Calliphoridae > Protophormia > Protophormia terraenovae. The sequence goes on along the minus strand of OX596077.1, from coordinate 113,328,419 downwards.
ACTTTGATTTGTTTTTTCTAGGCTGATATTTAATGAGTGTAATGATGATGGCGCCAAACTTTGTATCATTTAGATAAATCAAATTTGGTAAAAAAAGAAGATACAAGGAAAATAAAAATGTTACTAAATATACACATATTTACTTGTTGTTTGTTGATGTAAGAACATAAAATCTTAGCTAGCTGATGATGTGTGGTAGATTTGTAATATAAATACAAATAAGCCACCAAATAAATACACATACATACCTACATAGATATGTACATATATATTATAAACATAAACATCAATTATAACTTTGTTGATTTAGCAATAAAATTGTTGACTTTTCTTATATTTCATCTAAAAGAAAAATATATTATTTCATTTACACACACAAAAAACATAAGATTGATATACATAGATGTAATTACAAAATATATATTTTCATTATAAGAAAACCTATACATATGTAAGTGTAAGTGATATATTTGTATTAATAACATGTAAAGGTTTATATACTCTTGCTCCTAGCAGTATATGATATCATAAATAGTAACGAATTTATATTCCTTTTAGACTATTTATTTTTACTTTTCTTATTATGACTGACTTTCTGTCTGTCTGTCGCATGTTAGTTTTTACAATTTTCTGGAAATTAATTAAAGTAAAATATTTGACATTTAGAATTTTACTACAAAATAAAAATATTTGTATGTATGAATGTAGGTTTTATATATTACATATAATTTACCTTAAGGCTGTCAAATTACAAGCATAGCAAAATATGTTTCATTATTTAATTTAAATTTTTGTTATAATGTAAATGTCAATAAACAAAAGTGAAAGGTCAATTTTAGATATGTAAATTTATTAATATTTTGTATTTTTGTGAAGGAAATTTACAGTTAAGATGTTATCAATAGTAGATGTTGAAAAAACCGTAAGAAAACACAGGGAAAACTAGTAAAATGGATTGCATAGCCTGTGAAATCTAAGCAAAATTTCAATAACACATTTAATAGTTTTAATTAAGAGAATACGAAAAAAATTTAGTTAATTTTGAAATTATACTTAATTGATTTACACTCAAAGGTCAACTTGTCCCTGAGTACACAGAAAAAAATATTACATTATATTTTCCTACTAACACAGTTGTTTTATTTTACATCAAAATTTAATTAATAAATTCAAGCAAACATAAAAAATATAGTAAAAAATAAAATCAGTAATATTTTTTTCTCATTTAAATTTGTATTTAATTCTAAAATCTACTTGATTGATTTATTAAATTTTTTAATTGCAAAAATGTTTTTGTTATTAATTCTTTACAGTTTTTAGTAATTGATTTAATAATTTTAGTGAGAGGTGGAAATTGAAACAATTTTTAATTGAATAAATTATTTTGGTGATTGGTGACTTTTTTCTGTGTACTTAACGAGATTTGGAATTTAACAAATTTGTTTTCAAGTGGTAGTTCTAGTTTATTATTATTATTAATTTTAATTCATTTTAAGAATTCAATAGGAGTAGAATTTTTTTATAATGTTTTCACCATCACTGTGTGTTATTATCATTATTGTTATTGTTATTATTATTATTATTATTATTATTATTATTATTATTATTATTATTATTATTTTGTGATATTTAAAGCAACTAATTTCCTTTGTTTTAGTAATTTACAAATTTTATTTTATTATCTAATTAAAACAAAATATCTATTAATTAAAATTTTTGTCAAAACAAATAAAAAAATCAAGTGTTCAAAACATTAGCAACTCCTAAAGGTATAGAAGGAAAATACAAAGAATATATTAATTATTTGCAAATATGCAGTATTTCATAACATCAAAGCATTTTTAAGTATTAAGGCTGTTACTACGTTTATACGTAGCTCTTGTATATAAATTGTAAATAAATATATTACAAAATTATAATTTTGCGCATAAACTTTGAGTTAAATTTTTTGTTCACAAAAAATAACCTACTAAAACAAATACTATAGTATTATTCATAACAAAATTTTAAAATATATAAGCACTTTATTAATAAAATTTGTATTGAATATTTTTCTATAAAGCTTTAATAAATTTCAAAATTTTGTTATGAATAAGGCAGTTATTGAGTGATTCCATATCAAAATGGACAAAAAACAGACATTTTCGGATTTGATATCTCCGATTTTAATGAAATTCGCTGCAGGTATTAAGTATTGCAAATGTTGCTCAAATCACAATTTTTCTAAGTAAAGAATCCTTCCGGTCCAAAAATATGATGTTTCAAAAATCAAAAAGTGGTTGAATTTTTTTCAAAATTTATTGTTCATAACTTCTAAAATATACATTGTAAAATTCTTATTTTTATTTCATTTAATAGAAAAATACATTGACTTTAAAATGGCAAGTAAAATATTTATATACTTCGAAAGTTCAAAGGTCAAAATCGATAATATAAAGATTAATGCTTAATATCTCAGAAAACGGTATTTTAAAATCCTTAAAAATTACATATGTTAATAATGTAACTCTATTCTATATTTGTGCCAAATTTCAAGTTGGAGCCTCTTTTGGTTTAGGAATTATGAAGCAAAATATGTTAAAAGATATATTTTTTATGTGTAAAATTTAAAATATTTACAAAAATTATTTTGAAATATTTTTTTCTATGAACACATATTTAAAAAAAAATTAAATTTTATATACAAAATTTGATTTCAGTTAATATTTTGTTACATAACTTCTGAACTAAATGAGTGTCCAACATGAAATTTTGCACAAACATGAAGAAGAGTTGTATTAATATTTTATAGTATTTTTTAGCATTTTAAAAATATCGTTTTCGGAGATAAATTGGTTCATTTTTTTAAAGTTTTATTTTGACCTTTGAACTTTCGATCTAAATTAACTCACTATATATCTTTTTTGAGATAATGTCCTTGTTTTTAAAATTGTACTAAAATAAACTTTTTATTTTCTATTGCTTAGGAGTTATTAATAATTGGATTTTATTTTTGTCCATAATTCCTAAACTAAATAAGGTTCCAACCTAAAAATTTAACATATTCATGTGAAGAAAAATTATATCAATAATATATATTTTTTTAAGAATTTTAAAAATACCGGTTTTTGAGATATAATAATTTTATTTTTTTTATATCCAACTTTGACCTTTGAACTTTTGATGTAAAAAACATTTTATATATCGTTATGAAAGTAATATCTTTGGCTTTAATATGCAGCAACAACTAGAAATCTATCATGTATATTTAAAAAGTTATTAGAAGTTAAATAAATATTCATTTGTAAAATACTTAAAATTTTTTCGTTTTTTAAACCGCCATATAGGCATAGAGTGACACATAAAGATGAAATTCTCCATTGACAATTAAACAAAATTGTTGTTTTGTAAACAAATTGCATGTATTTTGTTGTTGCATGAGTTAGGTTTTTGACAACCGACTTAGGTTTTTGACAATTAGTTTCGTCTCTTGTTACCCTTTGGTTAGAGGTATGAAATTTTGACTGTAGATACCTCTCCTGTTTTTGACACTTTTATCATTAAAGTTTTTTTTCTATTTATTGATATACAAATATGAATATTTTATTATTAATTTTTTAAATTCATTGCGATACATTTTTTCTATATTCATGGAGGTAGAAAAAGTACCAAAATAGGTGTTCATTTAGTTCATTTAGTCACACAAAACAAGCTAATGGGACATTATTGGGAACTCGGGTATCAAGGCGTAAATAGAACAAAATTCGGTAAAATATTTTGGTACTTTTTTAAAACATAATTTATCTTAAGTAATTGAAAGCAGATTTCTATCGCTTGAGTCATATCTGCAACATGCACATTTTAACATATTGAGTATTTTGCAAATTCAAGTATAAAAGTTAACTAATATGATTTAGAGTGAATTAGAAATCAAGAAAAGTTGTGCTTAATGTTTACTTCTTAACTTTAATGGTACCAAGGAAGTAAATTCAATGGTACTTTTTATACCCTACACCACCATAAGCACCATTATGTATTTGTGCTGATGTTTGTAACGCACAAAAAGAATTATTCAACACCCTCCCTAAAGTATACCAATCGACTCAGAATCACCTTCTAAGTCAATCTAATGATGTCCGTCCGTCCGTCCGTCCGACTGGCTGAACGGCTGGCTGTCCCTGTAAATCTTACGCACAAAGTACAGGTGGAAGGTAATTTGCTGAAATTTGGCAGGTGTGATTTTTATGAGACAGGGACAAAGCCTATAGAAATTGGTTATAATCGGTCTACTATTTTACCTAGGCCCAACACAAATATCCTCTCGAATTAAGGATTTAACGATTATAGAAGTCTTAAATATAAGAAGATTTAAAATAAATTTGGTACGAATAAGTTTTACATAAGTTTAAATTTATGAGCCAAGTTTCAAGCAGATCGGTCCATAATTAACCATAGCTCCCATAGACCTCTTCCGAAAATCACTTTATCGTACATAACTCCTAAACCAAAGTTGGTATCAAGTTAATATTTCACACAATTATGTCTTATAAAAGTAGAAACTACAGTTCCAAATTTTGATGCATATAGGGTTGGTTGTTTTATAATAATTTTTAGTTTGAATTCGCAAAAGGGGACTTTTGTTTCATTTGTTACTTGGGCGAAAAAAGTCTCAAAAAGGGGTAAAGGCAGGAGATTAAATTAAATTAATTTTTTTTTGTTATTCTGATGACATTTTTTGACTTTTTGCAATTTTTAACTGAGAATCATAAAATTAAATCTCCTTGTACTTGTCCTTGAAACACGAAATTAAAAGCACTATTTGTGCGGGAATTCCCAAGGGAAAGAGCAAAAAAATCAATGCCCTCCCTGCAAAATAGATACTAATTTTATATTGATTTTTTTTTAATTAAATGGGGAAAACGAATCGCTCGTGAATGGTAAATTATTAGCAGAAATATGGCGTATAAATGTAGTATTAAAATTTCAATAAGAAGAACATAAAGGATAATTTAATATAATTTTTCGTTCTGCTGAATGAAAAAAATTCTGACTAAATTAAATGAATAAACTTTACAAAGAAACAAAAAGGAAAAACTGGATATGAAAATATTTGGGAAGAAAAAAAAAAAAAAAAAAAAAAAAATAAAATACAAATACAAAATTAAACGAGAGATAAACTATAGTCGGTCAAGACCGACCATATGATACCCTACACTATTGTGTATGAGCTAAAAAATAGACCCGTGGCCAATTGTATTTGTATAATTGTAAAACGCAAAATAATTATACAAATACAGAACAATGCGTTGATACTAACATCTGTATGATTTTATGCACTTTAGGGCGATTCCCGGAAGAGGGTTATATGGGAACTATGGTAAATTATGGACCGATTCTCATAAATTTTGTTGTTTCCACTTATATGAAACTTATTTGTGTCGAATATTAACTTGATACTATCATTCGTATGGGATTTATGTATTACATGGGAGCTATGGTTAATTATAGACCGATCTTGATGAAATTTGGCACAAAGATTGACACTTATACAAAACTCCTTTGTACCTAGTTTCAGTTTGTATGGGGGCTAGGTGAAATCATGGACCGATCATAACCAATTTCAATAAGCTTTGTCCTTGAGTCAAAGTAATTATTTGTGCCAAATTTTATCAAGATATCTTTAAAATTGTACTTTGTTCACAAGGTTTACATGGACAGACAGCCAGACGGACGGACGGACGGACGGATGAACGGATGAACGGACATCGTTAAAACGACTCAGAAAGTGATTCTGAGTCGAACGGTATACTTTAAGATGGGGGTCCGATAATTTTTTCTGTGCGTTACAAACATCAGCACAAACGCATAATACCCCAACCCCCTATGGTGGTGTAGGGTATAAATAGCTCTTCAGTTCCAAATGTTTTGTCTACTGCTGGATACATTAATATAATTCATTGTCTATAGCAAATTGCTTATTTTTATTTAAAGTAATTAGAAATGCTATAAATTATTTACTTAAAAAATATTTAAAGTAAATATTCCCTTACTTGCTCTTAAAATAGCAACATTTTGATTTATGTTAAACATTATTAATTAGGCTTGCTTTTAGGCAATAATTCTAGACAACAATAAAGTTTAGTAACTTTTTCTTTAACACAAAAAAAAAATCCCCTTTGAAATTAGCTTTAACTAAAAACATATTTGTCTCATTGCTATAAATTCTCTTTATAATTCCACCATATGGAAAATATAATTACCAATACATAATTTGATTTAAGTTCTAATAGCATTTTATTATATTTAAAATAAATCAATTTTTGACCCTAAAAAAATGTTTTTTATTATTTTCCCCTCTGGCATTTTTCACTAAGAAAATCTTCTACAGCTGTGGAAGCTTATATAATTTATGTTTATTTCAATGTATGTAAATTTTATTATGTAACTTTATTGGTTTACAATGAAAAAGATCTTTTAAAAGTTTTCTCATCATTATTACTCAATCAATGTTCAAACATATTTTTTTATTAAAAAAAACTATAACTTTTATTTGTTATTATATTTTTGAGGAACAAAGATCAATTAGTTGCAAATGTATAGAAATCTAAATTTTGATGTCAAATTGATGAACAAAAAAGAAATGAAAATAAATAAATTTTTCTATTAAATATTCATAGTTTTATCGTTTTTCTATCACTTTGATCTCTTTAACCCAGATTGAGGAATAAACATGCAGCTTATTTACTCGTTTTTTTTTTTCTCCTTTTTTCTGCTTCTTTTTACTATATGAAGTTTTTTTTCTTAACTTGATGATTGATGCATAATGACTTTGAATATTAAAATACAGAATATAAAACATCTGGCTGCAGCAGTCAAGCGTAGCAAAAGTAATGCAATGAATGAATGCAAAGCAACTTTGAAAATATTGTAGAAACTAAATACTAAGGGAATTTGCTTAAAGTTCTGTGAAAATATTTATATAGACTACTCAATAGCATAACAACATTAACTTTGAAAATATTTGAATGTTTTTTTTTTTATTTTTTTTTATTTTAAGGCAAAATTAATTCTAAAAAAAAAAAAAATTAGTAGAAAAATATTCAATTAAAATTATATTTTTTTAGGGATTACTCTTTAGTGTTTAATTTTATAGAATTCTTTTAACAATTTTCCAAAAGCCAAAAAATAAAGCTTTTGTCTTAAAAAATATATAAACTACAAAAATAAATAAAATCTGGGAGTAAAATTTGCTTTTGCTTTTTCACTCTTATTTCATACATTAATATATAATTTCACAGCATATTTCCCTTTATTTTTCTGCTTTAGTTTTTTTTTTTTTCTTTTATAATAAATGAATGACTTTAACAACTTGACAGCCTGTGTAATTTAACTTGTCTTTTTCTATGTAACACAGGCAACAATATAAAAAGCCGCTTTGATTCTTGTTTTTATATTAAAAAAAGACCTAAATAAAATATCTGGTTAAAAGGAATAATTGGAGCATTATTAAATTAGGGTACCCTTTCAACGTAGATATTTATCCGTTCTTTTTCACACATAAGTTTGTGAGCATATACATACATATGTATAATAGTCTGTGGTAATATCTGCTTTTTAAGGTTTCAAACACATATATAGATATAAAAAAATTCGCTTAAAATTATAAGGCTTTTTTAGTGTTCTTGTTAAAAATCCAGTCTATACCATTAAAATGTTGCCATTTACAAAGAGAGCTAAGGAATAAAGTACAGGACATCACAGAGGTAATTAAACTTATAAATTCTGTCTACAAAAATACATTTCTCATATGAGAAATATATTTAAGCATTTAATTTAATGCTAATTGATATTATATGTACTTTATATGTAGATGTTGCAATAAAATATTTAAAGATACTCCTACATATAACAATACTTGACTGGACGTCTGCCCTTTTATTTGATGATACATGAACATATATTTTTCTAAGACCACGAACAATTAGATATAAGTATTTATGTGACTAAAAAAAAAGTATTTAGTTTCAAAATGTTTGTATTAAATTTTCACTAAATCTATTCAAACTTTACGTCCATATTTGCGACATTTGTTGCAGAAAAATATAAGGTTTTCAATAGTTTCCTACACTGAACCAAACGAGTGCATAAATACAACGAAAAAATTCATTGTTGCAAATAATTTGTTTTCTAATTTAGTCTTGAAATTCAACATACAATTTCATTGATTCAACGTACTCGTATTTTGTTTAAATGAACTCGATCGTTGAATAAAATAAATAATTTCGATGAAGAGTACGTTGAATTAAAGAACCAGTAACTTGATTTTAATGATCTTTTTATGTTGATCCAAAGAAGTTGAAAACGTATGTTTTTTTCCATCAGTAAATTTTGTACACAATTATTTTAAAAATAGCGTAGTGGATTCGACATAGTGTAGATTTTTAATGATATAAATATAATCCCAGCAAAAACTTTGGTTGCCAGGTAATGAGTTAAGAAGCTACTATAATGGCTTTACACTACTTATACATTGGCTAAATAACCCATTATTTTAACATGGTAATGACATTAGAGGCAACTACTTACCTCGAGCCATTACATAGATGTCATTACAAGAACTAATTACTTTTAAGTTGTTCAATAACTCATTGATTTTAAAGTATTACTGAAGTAGGGATGCAAATGATCGATGTATTTGTTGACGATAAAAAAAAAAAAAAAAAAAAAACATCGACATCGTTCATTTAATCTGTTTGTGCTCAGCTGTAGGCAAAATCAACCCGCTACTTAGCTGTGACCGAGAAGTAATAGAAAATACGAAGCCTAAAAACAAAAAGATCCGCTGATAAGGGAAAAGTGATCAGTTCTCTAAACAAATATATGCGGGAGTATAATACTTCACGCTCATCAACAATATCCAGTAACGACACATCCGATACTGATGAAGATAATTTAAAATTTTATATTAGGAAATACCACAAACAGTTGGCACAAAAATTATGAAAAATAAATCATCTAAATCTGTTACAGACACCATTAGTGGAGCTGAAGTACAGATATATCTCTCAACTCCTGTTATACCTGTAAAAAGTGGCGCTATTGAAATTTGGGAGGATATTAAATCTCCTAAACTCTCAAAGATTGCAATGTTATATCTCCCTATCGTTGCTAGGTCTGTGCAAAGCGAGCGTTTGTTTCCGGAATATAGAGCAACCATTACTCAGGGCAGAAATAGGCTTCTTTGGACTAGATTATCAACACTTCTTTCCTAGATTCTATACCAAAATTATTGGATAGTAATTGAAACAAATGTTGTATTTCATTTAAAATAGGTTAATTTATATGTATTAAAATACTTGTGACTTCATGTTTATATGTGAAAATTAAAACATCGGAAAAACATCGATGTATCGTTTCTATTACCGATGTTTTTTAACATCGATTTTGTTCGGAGAAACATCGATATTTTAAAGCATCGATGTTTTTAAGAACGATGTTGCATCGCTATACTGAAGTCATTATAAGTTAAAACAAGAGGAACCAGTTGCGTTTTAAGCTACTAATAAGTAATTAAATTTTTAGTATATAAAAAACTTTTTTCTTTTTTTAATCTTAAACGAGGAGTTTTTTTAAATTTTAATTTCAAAAACTATAATAACTATTTTGGATTAAAAATTAATTCAAACACCAAAAAAAGTATCTGGCAGCCCTGCTTTTTTATGCCTGATAATGACTTCTATGCGATTCCCATAAATTCGTGTTCTATTGTTTTTTTAGCTTTCGTCAATTTAATTTAATTTCGCTTTTATTTTTTAATGCATCGTGTTTGATCGTTTTTTAAGTCAGTAACAATGTGTTAGTTAGCTTAAGTACTTTTTTATGAACGAAACAGTTGGAAGTAGTTATAATAAAGACGTTATTAAAAAGGAATGATTGGTAGGTTTATGAAATTAGTATATAATGCAATATCCGCAATGAAATTTAATAAAAAAAATTCAACACTGATTACATTTAGGGAAAAAGAAAATATCTTATTAAAAGAAGGACAGATTTATAATATTTAATTTAAAAATTTATGTGTAATACATAATTGTATTAAATTTGTGTATCTTTAAGACATTATTAAACCTACATTGTATTTTTTCAAATGAACCTAATCAATTTATAAACTATTTAAATCATTAAAAGACATATAAAATCAATCTCTTTGTTGTAAATTATCCACGTGTTGAGAAATACATAAATGTAATTTATGTAAAATTGTATATTTTCTATTGTTTAAAAATGCATATTTAGTTTTTGATTAATTTGTTAAGGAAACTAATAAAATAACACCTTATCAACTAACACTTTAAATCTGGCACACTTTTTTTTATAATAAAGATTTTCACAATTTGTCTACTCCCGGCAAATTATGTAGGTGCTGACTGAAAAAAATTTAATAATTATATCAACGCCTTTTATTTTATTTTTTTTAAAGAGCATACATATGTATCATCATCTATATATAGGGTATTATATGGCAGAGTTTTTTTATAAAAAAAAAGTTTTTTGTTAAAAAAATGCATCAATTCTTATTTAAACCAAAAAGAAAAAAACTGTCAACATTAAACAAAATCTAAATAAACAAAAAAAAAAAAAAAAACTTTAATAAAATTAAACATAAATAAATATTTTTATCGATAACAAGTGGGCGCAAACAATTTACCTTATAATTCGATAAATAAAGCACACACACACTCACATAAGTCTATAAATTTAAATTTCTGTTGTTTATTTATCTGTCAGCATTTAAAATGACATGATTGGGTGTCATCAAAGAGTCAATAATTTTTAAACACAATTTTTATATATTTTTATTTAATTTTCAGCGACAAATTTGAATAGAAAAGAAAAAAAATTTATTGGTTGCTACAAACAAAAATAAAACAAAAGGAAAAAATATAAAAAATATCTTATAAATTTTATATGATTTTATTTCTTGTTATTTTAATACATACATATGTATATATGTATAGTAAGTATTTATCTGTATATAATTTTAAATACATGACTACGGGTGTCTTCACTCACTTGTCATCTGCTTATAACAAAATTTTTCCTATAAAAGTGTAAGTGCGTATCTGTATTTTGTATACATGTGTTTGTTTAAATATGTTTTTCAGTTCAATTCATGTTAACTCAAGCTTTGTAATATTACTGATGCTTGTATTGTGTATTGCATTTGCATTGCTGTCATTTGCCACTTGTTGAGTGTTTGCAAATTGTAGTTATGTGTTGCATGCATTCCAATTAATTAAAGTGCATCATCATCATTATGATCAACTTCAACGTTGTCGTATTCTTCTTGTTTTCTGGTTCTTAGTTGTTCGTTATGCAGTAATGCATTTGTGTAAGTATTTGAAGTATATTTAAGATTGTTACGTACTCTTGAATATTTTATAGAAAAAGATACATATATATAGTATGTATATCATTTATTCCATGAAAAAACGACCAATTTTTTTTTATTTTTTTTTTCTTAGGTCTTTGGATTTTAGTTGTATTCGACATAAGGAGAGAGATTGAAAAAATCTTAACAATGGAAAGAGTTGATCTTAGAGTTTTGATTATTTTAATTTAATTGATATTATAAAACTACTACTTATGAACTCGTAAACCTTTTTTGGTAACACTTCCATTAGAGATTTGACAGTTGTTTGGAACAGTTTGTCCATCTCCTTTTAAAATCTTGAATATTTAGGGACACCTTTTTATACCCACCATCAAAAAGATGGGGGGTATATTGATTTTGTCATTCCATGTGTAATATATCGAAAAAATCATTTGAGATCCCATAAAGTATATATTTTCTGGTCCTGGTTAGATTCTGAATAGATCTAGCTATGTCCGTCCGTCTGTCCGTCTGTTAAAAGCAGGATAGGGCTCGAACGGGAAAACATAGGGGGACGAAATTTGGCTCAAATATTTGTCTTGTTTGATATTGAAAATGAGATAAAAGTTATAGGCAAAACACTAGAAACACAGGATGTCCGTTGTAGCTTAACTTCATATTTTTCTGCTGATATCTCTTAAACAAAAGCATGTACGATAACGAAAATTTTCACAGATTGTTTGAGAACCAATGTAAACTCGGAAACAAAAAATGGATGTGGTCCGCCCACCTCCCATATAACGTAAAATTTGAAAAACTTGATGGTGGGTATATAGATTCGGCCAAGCGCTTGTTGCGCTCTTAAATTTTCTTTATACAAGAGCCCAAATCTCTCCACTGGTTTTAGCTCTCTTGGTACAAAAACTATGTTATTGTTTTGGTACCAATCCAGAGCTTTCTTACCGTAGTGACATGCTGACAAATCGGTCCAAAAATATGTGAACACGTTGTACTCTCTTATGAAAGGAAGAAGTATTTTCTGGCGATAAATTGCGATTTGTAGATTATCAAAAAATTATTATAGAATATTAACTTGTTTACTGATTGTATATTGGAATTCTAGTATAGAACCAACAATACTATGCTTACCGATGGTTAGCTAGAGCAGTAAAACAACATTGTAATAATTTAGAATACAATAAATATAAGAAAAAGCTTTTGTAAAGTTATTTCAACTTAATACTTAAGAATTTAGAATATGTAATGTGATGAAGTTACGTATTCTAATTCTTCAAAAGTGTGAGTTAAATGAAAGATCTTTACGATTAGCACTAAAAGGCACAATGGATGCTGACGAAGATAGTAGCGGATCAGAAAATGCATTCCATCCTGCTAGTGTCCAATAAATCTTTTTCTGTATTCTAGAAAAATTATTACAATAAACTTGAGCCTGAATAAAAATTCAAAAATTGATTAATTCATAATAAGTTCGAAAAATATTCATCATTTACGAGAATATCAAAAAATTATAAATAAAATTGTCTTTAATTAATGTTTCTATTACAATTTAATATGGGCAACAGTTAAGGAGATATAAGGCCTAACTTCAGAAAAAAAATTATGCAAAATTAACAAAAAAAAAAAAAATCTATTTTCAAAAAATCATAAAAATTTTAAAATGTCAAAAATTCAGATTTTTTTTCTATAATTGTAAGAATACATATAATTTGTTTTATTAGCAATAAAATTTGTCTTTATGCACAGAAAAAAGTAAAACTGGACTTCAATTACGAAATTTGTAATATTAATTTTTAATTGATTTTGCTCCAATCATAAAAATGATAATATTAATAACTAGAATAATTGATATTATTATTACTTCTTTTCCTTAAATAGATGCAATAAGCTGAAAATTTTTGAAACTTTACTTAAATTTTATTTTATTTCTGTGCTTTTATAGACAAATATTTAATTTTTCTTTATATTTTATTAACAGCTGTCAATTTATTAAAAAACAAAACTGAAAACCAATTAGAAAATTAATTATATTAATAAATCATATAATTAAATTCCAATAAAAAATTAATTAATAATTTTATTAAAAAAATATTTGAAATATTTTTTTCTGTGTGAGTGAAAAATAAAAATTTTTATTTTTTTAATTTTCGATTTTTTATGATTTTTTGAAAATTAGTTTTTTGCAAGTTTGTATAATTTTTTTATTATTTTTTTTTTTTTTTTCAGAAAATAGGCTTAATATCTCCATAACTGTTGACCGTATTAAAAAGTAATGTAAGAGTGACTTGAAAACAATTTTAATTATAATTTGTTTGTATTCTTTTTAATAAAATCAGACAAGTCGTTTGCGAGATATGCTTCAATATATCGTGCAACCTCTTTAATTCTACAAATCGCGATTTATCGCGATAACTTGAGTTCAATTAAAAAAATGTGGTTTAGAGGCTAAGTACTTATTAATGTCATGTATCTGAATCAAATTAAAAAGCAGAATAAGTGTTTACCTGTGTTATTATTCAATTGATCGCCACTTTTTACACATTTTATCCCAACCTAAGCCATCAAAAAAAAAAAAAAAAAAAATTTATAAATCTCTCATGAAATGAATGTTATTTATTTTCATCTTGTAATAAATTTTCATTGTTATAGGATAGTAGATTGTGCTTTCTTGCATAATTTTGAATAATATATAAAAAATATTTTTTTCTTTAATTTAATTCTTATTTTTTTATTCTTTATAATTTTTATTTATAATTAAATATTGTGAATTTTTTCTGAATATATTTTATGAATAACTATTTCCGTTTTATTAAAGACTTCAAAGATTACATTAAAATTATTAGATAGATAGATATGTATGTATGTTTATATTTATATCCCAATGAATAATTTGAAGGCTTTAATCATTCAAATTCAATAATCACCTAAGGATTTTTAAGAGAAATTACTTATATTCAACTTAGATGGAGATTATTAATTCTGTCCATGATGAATTAATAAACAATTTATTGTTTATATTTTTACAAAAATCTAGAGACTACTTCCCTTAATAAAAACTCTTTTAAATTATTATTAAATTTAAAATCATTTTATATAAATTGTACATAAATCATTAAATTATTTATAATCATCATAGTTAACAGATCATTTTTAATTTTTTTTTTCCTTGTTAACTTAACTAAAATTAACAGCCTTTTTTTTAAGCCTCAGTTAGCTGGTAATAAAAACTTGGTTAAATAACAATTTAAAACATCCGCTTACAAATACAATTTTCAATTAAACTACTAATGAGTTTCATTTTACAATGTCTTTCATTCTTTACAATTGACATGAAAATGATTTACTGGGTGTTTGTACTTCCTTCCAATAGCTATTTGTATAAGTCCTTCATGTAACCCTGTTTCATTTTTAGCACCCATACCTAAAGTTCTGTCTGTTTGAAATTATTTTTATAAATTATTCAATTCATATACTTTAAGCATATATTCAGGCAATCATGCATATATTTCTTCAACTTATACACTCATTCATACGTTCATTCATATATTCATTTATTCTTGTAGTGTAGTGTATTTATACAATACTATACATACATACATTTCATTCAGCAAATGACAGGCAAGACAAAAGCTTGTACAACTGCTTTAAAACTCAAGTCAAGTTGTTGTGTTATTTTGTTGTAATTTGATTTTTGTTGCTGTTGTTGTTATTATTATTATTTGTTTTTGTTTTATAGTTCTATATATACGATTTTTTTTTTATTTGTTTTCTTAAGTTTACACTATACAAGTGTTAATAACATCTGGGGAACTATATAGAAATGAATAAAAACAAAAATAAAAAAATAAAAATCTGTAAAGGAACTTGTATTTTTATCTCCCTTAGAACAATAACAAGAAATGAAAAGAAATATGAAATATCAAAACAAAAAACAAAAAAAAAAAAAAAAAAAAAAACAAAAGGAATACAATACCGGTTGTCACATGGATATGCCTTCATTTTTATAAATATAGGAGAGTGTTGTAAAAAAGTTATAAAAAAAAGTAAAATAAAGTACTTCAAAAAGAATAAAATAATTTCGATTGGATTTTTATATATATTTCTTCAAAATTCTAAGGCTTTTATAATCGTTAAACCTCTATTCCGGTAAGACATTTGTTTGGGGACTAGGTGAAATAATGGACCAATCATAACCAATTTCAATAGGCTTGATCCTTATATTAAAATAAATATTCGTGCCAAATTTCATCAAGATAATTGCGATATGTACTTTGTTCACAAATTTTACATGGACAGACAGACAGCCAGCCGACCAGATGGACGGACTGACATCGTTAAATAGACTCAAAAAGTGATTGTGAGTCGATTGGTATGTATATTTTAAGGTGGGGGGTCTGAAATTTGTTTCTGTGCATTACAAACATCAGTACAAGCGCATAATACCCTACCCACTTATGATGGTGTAGGGTATAATAAAAGTGTACTTTAAATCAACGTATTAATACTTTAAATTAAATAACTCTTTTACTTATTTTATTAAAAAATAAATTAAACTGAAACCATTCTTTAGCAATGTACCATTCATAAGTGCGTTTTATACTTCAATGAATATTTTTGTTTAAACAACGAAAATGATTAGTTTTGTTGAAATTAGTTTTTTTTTTTTCAGTGCAGGTCTGCAGTGCACTGAGGGGCAGAATCAAAGAAAGTTTGTTTAGCAGATTTAAGTCAATACTTGTGAATCCATGCGTTCCGTCCTAAATTTGTCCGACGGGTATTTGAAAGAGTGGAGTATAATTGAAGAACTCGTAAAAAGGGACAGAAGTTAATTAATTATTTTATTAAAAGAGGATTAACTATTTTTGTGAATAAAGCTTTATTTTTGCAATAATATTTTATCTTTTTTTAATAGTTATTTTGTTATTTATGAAACTAAATTTTGGAGACTTTTTATTTTGAAATCCTCTTTTTTGGACACTTTTTAAAAATTCTCAACGGTAACGCTGGTGTAGGCACTTTTTTTTTGGCAAAAAATCGGTAAAAAACACAAATAATCATAATTTTTATTATTTCAAATTTAAAGTGTTTATTTTTGGACTCGTAAAAAGCACTTTTTTTAAAGTCTTGATTTTTTACGTAAACAGAAAAACCTATTTAAGGAAAATTCAATTAATTTATTCCGAATTTCTAAATAATTTAAAAAATTTTTATAATTAAATAAATTTATCAAAATCCATATATTCTTATATGAGTATTCCATATCAAAACGGACAAAAAACAGTCATTTTCGGATTTCATGTCTCCGATTTTAATGAAATTCGCTACAGTTATTATCTATTACAAATGTTGCTCAAATTGCAACATTTCAGACTTAAGACCCTTTCCGGTCCAAAAATATGACGTTTTAAAAATTGAAAAACTATCAAATTTTATCCAAAAGTGTACATAGTTCATTGCTCATAACTTCTAAACTATACATTTTAAAATTCTAGTTTTTATCTCATTTAATAGATATAGATATTGGCTTTAAAACTACGCATATAAAATTTATTTACTTCGAAAGTTCAAAGGTCAAAATTTATAATATAATAATCAAAGCTGAATATCTCAACAAACGGTATTTTAAAATTTTTAAAAAAATTATATATTGATAACTTAACTCCATTCTATACTCGAGCAAAAATTCAAGTTGGAGTCTCTTTTGGTTTAGGATTTATGAAGCGAAATATAGTAAAAAGGTATTTTTTTGTTTGTAAAAATTTAAAATATTTACAAAAATTAATTTAAATTATTTTTTTTTTTTATTTAAAAAATATGAAATTTAATATAAAAAATTTGGTTTATATTTTGTTACTTAACTTCTAAACTAAATGAGTGTCCAATATGAAATTTACACGGGTATTAACAAGAGATGTGTTAACATTATATAATTTTTTAAGAATTTTAAAAATATCTTTTTTGAAGATATAAAGATTTAATTTTTATAAGTTTAAATTTGACCTTTGAACTTTCAAATTAAATAAATTTACTTAACATAATTATGAAGACAATATCTTAATATTTAAAATGATACTAAAATTTAAATTTTATTGTGTATAGTTTAGAAGTTATAAGTAATTAAATTTTATTTTGGTTCATAACTTCTAAACTAAATGAGACTCCAACTTTTTTCCGTGCGTAGGAATTAAAATTACGACAACATTATATATTTTTTTTCAGAATTTTAAAAATACTGTTTTTTAAAATATAATGATTTGATTATTATAAGTCCAACTTTGACCTTTGAACTTTTGATTTAAAAAAAATTTATAAATATAAATATAATTTATAAAGGTAATATTTTTGTCTTTATTATGAAACTAAAAGTAGATAACTACCGTATATAGTTTAGAAGTTATTAGTAATTAAACAAATGCACCTTTGTAAATTTTTTAGGTTTTTCTCGTTTTTCAAACCGTCATATTTTTGGACCGGAAAGGGGAATGAGTCTAAAATTTGATGATTTGGGAAACACTTCCAATTGCCAATATCTGTAGTGAATTTCATTGATATCGGAAATGTCAAGTCCGATTGCTGTCCGTTTTGACATGGAATCACTCATATATTAAATTAAAATTTTACTCATCTAAATCTAATTTCTATCATGAATGATATATATTCAATTAATTTATTAAATAAAATTCAACTTTTTAAGAAAAACTTTATATTAAATTACTCAGATGATCACTTAATGGTGATTAATAATTTAATTAATACATTTATTTTTATACAAATATGTAAGAAAATTTTAATTTTTATCACTCGATTAATTGATACAATTAAACAAGTTATTGAAACAAATTAAATTTTTGACAAAACGTTAAACTGATCATTACAGTATCCGAGAAACTGCTTTTTTGAGATTCTGATACAGAAAAACTGAAGGAAAAATTATTTAAAAATTTAAAAACTGATCTTCAGTTCCCCACCAGCGATTGAAAAATTTATTTCGTATTTTGAGCTGGTTATGGAAACATTTTCCCCAATGGACCCTTTCACAGAAAAAAATTACGACAAGTCAATTATTTTATTAATTTCCAAAATCGTCAATACAATTATTTTTTTTATTAAAAAGGCACCAACAACCATATTTGTAAATTTAATAAAAATGTTTGTTGCTTAAAATTTTTAACACTTAACAATATTTTTCAACAACGAATTTGTAATATTATATAAAAATATGTTTAACAAGCAACGAACTATATTTAACAATAGATTTGTCCCGTTAAACAATTATGTTGTTAACATGTTTTTTACATATTAAAAATTTAATTGAATGAATTTTGAATCATTTTTAAATTCAAAAATGCATTAATTTTATATTTTGCAAAAATTATTATAAATAAAGCAAGTATTAGATAAAGACGTTTTTAAAATTAACTTATGAACTCCTTGTGATTATGGCTTCATTGCTACCAATGTCCTTTAATTAATTTCACTAATTTGTCATTAAGTCCTTTCAATCCCAATTCTGATTTCTTCTTGAATACAGGTTTCTGTAGGTGAAAATTAAATTGTAAGTTTGATGTCCAATATTAATAATATGGTTACTTACTTTTCTTCAAGACAGCTTCAATTCTTTAGCTGTGGCTAATATTCCGTTTATTTATATTATCTTAATTAATTTCCCTTAGCATATTTTAGGAATTATTATTTTATATTTTTTAATTTTTTGACACATTTTTATTTTTTCAACAAGAAATTTAAAAACGATTTCAAAACCAACTAGTAAAATTGTAAATATGACAACATACAATTGTATTAATAAAACAAATTGTTAACTTTTTGGTTGTGTGCCAACAAAAATATTTTAATTACTTGGTAACTTTTTCAATTTTTTTCTGTGTTATTTCCATGTAGAGATGCATTAAAAAATTAAAAAAAAAATTTAAACATTATTTGGAATCGTTTTGGGAGATTAAAAAAAAAAATCAAGACTAAAAATCTGAATTTCCAAATTCTGGAGCAAATATAAGAGATATCATTTTATTATTATTTTTTCCGCCATCTTGTCAAGTTCTTTACAAGGTTTTTAAGTGTTTAAAATCGCACTTGATTTGAATTAGTTACAAAGTTTTTGATTATTATTACAGAATGACTACAAGATGATTTTTCTAAAAGCTTAAGTCCTACTTTAAAACTGTCTCTTATATATTGCAATTCGATCCCAACAGTATTTTCGGAGACACAGATTTATTACCAAAATTTTTGAGCCTGAAAATATGTTTCTTGTTTATAGGTTTTATTGGAAGGAAATTAATAGTGTTCAATATTTCATAATTTCAAAAACAAAAACTAATTTTAAAAAATAAATAAATACAAAAAAAAGGATGAAAAAACAAAAACACTATTATTGTTAGTATTATTATTTATTTTTTTATTTGGGGTTGTCGGAAAGCTGGCTCATAACTCTCTAAATTGTAATCAGAATTTCCTGAATTTCAATACCAGGCTTTTCGCCTACATAAGCATTTTATATTAGTAGACAGAAGTTCTTTTAACAATTCAAGAATTTGAGAAAGTTGATTTCAACATACAGATTTTCCTACGGCCATTCAAACTTAACTGAATCCTCAACGAATTAATATTCATTATAGACTCAATATTATTTTCAATAAGTAAAAACTTATCACACATGCCTAGTTATTTTAGTTAAAAAAAAAAAAAAAAAAAAAATAAACAATTTTTCTTAAAAAACTCAGTAGTCAAGGAGTAAGTAGCATGCCCTCCAGTCTATCACATGTATAACTGATATTTCTCTTGTTATTGTTGCATCATCGAAAAACAAGCACCTCAGTTCTATGTAGTCTTATTTTTTAAAGTTTAATATAAAGTTAAGAGTTTTTTTATTTTTGTTCTTATTGTTATTGTTGTTTATAGGATGTTGTTCTTGTTGTTGTCGTCGTACCTTGTTATTTGTCTCTTGTATCTTGTGAATCCTCTTCTTTAGTTTAGTTACTTGTACTCTTCATTTTATGTCAATGAAGTGTGTCGCTTTATACATGAACCTTTAAATGCGTGCAAAATTTATATCTTTTATGCATGAAAAACACTTGTCAGAAGATGTTTTTGTTGTTGTTGTTTTGGTTCCTGTTGCAAGTCGGGTTATTGCCTGATTTTGTCTGATGAGTTAGAGATGAAGGGAAGTGGGATGGGGGATGGGGGATGGTAACACGGTTAAGACACAAACACAAAAGCAAGCAAGCAAATGTCCGTTTGTATGCAAGTGGAAATGTTGTATGTTAACAAGCTTTACTTGAAGTTATGCCTTTTGGAAATTTGTGTTTTTGGTATAGTTGACGAATTTGTCAGAGGTGGGTTATATATTCATATTTGAAATATTTGGAATTGAAAAATTTTATTGAGTCAATTAGCTTTGCACTGTCGAGGCAACATTTTATTAGGCTGTTTAATTTGTTTATTTCACAAAAGTTTTTATAAATAATTTTATGAAATATGTAATATAGTATTGAAAAGCTTTTTATCTATTTTATTTTAATTTTAAACCCTTCCTGAATGCTTTGTCCCAAAGATTTAACAACACAGACCTTTATAAAAAATAAAGCAACACGATAATAATTATACACATCTGCTTAATAAATTCAGCCTAAGACTTTGAATTTGTTCTTATTTTCTCTTCTTTTTTTTATTATTTTCTTATTATTTCTTTTTAATAAAATGTTGAAAATCATGCTGAGCATAAGAAAAAAACCAAAATCCCAAAGGGGAAGACACACTTTATTAATTCAATGGGGCTTTTGAAGCCACCTTAATTGGTAGCACTTCTCGTTTTGCTGACTATCTCAACTATTAATTACTTATAAACATTTTGTTTGTCTGATTTATTATTTTCCTCTTTAAATAAAAAATTAAATACAGCTTATACATCAGTTTACTGATCTGCTACAGATATACACTTAAATATCCAGCCGGTTTAAGTTGAAGCTTTTTTTTTTGTTTCTTTTCATTATGATTTTAAATTTTTTTTTGAAATACTTAAGCAGCAATGGAATATTTTTATGGGGAGGGTATAATGCGTTTGTGCTGATGTTTGTAACACCCAAAAATATTGGTCTAAGACCCACCTTAATTTATACCAATCGGCTTAGAATCACTTTCTGAGTCGATTTAACGATGTTCGTCCGTCCGTCCGTCTGTCCGTCTGACCGTCTGTCCGTCCATGTAAACCTTGTAATCAAACTACAGGTCGCAATTTTGAACCAAAATTTATGAAATTTGGTACAAAGATTTATTTTAGTCCAGGGACGAAGCCTATTGAAACTGGTTATGATCGGTCCATTATTTCACCTAGCCCCCATACAAATGTCCTCCCGGAAAAGGGTTTAACGATAATAATTCCCTTAAATATAGCAATATTTTAATGAAATTTGGAACATATAAGTTTTATATAAGTCTAAATAAGTGTGCCGATTTTTAAAAAGATCGGTCCATAATTAACCATAGCTCCCATTTAAACCCCTCTTCAAAAAATCGCTTTAACGGGCATAAATCCCATTAAAATGTTAGTATCAAGTTAATATTCGACACAAATAAGTATTATATCAACATAAATGATAGTGCCAAATTTTAAAAAGATCGGTCCATAATTTACCATAGCTCCCATATAAGGTCCTCTTTCGGGAATCACCCAAAAGTGAATAAATTCATATACATGTCAGCATCAACGTAATATTCTGTATTCGTATGTTTTATTTTACACTTATGAGTATCGGACCACATTTGACTCCAAGTCGAGACCACTCCCCGAATTATAATGTACACAATGGTGTAGGGTATCATATGGTCGGGCTTGACCGACTATATCTTTTTCTCTCGTTTTTTTATGGCGCTTGCTATAAACTTAGTTATTATTAAAATGGCAAAAGGAATAATATTTTTTTCTGGGTAAATGCAAACACATATCTTTAAATCCTGTTTGCTATACTACAGATAATCTTTGCATAAAATTGAAAATTATGAAAAAAAAAAAAAAAAAAAAAAAACAAATTACAAATTTCAATTAGAGAAAATTTTTTTAATCAATTTTTCTTAATAACAATATTGTGATTAGTTTATGATTTTAATGGAATATTATCTAAATGGTATTAGATAAGTGATAATAAGAGATAAATGAACTGATTATTGAAGAACTATTGTAGAAAAAAAATTATAAGAGTGAAAAATAAAATTACCATAATTTAAATTTCTTTAACATTCTTAAAGCCATATTGAAGATTATTAAATTTCTTTTTGTTATAAAACAAACTGTTATTTAAATGGTGTTAAAATTGTAGACATAGCAAGTTCTGTGTTTAGAATTTTAAATAAATATGAAGAAAATCATATTTTTATCACCTTTTACCTTTACAAATTATTCCTTTAATTATATTTTCCTTTTTTATCATAAGCTAAATAAAAGTAATAAAAAAATATTCTTTAACAAACGGTATTTGCGTTGGTTTTACTTTGCCTAATATATTCATTTCAATTTATTTTTAAATATTATTTTGTTTTCATATTAAAAAGCCATTTATTTTAAACGTTTTCTACTAACGTATTTCTTTTTTTATATATATTTCTTTAACCAACGTTTAATATTAATAAAATAGCCAATAATCGTAAAAATTTAAACGAATTTTAACTACTTCCTTCCTTTAATAAATTTACTAACTTTGTAAGTAAACAAAAGTTATGGGCGCAAATTTTCTTTAAACAAAAAATAAAAAAAAAAAAAAAATATAAATAAAACTAAAGTCAACCGAAGCCCACAACAATCACGTTCTTTGTCACCAGTTAAAGCATATATTATATCAATAGCTGCCACAGTTAGAGCAAGTGACCATCAAGCACTTGACTAAATTAACATAAATATTAAGAGAGTGGGAAAGAAAAAATATATAAAGAAACGAATAATAATAAAAACTTAAGAGAAGCCTTTAAACAAAAATTATTATTTTCATGATTTGGGATATAACTCAAATTAAATGATTAGCTAAAAAATTTTATTCCATAAAATTAATTTCCACGTAAAATGATATAGACTATAGCACAACAAATTGTGTAAAATATAGTGCAGTTTTTAGTCAGGACTATAGCACAGTTTATAATCTAGTTTAAAGACTATAATACAGTTTATAGTCCAGACTAAATATAGTATATAGTCTAGACTATAATATAGTTTATAGTATAGACTATAATATAGTTTATAGTCTAGACTATAATATAAAATATAGTCTCGACTATAATATAGTTTATAGTCTAGACTATAATATAGTTTATAGTATAGACTATAACACAGTTTAGTGTCTAGACTACAATATAGTTTATAATCTAGACTATAATATAGTCTAAACAATAATATTAATAGTCTATTCTAGACTATAGCACAGTTTATAGTCTCGACTATAATATAGTTTATAATCTTGACTATAATATAGTTTATAGTCTAGACTATTAAATAGCTTATAGTCTAGACAAGAATATAGTTTATAGTTTAGACTATAACATAGTTTATAGTCTAGACTATAATATAGCTTATAGTCTAGACTATAATATAGTTTATAGTCTAGACTGTAACATAGTTTATAGTATAGACTATAATATAGTTTATAGTCTAGACTATAATATAGTTTATAGTCTAGACTATAATATAGTTTATAGTTTAGACTATAATATAGTTTACAGTCTAGACTATAACATAGTTTATAGTCTAGACTATAACATAGTTTATAGTCTAGACTATAACATAGTTTATAGTCTAGACTATAATATAGTCTAAACAATAATATTAATAGTCTATTCTAGACTATAGCACAGTTTATAGTCTCGACTATAATATAGTTTATAATCTTGACTATAATATAGTTTATAGTCTAGACTATTAAATAGCTTATAGTCTAGACAAGAATATAGTTTATAGTTTAGACTATAACATAGTTTATAGTTTAGACTATAACATAGTTTATAGTCTAGACTATAATATAGCTTATAGTCTAGACTATAATATAGTTTATAGTCTAGACTGTAACATAGTTTATAGTATAGACTATAATATAGTTTATAGTCTAGACTATTAAATAGCTTATAGTCTAGACAAGAATATAGTTTATAGTTTAGACTATAACATAGTTTATAGTCTAGACTATAATATAGTTTATAGTCTAGACTATAACATAGTTTATAGTCTAGACTATAATATAGTTTATAGTCTAGTCTATAAAATAGTTTATTGTCTAGACTATTATATAATTTTAAGTCTAGACTATTAAATAGCTTATAGTTTATAGTCTAGACTATAATATAGTTTATAGTCTAGACTATAACATAGTTTATAGTGTAGACTATAATATAGTTTATAGTCTAGACTATAACATAGTTTATAGTCTAGACTATAACATAGTTTATAGTCTAGACTATAATATAGTTTATAGTCTAGTCTATAATATAGTTTATTGTCTAGACTATTATATAATTTTAAGTCTAGACTATTAAATAGCTTATAGTTTATAGTCTAGACTATAGTATAGTTTATAGTCTAGACTATAACATAGTTTATAGTCTAGACTATAATATAGTTTATAGTCTAGACTATAACATAGTTTATAGTCTAGACTATAATATAGTTTATAGTCTAGACTATAATATAATATATAGTCTCGACTATAATATAATTTATAGTATAGACTATAACACAGTTTAGTGTCTAGACTATAATATAGTTTATAATCTAGACTATAATATAGTCTAAACAATAATATTAATAGTCTATTCTAGACTATAGCACAGTTTATAGTCTCGACTATAATATAGTTTATAATCTCGACTATAATATAGTTTATAGTCTAGACTATTAAATAGCTTATAGTCTAGACAAGAATATAGTTTATAGTTTAGACTATAATATAGTTTATAGTCTAGACTATTATATAGCTTATAGTCTAGACTATTAAATAGCTTATAAATATAACATTGTTTATAGTCTAGACTAAAGTATAGTTTATAGTCTTGACTATAACATAGTTTATAGTGTAGACTATAATATAGTTTATAGTCTAGACTATAAGATAGTTTATATGGTGCAATGTAAAGTCTCCGTTATTGTTCAATTTGAAGTTTATACTGAAGTGCAATTCATAGTCTAGATTTTTAATTCAATTAATAGTCCAAACTATAGTCCAGTATATACAATATTTAACACTATGGACCTGACCACAGACTTCTATAGGCTTGAGTTAAAAACTGTTTTTAATTTTAACAATATTTTCATTTCAATTGCATTAGTTTCAATTAGTTTCTTAAATTTCCAAATAAAATCCTCGTTCTCATTCCAATTCAAGGAACAATTAGCAGATTAACTAGCCCACAAAAGTCAAACAAACCTTAAACATTTTATAATTGAATTCAAAACCTAAAACAAAATAACCAACACACTTTAAGTGCTATTTTTGCTAAAATAATAAAAAAAAGAAAATAAGACAAAAACTAAAAACCGCAAACACGTGCAAGACCACAATTTTATATAAAAACCGTATTTGTAAACAATAAAAATCTTGAAAGAAATAATAAAAAAGAAAAATAATAAAAGAAAAAAATAAACACATTTTTAATTAAAATCAATAGAATCAATTTAATTTTGTTACTATTAATAACATATAGAGCATGAAAGCACAAACACTAATACACAAAACATGGCAAATGTACTCTATATATACATGTGTAAGTATGTGTGACTATCGGAAATATTGTTGCAATAACAAACTCATACATACACTTAATACTTTGTTTTAAGTATTGGCTGCATTGCAGTGCTAAAGTTTTCTTGTTATTACTTGTATCCACTAGTGCTTTTTGTTGGCTACTTGTTCCTAGACCCCTCTAAACTGGGAAAAAGACAATAAACAGTGGTGTGTCGGAAATAAAAAGTTGTGGTAAAAAGAAATTTCGAAGCGAATTTAACAAATTGAGCATAATATGATAAAGCTTTACGATTTTGTTAGATACAAAATTATAGTAGTTTTTAGGTTCTATGACACCAATGTGCATTTTATGCATGTATTTCTAGTGACGCAGCCATATGTGTTTGTATGTGTTTATATAGAAATATTTGTAGTTGTAATAGTGGTACGTGTTAAAGTGTACTTTTGGTCACGTTCTCTATAGAACCAATAACTTTATAGAAAAGAATCGAATAAAATTAAAAGAACAATAATAAAAAAAGCTAAAATAATCCTAAGAAAATAGCATGAGTACAATAGTTTTCTTTTATTATTTTCATTGTTTTTTGTTGTGGTTGTTCCTTTTATAGTTATTTTTTTGTTATTGCTGCTAATGTTTTCTTTAAATAAAGTTATTGTAATTGTCATTTTGTTGTATTAGTCTTAAGTGAAGTATCATTATGTAGAAATACTACTACAAACTCTACTTGAGTATACTTTTATTTATGTTTGTATGTGCATAAATGTATATTCCCTCAAACACGTAGACAATCTACATATATTTGTAAGTTTCAATACATGTATTTGTTAGAGACTTTGCTATGACTATGCAGAAGTTCAACTCGTACAAGTACAATTGTAAAATTGTGATAATGGGGAAAAAGTTTTATTTTTTTTTTCATAATTGAAGTATGGTCACATTTGCCATTCTATGTGGCGTCAGTCATTTTGCCACATTTGTTACTCAAGTGCGTGCTATTATTTTTTTAATATATCATTTTTTCATTATTAATATTTTTTCTGTTATTAAAATTACAAATTGTATTCTTTAATAGGTTTTAGCTATTTTTAAATTTGTGTTTGGTCTTTTGTTTAATGGAGAAGGGCAAAAATATGTATGAGTTATTGTTAAGGAATTTGTAAAAATAATCATTAAATAAAGAGGAACATTTTCAGAAAAAAAAGAACAGAAAAAAATTTCTAGGAAAAAAAAAAAAAATGTTAGGAGAATCCAAAAAATCCCTCGTGCAACTCCTTCAATATTAAGGGAATTTCCTTGAAATATAATACCAAGATTTTCGATATTATAAGGAACACATACCAATAAACAAAAATGGTTATTTTATTTCTGAGTCTTAGAAAACTCCATTTCAACATACAGACATAAAAACCTATAATAGTTCTAAGCAATAAAATATTTACTAAAAGTTCTTATAAATTTTAAATATTTGCTTAAATTATTTAAAATAAAATTCAGAAAATTAAAATTAGTTTAAGTAGAATTCTTTAAAAAAAAAAAAAAAAAAAATTAGTAGAATCTAAAAAATCGCTTGCAATTTCTTCAATCTTAGGCAAATTTCTTTTAAATGTAATACCAAGATTTTCGACATTATAAGGAACATATACAAGTAAACAAAAGTGATAATTATATTTCGTGGTCTCAGAAAACTCCATTTCAACATACAGACATAAATAATTATAAGAGATCTATAGCAATAAAATATTAACTAAAAGTTCTTATAAATTTTAAATATTTGCTTAAAGTATTTAAAATAGAATAAAATACAGAAAATTAAATTTAGTTTAAAACTATATTTTAAGTTAAATTAAATTTCTCTATGAAACTTTTCTGTTTTCTATACTTTAAACAGAATTATATTTTATCTAAGTATGAATTTTTCTTTTTCTAGTTTTTAAGCTGAATTAAATTTTATCTATGAAAGTTTTCTTTTTCTATGTAAAAAATAGTTTACCTTTATTTAAAGTAGCTTTACGTTTTAATAATTGAATTTATTTTTAATTTAAACAAAACTTGTTCAAATGAATTTCTTGTTTACCATCTATTTATGTTACTTTAGTTTCAAAATACATAAATACTTTTACATTTAATAATAAATTTATATATTATTTTAGTTTTCATGACATTTGTTTCATATTTGATATTCACATTTCATATTTTTATAACATTTGGAACGTTTCTTTGAAATTTCATGATAAACAAATTTCTATGGATTTATACAAAAACAACTTGAATACAAAAACAAAAAGTTTGTAACAAAAAAAAAAAAATATTCATATGCTCATGTTGTACAACTCGTACATATTGACGTCAATAATAACGCCCAGTATAGCATTTTAAAATGTTCACAAATACAATTGACTGACTTTGCTTAGACATATGCAAACATATAGGGAGCTATACAACAACAAAGCACACCGATCGACCTTTAACTTATTCACAATTGGGTGCACGCACCAAACATTGTCCATTAAATGTGCTGCTTAACAATATTGAATGGAATATCAAATTATGCATATGAACTATATTTATTTTGTTAGAGTTTAGGATTCTTTTTTTCATTCAAAATTTATTTCTATTTGGGTAATAAATTATTGTTACTTTGGTAACTGTAAAGAAGGGAGTAATTTTTCGATACATCCATATGTAACTGAAAAAGAATATACCAAATATGTATAATATATATAAGAAATATCTATTTAATATGTATAAAATGTAGCAAGTAGTTTGTGTCACTTAAACTATTAAAATAGTGCTTATAACAGTTATTGTTGTGGCATGTTCAGAAAAAAAAAATTATTCGTTATAAATAAGTACGCATATGTATATACTATAAGCAGCAAACATTTAAAATTAGAGATAAACAATATTATTTATTAAACCAATTATTATTGTATCCAAAATTAATATAATGTAGGCGTTTTGGTTTTTTTTTTCTTTTTATTTCCCCGAAAATTTACTTCAAAGGAATTTCTTATATTTTTCTGTTATATTTGTATCTGTATATATTTTTCTATTTTCTATTTAAAAATTGTGTTAATCATTTTTGTTTAGTTATGATTGATACAAAAAAAAAAAAAAAAAAAAATGATAATCGTGTCGAATTCATAATTTTGTTGCATTTATGATAATATTTCGTATTTGAAGAATTCTTTGTAAGTAGATATTATTGAGACAAAGAAGGTTGGGCTTTTAGAATTCTTGGTAGCTAATATCTACATATTCACAGAATTAATTTTATAAGAAAATTTCTCCGAATTTATAAAGTATAAAAAATAAATCTTTAAATTTCCTTCTGAATTTTAAATAAATATAATAAATTACTGGAAATCTTACATTTTAATATGCCAAACTTGCTTAAAATTATTTATTTAGTTTTAGACTATAAAGTAGTTAAAACATCACATTATATAGTATTTGACATTAGTAAACCACTTACTATTCTAATTTCCTATATTTTGTATACCGCAATATAAATTTGATGAATTATTTAATTGAACTGATGTACAAAATGATTCAAGAACCATGGTTATGTTTGAGTATCTTCATTAATTTGTGAATAAAATCCAAATTTGTGCTTTGATTTGAATGAAATATGTTTTGGTTTATTTGCAATAAATTAATATTTATTAATAAATAATACAATTTTTCATAAAAAAAAAAATATTAAATAATAATAATTCGATTCCAATTGGTATAAATTTAACGATTTAAACACGTAGTGTTGATTTTGAACATATACAAGGCAGATTTACTATTGATATCGTTTTCAACACATTTGTGGTAGATTTTTCTCTGTGTGTATGTAAGTCCAGTGAAATTGATGGCTACCATACTAATACTTAATAATTTTTTTATTTATAGGAATCTAGATTAATTCATTTTATTCGATACTTTTATTTAAATTCGTTGTGGACAGAAAAGCCCAATGTGTAGTTATTTAATAGACTACTAGGAAGAGGGACTTTAACTGTTATAACTTTTATCAAAAAAATCCAAATGATAGCAGTTATTTTTACACAAAAACTAAAAAGCTGAAAAAAAGAGTACAAAAAAAAACATTTCTCTCTCCTTAAATACAAGTTCTGTATGACTTCAACAAACTTATGACAGAGAAAATTATCAGCACAAAATTAACAAAACTTTCCTTTAAAATTGAAGGAAAATTACTCCTGCGATAAATTTTTTCACTAGCACACATTATTTTTTAATACACATTTATTGCATAATTTTAACTCCAGTAACACAAATATTGTTCACAAACCAAAAGTAATATATATTTTTTATATTTTTGACATTACTGTATGATGAAATTGAACGTATAAAATTACTTATTAGGCACTTAATTACTAAATAAGTACGGGAATATTAACTGAACAAAAAATTATGTAAATTCAGCTTAAAGACAATTTAAGTCGCTATATATTGGAGTTTAATTTATCTTAACAAGACAAACCGTTCTCGAGTTATACAAGTGTGAATGCCTCAAGGTGGGGTCATAGTAGTCATGCCCTTAAAAAAAATCTATACGTGATAGAAAAAAAGCAAAAGCTTATTCCTATTTAGCGCGTTAAATACCATATAATCTACCTATTTTTTTCATTTAAGACGAAATTTTTTTTTATTATTTGGCCCACTAGTGTATCTCCACTTAACTGTAGGTATGGGTATCCTAACTTAACTGTGAATGCAATCATGATGTGAGCATCAATTTTTATGATAAATGGCTTTATGTACTCGTAGTTTTACCAGCTTTTAGATAAAGATGATAAACTGAAACACTTTTGATGTTTTGACTTTTAAAAAGTAGTTTTAGTAAAAAAAAAAAAAACTTGAATTTAGCAAGAAAAATATATTTTTCGGACACTTATTTCGAAATATCTCCTAAACTGTTGATCGGATACAAATTTGATAGCAGAGCGACTTAAAGCCAATTTTATTCCACATAATTTGGTATATTATTTATATAAATAGTGCATACCGTTCTCGAGTTATACACCCAGAGAAATATCAATCACATACGTGTTGAAAACCATACCATTCAGTGTCAATAGTGAATCTACACCGTATGCGTTTAAATTAAACACTGCGTGTCCAATTCTTATTGAAAATCGATACCTAATTGTCACCAAGTTGAAACCATTTCGGTATCAAATTGTTAAATTACATATGTTTTCTATTAAATTTGTTAACGAAAGGTATTAAAAAGCTGTTACCGTAAATTACCAATGTGACCACAACCGTTGTTGATTTTGAATCGAATTTTTTCCCTTAGTGTAGTAAAATATACTCGAGTAATCGGCTTATTTAGGACGCAATATTAGACACGCCCATAAAGAAAATCTCGACCTGATGGGAAAAAACTGAAAGCAGATTCGAGTTTAGCATACGCAATTCCATCTAGTCCACATGTTTCTTTTTAAAGGAGCATGAACAAATTTTTTTTTTTCGACCAGTGTAATTTAAAATGTAATTTTTTTTTTGTAACACCCAAAAATATTGGTCTAAGACCCACCTTTATTTATACCAATCGACTTAGAATCACTTTCTGAGTCGATTTAACGATGTCCGGCCGTCGGTCTGTCCGTCCATGTAAACCTTGTAATCAAACTACAGGTCGCAATTTTTAATCAAAATTAATGAAATTTGGCACACAGGTTTCTAACAGACCAGGGACGAAGCCTATTGAAATTGGTTATGATCGGTCCATTATTTCACCTAGCCCCCATAAGTGTGCTAATTTTTAAAAAGATCGGTCCACAATTAACCATAGCTCCCATATAAACCCCTTTTCAGAAAATCACTTTAACGGGCATTAATCCCATTAAAATGTTAGTATTGAGTTAAAATTCGACACAAATAATTTTTATATGAACATAAATGATAGTGCCAAATTTTACAAAGAGCGGTCCATAATTTACCATAGCTCCCATATATGGCCCTCTTTCGGAAATCACCCAAAAGTGAATAAATTTATATAAATGTCAGCATCGACGTATTCGTATGTTTTATTTTACACTTATGAGTATCCGTCTATATTTGGCTCCAAGTCTAATAAAAGACCCCTCCCCGAATTATAATATACGCAATGGCATAGGGTATCATATGTTCGGGCTTGACCGACTATACCTTCTTCTCTCGTTTATATCTAAATTGATTGGGAAAATCCAGCCAAATGTTAATCCTTTAGTATTACTCGTATCGCAATGGAAAAAAAAAAAAAAAAAACTTGTTTTGCTAAAGGCAAAATAATCTTAAGATTTCATATAAATTATTTCCAAAGTCCTCTAACACTAAATTATTTATTATATCATTAAATCTACAAGCCTATTAACACAAATATTCATACTCCTCTATATATAGATACTATGCTTTAGTTTAATGACATTTTCAAGTCACGTTATGATATTAAGTTTTGACATTTTTTAATGGTTATTTTGTCTGTATTTGTCTAACAAACTATTTGTATTAGTGTCTATATATGTATGTATGTATGTAAATGAATTTGTTTAAAATATTTAGCGGTTTGTTTATATAATTTCTATATTTATTTACAAAAACAAAATTTTTATTACTTTATATTTACATACATATGTATGTGGTCATATTTATCATTTATAATATGCATATACATATGTATATATATTTGTATAGTTCATTAATTAATTAGGCAATTTGTAAGGCGTAATTAAGAAAACATTTAAGGTTAATTAAATGTAGTTTTATTACTGTTAAACATATACGCTTTTACATAAAGTTTTAATAAATTAACTTGTAAACGTTTTGTAATTGTTCAAATGATAAATAAAATTGATTGATTTTTTTTTTATTGCAGGTCCTTTATCAGAAGTACAAACAGCTGTGGGCTTAGAGGTGGCTTTGCCCTGTGATCTCATGCCAGGTACCATGATAGCCGATAAAGTACAATTGGTGATATGGTATCGCCAGGGAAATGTTAAGCCTATATATACGTAAGTCTATAATGAGTATTTTAATAGCAATATTTTTTTTTGTTTAGCTAAAAACTTGAATAAAAGAATTTCCTGTAGAGAAATCATTAATTAGAAACTTATTTGAAGGCGTTATTTTTATTTTTTATTTTTGAACAAAACCATTTGTGTTTTACACAATTATGTAAGTTACGTATAATCGATTGCTCAAGTGTTTAATGATTTATAACAAAACAATAATCATTTTTCCTTATTTCTATGGCTTTTAAACAAATAGAAAAAACAAAAAAAACATACACACTTTTTCAATGATTGATGACAAATTTCTTAATTGTTTTTCCTAATATTACAAAGAGAAAACTGAAATGAAAAGGGAGTCACTCCCCTCTTTTTTTTGTATTTTGAGAACAAAATAACAAGAAATGTTTTTTTTTTTTTTTTCATAAACATTAAATGACAGACCATAACACAATATAGAGCATACTCCATGGGGGGTGTATGAGCGCCTCTATTTATAAATTCCCCGTAGAGTTAAGATTTCTTTTCAAAATTTGTCGCTTCAATTATTATTAACTTTTTTTTTTTTTTGAAAATAAACAAATTATTTAAAAATTTTGTAACTTAAATCATATTATAAGAAATTAAAATTTTAAATATACATAAACTAAATGAAAACAAAACTCAAACTCATTCATTAATAATCACAATTAATTAAACAAATTGAAGACAAAAAAGCTTATTTTGGGTTTTCAATGTTATAAACACACGCATTTCTGTGTGGTGTTGTCGTCGTTAGGCGCGTAATAGAAATAAATTTATGAAGCATAACAAATGTTATTAGAGGCGCCTGCTAAGAACACCAACCAGCTCAAGCAACCACAATACCAAGTGCCACATGTACGAGTATAACAAACATACTTCCAAGCACCACTCATAATGAAGTGAGCATGAAAATTTCTGAAAAAATCATTCAACAACATAAAATAAATTCATACATATAAAAACAATTAAATGCGGGTGTAAATAATGTTTTTTATGTATAAATGTAAGTTTCATTTATAATTTTTCAGCTTAAATTTATTTAAATTTTTCTTCTACTTTTTTATTATTCTTATTTATTTATTATTTTTTTCTGTTTTTTTGGCTTAATGTTAAAATTATACATGTATTAAGAGTTGTTATTGGAATGTTTTCCATAAAAAACATATAAATATTATGTATGTATGTATATATGTAAGAAAAGGAATCAGTTAAAGGCAATTTGTTAAGAAGAAAGTCACGACTTTGAAATTTACATTACCCTGGCAATTAGATAATTTATGTAGATAATTACAAGTATACATACACTTGTAAAATTTAATTAGTTATTTGAAGGCAACATGCTTTAAGAAATAAGCTAAAGACAGTAAAAAAATTCTTTAAAACTAAAATATTGATATATGTTTTTTAGTTGTTTAAAGGAAGCCCTTCAAGAAAAGAAACAACAATTTAACAGTAAACAATTTAAAATCGGAAAGAAGGCCGTCCAGGCAGACGGACGGACGGACAGACGGAAATTGTTAGATCGATTCTGAGTCGATTAGTATACTTTAAGTTGGATGTTGGATAACTTCATCTATGCGTTGCAAATATCAGCATAAACGTATAATACCTCAACCACTTATGGTTATTTTCCTTAATCATCATTAATCTATTTATAAATTATTTGGCAAACTCGTATTTGAATTTTAAATTTATTATTATTTGAAGAAATAAGTTGAAATTGTATTCAACATTAGTGATATTTAAAACTCTTGTCTTAAAGAATTATTGTAAATATTTTTATTTATACAAACCCCAATAACACCGTGAGACAGAAATTTTTACACACGAAACTAGACTTTCTAAGGATGCACATTTAAAAAAAAAAATTATAAAATATTTACAAATATTATATCAAACCAATATGGGTGTCAAATGAAAGCTAAAAATCCCAGCAATATAATAATATTTTTTATTTAAATGTTTAAGTAAATAAACTTAAGAAAACATGCTTTTGAAAATGTTACCTTTTAGCATTTATTTTCAAGTATATATCAGTCTGCAAAAATCATACTCATACGAGAAAAAATCGTCATATGGATAAAACTAGAGATCAACCATGACAAAACTATGTAACCAGTTTTCTTCCAGGAAGTCAAAGTTTTACGAATCCCCGCAATATAATAATATTTTATGTTAAAATATTCCGATACAAAAATTTAATAAAATATATTTTTGAAAAATTAATTTTGTAATATATTTATTACTTAATTATACACTTTATAAACGCAGAGAAAAAACATGGTTACAGCATGATCACCACAACTATTCAATGTTTGTATAGCTGTTTTTCATTGATTTGAATGATATCGTGTTCATGATAGACACGTTTATGTTTCTGTTTGATAATTTAATGATTAACCACAATCAAAATTTTAATATGGTTGATTGTAATTATAATATGTATTTAAATATTTTTATATGAAACCATATTTATGAAAAATCCAAACATTTAGTTAATTCTACAATTATTAAGTTAATTTTACAACCATTCTGTTAATTTTACAAATTTGGTTAATTCTACAACCATTAAGCAAATATTTTTATTTGCTTTTAAAAAAAAAATATTGAATACACATTTTTGTGTATAAGTCCAGTAGTTTGTTAGTATATTAATTCTCATTCAGTTTAAATATGAACAAATTGATAAGGTTTGTTCATATTCAGTATGATGAATGTACCACATATCGTGGTACAAATGAATATAAATATGAAAACTGGGATTATACATATGATAAAAAGGGATTATATGTATTATAAAATTAAATGATATATATGATAAAATGGGATTATATATATGATGAAATTAGTTTATATATATGTTAAAATGGAATTTTTAAATGATAAAAATTTGATGAAATTGGAAGCAATATTTAAGAAAAGGTTTTAAGCATTACTAAATCAAATCATTAAATGATGAAAAATATATGAAGTGGAATCATAATAATTATGAAGTGGAATCATAATAAATATGTACAAATATACTTATTTTTAACTGTAATCCATAGATGCCCACGCATACTAACACAACACATGTAGTAAAAAAAAAATGCACTAAAAGAAAAAATAGGTGAATTAAATAAAATATGTCAACTTTAATGGTTAAAAAATAAATACTAAACAATCGGAAAATAACACATATAATATTTATTGAAACTTCATTGATAAATTAAAAAAAAAAGGAAATAAATAATGTTATTTTTATATTTAATATAACAAAATATATTGTAAGTAATAACCTTATATTATTTGGAAGGCTTAATAATAAACATGTATTGTTAAAATATTTTCACTTGTCCAGTCATTCATATCTAATGTGTTGAAAATCTAATACAATTTTATAAGAACAATGTTTAACTGGAAAGATTCAAAATTGTTTTCATACATAATGTACAATTTTTTTCAGTGCAGCGAAGAATAAATGAAAGAGAATAGGAATGTGTATGAAGCTCTCAGCACAAATGTGCTTGAATTGGACATCTATGCTGTAATCATATATTACAATCATAGTATGTTGCTCTTAGTTTATGGTCACTAGAACCATTTTTTTTTTCTTTGCGTGTATAAAGGATTTTTTCTTAACATTTTATATTAATATTAAGTTAATATAATTTTGGTAAATATTTTATATATTTTTTTAAATTTGCATATTTTTCGAAAATCTTAAGACCTTTTGAGAACAAATTTATCGTTCTGGAAAAAAACTGAGTGCGCAGTTTTATCATGCATGAGCTCTAGTTTGAGACATATATCGATTTTTTCATGTATGAAAGATTTTTTGGGAAACTGTCACACTATTTTGGTTTAAAGTTGAATTTTCAGTAGAGACAGCCGGACGGACATATTATGGTCACCACAGCATTTTTTAATGATCTATAATAAATAGTTTTTTATTTAGAAATATCTCTTATAGCTTTGCATAAATTTTTATTGTAATCGATTAATTTAATTTTGAGATATTAACAAAAACGTGTTGATAAGTAATAAATTTAATGAAAATAAATATTTTTTAATTAAATTATTTTAATTAAAAATTGATTATTAATTCACTTTTAGTAATAACTTTAAAATCAATTTAAGTATCATAATGCAAACTTATAGACCTAGTTTGGTTATAATAGTGAATAATATATATGTTTATTATGCTATTCTAAATCATTTTGTAGCATAATTACGTCCGTCCCTACGTCCAGCGCAGAGACAATGATTAGTTAACCTCTGATTAAAATTTACCATAAAAAATAGATTTTTTGAGTAGTGACATTGTTGCAGCAATCAAGGGATATTGTGCTACAAAAATGTGGTACAAATTAGGTCCCTCTCTAGCCACTTTAATAACTATCTGCCCTACATATGGTCCCAGGAATGTATTGTAGAAATAACAAAAGGAATGATAAATTATTGGTTATGTTAAATTGTAAAATATTACGGAAAATATTTTATGTGTGGAAAGATTCCAAATGTAACGTGGATTCTTAAAAATAACCTCCAATGGAAATGGTGAAGCTATACCATACAGAGTTTTGATAAAAATAAAATTATGGATCTAAGTATTTCCAAGGCCTTTAATAAAGTATGAATTGATGCACTACAGCCTGAACTTATAGCTTTTGGTGAAGTGGTTTTATGAAGATTTATTTATATAATTTGTTTAAAATTCAATTTTATGTTATTGATCTCTTTTGCCAAACTTTAAACTCTGTTGCAGAAGACATCAACATTGTCACTCATATTCATTAAGTTAAAGAGCAATAAGATTCGACTTTGAGAAGAAATATGAATGATTTGTGTAATCGTAACGTTACAACAATCGAATCGAATCACATGAATAGAATCGTTTTAAACACTTGTAAAACTCTGTGTATTTATTTTTGAAGTGTTGAGTATTTAAGACTGATTTATATGATTTTTGTAAAAATCTTTAGCTTGTCTGATTTTTTTCTATATCCGACCTAAAATGGAATACAACTCTCACGAGCTTCTCGATCACGGATAGGAGAGGGCGAAGATTTATATTACACTGAGGGAAATCGATTCAAAAAGCACCATAGTTGTGGTCACATTGGTAATTTATGGTATTTGCTTTTTGTTACTATTCGTTAACAAATATAATAGAAAACATAATACAGTTAAATAATTTTATATCAAAATGGCGTTCACTTTGAACATATACAGGGCATATTCAATATTGACACTGAATGGTGTCCTTTTCTACACGTATGTGGTGGATTTTTTTCTCGGTGCGGACTCTAATGAGTTAATGAAGCATAGTTTAAATATGGGACTTTTTCGCTATATATAGTTATTCAAATGAAATGAGTTGTAACAAAATTATGAACCTCCTTTCCGATACTTGTACATTTCTACGACAAACACGTTTATCAGTGATTCTTATGTGAGTTTAGCTTGTTTGTCTTTGCTGAAGCTAATGTCAAATTACAGAACTATAGGTGGAGAAGGTACTGTAAATATGTGCTGAAATTTATAACACATAAAAGTATTGATCTTAAACCCCCCATCACATTTTAAGTCTACTTAACGATGTCCGTCCGTCTGTCCGTCTGTATAAGGGTTATAATCAAACAACAGGTCGCGATTTTCAAAAAAATGCAATGAAATTTAGTTCAAAGGCCTTTTATCGTACAAGGACGAAATATATTGAAATTGGTTATAATCGGTCAATTATTTCCCATACAAATATTTTCCCTG
Organism: Protophormia terraenovae; assembly: GCA_951394005.1. NCBI lineage: Eukaryota > Metazoa > Arthropoda > Insecta > Diptera > Calliphoridae > Protophormia > Protophormia terraenovae. The sequence goes on along the minus strand of OX596077.1, from coordinate 113,289,536 downwards.
AATAGGGGTTTAACCAACATTAATGCTTTAAATATGAAAATACACTAACGAATGTAAATGAAATGTAGACATTGTATATAGGTACAAGTCTGTATATATAATTTTACGAAGTACGGTCCATAATTGATCATAGGCTTTATATAAATTCCTCTTTAGAAAATCACTTTAACGGCCCACTTTTAATAATCACTCTAAAGTGTTTCTCAAAAATATACAATACGCTTAATATAAGATCCGTTCCCCAAAATCCCAAAGATTACATTTAAGACCCCTTTCCAAATTTTAATGTATAAACACATTGGCTAGGATATCACATGGTCGAGTCTGGCCATGTCCTACGTTAACTCAGTAAACGAATATATGTTATAACTACATCTTGGATGATTTTAGGGCCAAGTTGTTGTCTACAAATCTTCCCTTTACTTTAATTAATTTAAAAACTTTTTGCTCTATATACAAACATAGAGCCTATTTACATTGGGGATTATAGCAGCGTTTTTTTATGATATTTTGTTTTCAAGTTGCTTCGAAATCCCTTCTACATTTATACATATAAATTTGTATTGTGAAATTTTTCAAAAAATGTTTGACAAAAAACAACAAATTAGAAAATTTTAAAATAAATTTGAAAAAATTTCATGAAATTTTTAGCTTTGCTACGACGTGCAACTTTTCTTACCCCGCTTACTTCTCTACACCTCTTGCCAACAAACGCAAAAGTCGCAGCGATTTTTCCCAGGGAAAATCCCCAATGTAAATAAGCTCATATTAAAAATATTTTAATTTTATCTTAAAAGTATCCAAATGTATTCTGACCACAAACTGCAAATCAATCTGCAATTTTCGAAAACTCCAAAGGGTTTGTGTCATTTCAAAATACATCCATATGGTAATAAGCAAAGTATATACAAGTAGTCCGACTCTTTGGCAGGAGTACATAACTCTAAGAGTGTGTTAGTAAAAAAGTACCTAACTCTAAGTATGTATTAGTAATAAAAAGTTTAATGTATTGGTGCTATTTTATATACAGAGTTTTATAAAAATGGCTGAAATAAAATTTTGTTTGAATTTTCAATACCAAAAATAGAAACTCTGTTCTACAAAATAATTTCTAAATTGAACAAAATAAAATGTCAAAAATAAATAAAATAATTTTTTTGTGGTTTGTGCAAAATGGACCGAAATAAAATATAAAAGTGTTTATATATTGTTTTAAAAAAATGTAAAATTATATGAGTAAGTGTAAAAACGCGTAAAAATACTTGGTAATTTGAAAATTTTCATGTAAAAGTTTTGTGTTTTTGTTTATTGTTTACAGTTCTCTCAATTCACACGGAACCTATACATGTGAGAGAGCAACATTAAAAATAGAGAGTCGGACTACTTTGTATACTTTGGTAATAAGTTTGTACAACCAAATAGCAATTCAAACTGAAATAATGTAAATTTGTTTTGCATTAAAATAGCAGCTGTAACATAACAAAACATACAACCAGTCAAACGCCAATATAAAGTTAATACCACAAAACTAATTTTGCATTACTCTATATTACTAATGCTGACATTATGTCAGAATGTTGTGGCAATTGTCAAATGAAATCTGTCAAAATGTCGCTTATGGAATTTCAATAAAAGATTTTCACAATATAAAATTTCTTCAATATAAAATTGTTTAAATACAAAATTATTTCCTTAGAAATAAGTAAAAAAAACTAAATGCAAGTGCAAAACATATAAACATTCCCTAAATTCTATTTATGTTTTAAACATCTGTGCATGTTTGGTGGTGGTAAAAGATTATTTGGCTTTTGCTAATAAAAAAGAAATTATTGTAATATTTCAAATAATAAATTCATAAGAAATGGTTTCATTTAAAGCCAGCATACTAACTTTGTAGATTGGAGTATGTAAAGGGGGTGGTTAAAAAAATCCTCAAGGTTTAAGTTGTTTCCATTTGTAAACAGGAAAGGGAATGAAAATAGGAATTCCTTTCTTTTGTGATTTCAAGGGTTTTTATTATTCTTTTATAACCCCTTGGTTTGTTTTTACAAGAAATAAAAACAATAAAAATGTAAATCAAGAAAAAATATTATAAAAAACAAAACGTCAAAGGACTACATAAGTATAAACAAAAACAAAATACATTAACAGAACAAAGAAATACTTGTAGCATGTTAAACAACATTTAAAAAGAAAGTAAAGAAGATGAAAAAGAAATTATATAGGTATATGCAACATTATAAAAACAAATAAAAAGTAAGCAAAAACAAAAAGCTATTCAGCATTAAAATAATAAATTTGTAATTTAGTTTTCAGTTTCCTGTTCCTTTACCACAAAAACATTTAACTATACATACAATGAATACTTATATACATATATACAAAGAAATCTTTTATTTCTTAAAATCATTAAAACTATTTAAAAATTTCTAATTATTTTTTCTCCCATTTGATGGTTTTTTTATTGAGTATTTTTTTATTATGCTTAATAAGGGTCACACGCTAGTGCTGACATTTAATTGACAAACATTTTCCAGATAATTTTTCGTGACACTTACTTAAATATATTTTGTTTAGTAATTGTCACATGTCAGTTGTATTCAGAAAAGTAAAAACAAAATTTATTTAGGCATATAAATTTCTAGGTAAGAATTTTAAATATCAAGTTTTACTAATTTACGATTATTTGGTGGCTCTTAAATATTTCCCCCTGGAAAATAAAATCTATATAACAATCTCAAAACTCAGGGAATTGATGCACAATCTTATCAACACTACTTAAATATGTCACTTTTGTTGTTGTTGTTGTTCTTATGGCTGTCATCATGAGCAGCGACCTTTAAGTTAATAATATATTTACTACTAAGAATTTTTTAACAGTGAGTGGAAAAATTAATTAGTAAAAAAAAAAAAAAAACTTTTAAAAATGAGAGAAATACCACGAAAATTCTTTTTATAGGAAATTTTCGATATTTTTTTTTTTTTTTATAGGAAATTTAAAAAAAAATTTTCTTTTTTTATAGAAAATTTTTAAAAAATTTTATTTTATAGGAAATTTTAAAAAAATTTTCTTTCATAGGAAATTTTCTAAAAATTTCCTTTTATAGGAAATTTTCAAAAAATAAAATTTCTTTTGTAGGAAATTTTCAATAAAATATCTTTTAATAGAAATTTTCAATAAAATTTCTTTTAGAGGAAATTTTTAATAAAATTTCTTTTAGAGAAAATTTTTAATAAAATTTCTTTTAGAGGAAATTTTCAATAAAATTTATTTTTATAGGAAATTTTCAATGAAATTTCTTTTTTAGGAAATTTTCAATAAAACTTCTTTTATAGGAAATTTGCAATAAGATTTCTTTTATAGGGAATTTTCAATAAAATGTCTTTTATAGGAAATTTTCAATAAAATTTCTTTAATAGGAAATTTTTAATAAAATTTCTTTAAAAGGAAATTTTAATAAAAGTTCTTTAATGGGAATATTCAATATAATTCCTTTTATAAGAAATTTTCAATAAAATTTCTTTAGAGGAAATTTTGATTAAAATTTCTTTTAGAGGAAATTTTCAATAAAATTTATTTTTATAGGAAATTTTCAATGAAATTTCTTTTTTAGGAAATTTTCAATAAAATTTCTTTTATAGGAAATTTGCAATAAGATTTCTTTTATAGGAAATTTTCAATAAAATTTCTTTTAGTACAAATTTTCAATAAAATTTCTTTAGGGGAAATTTTGAATAAAATTTCTTTAGAGGAAATTTTGAATAAAATTTCTTTTAGAGGAAATTTTCAATAAAATTTATTTTTATAGGAAATTTTCAATGAAATTTCTTTTTAGGAAATTTTCAATAAAATTTCTTTTATAGAAAATTTGCAATAAGATTTCTTTTATAGGGAATTTTCAATAAAATTTCTTTTATAGGAAATTTTCAATAAAATTTATTTTAGAGGAAATTTTCAATAAAATTTCTTTTAGAGGAAATTTTCAATAAAATTTCTTTAATAGGAAATTTTTAATAAAATTTCTTTAATAGGAAATTTTTAATAAAAGCTCTTTAATGAGAATATTCAATATAATTCCTTTTATAAGAAATTTTCAATAAAATTTCTTTTATAGGGAATTTGCAATAAAATTTCTTTTATAGGAAATTTGCAATGAAATTTATTTTATAGGAAATTTTCAATAAAATTTGTTTTAGAGGAAATTTTCAATATAATTCCTTTTATAAGAAATTTTCATTAAAATTTCTTTTTATAGGAAATTTTAAATAAATTTTCTTTTATAGTAAATTTTTAATAAATTTCCTTTAATAGGAAATTTTCCAAAAATTTCCTTAAAATTTTTAATAAAATTTCTTTAATAGGAAATTTGCAATAAAATTTATTTTATAGGAAATTTCCAATAAAATTTCTTTAATAGAAAATATTCAATAAAATTTCTTTAATAGGAAATCTTCAATAAAATTTCTTATATAGGAAATTTGCCATCAATTTTTTTTATAGGAAATTTGCAATCAAATTTTTTTATAGGAAATTTTAAATCAAATTCAGTAAAATTTCTTTTATAGAAAATTTTCAATAAAATTTCTTTTATATGAAATTTGCAATAAAATTTCTTTTATAGGAAATCTTCAATGAAATTTCTTTTATAGGAAATTTTCTTTTAGTGGAAGCTTTCAATAATATTTCTTTGTACAGGAAATTTTCCATAAATTTTCTGTAAATTTTTAATAATAAGAAAATAAGAAATTTTTGATAAATTTCCTTTTATAACTCAATAATTTTTTTTATAAGAAATTTTCAATAAATTTTGTTTTATAGAAAGTTTTTAATAAATTTTGTTTTATTAGAATTTTTCGAAAAAGAAATTTTATAGAAAATTTTCAATATTTTTTTATATATATTATTTTTATAGGAAATTTTCGATAAATTTTCTTTTTGTAGAAAATTTTCGATAATTTTTCTTTCTGTAGAAACTTTTCGATAACAATTTTTTTATATAGAAAATTTTCGATAACAATTTTCTTTCTATAGAATAGGAAATTTTCAATAAATTTTGTTTTATAGAAAGTTTTTAATAAATTTTGTTTTATTAGAATTTTTCGAAAAAGAAATTTTATAGAAAATTTTCAATATTTTTTTATTTTTTTTATTTTTTATATAAAATTTTCAATCAACTTTTTATAGGAAATTTTCGATAAATTTTCCTTTTGTAGAAAATTTTCGATAATTTTTCTTTCTGTAGAAACTTTTCGATAACAATTTTCTTTCTATAGAATATTTTCGATAACATTTTTCTTTCTATAGAAAATTTTCGATAACAATTTTCCTTCTTTAGAAAATTTTCGATAACAATTTCCTTTCTATAGAAAATTTTCGATAACAATTTTCTTTTTATAGAAAATTTTCGATAAAAAATTTTTGATAAAAATTTTCTTTTTATAGAAAATTTTCGATAAAAAATTTTTGATAAAAATTTTCTTTTTATAGAAAATTTTCGATAAATTTTCTTTATTTAGAAAATTTTCGATATATGTTTTTTTTATAGAAAATTTTTAAACATTTTTTTCTATAGAAAATTTTTGATAAATGTTTCTTCTATAGAAAATTTTCGATTTTTTTTTTGTGAACATTTATCATTTTTTTTTTTTTTTCTATAAACAACTTTCAATTAGTTTTTTTTTAGATTTTTGGGTTCTCAATTTGATTTTTTTTTTTTTAATATATGCCTTAATTTTGTCAGCCACTGTATTGGACCTTCATAGATATTATATTCATTTAGGGCCTTTTTATACCCTACACCACCATAGGTGGGGAGGGTATTATGCGTTTGTGCTGATGTTTGTAACACCCAAAAATATTGGTCTAAGACCCACCTTAATTTATACCAATCGGCTTAGAATCATTTTCTGAGTCGATTTAACGATGTCCGTCCGTCCGTCTGTCCGTCTGACCGTCTGTCCGTCCATATAAACCTTGTAATCAAACTACAGGTCGTAATTTTGAATCAAAATTAATGAAATTTGGTACACAGGTTTCTTTTAGTCCAGGGACGAAGCCTATTGAAATTGGTTATGATCGGTCCATTATTTCACCTAGCCCCCATACAAATGTCCTCCCGGAAAAGGGTTTAACGATCATAAATCCCTTAAATATAGCAATATTTTAATGAAATTTGGAACATATAAGTTTTATATAAGTCTAAATAAGTGTGCCGATTTTTAAAAAGATCGGTCCATAATTAACCATAGCTCCCATATAAACCCCTTTTCAGAAAATCACTTTAACGTGCATAAATCCCATTAAAATGTTAGTATCAAGTTAATATTCGACACAAATAAGTTTTATAAGAACATAAATGATAGTGCCAAATTTTACAAAGATCGGTCCATAATTTACCATAGCTCCCATATAAGGCCCTCTTTCGGGAATCACCCAAAAGTGAATAAATTCATATAAATGTCAGCATCAACGTAATATTCTGTATTCGTATGTTTTATTTTACACTTATGAGTATCGGTCCACATCTGACTCCAAGTCAAGACCCCTCCCCGAATTATAATGTACACAATGGTGTAGGGTATCATATGGTCGGGCTTGACCGACTATATCTTTTTCTCTCGTTTTTTTATTTTTTGTTGTGTTAAAATAAAAATAAATAAAAAACACTTATTAAACATTTTATATTCCAAGGGATTTTTTCTATGCTTCTATTTGTACCGTTCTACTTATGACTCCGTTGTGTATCAAATGTTCTGCAAGTATATTCGTTCTTGTTGGATGACAGCTAATAAAAGTAAATTAAACATGTCACTTTTTACGATTTCGATTCTATTTTTTTTTTTCTGGGTCTCTCGTATTTTATTTTATTATGTGTTAAAGTTTTTTTGTTGTTATTATTTGGTTGGTTTTTATGCCCTTTAGCTGGGAATGATAGATAGAAGAAGGTATTTTTTTTTTTTTTTTTCTTTATTTTTATTACTTTTATTTGGTGTGTAAGTTGTAACACCTTGATGGAAGAAGACAAATTTTGTTATAATATTGTAGCAGTTTGGTTGTTGATGATGGCATGTATGTGTAACAATAAAATTGTACGATGGAATGAATGTTTGCATACTTACAGCAAATGAGTAATTTAGTGGGCAAGGTATAAAATTGTTAAAAGTTAAAAGCTTAATAAAATAATATTTCAAGAAATTTATATGAGAGCCAAGGGAATTTTTTTCGTTATATGGCAACAGGGAGGACTTTTAATTTAAATTAAGAAACAAAAAATTACATGATTGTTTTAATGTTTTACAAATGAATTTTAAATCCCTTATGACATTGGCATTGGTTGTCGGAATCTAAAACTATTTTTAATGTTATAGAAATAAAGGAACATTTAAATTTTTATGCATTTCTTAATTTAAAGCTAAAAAAATAAGACTCTAGTACATTTTTATTAGACTGGGACTGTTTATGGTTTAAAACTTTTAAGGTGTAAACAACTTTTAAAGGAACTCAAGGAACATGTATATAGGCGAATATACAGCTAGTAGGACAGATGGACGGACATTATTAATTCATCTCAAAAAGTGAGTCTGAACTAGATTTTATAATTTGTATAACAAAAAAATTCAAACTATTGAACCATGCTAACGAATGACAAATTTTCTTTATTTGTAAAGAAACTTTATTAAATTGTAAAATGCTATTATCTAATAGTGAGTTTAATTTTTGTGTAATTTCTAAGTTACTATCAAGATCCACCTTAACCACCCAACAAGTTTTATTTACTTACTAAGGTATTTTTCTCAAGGTATGATCACACTTGGCAAATATTTAATAAAAAATTTATATTTAAGCCACTGATTTATATAATAGTCTTTTGACTTTGTTTAACTGTGCAAAAAATGTTTAACAACAAACAGCATCAAATAAAATTCATGCTATGATACATATAGTTTTTACTTCATTTTCATCATATATTTGCCTAGTCTGACCATACCTTAAGTCGATGTAAAATATATAAAACATTTTTTTTTTAACTCAACCGTCTTGTAAATTATATTACTAGGTTTTATTTTACGTTTTTCTTTTCTAAACACTTGTTTATATTTGCTTTTAGTCAAAGTTGTATTTTTTTTGATGTTTATGTAAGTTAAAGTAACTTTTTTATATGTGTTTTTTTTTATATATTTTCTGCTGATGTTTGTTTTCTTTTTATTTTATTTTAATGACCTGCATTTAAACGTATTTTGAGTGCAAAATTTAAAAGGAATTGTAAAAGTAACGCAAAGCAGACGACTTAGAAAAGCATAAGAAAGTTTTTCTAGACTGTTATGCTATGTTAAACTTAGATTGAATTAAAAGAAAAATATAAGGTAATTTGATTAATTAAATGATGTTGTAGAAAATCGGCTTAGACATGTTGGTAGCAGGTAGAAGAATTTAAATCGATGGTAAAAAGGGGTTTTATTTTTGCTAAATATTTTATTAATTAGTATATATACTACTCACTTGAATTGAAATTAGATTTTTAGAAAAGATATATATTGACAAATTTATTTAATTTTAAGAAATGTTGGTCTGAAAATTATAGTTCTAGACTTAAAATAGTTAGATAAATAATTAAAAATTCGAAACTTGCTTTAAAGCAATGTTACTTACACAGAGAGACATACGGACGGATATAATAAGATAAAAATTTCATTCTGTAAAGACCCATAGTAACTGTCATATTTTTTGGTATTATATACTCGAGATTTCCACCAATTTTAAAGTTAAAAACTCAATTGATTCTTGAATTTTTAGAAAAAACTTATTTGAACTTTTGGAGGTTCTTTTTTTTTCAAATAAAAAATTAAAATATCAAATAAAAAATTGTTATATACTAGAACATTATTCAAATTACGCATAAAGAGAAACCATAGCGATAAAAATTTACTTAAATGTGATGCTTATAATATCATAATTGTGACATTGTAAACATTCCTGTTGATTTAATTACATCCGTCCGAACGTCCGACATATAAACAAATTAATGTCAAAGTTTTCTTATATCCTGATTATATCAGAAAATATTCGCAAATAAATATCGATAAATAATAATAAAAAATGAGAAGATAGAGTCGGTAAAACCCAATATTTCTATACAACATACCAAAGCATTATATTATGTTGATGCTAACAATGATACTAAAAATGAAGGCTAATTCCCAGAAGTGGTCCTATTATAGGATCTATAGTCAATTATGGACCGGTTTTAGTGATAAAGTTTATTCTGATATAAACCATTTTAGCGCTTCATTAAAACTCCGGCTTATACTTTGCGCACAAATTTTACATGGATAGCTAGCAAAATTTTTGTTAATAAATATCTTTCTCCTAAACTACTATACGGATTTATTTGAAATATGTGGAAGAATTATAAAGGAGGACCTAAGCTTTCAGAAAATTTATCCTGTAGCCACCCAATGATAACACGAGTTAAGCTACAGGGTGTCAAATTTGACTACCTATAGTATGTTTGAGATTCAAAAAATCGTACACGCAAAGAAAAAATATGGTTCCAGTGACCATAAACTAAGAGCAACATACTATGATTGTAATATATGATTCCAGGTTACAATAAGTATATTTGTACGTAATAATTACTATGATCCCAATTTATAATTTATTAGTAAGGTTCATAACCTTTCTTAAGTATTGCTTTCAATTTCATCATGTTTTTATCATTTAATAATTCCATGTTATCAAATATATATAAATTAATTTCATCATATATATAGTTCCATTTTATCATATATATAAACTATTTTCATCATATATATAATTCCATTTTATCATATATATTATTCCATTCTATCATATATATGAACTAATTCCATCATAAGTATAATTCCATTTTATCATATATATAATCCGATGTTATCATATATATAATTCCATTTTATCATATATATAATCCCATGTTATCATATATACAATACCATTTTATCATATATATAATCGCATGTTTTCATATTTATGTTAATTTGTACCACGATATACATTTATCATACTGAATAAAAACAAAACTTGTCAATTTATATTTGTTCATATATAAAATAAATGATAATTAATATACTAACAAACTACTGGACTTATACACTAAAATGTATATTCAAAAGGCATTAAAAGTTAATGGCTTAATGGTTGTAGAATTAACCAAATTTGTAAAATGAAATTAATGGTTGTAGAATTAACTAAGTTGTTATAGAATCGACTAAATGATTTGATTTTTCATATATATGATTTCATATAAACATATTTAAATACATATTATAATTCAGTGAACCATATTAAAATGTTGATTGTGGGTATCATTAAATGATTAAACAGAATCATAAACGTTGCTATCATGAACACAGTATATTTAAATCAACGAAAAACGACTATATAATCATTAAATAGTTGTGGTGATCATGCTGTAACCATGTTTTTTCTCTGCGTGTAACTTCTAAGAATCAAGCCCGATTTCAATGATTTTTATATTTCTGTAAAGTGCTTAGCAAAATAAAGCTCTTAGCCATCTCTTACAGTTAAATAGATATTTATGATTGAATTTTTGACTCGATTTTTTTTTAACATAAATCCTGAAGTAATATAAGGACATAATTTTTAAAATATTCTCCAATATGTAATATACTCCGAAATAGTATGCTGAAAAAAATCGCTGGTTATCTCAATTCATCCAGACGTTAAAAATGTTAAAATTCGGCACTCTAAACTTAATATTGAAATTTTTACTAAAAATTTTATTACGACTAGTAAAAAAATGTTTTCTTTCTTTATTTCAAAATAAAAGACTTCATAAATGTTTAATAAGGAAATTTTAAATTGATATAGATTTGCACTCTACATCCAGTTTGTCTATCTATACATTAGAGCTAAATGGGTCGAAAATTATGCATAACTCAGAGAAGGGTGGTATCAACTCTTTAATGATTACGTTTAATTTTCCTATTTATTAGTAAGTAAAAAGTGCATTTTTAGAATTATAAGATGTTTTTTGGCTGAATAGTAATGTCCTTCCTTTCGTGTGTACATTTCGGTCAAATGGGACAAAAGTGACGCTTATTTCAGGAAAAGATGATATCTAAATTTTGATAATCACGTTCAATCTTTTATAATTATTAGTTAGTAAAAAATGTATTTTTAAGATTCTAAAATAATTTTTGACAGCATGGCAATGTCCGTCCGTCTATACATTTGGGTTAAATGGGTCGAAAATGCCATTAAATTCAGTGAAGGGTGACATCAAAATTTTAATACTTTCATTTAATACTTTAATACTTTCGAGAAATGGAAAAAAATATTTTTCTAATTTTAAGATTTTTTTTTAAAAGAACTCTAATGTCCGTCCATCTGTCCATCTGTTTGTTAATTTTTGCAAACTTTCCAATTCAAAATTAAAGTATTTTAGGACAATTTTCAAAAAAATAACAAAAATATTAGGACAAAATATAATTTACAAATACTTAAAGAAAAGTATACTTAAATATCTGAAATTGATTTAAAATAAATACACTGAAAGCTGATGAAAATTAAATTGTTTACCCAACCTAAAACTAGCCTAAAGATTTTAATTGATATTAATATATAATTTTGTCTATTTTTATTCGGTATCCAACTTTATTACAAAATTTTAAATATTAAAATTCAATTAAGCACCACTTTTGATACATTTTACCCCAAAGTGCGTCCAATAGGTACAGAATTGCAATTTTCATATCTCAAAACCAAAAATAAGCAAGTTAAAATATCTCAACGACGACTATGTATCATTCTACACCGATTTTTGTATACTTTGAAGTGATTATCGAGATATTTGAAGGAGTTCTTTATGGTAATTATAGACCGTTTTGCACGGGTCCAAAAAGATTATTATTTTTTGTTTGAATAGAAAAATGTTTAAGCGCAAAAAACAATACGATAACTACCCAGCTAAAAATGATCATATATAATTATATATGTATATATATGGGGTGTCATATATGCTTTGGATCCGAAAATTGAGGGTATATGACCATATATAACCATATATTTCATATAAGTTTTTACATATATGTGTCGTATTCTCTATTGTGAATTTAAAATAAAAATGTTTCATTTATTTTTTTATTTCATTTACTTTATTTAAAGCACAAAGAACAATAGAAATAATGAACAGTAAATATTAATATATACTTAAATTTTAGATATTAACACATACTTATAAATTATAGGAACAAACAGAATATTTGGTGACCAATACTTCGTTTTGTTCTATATTTCACTTGATATGATAGTTTCCACTCCCTCTTCTTATTAGCATGGGAGAATTTTTTATACACGGACAAAGCGCTTTGAGGAATGTTAAATATTAAAGGTATTTACCTCAGAAATTTGCAACTCAGCAAGACCCTTGCAAAGTAGAAAATTAGCATCGATTTCTGTAAACACAACAACAACCACATGGAATAAATTTTGCACAATTATAGCAAAGATGCAATTCCTGAGGTGAATACCTTTATTATCTCCTGACACGCGGAAAAATTTGACTGTATAATTATTTGTTTCTCTACTTGTTGAAAATCTGCTGAAGTTTTGCCAATGTAACTGGTCAGTATCACTTTCTTCGGCTTGATTTACCCTATTCGTGAAAAAATATTGATAAAAAAATTTATTAAAGATATTGAATAAATTGCTTAAAAAAACTATATTTGTCTTACCTTTATGCAGAAAGAAGGCTTTTAACCACAGTGATGTACTCACATACATATATTTTTAATGCTGATTTCCATAATTATAATTTTTATATGAGAATTTGCCATTTGTAGCATTTATTTTAAATATTTTATAAATTTTAATTTTAAGTTTTATTTTTAATTTTTTTTTAACGTCAAAAAATTCAAATTTGTTATTTATAATTTTTGTCAAACAATATTTAACAAAGGCATCAACCAATTCATGATATAATGAACCAATTAATTCAATATTCAAACTCCTCATACAAATAAATTATTATTACCGAAAAAATTAGTCCGATACGTGAAATATACGCGCTCATAAGAAATAAAAAATGATTTCCATGTGTAAAAGTATTTCTATGTATTAAGTTTCAAGTTTTGATATTATGGCGCGTTTTTAGTTTGGTCTAGTATTTTATAGTCCACACTATTTCTAGCTTAGAAATATATTTTTTTTGTAATAATATCAGATTTTGTAATCGTTTATTCCTTTCCATACAATTGTATAATTTTTCTTATACATATGTATATTAGATCATATATGAAAATTGTTTAAATATCTGAAATAATATATGGTAAACATTTTATATATAGTTGCATATATGACATAATTTATAATATATTTCGTCATATATGTACCCATATATTATAAAATCGTTCATGTATGAATTCATAGTTTTCCATATATACTTCCATATATATTTATATATAATCATATATTGGTCATATATAATAATATATTACTGTTTTTAGCTGGGTAATTAATATTTTATAAAACTTATAAGAAGCATATTTTCTTTGCTTTGGTATACAGAGTCTATAAATAATTATAATAGTTATTATTAACAAAATTTCCTTGAATAAACATGTGAATAATAATTTATCTTGCAGTATTCACAAGTCTAAGTACTAGACGAAAGGACAGACATTATTAAGCAAAGAAAATATTTTTGAGTCAAGTTGTAAAAATATTTGAAATGGGTGCTTTAACATATTTTCTTAGCTGTGATATTAAGGGTCTATAGATTATTAATAACAAATTTTCATGCATAAACATAAAATGCCCCACTTTTCAATAATTACTAAATTTTACACCCATAAACTTTTTATAATTTTGTAATTGCTATCATATTCCCTTTTTAATTATTATTAAAATTTTATTGTAATTATCTTTTATTTTAATTAATTTCATTTCCTCTAATGCTTAATAGCGCTTCATTTTCATTTTCTTTTTCTTTTTATTATTTTTCAACCAATAACCATTATTTTTTTTTTTTTTAGCCAATTTATATTGAGTCTCTTAAAAAAGTCATTACATTGGTTTGGTTTTTTATATTTTTAAATTTTTTGCTATATAGAAAATAAACTCAAAATGTCAACAGGCAATTATGTTCTTTATATTTGGTAAATTAATTTATTTGTTAATTTATGTTACAACCTTAAAAAAAAAGAAGAAATAATAATAAAAATGGAGGGAAAAAATGTACGTGAATTTTTATGATCTGTGTAAATGTTGTGTTTTAAATTTTAGTTTCCTTTTTTTCACGTTATTGTCAACATTTTTGTCATGTTTATACAAAAGTATAAGAATAATGAAATTCTTTAAATTTCTTACGTTATTTCTGACATGATTTTTGTTTTTTTTTTTTTTTGCTGTTATGTATTTTTTTTTATTGGAAAAGAAAACGGAAAACATTTTATTGAATGTTTTGGGAGAAAGAGATTAGTGAGAAATCGTAGCAATACCTGAGGGATAGGTATTGTTTTTTCTTATTTTCTTGTTCAATATACAAAAGTATTTCAGTGTTGTTTTAAGTTGTTTTAAGTGCCTTAAGATTAACACCATATTTTCTTGATTTTATAAGTGTCTTTGTGTATTTGAATATTTATGTATATAGTATACAAACAAACCTCTACAAACATTTATTGATTCATTTATAGTATATTGAACTTTTTATTTCTTTAGCATAAATATTCCCCAAATTTAATACTCATAACATAAGATTTTTATTGGGGCACTTGTAATGTTCTTAAGATTAATTTATAATCGTCTTGTAAAAAAATGTCTTTAATGCTTTTTTTGAGCTTTAAATTAAAAAAAAAAAAAATAAAATTATAATTCTAAATTAAGTATTTTATTTGTTGTCACAACTTAGGCTTTTTATGATTTTCTTTATGGTTTTAAAAAAAAAAGAGATCAAATAACTGCTCGAATTTAATAGTTTTATAAAGATTAAAATCCCTAGCTAGAGAATTTGTGTTTTATATTTTAATAATCCAACATTAAAGGGTATTAATTCTTTGGGACCAAAAAAAATTGGTAAAAGAATTTACATAACTTCTTAGGAGTAGTCTTTGATCTAACCTTAGTTTTATTTAGTAAATAATATTAAAATATTATTTTTTATTATTATAAAATATTTTTTGAACTTTTAAGCATTTTTTTTTTTTTTTTTTTTTTGTTCTCGTATTTCCCTATTTCTAGTCGTAAGTAACTTAAAAATATTTTAACAGTTACATTTCATTTTTCTCATCATCATTTTTATTTTAAATTTTACAACTTAACATTTAAATAAAATTTTTATTTTGTCACCTCATAAAACAAACAGCATCACACATTTTCTTTTATATATAAATTCTTTATCTTTTGTTGTAGTAAATGTTGTTTTTCTTTTTTTGCTTGTATTGTTTGTAACCATTTTCATTTTAGTACATACATAAATATATACATATATATACATATGTATATGTAAGTATAAATGTAATTTTATACACAAATACCAAAACTTTATGATGCCCTTAGGTAAACTTTTTGTTTTGTTCCGTTAACCAAGAATTTTAAAGAAAAAAAATCCTTAAAAAGACAATAACAACAATAACAAGTACATAGTATAACAACAAAAAACATTTATTTATCTTAGATTGTATGTGTTAATATTTATATATGTATGTAAGTATTATATTTATGTATGCATAAGAGTAAATGTATATTCATTTGTAGAGTTGTATTTGATGTATTTAACATTGATACTTTTCTGCATATAAACAAAGAAAAATAAAGGAAAAATCTTGTATAAGGGAAGTTCCGTTTTAAGATGTCTGATGTTTAAGAGACTTTTTTTTTAATGCAACAAGTTACCTAATACATTACTTAGTAAAGTATGGTCATTATTTTATATATTATTTAACACCACATAAACAACTATTATTTCGAATCTCTTTTGAGTTATTATTTTTATTTTTTACCAAAAAAAAAAAAAAAAATCGAGTTTCTCATGAAACCCCGCTATTTTGGCGAGAGCAATATGCTTTGGTAATAATGTTTAAAAAGCCTAGAAGCATGGTTCTAGCACCCACTTCTGAGTATTTCAATTAATTTGTAATCAACTGCTAAACCAATTTAACGATGTCCGTCTGTCCGTCCATCTATATATATAAAAATGAAACTGTGTTTGTTTGTTTGGGCTTTACGTCGAGTCTATATTAGAGAAATTTGTATCAAGACAAACGTCAAATTTTTGTTTGAGTTGCAGATAATTTTTTTATCTCTGTCAATTATAGGGGAAAACGTATGTCATAATAAACCATGCAAAAAGTACAAACTACAATCAAGATGGCGTCTTTTACCAAACATTATCAAGACAAAGTTGTCAGAGCTCGAGCGCTGACAATTTTCTTTTAACACTGCAATAACACTGACAAATTCAGTCTACATTAGACAAATCTTTATCATGATAAAATTTTGACGTTTGTCTTGATAAAAATTTGTCTAATGTAGACTCAAAGTTATAGACAGCTAAACCACTGGACTGATTTTATTGAAATTTTTACAGTATCATTTTGTGATAACCGAAAGTAAAAAAACCTACTTTATTTTTCGATAGGAGCAGTGGGAATGGTAGTCCCCATATAAAGTAAATATTTATTATCACATATCTCCAGATCTATTACAGATAAAATCCTGAGATTTTGTGGAAATAATTGTATTATTTATTATCATCACTACACAGAAAAAATTATTATGGTATTTTTTTCAATTAACATAGTTGTTCCATTTTGCATCGAAATTTAATGAATTTATTCAAGCAAAAATGAAATAAAAATAAAATTTAACTATATTTTTATATCATATATACATTTTTAATTCATTCAATCAACTACTTGATTGATTTAATTAATTTATTAATTGGGAATTTTTTTCCGTTTTGTATTTTTTACAGTTTTAAGTAATTGATATAATTATTTTGGTGAGTGGTGCAAATTTAAACAAGTTTATAATTGAATGAATTATTTTCATATATATATTTGTTAATTGGAGACTTTTTTCTGTGTAATTATTATTATCATTATTTATTATTATATTTGAAATGAAAATGGGGCGAGTACGTTTAAGGGGAGTGATAGCCTCCATACAAAAAATATACTAATTATCATATAACTTAAATATTGTTAAAGCCAAAGTATTAAAATTTTGTGGAAATATCTTTCTCATCAATCACCAAACTTTAAAATAAAATGGAACGGATAGGACCAGGGGAATGGATACCCGTCATACAATAAAAATATTAAATATCGTATATCTTAGAATATATTATAGAAACAATTTTAACATTTTGATAAAATAACCTTCTCAAAGGCCTTCATAAGATCAGATGAAATGGGATGGGTAGGATCAGGGGAAATGGTACCTCCATACAAAGCAAATATTCTTAGTGGCAAATCTAAAGAACTATTATGGTGAGAACCCTCAAATTTTGTGGTAACTGTTTTCTTATTGTGTTATATACATGAAATAAAAATAGCATAGTAAATGCCGGGGGAAGTGGTTACCCCCATACAATGTTAATACTAATCATCCGCATATCTTGAGAACCATTATAGCAAAAGTGAGATTATTTTTTTGGTAAAACTTTCTTATAAATTTGCATATTTGAGATGAAATCGGGGCGAATAGGATCTGGGGGAATGGTACTCCCCATAAAAAGGAAATATTATTATTATTAGTTTTTTGTATATCTAAAGTACTCATTTAGTGAAAATTTCAAAAACTGTTATAGGAAAAAATTGTATTCAAAAGAGATAGGTCGAAGAGGAGTAGTAGCCCCATATAAAGCTAATATCTAATATGGCATCAAAAGGGGTAGTATATAAGGGATAGTAAAATCCATGTACAGAAACTTCAGAAAAAAAAAAAAAAATAATGGAATGCGCATATGTTGTTCCCTTTACCTCGGCGCTTAAATGTATATAAACCAAGGGTTGGTATATTGTTCACCTAATCCTTTAAAATTTTATTTGCAGATATCTGCGGATGTAGCTAGGTTTAAATTTTCATCACACTTCATAACTACGAATTTTTATACCCACTACAAAAAGATGGGGTGTATATTGATTTTGTTATTCCATGTGTAACATATCAAAGGAATCATTTAAGACCATAAAGTATATATTTTCTGGGTCCTGGTTAGATTTTGAGTTGATCTAGCTATGTCCGTCCGTCTGTCCGTCCGTCTGTCTGTCAGTCTGTCTGTCAGTTGAAAGCAGGATAGGGCTCGAACGGGACAACGTAGGGGAATGAAATTTTTCCCAAATATTTGTCTTATATAAGGTTTGTTTGGTATTGAAAAAAGTTATGGTCAAATACTAGAAACACAGGGTGTCCCTTGTAGCTTTATCTGTAGCTGATATCTCTTAAACAAAAGCATGTACGATAACGAAATTTTGTACAGATAGTTCAAGAGTCGATATAAACTTAAAAACCAAAAATGGGCTAGAGCCGCCCACTTTACCGCCCACCTCCCATATAAAATGAAACGTCAAGAAATATTGTACAAATAGTTCAAGGACCAATGTAAACTCGGAAACAAAAAATAAGCGTGGTCCGCCCACTTTACTGCCCACCTCTATATAACGTCAAATTTTAAAAAGTTGATGGTGGGTATATAGATTCGGCCGAGCCGAATATAACATTCGCGCTTGTTTGTGCTTAATATTTTATTTTTCAATTCAAAAAAAGAATTGATAAAAAAAATGTATTATTTATCACAACGTTTTTATTAATATCTCAGAATCCAATTAACATATTACAATGAAACTTTGTACAGAGCTGGATGATATAAGACTTAATAATATAGAATTGAACATATATCGTTCTAAATTTAAGTGATGGCCCTATTATGTCCGCCCAGCTGTCTTAATAGAAAAAAAAAACTGCTGGTCACGTGACCTGTTTTGCATGTTTGTAACCAGTTTTAATTCTGGAACTTTATATGAGAGGAACCTAAAATATTGGAGAACAATTGGACAAATTAAGACCTTAAGTAATCTTCTGTAATGTTATAAATTTTGATTTAACATTTTTTCACATTAAAAAATCACGTTTATCTTGCTAGATTTGAAATATAAAATTCTCGTTAATGTAGTCATATTTTTATATTTTATAAGGAATGCCAAACCCTAGTTCCTTAAAAGAAAGGTATCAACAAAATCTTCTCATTAACTACTGTGATAAAATTATGAAATTCCCCCTTAAAAATATTTAAGAAAAACCATTAACATAAACACTAATGAGTCATATATTTCCCCCTTTTTTCTAGTTATATCACTATGTTGTATTCTTTTCTTGTCTTGTCGTTATTGGTGTTAAAGTGATAAAGAAAGTAGAGCTTTTCCTTAAATACATATACCTTTCCTGCTTTTCCACCGAGGGAAAATGAAATTTGTTTTCTTCCTCTCCACAACTTAATGTTCGATGTTTAAATATATGGAAATTTTTTGTTACATATTTTTTTCATCACTCTACTGTTGCTGATATTACTGCTGCTGGTGGTGTTGATAATATTGTTGTTGATGTTGTTGTTTTACAATGTTTATTTAACATAAACATGTGACAACAATAGAATTTTTAATCGAATTTCAGTTTTCAGTAAACGCGTGTCATTTTTATACATATTTTGTTACATACATATAACAAAGACAATGATGATGCTGTTGTTGACAAAGCTGACAATATACTTTTTGTCTTTAAATTGTTGTTGATGTTTTTTTTTTTTAAATGTCTTTTTCTTCCTTATTCTTCACAAATACATCATTTTCCTTTATTTTAAAAAAAATAAAACACTCATAAGTATTAAGTTAGTATATGTTTTTGCCATCATTAAAATGTCAAGCATATCGACACAAAAACATGCGATAAAGTGTTTTAAATATGAAATTTAAATAAATTATGATTTAAACGTTTAGAATGTATGTATTATACACTGTTGAATGTAATAAAAATTAAAGACAATTGTAAAAAACGAATATGGATTTGCAGACAAAACAGAAAAAAATAATTTCAATTAAATTATTAATCTGAATTTTAAAATGATTTAAAATATTTTTATAATTAAATAAATAACTCAAAATCAAAATATTGTATATTAAAATTATAATAATTTTACATAGAAAAAATTTAAATCCAATTTCAATTACAAATAACACATATTCAATTATTTTTTTAATTGATATTCAACCTATAATACAATTTTATATTCAATTAATCAAATTATGACTTATTTTTATTTATATTTGATTAATTTTTTAATTGATACATTAAGAAAAATAATTGAAGTCAATAAATTGCTTTATTTTTAGTTAAAAATATTAGAAAATTTTAATTTTTATCAATTGAATAATTGACACAATTAAAAAAGTAATAGGAGTAGTTATTATTTTTAATAAATCGTTTAATAGACCATATTTTTTCTGTATGTGCAACACAGAAAAAAATATTTTCGAAAAAATTTCAATTAAAGAATTTACTCAAAATTTGTAACAAATCAAATTTAAATTTTATATAGAAACATTTTAAATCCAAATAATTACAAATAATACATATTCAATTATTTTTTTAATTGAAATTGAATCTATGAAAAAAAATTAAATATTAAATTAATCAAATTATCACTTATTTTTATTTAAATTTTATTAATTTATTAATTGATACAATAAGAATTAAATTAAAGAATTTACTCAAAATCAAAATATTGTAACAAATTAAATTTAAATTTTATATAGAAACATTTTAAATCCAAATAATTACAAATAATACATATTTAATTACATTTTTTAATTGAAATTGAATCTATGAAAAATAAAATAAATATTAAATTAATCAAATTATCACTTATTTTTATTTATATTTTATTAATTTAAATTTGAAAGCCAATAAATTGCTTTATTTTTAGTTAAAAATATTAGAAAATTTGAATTTTTATCAATTGAATAATTGATACAATTATAAAAGTAATAGGAATTGTTATTATCTTTGATAAATCGTTTAATAGACAATATTTTTCTATGAATAGTGTTATACAGCAGACTAAAAATATATATAGAATAAACTTTTTAAAGAAAGTTTTATTTTTCGATATTTTTATTTTTTATACCCACCATCAAAAACATGGAGGGTATATCGATTTTATCATTCCGTGTATAACATGTCGAATTATTCATCTAAAACCCCAAATAGTATATATTTTCTGAGTCCTGGTTCGATTCTGAGTCGATCTAGCTATGTCCGTCCGTCTGTCTGTCTGTTGAAATCAGGATAGGGCTCGAACGGGACAACGTAGGGGGAGGAAATTTGTTTCAAATATTAACCTTATATAAGGTTTGTTTGGTATTGAAAATGAACAAAATCGGTTAATAAACAAAAAAGTTATGGGCAAAACACTGGAAACACAGGGTGTCCATATTAGCTTCATTTCATACTTTTTTGCTGATATCTCTTAAATAAAAGCATGTATGACAACGAAATTTTGTACGAATAATTCGGGGGTCGATATAAACTTGGGAACCAAAAATAGGCGTAGTCCGCCCACTTTACCGCCCACCTCCCACATAAGGTAGAAATCAACGAAATTTTGTACAAATAGTTTAAGGACCAATGTAAACTCGGAAACAAAAAATGGGCGTGGTCCGCCCACTTTACGCCCATCTCCCGTGTAATGAAAAATTTTAAAAAGTTGATGGTGGGTATAAAGATTCGGCCGAGCCGAATATAACATTCGCGCTTGTTTTTATTATCATTATAAAATTTCTTCATTATTATCTTTTTTTAATTTTCTTCAAACTTTTAGCAATTTATATTTTTAAATCCCTTAATAAAGAAAAAAAAAATTGACTTTATCATACTCATATAAGTTTTCTATGAAGTCATTGTTCAAGGTTAATAAACTTTTCCCATATAGTTTGTAATTTTTATAATTTCCCCAAACAATTTCCGTTTCCTTTCAAACAAACGCCCACCAATTTGACCACATACATATAATAATACGAGGAGAAATTGTAAAGAGAACATATAATAAACCAAAAGTTTTTAGCACACCATGATATCTGTATATATGAACGTCCCTGTAAATATGAAAATTAATAATAAAAAAAATTCCTTTAATACTCTTCTAAGTAAAACTAATTACAAAATATAAATATTTACTATAGCAACCAATAACAAATACCACAAAAAAGAAAAAAAGCAAAATAATCGTATCAGAAAATAGAAAATAAATCTATTTTAATCCTCCTATACTTGCAAATATCACACTTTTATATGTATAGAGTCTCTCTTACTTTAACTAATACATTTATGATTCTATATAGAATTTCTAATCAACCTAATAATAATTATTGTTTCTTTACCATAAAGATCCCCAAAGTGTTTATAAAATATGTATTTAATGCAAAATACAATAAGTACAGAGAGTATGTGTGTATGTTATTTGTTTTTGGTTAACACTGTGTTAGTAACAACTAAATACATACGAACATACAAAATAAGACCATCTGCATATTCAGTTATTAATTGTAATAATTACAAACCACATGTGATTACCAAGCCCATTTAATAATACTGTTGGTTTGTGTAATGTCGGTTGGACTTGCTAGTTAAGTCATAAGTGTTTTCATTTATGAACATTTATTTATGTATTAAACATATGAGTTCATAAAAATAGCATCAATGCGTTGGTAAACATTTATGTTAAATATTTGTCCTAGTTTCTGTTTGACCTTTTTGCACATTGCACTGTGAACGATGCAAAAAATTAAATGGAAATAATTATGCAGTTTCGGATAGGTTGGTCCTATTTTAAAGAAATTTTTCATGGTGAAAGTTTAGGTATAGGTAAGTTTAAGTTTTGAGCTTGCATCATATGGACTTACTGGGCGCGGGTTCACAGGATCCCAAAATTGGACACCTTGGGTATGAACAATTTTAAAACCTCATGATTCATTATATCTAAGTCAATTTAAAAAATTTTTATACAAAACGATTTGATTGATGATGTTTATAACGCACGGAAAAAATATTCCAACATCTACCTTAGAGTATATCAATCGACTTAGAATCACAAAATATTAACATCGATTTAACGATGTCCGTCCGACCGTCCGTCTGGCTAGAGGGCTGCTCAGTAGAGTGTTCCGTAGAAAAAATTTTATAGGAAAACCTTTCAAACGATGCGTAAAAATTTGCTTAATATGGGAAAACAAATTTAAAAAATGATCTTAAACGATCTTAAATTTTAAAATATTTTTTTTTTTTTTTTCATAACCAGCATAAAATTATGAATTTTTCGATACCCATTTTGATTAAAATTTCTAAACTTTTTTTGGCCAAAATGTATGAGACCCATGATTTTTCAATCGCTGGTAGGGAACTGAAGACCAATTTTAAAAATTTTTTGAATAATTTTTTCGTATTAGGAAAATTTTTACGCATCGTTTTAGGGGTCTTCCTACATCAAAATCTCGAAAAAGGTTTTTCTCCTGACACTCTACCGCTCAGTGTCCTATTCTAAGAATGAAATGTAAATAAATTTGCAGTTTCCAAACGGCTAATTTGATTTCAATTTCTCACATTGATAGTAGAAATGTTTTTGAGTTTAAGTTTTAAGCTTGGACTGTATAGATCTATCAGGGGCGGCTCCACTGGGTCTCAAAGTTGGACGCCTCAGGAATGGACATTTTTAAAACGATCCTTATTCGTTTTATAACATTAACAAATCAATTTGAAAGACTTTTATGTAGGTTGATTCTACTAACATGTCTTATCTCTTTCAGAGCCCAAACACAACCTAGAGGATTATTTTTTTATATGAAGATTTGACAACTAAAACAACACAGCGGAATCCGCTGGAAATTAAAATCTATTTTAATTTCACAACGGATTGTCAAAAGCTCTCATTTTCTCATTCTCCCTCTATGTCAGTGTTGCCGCTGTTGCAAAATGAATCACATAAGTTTACATTAAATTTATATAAGAAAGAAAGAGATAAATAGATTTGCCTTTTATTTTTTATGTATGGAATTTAAGAGAGAAAGATAAATATTTTTTTTATATGTAGTTTTGTTGTTGCCAATCACAAAAAATATAAAGAAACAAAAACAAAATATATATGAAATCCGCTGCTGGATTCCGTCTTCATCTAATTTGCATTTCTCTCTTAGAGCGGAAAACAACGTTGAAATCCATTTGGTTGTGTTTGGCCTCTCAGTATACGAGATATTGGAATTTAAAAGTGGTGAAGCTTTTTCCTTTCCTTTCAGCCGATTTTTTAATTTTTATTTTTTATTTTATTAACCATAAATAGCTAAACAATGTAAAAAATAATTTTTAAAAAATATTTACGGAGTTAGAAAGAAGAAAATACTCACTAAAAAAAATTTTATTGAAAAAGACTGTGAAACACTGATTCTGCGGCAAGGGGTTCTCAGTCAATTAGGGTACACAGAATTCATATGTACTAAGCTTCTAATCCCATTTTGCTGAATTGACTCTAGTTCTCGCTATAAATCGCGATTTATAAAATTAAGGAGGTTGCACTATATATTGTAAATGAATTTTCCAATTATAAATATTTTTATAACTTATTACTTTACTTTTCTTCAGATGTAAAATCTTAAGCTCGAAAAGTGAAAATTATCCTGAAGATAATTTACAATATTTCCATCTCAAAATATTAATTTCTATATAAAAATCTTTGCTTCGCAAAGTAACCATTCAATATATCCAAAAGAGAAAGTAGTTGTGGAAAATCTCTCTTAAGCGATGCTATTATTCGGCATTTTGTAAGATAAAACCATTGCCTTCAATCAAAGTCAAATTAAGCCAAACAAATTTTTTAAGCTAAATCGTATTTCATCAAAGCCTTTTACTCGTCATAGGAATTTTGATTTTGTTGAAAGCCGATTTTGTCTAAAGCGCTTTTTCTTGCCATAAAATTCTATAGAGATTTTAGTATCAAGGCAAAATTTTTCAATATTTTTTTGTAATACATTTCAAGAAAAAAAAAACTCCAAAATGTTTTTGAGTAAAATGTGATAAACTAGTCATTTATATTTGCTGGCTGTAGAGAACCGCAGATTATGATTTAAACATTATTTTTAATATTTTTTCGGTAGTTAATTAACTTATCAATACATATCATTTGCTAGGTCATCAATGAGGCTACTCTATATTGAACTTTACATTTTTCAAATAAATTTATTCCAACTATAGTTATAATAATTTAACGTCCAATATAAATGAAATATTTATTTCCACTTTAAGTATGGTCAGACTAGGCAAATATTAAACAAAAATTAACCAAAACAACAAATAAAATTCCTTTTTTTTAACATCTTCTATTCAGCACAAAGCTGAAATTTAATTGAATTTTATTTTATTACAGTTTTTTCTAACACATTTTTGATTAAGGAGTGAGATCGAAAAATTCTTAACATACATAATATTAAATAACTTGAAAATTGGTAATCTTAGAGTTTTCATTATTTTTTTAATCATTTGATAATTTAGAACAGATCACAGAAATATATATATATATATATATATATATATATATATATATATATATATATATATATATATATATATATAATTTTTATGGTTCTAACCACTAATTTTAAAATTGTGAACCATTTTTGAAAACCTTTCTTTGGAGATTTGATAGTTGCTTCACAAGAGCTCAATATCTCTCCACTGGTCTAAGCTATGGACAATTTTGAAAATTTACCTCTCTTGGTACTAAAACTATGTAATTGATTTGGTACCACTCCAGAGTTTTCTTACCGTAGTGACATGATGCCAAATGGGTCCAAAAATATGTGGACACGTTGTGCTTTCTTAAGAAAAGAAGAATTCTTTTTTGTTAATATTCCTTTATGCATATTTTGGTATTTATAGATCCGAATGTATCAAATGACTTTCCTGTTTTGCCCCAACTACAATAAGCTTGTCATACCATGAATTTTCTAAGAAACTTTTGCTGCTTTTGGGTTTTAAACTTATCTCCAACATTGCTTCGAGCATTAGCAATAAAAATTTTTGAGACACAAGCTGCGAAGATTCTGCCAGCACCTACGTTTCTTCGTCAGCTTGAGTATTTTTGTATGAAATTTGGTTTTAAATTCCGAGTCCTATTTTTAGCTTGTAATTTTTTTTTGCAGAATTCCAGTTTGGAATTTTTTGAACTTTATATGTTATCAACTTTCCCATTAGCTTTAAATTTTCGCACAAAATAGTCGAAGCACTGAGAAAACTGAGCTGATTTTCTACCAGATGTGTTTGGAGTTGCTTTCAACATGCTGAAGTATTTTTCCATGATAACCAGATCAAAAAATTTTTTGAATATTGATTCCGAAAAAAGTTATGAGGCAAAATGTGTGTTAAGATTTGTTCGATCTCACTCCTTAAATATTTGCCAAGTGTGACCATGCCGTAAGTTAATATTTCCAACAAATTAAATGCTTTATCAAAAATACATTTTATATTTAAAATATCTATTTATTTAATTAATTTTATTATAAAATTATATTATATTAATTAAAATTTCTTCAATACTATATTCATTACATTCACTGTAGTATTTAATAAATATATAATTAACAATGTACATTTTAACTCAGACAAGAGCTTATATTCTTAAACAAATGTACGTACATACATACGTACATATATATATATATATATATATATATATATATATATATATATATATATATATATATATATATATATATATATATATATATATATATATATATATATATATATATATATATATATATATATATATATATATATATATATATATATATATATATATATATATATATATATATATATATATATATATATATATATATATATATATATATATAGGTAAATTTACTTATTAATGTATGTATTTTATTTTCGACCATAACAAAGCTTAACCGGAAAATATTTAAATATACTGTAATACTCTCTAAATATTAATAATTAAACATTTCTGTTTTACATAAATGTCCATCATTGTCAACCTCCTTCATCATCATCATCATTATTATCATCGACGTCAGTTTCCTCAATTTCATACGAATTCACTTTATTATGTTTGTTATAATAAATCTGTATTTTATAATTTCCTTTTGTTTTATAATTTCTTTTAGTTTTGATGCCAGAGGTCGTTCATTACATCAAGGTATACCATGGGCAGATGAGAATGTTTTTAAAAATAAAGCACATTTTTATTATGACTCAAATCCGCCAGCTTTAAGGATTAAAAATATACAAATAAGTGATGCGGGTCTATACAAATGTCGAGTTGATTTTCATAAATCACCGACACGTAATTGGAGAATTAATGTAACGGTATTGGGTAAGTAGAGGATTTATTATTTTTTATTTATATATTTTGTGAAATCTTTTTCTTCATTTTATTTTTATTTTATTTTTTTTCCTTCAAAGCTTTTGATTTTAACTTATAAAGAATTTTATATTTCGTTTGTGTCTGGGCTAATTATTACACTTGAAGAAATTTGTTAAATATTTTTTTTTTTTTATAAATTTAGTTTTGAAATTTAAAGAGATTTGTCATGTTTTTTTGTAAATATAGATTTAATTGGAATGAATAAAGGGAAGTAAGAAATAATTTTCTTATTTAATTTATATTTGATGTATGTAAGTAGGTCGGTCTCTTTGTGTAAATACGAGTATATTGCGGGTGTCTAAGGTAACTTGTCAAATGATATTGTCACCTAAAATATAATTAAAATAGTTTGCAGGACTTTGAAGAAGATGAGCTTAAATAATACAAGTTAGAATATTATATTCGGTTTGACCATATTCTGCTTTCAACAAACATAAAGGCGGACATACGGACGGACATTCTTTGTTTGGCATAGAATCTTACGAGATGCCAGAATATATACTGTGTGGGGTCTTAGAAAATTTCCCAGATATGACAAACTAATTTTTGTTTAAATCACTCATTCGTTATAAAATAAAAAAATATATATATCAACCTTCATTCGCCTTAATGAGAGCTTTTTTAAAAAAATATAAAAGACTTTGAAATCAAATGAGAAACAAACAAGTAAGAAAGATTTAGTCGATCAAGACTAACTATATGATACCCTACACTATTGTCTATGCGCAGCAAAATTCGGGGACAGTTTTTTGTGGATCCAATGTAGCCAATTTTGGACCAGTACTTTCACTAAATGTAAAATAAAAAATTTGTGTCAAATATTAAATTGATACTAACATTTGTATGGAATTGATGCACGTTATAGTGATTTTCAGAAGAGGGATTTAAATGCGAGCTATGATCAATTATGGACCGATCTTTATGAAATTCAGTGCACAGATTTATAATTATATGAGATTTCTCTGTGCAAAATTATTTGCAAAATTAAAGGTATATTTGAGTTAAGCTCTATTCCGGGAGGACATTTTTATGGAGGCTAGGTGACATAATGGACCGACCATAACCAATTTCAATGTGCCAAAATAACTATTCCAAAATTTCATCAAGATATCTTCAAAATTGCGACCTGTACTTTGTTAACAAGGTTTATATGGACAGAGAGACAGACAGAGGGACGGAAAGACGGACCTCGTTTCAAAACAGAGTGAGTTGTACGATGATTTCTTCTGTGCATTATAAACATCAGAACAAACACATAATACTCCAACTATTTATGGTGGTATAGGTTATAAAAACTTACACGCATTTTAAAAATATTAATTTCGAGGTGCAATAACTTGAGATTCCGTAGCTCCGCTTCTAAGATGTCTGCAGGATCGGCAAGAATAGGTAAACTAGATGGAGTTTGACGTACTGAACATAAATAGAGTTTAAGCTTTTTTCTATCAGGTCCTAATTTTTTTTTTATGGCCCAGCCAAATATTTCCTAATTAATAACACCAAAAGATGCAGTCGGAAGTTGTCTTAAAGGTTAGATAGAGAGTTAAGGAGAAAATTTTTTCCAATCTTGTATGAATTTTTATTTTTTTCAAATCTCTGCTAAATTATTAAGCGGTTAAGAAAATAATGTTAAGATAACTCGAAGATAATTTTAGTCGATGTCTTTCAGACAAACCCTTCTCGAGTTATACTAGTGTGATCTCATAATAAGGTGGTTATATTAATATTAATACATGATAAAGCAAAAGCAGGTCAAATTCTATCAAGTCTGCCTACCTTTTTTGTTTGGTTTAAAGGAGGACCAAAAAATGTTTTTTTTTTTTTGCCGACCAATGTTATTAAAGGAAACTTAAAAAAAGAAAAATCTTTCAAATCCTATGAGAAACAAAAACCGGGCAAACGTTTTAATAGTGTCCATATCGAGGGCAGTAGAAGCAATGCCATAAGATTCCTTTGCTCTTCTTTTGAGAGGTCTATGGAGTTTGCTTTCGGATACCCCTCTGGTACGATTAGAACAACTTTTACCAGCTGATTAGTAACTACAAATTTGTTTTCAAAATATTTAGTTTTGCCCCACAGTGCAACAAAGTTGGTAAGACTGTACAAAATATTATAATTACGTTTATACATACCCTATGACCCTATAAAATCAATATATTTTAGGAAGTTCGAAATTCATCTCTTGAAATTTAAATACAAATTCTGAAGTCCTACAATAATTAAAGGCCATGTATGATGCATCAGTATATAGCTTTTGGTCATACAAATTCGGAAAATTACATTAATAAGTGCCTGATTTATTAGCAAAAAACAGTTACAGATTTTAAAAAATTCAAATATTTTTAAACAATTTTGCTCACACTTTTTTGTAAAGAACGAAATCTAAAAAAAAAAAAAATTCTTTAATTTGTTCTCCATATTTTTTTCAGCTTTTAACTCAGTGTTGTATGACGAATGAAACGTATTTTTTTTCTTCGTTAAATTCTATGCTAATTTTATTTTTCCGTTCTTTCTAGTTTACGTTTTAGTTTATATTTAGTGCATAAAACAGTTAATCATTTGTTAACGCCTGCTGTTGTCCGTTTTCTATTTTGTCGAAATCAAAACCAAAATAAAGAAAGAATTTTTAATATGAGTCACACAGCTTAAAGCAATAATTTTTTGGGGGTTTATATTTTATTTTTATTTTTTTTTTTTTTTTAATTTATTTTGGTCAGAAAATATAAATAAATAAATCCATGTCTCTGTTTTAATGGGTGTTTTCATTTTTGTGTGTCCTTGCAAGACAGGCAATATTTTAGTTACGTTCTATGCCCTTATGTTGGTATTTTTTTATATTTTTTTTTTTATTCTTTTCAAACAATCTAACTGCTATCTAACCTTTATGTTTAATAATTTATCTTTACTTGGTTTATTTTATTTATTTGTTAGATTTTTTTTTTTTTTTCTTTCATTTATAAGGATTAAATTTTTTTTAACATATTCTTTATATAAATAAATATCATTGTCATTTATATTCATTTTACTCTTTTGTCTGTTTGTCTGTGTCAATTTTTATAGTGCCGCCCACACAACTGACAATACTGGATCACCATGGTGCTGCTGTTAGAGACCAAACAGCCGGTCCCTATTTGGAAGGTGACAACATTAATTTAACATGTTTATCGAGTGGTGGCATACCACCACCTCGTGTTTCATGGTGGCGTGAACATGCTTTGGTCGATGATACATTTCAAGTGCTACCAGATGGTACGGTGCGCAATGTGTTGCATTTGAAAAGTATTTCACGCAAGGATTTGTTAACGGTAAGCTCATTTTTTTATTTTATTTTTCCATTTTTATTATTCTATTCTATAACCAGGTATTGTTTTTTTTTTATATAAATATATTTTTACACCTACATATACAGATGTGTGGAATGGCATACATACATACTTAGGTATATGTGATTATGTGTTTGTATTGTCTGTCTGCCTGTTATCCTTCTTAAACTTAACGAACCGTAATAACAAAATAATATCAACATCACCGCCAGCCATGCTTTTTTAAGGCCAACAACCAACTATGTAGTTAAATATAAAATTACTACTCATTTTTATTTCATATTTTTACTTCTGCTTCTGTTTCCTATTTTCTATTTCATATTAAGTATTTTCTTGTATGATTATTTTTTTCAAATTCTTGTAAAAATTTTAGTCTTATATTATATTGAATAAGTTGCATCATAGTTAATAGGATAGCAATGAATTATATAGCAAAGAATTTTGTGATTTCATGTTTGAAATTGCTTTAATACTGAGAAATTCTACTTAATCAATCTTGAGTTTCATGTTTGCTGCTTCGCGGACTAAAGACAATTATAAATATTTAAAAATACAGTGATTTTGTAAGAAAAAAAAAAAAAAAAGGAAAAAAACTACACTTTAATTATAATCAGTGAAAGAAGAGACGGGTGTAAGGCGTACTAACAAAAGAATGTTAGTACGTCTAAAGCATTAATTCGATTATATATATAGAGATTTGATTTATGTAAAACGTCCATACCACATCCATCTGTATCTCTTTCACTATTACACGCAAAGAAAACATATGGTTCTAGAAACCATAAACTAAGAGCAACATACTATGATTGTAATATATGATTCCAGATCACAATAAGTATTGGGTACGTAATCATTATTATGATTCCAATTTATAATTTATTAGTAAGGTTCATAACATTATTAATAACTTTTGGTAAGTTTTATAACCTTTTCTTAAGTATTGCTTTAAATGAGAATTAATATACCAACAAACTACTGGAATACACAAAATGTGTATTCAAAAGTCATTAAAAGCAAATAAAAATATTAGCTTAATTATTGATTTAAGCAAATTTGTAAAATTAACTAAATAGAATTGACTAAATGATTGAATTTATCATAAATATGATTTCATATAAAAATAATTAAATATATATTATAATTCAGTCAACCATATTAAAATTTTGATTGTTTATTAACTGAATCAAATACATATATAATTCAGTCAATCATATTAAAATTTTGATTGTGGGTAATCATTAAATGATCAAGCAGAATCATAAACGTTGCTATCATGAACATGGTATTATTGAAATCAATGAGAAACGGCTATATAAACATTGAATAGTTGTAGTGATCATGCTGTAACCATTTTTTTCTCTGCATATAGTATATATAGGATTGTGAATAACATACATCAAGACCAGTGTTGCCAGTTTAGCCTAGAGAACAGTTTAGACCATAAATTATGAAAAATTAATACAAAACATTGGATTATTTCTGATATTAAATATGATCCATATTTCTATGGGAAATTTTTGATAAATTTTTTTATATTAGCTTTGGAAAATTACCGTAAAATTAATTAGTAATAAGCAGAAAAAGTTATTAATTGTTCGATTTAGTTCTTTTGTTTCAGAAAAGGTTATATATTTTCATTTCAATTTGAGGAACTTGATAATAAGAAATATTCTTTAAACTTACGTTGTTGTTCTTTAGATATGCTATTATCAATATTAACTTTGTATGGGGGCTAAGACTTTCCCTAGCCTTACCATTCCTAATTGCTAATAAAATGTTTCGCACAAAATTTTAAGACTTATGCTATAAAAGTTCTTTAAATATGCTTTCAACAGACACAGAGTGGGGTATAATTGCTAAAAAAAATGATGCTTAATTCTGGTGTGTAGCACTTTTTTGTAATTTCATGTCAATAACTAGCTCAAAGGTACATTGAAAAAATATTTTTCGAATTTCTATTTTTTTTATTTTTGCGTAAACTTCTGACCGTCCGTGCATCAAAAACCATAATTTCCGCTAAACTATGGGTCGTAGTTTTAATCGTTACTGAAATTTGGTACTTTAGCCTATTTTGGGCCATAAAATTTGTCAAATTAAATAAATTCGCATTTAAATAAAATTCTTCATAGATGCGTTTTGTTTAAGCAAAAATCATGCTACCAAATTTCATGAGTTTAAATACATGATCACATAAACATAAAATTTGATAAAAATAATTCATATTTAAATATTAATCTTACAGTAAAATTTCAGAAGAGTCGGTTCATAAATGAACATAACTTCCGTATAGGAACCAGTCACGTTAATGCAAATTCTCAATTACGTTTCACGTTGGCGTAAAATGTGTCAAAATTGGCGATATTATAAAATGGGTACAGAATAAAAATGGACAAAATTATGTAACAATAGCAATAAAAATCATTGGTCTAGGGTTTTTTTTGCAGACCAAATAAAATTTTTTTAATATATTGAAAAGCCCAAAAAAATCGAATTTCATAAATTTTAGGTATATTTGTATACCCTTCACCAGAGGTGTAAAGGGTATATATAAGTTTGTCATTCCGTTTGTAATTTCTACAATATTCATCTAAGACCCCAAAAAGTATATATATTCTGGATCCTTATTGATATGGGAGTCGATATAAAGATGTCCGTCTGTCTGTTGAAATCAGTTTTTAGAAAGACCCAGTTATCGGATATATATGTTTTATACATCAAATTATAGAAAATATTTCTTAGAAAATCGCTAATAAAAATGAGCAAAATCGGTTGATAAATAACTGAGATATCGAAAAAAAAAACCGAAGATATTCCCAAAAAATCTAATTTCATACATTTTAGGTATATTTTTTTTTTTAAATAAAATGTTTCTTAAAGCAAAATTTTTAAATGGAACCATTAACTTCGGCTATTTTAATATGTTTCTCCTGAATTATTTGTGAATTTCGATTTTTCTAAATATTTTTATTAATTTTTTTTAAAATCGTTTCAAAATACAATCATTTTGATTTTTGATGGAATGAAACTTAAAATATTACTGGTTGTTTGTTCTTATATTTTTCTATTAAATAGTACATTTTTTTTTTTTAATATTCCGAATGAAAATTGTGCGCATATATAGCTCGATTTGAGAAATTAAAATTTTTGTGATCAAACTCCAATTGCTCTATTACAAAAACAGCTTAAAAAAAGACTTTTAATATCCTACCATGGTTAAGGTATTAAGCGTTCGTATTGGTGTTTATAATGCACAAAAAGAATTATCCAATATCCAACACCCTTAAATTATACCAATCAACTCAGAATCACTTTTTAAGTTGATTTAACGATGTCTGTCCGTCTGTATGGGTGAACGGCCTGCTGGCTGTCCATATAAAGCTTGTGCTCAAAGTACAGGTCATAATTTTGAAGATAACTTAATAGAATTTGGTAAATAGGATTTTTTTTTTTTTTTTTTGAAGCTTACTGAATTTGACCATGAACGGCCCATTATTTCTCCTGACCCAATACAAATGTCCTCAAAAAATAGGGATTTAAGGATCCTTAAATAAAAGAATGAAATTCGGCATAAATAAGTTTTATATAAATATAAATTTATGAGTCAAATTTTGGTCCATAATTAAACATAGCTACCATATAAAGCCTTCTTTTAGAAACCTCTTTATCGTGCATAAATCCTTCTTGCTTTATTAAACATTAAACAGTTTGGAAGAATTGAACATTTTTGTTGATAAATCTGTAACTTTTATTCAACTAGTAGTAAAGCATAGCGGAGGAGAGTAAAATTTTAAGTTTGAAAGAAGAACCCTACATATATTTTAGGAGCTAAGCTATGGGTGCCTAAATATAGAAAACGTTTAAGCACTAGCCAAATTTGAAGTCAATATATTTATTGAGTCCAAAAATAAGCGATTTTGAATTTTGAAAATTTGAGAAAATTAACACACAGTCGGATAGTTACACGGACATCAGAATTCTTTAAAAAAAACAATATTTATTGATTCAATATAAAAACAAAATGTAGGCATTGAAATATTGATATAACCTTTCTCTAAGTTAAGTACCATTTTCAACCCTTTTTACTTCAATGTTCATGATATGATAGCATTTCAATAAATTAAAAATTTTACAAAATTAAAAAAAAATAAAAAAATTGTAGTTTATATTCTAAAATTTCCCAAGGTGCATAGCTTCATATATTAAATGTCTTTGAAAGCCGCATTCAACACTTTCATTCGAATAACGTTCATTTCTGATTATGGGAATTGTTATTATCAAAATATATTTGGCCCACCGTCTTATGCATTTAAAGGTTTTCTTATGCCTAGTAATGCTTACTATGAAATTTTCAGTAATATAAATGCAGTTATTATATTTAAGCACACTGATATGAATGAAATTATAGAGCTTAAGAAAAGTTTTCTTTAACTAAAAATTCAATTTTTATGATTTCGAATTTTAAGGAAAATTTTTTCATTTCATTAATTTCAATTTTTAGAATTTTTTTCAAAACAAAAACATATAAATAAAACCCTTAGTTATAGTTGCCTTTGAAAAGAACTTATATTTCAAATGCAAACCAATTAAAAACATTTTAAAGCCTCTTTTTAATATTTACCAATTTCTCTTTTACAGAAACTACTTATGAGCTAATATTTCCTAACATTTTTCCTATTAACAAATAATAAT
Organism: Protophormia terraenovae; assembly: GCA_951394005.1. Taxonomy (NCBI): domain Eukaryota; kingdom Metazoa; phylum Arthropoda; class Insecta; order Diptera; family Calliphoridae; genus Protophormia; species Protophormia terraenovae. Next base: position 113,254,039 of record OX596077.1, on the reverse strand, counting down.
ATTACCATTACCTTTAACATCTTAGTATTTTAGAGCCATATGGTTTATATTCTAGTTTAGCTATTTGTTAAGATTATAAAACGAAAACGTTTGTTGTAACAGATTTCTGTTCTATTAATTTTACCTAGCTATGGTTTTTATTGTGCCAAATACATATTTCATTTATCAATCTTAACCTTTAAGGATATTAAGAAAAAAAATAGCAAACAATAGGCCACCAATACTACTACTAGTACTAACTTACAACCTACGCTATATTTAGCTATATTTAAAGGACATTGATAACACAACTCTCTATAAAAGAGAGCCATGCTGAGCAAATGTTTGGCTGCTGTTTGTTATGGTCGTTGCTGCTGTTGTTAGATTTTTGATATATGAACCTATTAAGTTTTACGGTTTTGTACCTTTTAAATCACATTTTTCCCGGTGAAGTATTGCTGGCATTTTAACGTTTATTTTTTATTTTTATATTTTTTGCCAGGAAACAGCTAAAATGAAGGGAGAGGGAAATAAAAAAAAAAAAAAAAAAAACGTTTAAGTGTTAGCTATTTATTTTAAAATAAAACAGGTATAGATTTTTTTCTAAAAAAAAGCTTAAATATTTTTTCTTTATGTTATTTTTATTTTGCCTTTTAGCAAAAAGACAAAAAAAGAAAATGAAATAATCTAAATGTTTAGTACTTAAAAGAGTATGTATTGGTACGTGGGGAGAGGGAAAGAAAAATAAACTAAATCCTGGTGATAAATTTAATAAACATTTTTTACTCACTGTATTATATTTTATTTAACTTGTTTTATAGTTAACCAAGATATTTAAGCTTAATGTCCTTTTTGTGCTATTATAAACTTTGCAGGTGGTTACGTTTTTATGAAAGAAATTTTTAAGAAAATTTATTTGTATTTATTTAGAATCATTAACTTTTCTATTATTTTAAATAAGGTGTTTAAATTTTCTTTACTTAATCACTTTTCTTTATACTCTCACATTCAAGTTTTTTTTGGAAATGTTAGGAAAAATGTAATTTTTAAGTTCATTATTAAGATCAAATTACCAACATTAATATTTAGTTGAATTGTTTTCAGCAAATATAAAAAATATATATTTTAGTTTAAAATCCAAATGTTGTTTTTCGGCTGTATGTCTGTGTGTGTAATTGTTAGTAATCGAAATAAAATTTAATGAAGCAAATAAAATTTGCTAAAGATTGTAATGGATTTTACTCACAATAGTAGTTTAGGGGCTTGTGATTTTTATGGCAAATTATTTGTTATTATATATAATTTTTTTAAAGAAATTAAAAAAATAAAAAATTAAGTAAAATAAGGAAATAAAAAATATTAAATTAAAGAAAAAACACTCAAAGATTTATAAGGATTAAATTAAGAACTATTTTAAAGAATCTTCACTGAATGTTCTCTTTCAAATTAATTTCAAAGGTGTTTAAAATTGAATCACTTAGAAATGGTTACAACGACTTTTAAATAAGAACTGCGTACGAAAAATTTTGTGCATACCATTCAGCTTATAAAAATTGAACCAATGCACGTTGGGGTAAAAGGGGTCGAAAGTGGCGCTTAATTGAATTTTGAAAATTAACTTTTTTTAAATAAAATTGGGTACCGAATAAAAATAGACAAAATTATGTATCAATAACGATAAAAGTCATTAACGTAGGTTGCGTGGTTTTTGAGTACTGAGCTGTCAAAGTTCAAAATTTTTTTATATTTTAAGAAAAGAGCAAAAAATTAAATTTTCATGAACTTTCGGTGAATTTTTCTTTAATAAAAAGTGCTTTAAAGATAAGTTTTAAAATGGAACCATCAACTACAGGTATTTGAGTTTACTTTTATGCAAGAATTTGTCAATTATTTTTTGTCCTGATATTTATTGTTATTTTTTTGAAAATAGTCCAAAAATGCACTAATTTTCAAATTTCATGGAATGTAACTAAAAATATAACAAGACGTTTGTTCTGAAAAATTGTCTGAAAAATATTACATATTGTCTACTTAAATATTCTGAAGTAAAATCGTGTGCATATTTTGCCCGATTTTAGAAATTTACATTTTTGTAAAAAAACTCAAGTTGCTCCAAACCAAAAACAGGTTAAGTGCAGATTTTTTTTTATTTTTTTACTTTGTTTTATTTTTCGTTATTTCACTACTGTTTTTGTTATTGTTTTGTACAATTATTTTAAATAAACAAAATAATTTTACTGCTTAATACAGTCGAACTCAGTTAAAATGAACATAATTTCATGTAATGTTTTTACATTCTACAAAGTGATGTGTCTTATATTGGTACTTGGTATTTAATATTGAAAAATTCAGGAACTATGCGAACAATACAGCCAGATACTACGTTGATAAATATACATGGTATTGTATGTCTCCTATCCTCCACAAGTTTTTTATTCACGACCCAGAAATAATAAAACAAGCTCTTCTACGAAATGGCCAACTTTCTGAGACACCCAAGAAGCAAGAAAAAAAGATTTCAAAAATTACCGGAAACATTTTTCACGAAAATGTAGTAGACAAAAATCAAACGAAGATATATTTAATAGACTTCTGATAAGTTCCGATCCAATCAAGTATGGGGAAAAAGTATAAAATAAAACATATAGACCTACCACAATCCGCTGTTGATTATTCTCACTGATGACAATTTTTTTTTTTTTTTTTTTTGTATGAAAACATTACCATTCTGCAAAGAAAGCCTTAGAATTCCAAAAATTAGTTTGTTTACTTACTAATAAATAATAAAGTCAAAAGTGATTACTAAAGTACTGATATCACTTTTTCTGAAGTATGCTTAGTTTTTGACATGTTTAACCCCAATGTATAGACAGACGGACGGACATTACATATCAGGCAGAAACAATTTGTAAGATTCTTGTAATGCATTTTTTTACTAACTAGTAAAATCAAACAAGTTGTGATTATAAAAATATCGATTTCACTTTTCCTTGAAGTAAGCGGTCATTTTAGATCCATTTTTTCACAATGTACAGACAGATGGACGGATGTTGCCATTTTGCCAAAAAAGATCGTAGAGATATAATGGTACATTTTTTTACTAACTAGTAAAGAACAAAACAAGTTGTAGTTATTAAAATATTCATATCGCCCTTCCTTGAATTATGCGTTTTTTTCTAGCCAATTAATTCTAATGTATTGACAGACGGACGTACATTACCATTCTGCCAAAAAAATCGGAGTTTTTTTAAAGTTTATATTTTTTAACTAACTAATAAAAAACAAAACATGTTGTGATTATTAAAATATTGATATCGCCTGAATTATGCGGCCATTTTAGACCCATTTTTTCCAATGTATAGACAGACGGACATTACTATTCTGCCAAAACAAATTCAAGAGTTCTAAAAATATATTTTTTTACTAACTAATTGATAAAATATTAAATCATGACCACTTAAATATTCATATCACCTTTCTCTGAATAATGCGGCGATTTTAGACCCATTTAATCCTAAGGTATAGACGGACGGACAGACATTACCATTCCGCCAAACAAAAATCCTAAAATTCAAAAAATACATTTTTTTACCTAATAATAAATATAAAAATAGATCCCCATCATTAAAATATTGATATCACCTCCCCCTGAATTAAGCGCCATTTTCGACCCCTTTTACCCCAGCGTGCAATAGGTAAATTTTTTTTGACATTTTTACTCTGTTAAATGCATTCAAATTTTCAATTTAAAAGCAAAACTAAATTTTTTTATACGTTTTTAATTAAAAATTTATTATATTCTGGATTACCTTTAATAAGAGCTTTATTTGGTGTTTTCGATGGTTAATTTTTTGTTGGAATGGATCCACTTCATTATTGCCTCCACCCAACACCAAGAAAAATCATTTAAGGCCCCATAAAGTACACAGAGAAAACATATTCATTGTGGCAATGGAAATTTTTGCCAATAGATTTTTTTCGGTTACAAGTACTATCTTAAATTCGGTTACAGGGACTATTCTATTGCTAAATTAATGGTGCGTACAACTGTTTTATTGGTGTTTTTTGATGTCAGTAAATAGGATCAAAAATATTCGATGGTACAATTGAATTTCTCAGTTTTGTCCATTAATATTCATAAAATTTAATTTTATTGAGCTTTTTCTTTTATTGTCTTAACATTACATTAATAAAGATTATAGGCTTTAAAATACGAGTAATATAAGTAAATCCTTGCAGCATTAGTTAGAACACACTTTTGTATTATAGATAGCACTGTTAATGATTTTTTGAACCACTACTTGCCACGATACAAATATTGTTCCGACGCACACCAGGTTTAATTATATACTTTTGTGTAATCGATATAGTTGAAGTCGAAGATATCAACACGACTTGAATTCAGGAGACCAATGCCACAAATCTGGTTAAAAAAACATTGTTATTTATTTAATATATATGAAAAAATCCATTATATTTATACTTTTGAAAGTTTGAGATGTCATACTTATTATTTATATGGTAATTATTTCTTGGAATTCCAGAGACCTTAATATGGACTATCTTTAAATACGTTTTTTTATTAGTTTTTAAAAATAAATATACAGCTTCGATAATGGACCCACCTTTCACAATTCTTTTTAGTTGCTTAAAATAATTTCGTATATTAATTTGTTTTCTTGTTAATTGTATTTCGTTTCGAATATCATATTTTTTTAAACCGACAGTAAATGAATCATATTAAATAGTTTTTCGATTACTGCCATTAATATTTAGTACGTCAAAATGTTATGCTGAATTTAATTTGATTGATGTTTTTAACTTAGTTCAATAAGTATAAGTGAAGACACAAACCTATAAATATACACCCTTTTCAGTTGTATGAACCGTAATTCAGTTCAGTAATTCGTTTGAGATAACTGCATAGATTTTTTTATTATGAAATATGACATTTTTCCTTAAAACTATTCGCTACTGTAACTGAAAATTCGGCTGAACTTTAAATCCTTTTATTGCAAATAAGTTTTTGATAGCAACTATTAATAGTTCATTTAAATGCCTGAATTGAAATAGGTTATACCGACCAATTGCTTTCAAAATATTTTATTAAATCTCAGATTGATTCATATAATTAACTCTGCAGTTGCGAGAACCTAGATACAATTATAATAATGTTTTTTTTTCCCTCATAATTAAAAAAATTCCTTTTTTTATTCATTTGAATTTGAATTTTAATAATAGTAACCATTTTATAACCAATCCTATTTCTGTGTGTACATATTTAGTATCATATAAAATTCTTAGTCGATTAAACAAAGTCTGTCTGTCTGTCCGTCTATTAAAAAAATTATTACGTCCAAACTGCTAGCACAAATTAAATTCCTTCAGATTATTTGTTGTTCTCTTCTGTATTTTGGTATCTAAATCAACAAAACTATCTTAGAAGAAAAAAAGTTATAGAACAATATCAGCAAAAAATCTAGGTCTGACGATTTTTCATTAAAATTTTATAATTTAATTGTTGAATTTTAAACCAATACATCTAAAATGAAAAGTGTTCTGGATAGGTTTAGTGGATAAGGATCCTTTGTTACCTGTCAGAACCATAGTTATCACTCAGCTACATATAAAATGAACAGGATTCTGAACAGTTTAGTGGATTGGCTTGCTTTGAAATATAGCAGCACCATTTGTTTAATAGATACTACTCAGTTACTTTTTTGTTTTACTATTGAGTAGAGAGATTAGGCCAAAAGAAGTAGAATACATTGGGTTTTCAAATGATAGTAAGGAATCTTCTCTATTAAAAGTGTCATTTGTTATGAATGAGGTACTTTTTTTCCACACATGTAAAAATGTCCTGCAAGAGCAAAAGTTTTTTCGACCATTTCCAATTTTTTTTTTACACGAAATTTATCGCATCTTTTCTGACATCATTTCTTAATATAAAACAAAAGGTTGGTATCTTGTGTATAAGATTTTTAAAATTTTTAATTACTGATATCTGTGGACGTACCCTAGAGAAAACTAAACATTGTCTCTGTGCCGGACATATGGACGGACGTAATTAAACTAACAATTTAGTTTAAAGTAACGTGCAAAAATATTTAAGTTTTTCACTATTATAACCGTAATAGCTTTGCAAAATTCCATTATTATTAATAAATTGGTTTCCGAGTTATTTAAAAAAAAATGACTTGGTATCTACGCAATGTATATACTAAATATTTAAATATATTTACATTTAAATGTATTAATGATCAAAATATTTTTATTATTATCTCCAAATTGAATTAATCCATTAAAATAAAAATGTATTCCAAGGTAAATGAGATAATGGTTAATATAACACCATATAATACTGATCATTATAAAACTATATTGTGGCTATTATATGTCCGTCCGGCTGTCCTTCTGGAAAATGTATCTTTAACCTCAAATAGAGTTATATTATCATGGTTTAACTCATTTAAAGAATTTTCACTAATTCTTTAAGCTAAGGACCTTAATGTTCCTACCCTTTTTCCTCTGGATGTCATAAATTTTTAATATTATTTAAACTTGTGATATCAAGTAAAAATAAATTTTGTATTCAAAGAGAATAGGCTCTTATTAACTAATATTATGGAGAATATTTTATTGTTGGTGGAAAATTTTGTTCATTTATTGTTAAAGATTAAAAAGTTAAAGAATTATGAACGGAAAATTACAAAAATTTCCCACTGAGCAAAAGTTTATTCGACAATTTATATTTTTTACATGATATTTATCGGATACATTTGCCATAACATTTCAGATATATAATTCATGATGTTATAAAAAGCCTGCCAGTAAATACCTTTTATAGCCCTTTAGGCAGCGTTCATATTAAAAAATAACAAAATCCCATAATTTTTATTTTAAGAAAAACTAATTACATAAAATTTAACACACAGTTAATGAGAATAATGAAAAATGTTATAAAAATTAACGATAGCTAAAGTGTGCCCAGATTTTTTTGTACGCAGTCCCAAGTTGAAAAAAAAAGTTGGTGAAAACTCGATATATTTGATCCAAAAAATTAACCATTTAAATAACCTTACAACTATTTCCACCTCTATTTACTGTTATCTGCAAAAACTATCCCCCTATAAAATATAACATATTAATATCAAAATTCCATTTAAATTTCATAACACTCTACTGCACAATAACCACATACCTATAACTATGACATAACAGCAATTTCCAAAACAATTTAATGCACGTGTCAAATACATATTTTAAATATACCCAACATAACCTCAAAAACATAAAAAAAGTCCCATATTCATATTAAAATCAAATACAAGCACATAACGACTAATAATAACAAAGAAAAATCTAATAAATTTGTCACAAAATCTAATGTTACACAACTAACAAGAAAATTAATTCACAAAAATACAGAAAAAAATAAAATCACAAAAATTATGGTTAAAATCCATGAAAAACTAAAGGGACTTAAAAGAAAAAGGGAGCAAAAGACAGAAAAAAAAGAAAGGGAGAAAAAAAGTAATAAACATAAAAACCAAGTTAAACATGTGTTTGGTCATTCAAGCAGCACGAAAAAAAGGTCTTAAATCAGGTGTTTAAATTAATTAAAATTATGAGTGTGTGTGACCAAAAAAGAAAAAAAAATTAAATTGAAAAAAGATTCGGCTGTGCCGAATCTTTGATACCCTTCACCATATTACCATCTTATCGACATCATATTACCATATTACCGACAATTAATAAAATTTTCGCGTTAACGTATGCTTGCATATTTTCTAAATCTAAATTTTTTTCAAACTACGAAAATTTGAATATGAAAAAAAAAACAATCATAACAGGCTTTGCTTTTAAAAAAGAAACAACAACAATTCCATATATATTTATTTTTGTATGTACAAACTGACTGAATACACAAAGAACAACAACAACACTGTTATTCATTATATTACTGCTGTTGCTAACTAAACTACTTGTCTATACAAAAAACAAAAAACGTCACTAATAGTCATTACAATGCTTAATATACATGTTTGTGTATGTATTTATGTATATTCTTAACAGATATGTTTTAGTTTTTAAAAATAAACAACTACAATTCCATATCTATTTATTTTTGTACAGACTGCATATACAAAGAACAACAACAACAACAACACTGTTATTCATCATATTACTGCTGTTGATAACAACACTACTTGTCTATACAAAAAACAAAAAACGTCTCTAATAGTCATTACAATGCTTAATATACATGTTTGTTGGTGTATTTATATTCTTAACAGATTTGTTTTTGGGCCATAACTCTGTTGATTATGAACGAATTTGGTTTATTAAAAAAACCGAAATTTTATAAAAATATTTATGACTGATCTATATAAAAATAAAAATCTGTAGCTTGAACAAGGGCTTCAAAAATAAAAAATTCGTTTTCCCCGATATCTCAGTTATTACTGAACCGATTTATTTAATTTTTTCAGAACAAAAATTCAGAAAATAATTTTCGAGCCCTCTTTAAAAATTCGAAGTCCCTGGTATATGCAGAGGCTTCAGAAACTAAAAAACCGGTTCTAAAAACCGGTTTTTAAAGCATATCTCCACCATTTATAAACCGATCTTCCTGATTCAAAAAACTGAAATTTTATAAAAATATTTGTGACCGATCTGTATAAAAATAAAAATCTATAGCTTAAACCAAGGCTTCAAAAAATAAAAAATGCGTTTTGTCCGATATCTCAGTTATTACTGAACCGATTTATTTCATTATTTCAGAACAAAAATTCAGAAAAAGTGTCCGAGAATTCTTTGTAAAAACGAGGTCCGTAGTGTATACAGGGGCTTCAGAAACTGGAAAACCGGTTCAAAAAACCGGTTTTTTGAACATATCTCCGCATTGTATGAACCTATCTTGCTGAATTCCAATAGCAAAATTCTCGAAAGCATTTCCGATCGTTTGACATACATATTATATATGTCAGTTATCGGTGAACGCCATTTCAACCGACACACGGACGGACGGACGGACATGGTCCAATCGTCATCGTTTCTTACAAGGATTCCGAAAATATAAACTTTTTTGCTCTCCGACGAAAATTGTGGAAATTACAAACGGAATGACAAACTTATATATACCCTTTACACCTGTGGTGAAGGGTATAAAAAACATACATACATAAGAAGCCCAGCCCTTGACATGTTAAACTAAATGTGTTAAATTGAAACCAGAAAAGAAAACATATTGTCCCAACATATTTAAATTTTAGAATAATTTTATTCTAATGCTAAGCTTTAATTTTTTTTTTGTGTTATACATATTTTCTACTTTAATTTTTCCCCTTTCTATTCCTTCGTCATGTTCTTTAACCATTTTCAAATACTCTCTACTAAAAAAATATTGTTTGATTTTAATCCGATTAGTAGTGATAATTGTGTTTACATTCCCCAAGTTTTTTGTGCTAGAGATTTTCAATATTTAACATGAAACATGATTGAAATCGATTTTTTTTTTTCTCCCTCAACATATATTTAACATTTAAAATTGTAGTAAATAGCATTAACTGATGTCAGTTGCTTGGGAAATTGAGGATTTTAATAAAATTTCTAAGAATTAACTATTAAAACGCAAAAGGGTCTTCTAATAAAAAGTGTTATTTTAGAGATTTTAAAATAATTTTATTAATTAATTTTTCATCTAACTTATGAACTTTTGGAGGGTTTTAGTTTCTTAGTTAAATAAATAAAATGTTCAAAAATATTACTTTAATATCATAACTTTTTTAACAACTCTTTGTTACTTTAGAAATAGAAATGTATTTATATTTGTATTTTTTTTAACAAGAATACTATTTCCGGTTGATATTTAATACCTTTTCAGGAGGTTATTATTATAATCTTTTAAATATTAATTTAAATTAAAGGCTTATATTTTTATTTAACGAAATATCATAATATTCTACTTCATAATTAATTTTAAGTTGTAGCCATTATTATTAAATAGATTTAAAATCACAATGGCTTTTTACTTAATTTAAAATTCAAAATGATATTATATTCTAATGCCTAGTACTTTGAAATACTTTAGAGCTATTTTATTGCCTATAACAATAGAAAACCAGCTGTTACATATGCCTATTCAATAAATTGTCTCACGGAAAAGAAGTTTATCCGCAGAAAAATAGACCACATACCTGATGAAAACGATATCATCAAATGTGTATTAAAATTAAACCCTGAGTGTTTAAATAATGAACTAAAATTGGTACCACTTGACATGAAATTGACACCACTTTATATCAAAATATTAAATTTTGTTATGTTTTCTATTTTGTGTATTTAACATTTGTAGACAACCGGTATCAAAACGCCGATGCTATATAATCAATAGAAGAATTTTGAATCGAAAAAATACGCATATTCTTATATAATTTCAAATTTTACATAAAAATTTTTTAAATTTTCATTACTTGGACCATTTTTTAAAACACCTCTAGACATTCGAATTTCTTTCAATAGCATTATAAAAATGTTTGTTATAAGAAAATTAATGTATACGTAACACCATCTGTAATATCCGTTCAAATTATTGTTACATCACTTTACATTGCCGAAATAATAAAATTGTGCTAAATTTTATACGATAATGAAAGATATAGTCGGTCAAGCCCGACCATATGATACCCTATACCATTGTATACATCAAAACTCGGGGAGGGGTCATTTATTAGACTTGGGGACCAATTGTGGTCCGATACTAAAATTAAGTGTAAAATAAAACATACGAATACAGAATATTACGTCGATACTAATATTTATATGAATTTATTCACTTTGGGTGATTCCCAAAAAAAAATAAGGCCTTATGTGGGAGCTATGGTAAATTATGGACCAAACCTCGTAAAATTTGGCACTATCATTTATAATTATAGAAAACTTATTTGTGTCGAATATTAACTTGATACTAAGACTTTAATGGGATTTATGCCCGTTATTATCGTTAAACCCCATTTCCGAGAGGACATTTGTATGGGAACTAGGTGAAATAATGGACCGATCATAACAAATTTCAATAGGCTTCGTCCTTGTACCATAAGAAACCTGAGTTTCATTAATTTATGTTCAGAATTGCGACCTGTAATTTGATTACAAGGTTTACATGGACGAGCAGACGGTCAGACGGACGGACATTGTTAAATAGACTCAGAAAGTGATTCTACTTAAACCGACTGGCATAGATTAAGGTGGATCTTAGACCAATATTTTTGGGTGTTACAAACATCAGGCCAAACGCATAATACCCTCCCCATCTATGGTATAGAGTATAAATACAGACAAATTGTCTTCAGTTTACTGCCAGCGATTGAAAATATGAAAATTTGTCATCCTGAAACATTTCAAATATAAAAGTAACTGACCTAGTTATCATCACTAGAAACACGATATTATGTCAAATCAGTTCTTAGTTACACTGGTCAAAAAAAAAAAAAAAAAATTTTCGTGCTCCTTTAAAAAAAAATATGTGGACTAGATAGAATTCCGTATGCTAAACTCGAATCTGCTTTCAGTTTTTTCCCATCAGGTCGAGATTTTTTTTATGGGCATGTCTAATATTGCGACCTAAATAAGCCGATTACTCGATTATATTTTACTGTAACTTGAGAACGGTCTCGACTCTGCTTTCAGTTTTTGCACATCAGGTCGAGATTTTTTTATGGGCGTGTCTAATATTGCGACCTAAATAAGCCGATTACTCGATTATATTTTACTGATTTATATAAATAATACACAAAATTATGTGAAATAAAATTGGCTTTAAGCCGTTCTACTATTAAATTTGTATCCGCTTAATAGTTTAGGAGATATTTCGAAATAAGTGTCCGAATTTTTTCATGCTAAATTCAAGATTTATTTTTTTTTTACTAAAACTACTTTTTAAAAGAGAAAACATAAAAAATGTTTCAGTTTATCATCCTTATCTCAAAGCTGGTAAAACTACGAGTAAGTAAAGCCATGTATCATTGCATTCACAGTTAAGTTATGATACCCATGCATAACTACATTTAAGTGGAGATACTCTAGTGAGCAAAAAAAAAAAAATTTTTGTCTTAAATAAAAAAATAAACAAGCGCAAATATTCGGCCCGGCCGAATCTATATACCCACCATCAACTTTTTCACATTTTAAGTTATATGAGAGAAGGAGGTAAAGTAGGCGGTAAAGTGGGCAGTAAAGTGGGCAGTAAAGTGGGCGGGCCACGCCCATTTTTTGTTTCCGAGTTTTCATTAGTCCTTGAACTATTTGAACACAATTTCATTGATTTTCACCTTATATGGGAGGTGGGCGGTAAAGTGGGCGGACCACGCCCATTTTTGGCTTGCGAGTTGATATCGATCCCCAAACTATATGTACAAAATTTCGCTATCGTACATGCTTTTGTTGCAGAAATATCAGCAGAAAATTATAAAACGGACACCCTGTGTTTCTAGTCTTTAGCCCATAACTTTTTTTTTGTGAACCGATTTTGCCCATTTTCAATCCCACAAACAAACAAACCTTATATAAGACAAATATTTGTGCCAAATTTCGTCTCCCTACGTTGCTCCGTTCGAGCGCTATCCTGCTTTCAACAGACGGACGGACATAGCTAGATCGACTCAGAATCTAACCAGGACCCAGAATATATATACTTTGTGGGGTCTTAGATGATTCCTTCAACATGTTACACACGGAATGACAAAATCAATATACCCCCCATCTTTTTGATGGTGGGTATAAAAATTGGTGGATTAGATGGAATTTAACGCACTAAATAAGAATCAGCTTTTACCTTTTTTCTATCACGTATTGATTTTTTTTTTTTATGGGCATGACTACTATGACCCCGCCTTTAGGCAGTCACACTCCATCTATTTTTGTTTCAAGAAAAAATAAAAAAAAATGTTTTGCCCATCACTGTATTTCTACTCAATTGTATGTAACATGGCTATTTTTACTTAACTGTGAATAAAGTCAATATTTTTGCATCAATTTTGAAGATATATGCCTTAATTTATTCGCAGCATTACTAGCTTTTAGAAAAGATGATAAACTGAAAAATGTTTGATGTTTTCATTTATTAAAAGAAATTTTAGTAACAAAAAAATCTGAAATTTTGCATGAAAAATATATATTTGTTTTTTTTGGACATTTATTTCAAAATAACTTCGAAACTATTGAGTACGCATCTTTTGGTGTATCACTTATGTCAATCGTATACACCGTTCTTGAGTTATGAGGAAATATACTGGAGTAGTGGCCTTACTATGGGCGAAATATTAGACACGCCCATAAAACAAATCCAGAACTGATGGGAAAAAAACTGAAGCAGATTCGTGTTTAGCACATTAAAATGCATCAAGCTCAACTATTCGTCTTTTGGGGGAGGATTTTTTTGTCGACCAGTATTACCTAAATTTGTAAGAAAATAAACAATTTATTTTACACAAACAAAAGAACTATGCAACACAAAATTCGAAATGTTATAGGAATTTTCAAAGGAAAAATTCTTATATATTGTCTAATAAAACTTTTATTTATAGATTCCACTGCTTTGCACTGTTTGTGCTAATATTTGTAGTGCATTAAAAAAACGTTCCCCCACCCTAAAGTATACCGCATGACATGAGTCCATTTAATTATGTATGTCCGTCTGTCAAGACGTCCATTTGTACATGCAAGCATTGTGAATAAACTGCAGGTTACCATTTTAAAAAGAACGGTATCATATTGAAATTGGTTATAATTATATATATAATTATACTTATAAAAGTCCTCATCAATATTTTACCGCTCATAAATATCTCTAATACTTATATCACTATGTATTTTAAAAAATTTTATACTGATAAGTTTTGAATAACCATTAAAAAACCAGTTATAAGGTTTTTCGAGAAACCTAAAAAGTATCTTAGGTTATTTAGAGTGCTTTTTTTTAAAATTGGTTCTACTTTTTAAGATATTAACAAAAATATTTATATTCCTATATTTGAGATCAAATTTTAGTTCATATTATAAAACATATTTTAGGGGCTTATTTTAATTCAACAAATCCATTAAAATTTGGTCTTACACATAAATATTTTGTTTTTTTCTATTTGATAAAAGTATTTATAGCCACAAAATAATTAGGGCCTGGATTTTCATACATTTAATGATTATTATTTATTTAATAATCCCTAAAATATGTTATAACATGCACTACAATGTTTAATTATTTACATTTATATAAGTGTAAATTTCTAAAAGCCTATTTAAGGGGCTTATATTGAATTTATAAATGCATTTAAATCCGGTCGCTATTTAAAAGTGAGGTCCAAATCCCACCATAATAACAAATATCTATCTAACTATATTATTATTTTTTATTATTTTTTCTTTCTTTTTTGATTTCCATTAAAACTTAATAATTTTTAAAGCTTTTTATCCTTATTTAATGGGAATCTATAATAATTATTATTTTCTTTTTTTTTCTGTTGTCTTTATTACAACTTTTTGCTGATATTTGCCATATTTCATCTTCAATCACAATTTTTAATTTAAACTTTTTTTTATGAAATAAGTAAAATTTTTATCCAGTGATGAAATAAATAAAATTTTTGATGTTTTCATTTATTAAAAGAAATTTTAGTAACAAAAAAATCTGAAATTTTGCATGAAAAATATATATTTGTTTTTTTTTTTTTTTTGGACATTTATTTCAAAATAACTTCGAAACTATTGAGTACGCATCTTTTGGTGTATCACTTATGTCAATCGTATACACCGTTCTTGAGTTATGAGGAAATATACTGGAGTAGTGGCCTTACTATGGGCGAAATATTAGACACGCCCATAAAACAAATCCAGAACTGATGGGAAAAAAACTGAAGCAGATTCGTGTTTAGCACATTAAAATGCATCAAGCTCAACTATTCGTCTTTTGGGGGAGGATTTTTTTGTCGACCAGTATTACCTAAATTTGTAAGAAAATAAACAATTTATTTTACACAAACAAAAGAACTATGCAACACAAAATTCGAAATGTTATAGGAATTTTCAAAGGAAAAATTCTTATATATTGTCTAATAAAACTTTTATTTATAGATTCCACTGCTTTGCACTGTTTGTGCTAATATTTGTAGTGCATTAAAAAAACGTTCCCCCACCCTAAAGTATACCGCATGACATGAGTCCATTTAATTATGTATGTCCGTCTGTCAAGACGTCCATTTGTACGTGCAAGCATTGTGAATAAACTGCAGGTTACAATTTTAAAAAGAACGGTATCATATTGAAATTGGTTATAATTATATATATAATTATACTTATAAAAGTCCTCATCAATATTTTACCGCTCATAAATATCTCTAATACTTATATCACTATGTATTTTAAAAAATTTTATACTGATAAGTTTTGAATAACCATTAAAAAACCAGTTATAAGGTTTTTCGAGAAACCTAAAAAGTATCTTAGGTTATTTACAGTGCTTAATTCAAAATTTAACTTCTTTTTTTCAAAATTGGTTCTACTTTTTAAGATATTAACAAAAATATTTATATTCCTATATTTGAGATCAAATTTTAGTTCATATTATAAAACATATTTTAGGGGCTTATTTTAATTCAACAAATCCATTAAAATTTGGTCTTACACATAAATATTTTTTTTTTTCTATTTGATAAAAGTATTTATAGCCACAAAATAATTAAGGGCTGGATTTTCATACATTTAATGTTATTATATATTTAGTGATCCCTAAAATATGTTATAACATGCACTAAAATGTTTAATTATTTACATTTATATAAGTGTAAATTTCTAAAAGCATATTTAAGGGGCTTATATTGAATGTATAAATGCATTTAAATCCGGTCCCTATTTAAAAGTGAGGTCCAAATCAAACCTTAATAAAAAAAATATCTATCTAACTATATTATTATTATTATTTTTTATTATTTTTTCTCTTTTGATTTCCATTAAAACTTAATAATTTTTAAAGCTTTTTATCCTTATTTAATGGGAATCTATAATAATTATTATTTTCTTTTTTTTTCTGTTGTCTTTATTACAACTTTTTGCTGATATTTCCCATATTTCATCTTCAATCACAATTTTTAATTTAAACTTTTTTTTATGAAATAAGTAAAATTTTTATCCAGTGATGAAATAAATAAAATTCGCAGTTGTTACGATATCTTTAACAGGCGTTTCTTGTAAAAGTAAGATTTTATGTATCTTGTTTTTTTATATGCAATACTTGAGCATTTATATTAAGTATAGACTGTTTCTTATACTTTTGAAATAAAAAGAAATAAAAAAAAAAGTAAAATAAAGTAACTTTTTATTTAGTCTTCTTATTTTATGGGAGTATAATTTGTAAATATACATATTGGGGTGGTTATTTGGGTGTTTTTATATTGAAACTTTATAAATATATTTGTATATATGTTGATATTAATTTCCATTTCTATTGAACAATATTATCATTTATTTTACGTTTTTTTTTCCAGCTTTACCATAAGTAACTATATGACTATGTCTGGCTTTAGTGTGTATTTATTTCTTGAATTTTTTCCTTAAGTCTTAAGACTAATTTTTGTTTATTATAGAATCTTTTATACAAAATATTTTATTTTTTTTTTTTTACCTATTTGCTTTTCTTACATTTAACTTGACTTTCAGTTTTCCTGTTTAGCCTTGTTGTCAGTATTATTGATACTGTAACAAAACTACGTACATAGGTAGGATGGTATTGGTGGATTATGGTTAGTGTTATTAAATATTAATATAAATACAACATATGTATGTATATGTGTATAGTAAATTTAATGTAGATTGAATTGTTTCCATAGGATCTTGTATAAGAAAATGGAAAATTTTTATTTGTATGAGAACAGAAAGGTAAATAAAATTATATTTTAAGTGTGGGCGTTAATAGCAGGATATAATACAGACAAGCATAAATATATTTAAATATTTATTTACTTCTATACTTCCACTTACACTTATACCAATTTGTTTTTATTTTTATTTGTGTTTAATTCAAATTACATAAATATAATATTAGAAAAATCTACATAAACGTTGCTACAGTTTAGCTACTTAGTATTATGAGTATTTTGTAGTTATTTGCAATTTATTGTCCTAACAAATTTATAGAAATTATTAATTATGATAAAAACTTGATTTTATAATAATTTAATCTATAATAGTATTTTTATAAAAAAAATCATTTTATTTTAAATTATATTGTTACGAATATCTCTTTTTATCCTTTGTAAGCTAAACCAACAGATCTTTTAAATCGTTCTTTGTTACCACAAAAAAGAAATACAAATTAAAAGCAAAAAATTTTAATTAATTTTATTTTTTTTTTTTAACAATCTGTAAGTATGTAGCCATCAAATTCAATATTTCATTTCAATTGGTTTGAGTAAAAAAAAAAAGCCAAATAAATAGCGTTGAAATGTTAACAGGAAGAACAGAAAAAAAACTGATAGTTTTATTGTAAAAATATACACCCTGCAGTTTTTCAACGACTTTTAACAGAACTCAACAACTATCATTATACATATTTTTTATAGGATTTATTTTTTTTAACACTTTTCCTTACTGAAAAAAAAGAAACGCAAAATATATACATGAAACACAACATGCTCCAATTAATTAATCAACATGTTAATAATATACAAAAGGCAAAATAAAATATATTTTATTTTGCCCAGCTGGAATTTGCATTATTAATGAAAAAAGCCCAAAAGAAAAAATATAAAAAATTATGATGATAATAATATTTGTGGGGTTTTATGACACTTGTTGGAAGGAGAATTGAAAACTTAAGGATAATATATATGTAAGTGGTTAGAAGTTAAAAAAAACAAACTTTTTTTATATAACTGTCATTCAATAAGTCTGTTTTGTTAGCTAAGCAGGTGAACGCATTATGACGTGTTTGAAGAATAAAGTATCAAACAGGGCCCTTCTTTGATTTGTTATAGGAGTCATACTGTGTTTAAGCTTTTATATCATGCACTTAAACACTTTAACACAAAAAACTTAATCATATTTTAAATATTTTTTAATTATTTAAATACATTTATACACCGAGAAAAAAAAAAAAAACGACCACATATGTGTTGAAAACGATACCATTCATTGTAAATAGTAAATCTGCTCCGTATAAGTACAAATTCAATTCCACAAGGTCAAATCTTAATGAAAATCAATATTTAATTGGCATTAAGTTAAAGCCAATTCGGTGTAAAATTATTATATTGCTTTAAGTTTTTTATTAAATTTGTTAACGATTACCAATGTGAACACAACCGTGGTGGATTTATTTAAAATTAAATATAATTATTTTTTTTTTTATTTACGTATAAACAAGTTTTTTTTTTTAATATTTTTATTTTATAAAGTCCTTCGTCAATTAATTTTACATCCCCAGAAGTATTGAGCACATACGTATACAAAATTATACCATTCAGTGTCAAATTTTACACTACCTAATTTAAACAACAACTAAAAATTTATACAGAATTGTTATCAATTTAACACCACTTCAGAGTCGAATTGATAAAAAAAATAATAATAACAATTAAGTTGTAAATGAATGCTGTCAAAAAATCAATACTGTAAGATGTTTATGTTACAACAACAGTTATTGATTAAGCAACATAATTTGTTCTTCAGTGTACTTGCCTTAAAAATAAATCGCGTTTTCCATTTTAGATAAAATTTAGATAAAATTCCCCATGAAAGGGTTAGTATCACAGTTTTTTATCTCTTTATAAATTCATATAAAAATAACAAAACGGATAAGATTAATTTTAAAAATATCTTCAGGGAAGGGAGCACTTTGAAAATAAGTGGCGAAAGGTCCCCCTTATACCCTTTTTACACATGTATGTATTTATATAATAAAATATCAACAATAAATGTTAACTTAAATAGTCATCGAATACATCCTGAACACCTATTCCAAACTGGATGGCATATCTTCTTTTACATTGACAGCCATTCAATCAGCATAAGGTTATTTGTCAAGTTAAAATCAATTTAAAGTTATGAAGATTTTTTTTATAGCGATAATCCAGAAGCATATTTTTATATTTTAAAGAATCTAATGTCATCTGCTTTATTACATCCTGAAAGTTAAACTTGTACAGAATTACACAGTATAATGACTGGATTTTAAATAATTTTAAATTCATATGTAAGGAGTGATTTCGAAAAAATCTTTTATTTAATTGACAATTTATTACAAATCACAGAAAAATATAACTTTTGTAGTTCTAACCACTACTTATGAACTTGTGGACCATTTTTGGTAACCCTTCCGTTAGAGATTTCATAGTTGCTTCAGTCACTTTTTTTGGAACAGTGTGCACATATTCTTTTAAAATCTTTGGTATTTTAGGACACCTTTTTTGTGCTCTTCAATTCATTTTTCACAAGAGCTCAATATCTCTCCACTGGTCTAAGCTATTGACCTCTCTTGGTACAAAAACTATGTTATTGTTTTGGTACCACTCCAGAGTTTTTTTTACCGTAGTGACAGGATACCAAATCGAGACAAAAATGTGTGGACACGTTGTGCTCTCTTATGAAAGGAAAAAGTCTTTTTTGCTAATATTCTTTGATGTATATTTTGGTATTTATAAAGCTGAATGTAACAAATGACTTTCCTAATTTACAAAAGGCTTGTTATACCAGGAATTTTTTAGAAAATTTTTTCTGTTTTTGGGTCCTAAACTTATCTTTAACATTGCCTCGAGAATTTACAATATAAAAGTTTTGCCACAGAAGCTGCGAAAATTCTGCCAGCACAATTATACAACTTGAGTATTTTTGTATGAAATTTGGTTTTAATTTCCGTGTCCTATTCTTGGCTTCTAAATTTTTTGCAGCATTCCTGTTTGGATCTTTTTGGACTTTATATGTTATCAACTCTGCAGTAGCTTAAAATTTTTGCACCAAATAGTCAAAGCACTGAGCTAACCGGGATGCTTCTCTACCAGATGTGTTTGGAGCTCCTTTCAATATGCTTTCAATTTTCCGGCCTTTTTTTCTTTCTGCATCAGGTTTCCTATCAATATCCTGATACTGTTAAATAACATTAGAAACAGTTTGACGGCAGAAATTTAATTCTGTGGCTAATTATTTGTAGGACCTATTTGGATTTTTTTTGAAATTTTTTAATAATTTTAATCAAAATCACGACAAATCAACATGGTTGTTATTAAAAGTAATAACTGAAATACTTTTTAATGATAATTGGATAAAAAAAAGTGTTTAATATTGCTTCCGAAAAAGTTATGGGGCAAAAAGTGTGTTAAGATTTTTTCGATCGCACTCCTTATATTAGATATATGAATCGTTTTACATCAGAGGACTGTTTTAAATTTAAACAAAATTCTTCAGAACAAACTGATTAGTATATTATAATGTGGTTTTATCGTCGCATGAGGTAACTTACGGATCCACAAAACTTTATTAATAAGACGTTTGATTTACCCTTTCTAGGGATTAAAATAAAATTTAATATGTATTTTAACTACAAAACATTTAGTATGAGAGAATAACTACGATAATATTGAATCGGATTCTATCGGCTTCAGTCACTTTTTCTTCAACTAGGCTTATTACGGTTATTCCTTCTTCATCAACTATAATATCATTTCGGTTATTCGGCTTATAACAGGCTCGATTTAGTAGTAGTATTAAAATCAGCGTTATGTGTTCGGCTTCGACACACACTCGGCTGTCAAACTGGTTCGAGTTTATGGCGGAATCGGTTTCTGGTTCAGGTGGCAGCTTCGGGATCGAAGATCGTATATTTTTCTACAATACGTACAATAGTTTCTTAAAGCTAATGTCTAGCTACCTCTCAAACTACTGTTACCATGCACTTCTACGGGTTAATATTCTACTAAATCAGGCGATACCAAGTCTCATGTAGGAACAGCTAACCGAATTCAACTGTGAGAACGAACAGCGCGAGGACACTCGTGAGAACGAGCAACCGAAATCACTCGTGAGAACAGCTAACCGAAGTCAACTGTGAAAACAAGCACTACGAAGCCACTCGTGAGAACGAGCAACCGAAGTCACTCGTTAGAGCAGCCAACCGAAGTTTACTGTGAAATTTATTTGACACCCAACCGATGTCAAGTGTCTTGAAAAATACGACTTACTTTCACTTTCGTAAAATATTGTCGTTTCTTCAATAATATAATAATAATAATTTCTGAGACTTATATGGCGTGTTCTTGTCTTGTTTGAATCGCCTCGACTGTGACCAAACCTTGTTTACTTATACTGATTCATGTATAAACTGAATGAGAATTATATCAACTGGACAACTAAACCAGTTATTACATATATGTGTGTGTGTATATATGGTATTTACAGTAGGGGAGTTCAATGCAATTACTTATTACTAATAAGTTATTCAATATATTAGTATATAAATAAAAATAATTAATATTGGAAACAATGAAAAATAATTTAATTCATTAAATAAATCGATTAAGAAATATGTACGTGAAAATAGTAATGTAGAGTGTACTATTTCCACGTTACAATATGTTATATATCGATCACTATTTTCTCAAGACTTATTTTAAAAATTCGAAATATAAGTCTTATATAAATTTTTTGAATGCCGTGCAATATCTATTGTTATTAAAATATTTATTTTGAGCAAAAACAATTGAAAAAATCTAATACCTTATTTCTTAAAATTTTTCCATGGCACAGATGGATGTGCTATGTTAACTCTTATTTTAAAAAATTTAAAACCCATATCCCTATTGCACCAAAATTTTTATACATATATACACATTAGTTTTTATATACTCTAAAGGTTTCATATAAAAAATAAAATATTTTAGAAGGAAGTTGATGATCAAGTTTTTTTTTTTAGAAAAGCTCGTTTAACAGGAATGTCAAGTTAAATCACAATTCGAATCTGGCAACACTATTCTCAGTAGTTGCTTGCTTACTGAAAGTCTATCTTTCCATTCATTAAAAATTTGTTTTAAATACTTTTTCTCTGAAAATAGTATACATGAATATTAATAAAAAAATCTTAATTATAATTTACTTGCAGGTGTATACATGTCAAGCTAGTAATGGTCATGTTGTGGCAGCTTTAACCAAAAAAGTTATATTGGATATGAACTGTAAGTACTGATACACTAAAAATAAATATATAGATAAAATGAAAAAGACTATTATTAAATAAAGAACAAATAAAATATATAAATATATATTAAAGTAATTATTTAAGTAAAAGAACATTAACTTCATCCTTGACCCGAAAAAAATAGTTTTAAAATTAGTCTTTAACGCCTTTAACCTCCATTAGAGGTGAAAGAGTATATAAAAATAATTTAATTATATGTATAATAGTTTATCTTTCTAATTTTAACATTGGAAAAACTATAAAAATATATTCTGAATCCATATGGTGTTCTAATTCCATTTAGCTATGTTTGTTCGTCTGTCCATCTGTCTTCCTGTGGTCAGATTATTCCTTTAGCAAAATTGGATCAGTGCTAAAATAGTACTGCATAGCGTTTTCTTTTGGTTCCTGGTTTTACTTAAATTTTAATATCAATATAAAATGTTTCGTTGTTTAATTTTAAGCCAAAAGAAAAGGAAAATCTATATTAAAAATTCATAATGTAAATATCCTGTGCTGGTTGTCCTTGTGCCAAATACATACATATTGTTTGTACTTATAATGTAATTTTCCATCAAGAGGTTAAATAACACAATAATATACACGAATATTAGAGAATTTTATATTTTTTATTATGAGAAATATTTGTTTGTATGTTTAGGGAAATCAATCCATCAAGAGGAAAAAAAAATGAAATTGAAAAAAGATTCGGCTGTGCCGAATCTTTGATACCCTTCACCATATTACCATATTACCATCTTACTATCTTATCGACCATCTTACTATCTTTTCGCCTTAACGTATGCTTTCATATTTTCACATATATAAATCTAAATTTTTTCAAACTACGAAAATTTGAATATATAAAAAAAACAATCATAGCAGGCTATGTTTTTAAAAAATAAACAACAACAACAATTCCATATTTATATATTTTTTTATGTGTATATATACAAACTGGCTGCATATACAAAGAACAACAACAACACTGTTATTCATTATATTACTTCTGTTGCTAACTAAACTACTTGTCTATACAAAAAACAAAAAACGTCACTAATAGTTATTACAATGCTTAATATACATGTTTGTGTATGTATTTATGTATATTCTTAACAGATATGTTTTAGTTTTTAAAAATAAACAACAACAATTCCATATCTATTTATTTTTGTACAGACTGCATATACAAAGAACAACAACAACACTGTTATTCATTATATTACTTCTGTTGCTAACTAAACTACTTGTCTATACAAAAAACAAAAAACGTCACTAATAGTCATTACAATGCTTAATATACATGTTTGTGTGTGTATTTATATTCTTAACAGATTTGTTTTTGGGCCATAACTCTGTTGATTATAAACGAATTTGGTTTATTAAAAAAAAACGAAATTTTATAAAAACATTTATGACTGATCTATATAAAAATAAAAATCTGTAGCTTGAACAAGGGCTTCAAAAATAAAAAATTCGTTTTCCACGATATCTCAGTTATTACTGAACCGATTTATTTAATTTTTTCAGAACAAAAATTCAGAAAATAATTTCCGAGCCTCCTTTGAAAATTCGAAGTCCCTGGTATATGCAGAGGCTTCAGAAACTAAAAAACCGGTTTCAAAAACCGGTTTTTAAAGCATATCTCCGCCATTTATAAACCGATTCTGCTGATTCAAAAAACCGAAATTTTATAAAAATATTTGTGACCGATCTGTATAAAAATAAAAATCTATGGTTTAAACCAGGGCTTTAAAAAATAAAAAATGCGTTTTGTCCGATATCTCAGTTATTATTGAACCGATTTATTTCATTTTTTCAGAACAAAAATTCAGAAAAAAATGTCCGAGACTTCTTTGTAAAAACGAAGTCCCTAGTATATACAGAGGCTTCAGAAACTGGAAAACCGGTTCTAAAAACCGGTTTTCTTAACATATCTCCGCATTGTATGAACCGATCTTGCTGAATTCCAATAGCAAAATTCTCGAAAGCATTTCCGATCGTTTGATATATATATTATATATGTCAGTTATCGGTGGGCTTCATAAACGCCATTTCAACCGACACACGGACGGACGGACGGACGGACGGTCGGACGGACGGACATGGTCCTATCGTCATCATTTCTTACAAGGATCCCGAAATGAAAATGTTTTGCTCTCCGACGAAAATTGTGGGAATTACAAACGGAATGACAAACTTATATATACCCTTTACACCTGTGGTGAAGGGTATAACAAGCATCAAGTAAGACATTTATTATGAAAAATACTCTTTTTTTCTAAGCAAAAAAAAAGAAAAAAAAAAGAAAAAACTGAAATGAATATCCCTAAAGTAGGCTAATGTTTTTTAAACATTTAAAATGTTTTTAAACATATTTTCCATTGCTTAATTTTAAAGCAACAAGAGCTAGTGTCAATAGCAATTAATAAAAATTTTTGAAGCATTTTAATTAGCTTTAGTTTTTCACAAAATACAAACATAATTGGTTTGCAACATGGAAACTGTCATTAACAGTGGCAGCAACGCAATTTCCTTTAACACCACCACTAATGCCATCATAAATACCAAGTCATTAAGTTTATATTTAAAGAGGTCAAGATCAACACTTAATAAGTGTAAATTTATTTTTCTCCTTTTTTTTTTTTTTTTTTTGCTACCAGTTAATACTTATTTTGTTGTTGGCCTGTAATGACAGCAACAGCTTAAAAAAAAAATAGAAATAAAATTAACCAATAAAAAAAATTTAACTAGAATGAATAGAATATACAAGAAGTTTTTTGACACTTAGCAAGAGTTTAAGCGAAACTCATTAACATGAGATTTCAGCTTGTCATATTATAATGATGATACTGCTGCTGTTGATGGGGCTGACAATGATGATGGGCAGCTAATTATTTTGATGACCAGCTGTGCTGGCAATGAAAGAAATATAAATGAAAATAAGAAGGAAATCAAACAATAAACTAAAAAAAAAGTTTAAGTTAATTATATAGCATATACAAAAGGCGGTTGATTTTTAACTTAAAAGTATAGTATACATTTAGGCAGTATTTAAATTATTAAAAAAAATAATAAGAAAATTAATCTTAAGGATTTCATTTACTGACTGATTTTAATGTTTAAAAAATATTAATAAAAAAATTTTGTGGCTGTAAAAGACAGTTTAAAACCTTACGTTACAGCTTATACATATTAAAATCTTTCAAAGTTTTGTTATTTTTTCTAATATCGAAAATTTTTTAAAGCTAAATCCATCTTAAGCTAAACGTGTGTTTATGAAAATTCTAAAATAAATGTTTGTAGTTATTTAATAATATAATCAAAGTATAACTTTAGGCATTTTACAATTATATTAAACTGCTTGCTATTCACTTGTCTGATTTTATATGCTTTCATCTTATTAAACCTCTATGAAATTTCATTTAAATTATTTAAATCCTTGTTGGCTGTCCAGCGAATTAAATTTCTACTTGCAAATTAATTACATTTTTCCTTTTGGCTATAAAAAGAGAGAAAAACTTTTCATTTCCACGTTTTTTTATATATATTTTTTATTTCCTTTTTTTTTCTTATGCAACTTACCTGTTGTGGCGCAGGGTAATTAAAACTGAAAGGTAAATGTTTTAATTTCTAAAAGGGGCCCATAAAAAAAATTCTAAAGAAAATAATAAAAAGTGAGAAGAGCAAGAAATAGAAACCTAAAATAAAAAACTCTTAAAGTTGAATATTTTAATGTTTAGTATTAAGAATTTAGTGACTTTTTAGCTAGGGCAATAACCTATCAGTTTTATGATGATTGCGTGTTAAAATGAAATAAAAGTTTTTTTTTTTGGAAAATGCCAAAAGTAAGAGTTAAAACATTTAGACTTTCTTCTTTATAGTTGAACATATAAAATATATGATAGAAATAAGCAAGAGATAGCTTTAATGAAGTTGTATATTAAAACTTATATAAAAGGTTTATTTAAAATTATTTTTACCAAAAGGACAAAAGTTTTGAAAGAAATTCGTCTATTATTTTTATACTGTAGTTTATATTAACTACATAGTTTTACATATTTTGGACTTAGCATTCAATTTAATGCATATTTTAGCAATTTAAATGGCATATTTTTGCATATTTTATATTCCAGAGCATATGCAAAATCATAAATTTTGTTTTGGACTTTAAATCAACCAAACTGTTTGTTATTTAATGGTTTCAGATAATTTTGGGAATTTTTGCAATGACTTATTTTAGTTTATTTTCGCATATTTTTGTTCTAACTGCTTAATTTTGCATATTTTGGACTTAATAATCATACTTTGAAAATCCATAGTTTAGAGCATATTTTAGCATTTTCAGGGTTATATTTTTGCATATTTCATACTTAACCCATTTTGGACCACTACCAGATTCCGTTGAGATAACTTTACGAAATTTGGCACAAGGTTTCTTAGGAAAAATTTAGAAATCGTACCATTTTTGAACCCGGAAAATTTGTCTGAAAAATATTTTTAAAAATTTTTAGCTCAAATATACAATTATTTACCTCTAGAAAGCACCAATAACATAAAAATACTTTTTTGGAAAAAAGATTTAATAATATCGCCGAAATGACCATTGATGCGTTTTCGCAACACTAAGATTTTAAGCGATCCGATGCACTCTGTGGTATGCGCCCTTGTGCGGTCTTTAATTGTTTTTCTTTCTGTCAAACTTTGACAATTCTAGGCGTAGTTTAATTAATTTTCCAAAAAAAAATATTTATATGAAATATCACGCTAAAGATTATCAGATTTTAACTATAATAAAGTGTTAGCTGTATCCCTGAACTTGAATGTTTAAGTCAGTGACAAACTTATTTGTTGATGTTGATGATTATAGAGTTAATTGTACTTTTAGCTTTCGATTTATTATTTTATAAATTTAAAACTGTTTACTCATATTTAGTTTTAGCAATCTTTTTATTATATTAACAAAAATGCTTGCTAAAATTTAATTATTCATCCTTAAATATTTAGAAATATAATTGACCCAATTATAAATAAAAAATAAAAAAACCCTCCAAAAAGTTACACTTTCGTTAACAAGACAATTGAAATAAATTTTGGCAAGAGTTTACATTTAAAACATATTTTATATACCGTCCAACTCCCCCCTTTAAGTAGGCTAAATAAAAACTCATGACAATACAAATATTTTCATATATTTAATTTTATCAAAAAAATTCTTACAATATTACATATTTCTGTTTAAACATGAACTACTCAGTTACAAAGTGGCAACAAGAGTTACACATACTAAGCGAAATTTTATATAAATAATACAAATACAGCCTAAAAGTAGGCCACAAGTTTAATACATACATAATAAATTATATAAAACAAAAAAGAAGAAATTTAGGTCATATTATGCTGTACTACTATCTCCAGCAAAATGTTAAACTCTTACAGAAACAAAAAAATTAAAGCAGAAATAATTGTGGGCCAAAAAAACGGAATTTTAATTTTATTTAACAAAAAAATGTATCATTTGTAGCATTTCAAATTCAAGGCCATTTATAAAAACTAAAAAAAAAAAAACTAAAAAAATTTATTGACAATATATTTTGTGATACTTAGTAGCATGAAATTTCAAAGGCAAAAAAAAATAAAAAAAAATAATTTTTGCCTTTGCTATAATTTTTTTTCATTTTTGCCTTTTTGATGAATTTAATATTACTTTCTTTTTCGTATTTTATATATATATATTTTTTTTTATGTAGGTATATTATTTTGTGTAGGTTTTTTCTCTTTTGCTTGTCATTTACTCTTTGATAATGAATTTTTTGCACCAATTACTTTAAATACCCATTAATTTAAATTATTAACATGTGACTAAACAAAAGCCTAAGCTTTTTTGTACTTATGTTTCATATTATACAAAAATATATATAAATACCTGTACATAGCTGTGCAAAAGTTTATAGCTTTATGCTGAATTATCTGGCATATAATTGCCTTTGACAATCATATAATTTATATGTATGTATATTAATTGTGATATTTTTATACCTATGTATATGAAAATATAGAATATGTGTAAAAAAAAAGTAATTAAATTTATACTAGGAAAACTCCTAAAAATATACTAAACATATTCACTTCAATTATATTTTACTCAAAGCTTATTATACTTAGTGTATATTTATATACCTACTGTATATTTATAATATTTTAATTTATTTATCTTTAAATGAAATGAAATATTTTTCCGCAGAAATTTCCATTTAAATAAATATTTTAAAATAAATATATTTTTATATGTAATTTAAGATGATTTGTTAGCATTTAAAATTAGCCTAGTAAAAGCGTTCATGGATTTAAAAAAAAAAATATAAATAAAAAAGACGCTTTATAATTAGTGATTTTAATTGTTACATTCTGTAAATAAATTAAATTTCAAATAATTAATTTAATAAGGATTTATAATTATGAAACCTTAAAGGAATACATTTGACTGAGGAATACATATATTGCTATTGAAATATAAAAATATTTTATAAAATGTTTGCAACTATAGGTGCATTTAAGGGGCAGAAAAAATTTATTATTTGCAAAGGAAATTAAATATTTATTATAGTGAAAACATTTGGAACTGAGTTAATATGTATTGCTCAATTTGATTTATTTGATGCTCTTCAAATTTTCACTTAAATTCAATTAAAACTTACCTTTAATAATTTTTAGTTAATAAATATTTTATTGTTGATTACCCAGCAAAAACTTTGATTGTCATGTAATGAGTTAAGAAGCTAATACAATGGCTTTTCACCACTTACACTCATTATTTAACCCAGCAAAAACTTAGCTTCTATTTTGAAAAGCAACAGCTTCATGTATGCATTACAATGTAGCCTTATTCGCCACCCGCAGCATTACCTAATAGTACTTTAATAACTAGTATTTAGTAAATATGAAAGTAATTTGATTTTTACGTGGCTCAGTTGTCTAGAGCGCCTAACTATAAAAAAGCGTACTTAAATTCAAAAAGAGTTCAACCCCCACTTGAGGCAAATATTTATTTATATTTTTTTATATATAAATTGAGTTTATTTATTTCCCTATATGAAAACCACATTTTAGCACATAAAAACATAAGTCGGTTGTGCTATATCGAGTAAGACGGCAGACTAACAAACACAACCAGTATGCCGATGCGTGGGTTCAAATCTCAACCGAGCCAAATGTTTTTTTTTTTTTTTTTTTGTACGTAAAAAAAATCAGCATCCAAAACAACTCTTTTGGAACCCAAATAAAAACTTATTTAATTTTGGACATCTCGAACAAAATTCATCAGTTATAGCACTAAAAATGGAGGAAGCTGTTTTTCATACCGATTTCGCTTACAAATCACGTTATTTAGTAGGCGAAGTTTTTGCTGGGTTAACACAGTAATGACATTAGTGGCAACTACTTACCATATATATTACTTAGATGTCATTACAATAACTAATTACTTTCAACCTGTTCAGTAACGCATTGTAGTCATAATTAGTAAAAACAATAGAAACTAGTTACATTTTGAGTAACAAATAACTAGTGAAATATTAAGATAAAAAAAAACATTTTTTTTTATTTTAAATGTAAAAAGATTTAATAAATTTTAATTTAAAAAAGTTAACAATAGCCAAAAATTTAATTAATAAATGCAACCAAAATAAACTATTTTAAATTAAAAATAATTCAAACGCAACTTCTATGTAATGCAGACAATATATTGTTGTCATTACAAAGTAATTACAACTATAACTACATTTTATTACATATGTCACACAGTGGGGTCAAACGCAAATTTTTTGGTAATAAATCTGAATCTCCTAAACTACTGGTCGGATCAAATTGAAATATATGGAAGAGTTGTAGAGGAGAACCTAAGCTTTCAGAAAATCTATCTTGTAGTCACCCTGTGATAACACAAGATAAACCACAGGGTGTTAAAGTTGACTACCTCGAGTATGTAAAAGTTTAAAAAAATCTTAACTTCCACAATTTAAGTCCGATTTGAAGGATTAACTTCTACAAATTAAGTCCGATTTGAAAGATTAACTTCTAGAAATTAAGTCCGATTTTAAATATTTTGATATTTCTATAAAGTGTTTGGCAAGATAAAGAAAAAATAAGTTCAGTCGCCTAAGTTATCTTTTACAGTTAAAAAGATATTTTCGCTTGAATTTTGAATTTTTGATTTTTTGCCTCGACTTTCTCCTTTTTCGGGAGATATATCAGGTAAAATTTTTTCAAAAATATTTTGTATTTCTACATATTTCAAAATAAAATGCTGAAAGTATTTTTGGATTATCTAAATCCGTTTAGACGTGAAAAATATTCAAAGTCATCACTGTGAAATTAGTATGAAAAATAGCAATTTAATAAAAATATAGTTCAATTCTCTAACTTTTTTCTTAGAGTTCCATTAATACCAATTTTTTATTTATATATTTCAAAAGATAAGACTTTATAAATGGTTAATATAGGCTTGAACCCTACATCCAGCATTGGTTGAAAATTGTAAATTTTAGAAAAAACTTTAATTTTTAATAATTAATAAAAAAAAAATGTCGCCCGACAACCTTTTTTAGCAGTTTAGGACGGGAAGCAGTTTAGTGTCAAATTTGATTTGACACTAAACTGCTTCCCGTGCGGTCAAAAACGAATGCAGGAGTGCAAATTTTATGAAAAAAAGTAAATTTTTTAAACGACTTTTTTTAATTCCATAAAAAAGTATATTAACAAATTATTTTTGCTATTATTTCTTATGTAATATACAAAATATATGTATATCAAACTTTCACACCTGCAAAAATTATTTAAAAAGCTTTATAAATAAATTTTTGGCAATTTTACTACTGAATTTCTGGCAATTTTGCAGCTGAAGCCATGTATTTTTGCACATGTATAAAATTGTACCAGTGTCGTAGATAGTTAAAAGCTATGTTAGATCTCGATTGGATTTCCCGCCCACATTTTACGCCTACTTTTAAAAAACTCTATTTTTTCAATCTTGTACGTTATCAATGAACATATTTGCATGAAATTTGATAGGCAGATAATGCTAGCATTAAAGATTTTTTTGGGCTGTGTTTGATCTTGATCGGATACAATCCCTACATTTAACGCCCACTTTTTTAAACTCTGAAAAGGCTTATTGGCATAAAATTTTAACAGCATCATTATGTGTGACCCCCCCCCTCCCCCCATTCAAAACAAATACCTACTCATTATGGTTTATCTAAGGAACTATTATTGGTGACTTCATGTGAACATTTAGCATTGATAAAATGAAAATGGGACAGATAGGTCAAGGGGAAGAGGTAATCCCCATACAAAAAATATTAATTTTCGCATATCTAAAGGAGTTATTTTCGTATTAAATTTCAATCAATCGCATCAAATGGTGTAGCAAAGCGCACCGTGTAAAGCTAGTATAATAATAAAGGGTTTAAAAAGTTTTCAAAAATACATTTTCCTAACTTTATGTAATAGAACATTTAAATGAAAATATTATTATATTTCAAGGATTCTTAGCTTTTATTTGATACCCATATGAGTTTGATATAAATGCATAAATATTTTATACTTTTTTTCAAAAATGCGTATCTTTCGAAATTTTGAAATACTTTTAAGAAGAAATTTTACGTTCTGAAGATAAACATAGTACCCAGTTTTATTACATGTGAAAATAATTGTCAACCGGTATAATAAAATGTTTTATTAAAACAAAATAAAACGATACTTAGAGAGAATCCTTTATACCTTTCACCATCTTACCGACAAATAAAATTTTCGCCTTCAAGTATGCTTTCATACTTTCACATTTATATGTATATCTACATTTTTTCCAAACTACAACAATTTTAATACGAAAAAAAAAAAAGAAATTAAATAATCATAGCAAGTATTGCTTAACTAAAAAAAGCAACAACAACTCTACATTTATATATATTTTAAAGCATATCTCCGTTATTTATGAACCGATCATCCTGAATTTCAATAGCAAAATTTTCGAAATGATTTCCGGTCGTTTGATATATATATTATATATGGCAGTTATCGATGGACTTCATAAACGCCATTTCAACCGACACACATGGTCCTACCGTCATCATTTTTTTCAAGATCCAAAAAATATCATCTTTTTTGTCCTCCGACAAGGGAGAAGGGTATAAAAATTGTATTACTAGAAGATTTTCAGTAGCAAATATTTTAATACCGATATTTATAAGTTTGACATTCCATGGCTACATAATTTTCGTCCATATTAAAATCTGAATCGATTTGACTCAGATCTGTCTGTGGAAAAAATTCTCATGTCCATACTGCTTTACCAAATAAATTAAATTTACCCATATCTTTAATTGTGTTTCATAAAAGTTTTCTGAGTCAATTTAACTCAGTTCTGTCTGTAGAAATCATTCTCATGTCCACTCTGCTTAAACAAATTAAATAAAATTCACCCATATTATTGGCTGTACTCCTCAGCAGTTTGCTATTAAAATTCTTTCAAATCGGTTTAGTAGAAAACATTTTCGTTTCGATACTTTTTTTAAGTTTTTGGTAAACTATCCAGCCCAATTAAACTTCCGAGGATATTTAACTTTGCCTCTTGCTAATTACTGCCAAAACTTAGCTAATCTGATTAGTAGAAACAAATTTAAAGGAAAAGAATATTATAGTTCAATAAAAAAGTTATTTTTTCTTCGATTTTTCATAAATTGAAATTAAATTTACATTTTCTATTAAAATTTTTTATTTTTTTAAACCCACACAAAGACCCAAATTTTCTTTTTATAAAAAAAGAACATTAAACAATTTGCTACAAATACTTTTAAAGTCCAAAGGCATTTTATAAGACATAAATTACAACAAAAGGATTTCTAGCAATAAATCCTTTACAAAATATTTAAATTACAATAATAACAAAAAAAAAAAAAAAAAAAAAAAATACAAAAAAATGGAAAGAGAAATTATTAAGGATAATAAAGTTGAATAAGAATAACTTCCTAAAAGCAAACAACAATGAAAAAAAAAAAAAAACAATAAAACAAAAATCTACTTAAAAGCCAAGATATTTACAAGACATTAAACCGAATATTTCTGGAAAAAAAGTAAAGATTAAGTAATAAAAAAAGGATAGATATTTCAACCAAAAAATAAAGACAAATATAAAAATAAAAAAAAATCTAATTACAAGAAATTTGTCAATTTGCTAAAGAAATGTTAAACAACTACAAAACCCACCCTTAAAACCAAAAATAAAAAGGATTAAAAAAAAAAAAAATAGAAAAAATTAATTTGCTGTAAGGAAATTCAATTTTTTTTTTTTTTTTTCATTAAAAAAATTATTTGTTTTAAGCTGCTGCCAAACAATAGCTTTTAATTAATATATAAATTTTCATAGTAAATTATTATGTTCAAACGACAAAAAAAAATAAACAAAATAAAATGCATAAACTTTACGAGCATTTATCACCCTTTTGTATATGCTATACATTTTTTATTATTATTTACTTTATGGCCAATGTATTGTATTTTATTATTGTAAGGAGGGTTTAAGTGGGTAACGAATACATGTTTATATGTATGCGTGTATTTTTATATTTTTAGTAGCATAAACAACTTACACGTTTTAGCAATTACAATAGTGACAAGTCTTTAGGTCTTTTGCCACCAAAAAAAAAAAATTAAGAAAAAAACACCAACAACAACATGTTGTTAAATAAAACACGTGCCTTAATAATTACGGTGTTTTGCAAGTTATTTTCTATACATTATTTATATATATATACATATGTATATGTATGGTTGTATACAATATGCATGTGTGTGATTACTATACCTAAACTTCCGTTTTAAAACAGTTTCCTAACAATAGCTATTGTCCTTTATACAACAGCTATTCTCCCTATTGTATTCCATTAAAAACTTACATATATATTTACTTACATATAACTGCATGTGTTTAAGTTTTATTTTATTTTATTTACACCCACTCATGTTCCTTTAAATGTTCATCCCTTTTCCAAAATTTTCATTGTTAATTGTTTGAGACATCATAAAGTTCATAACTTTATTCTTGTTTTGGGTGTTTTTTTTTTTTTTTTTTTTTTTTTGCTTTCGTTTTTATTATTTAATTTTCCTTTTTTTTTTGGATGTTGGCTAAATTTATTAGATTTTTTCTTTTATATTTCAATTACTATTATTGTCATTGTCATCCTCATGTTCTTTGTGTTATAACAAACAAAAGAATATAAAAAAACTAGTTGTTAGTGCATTTGCTTTATGGGCAAATCACCCTTAATAATTTATTAAAAAGGAAATGAGTTAATGAATATCTTGTTCAACATCATGTTTTAGACACTTAATGCACTGTGCACATAATTATTGTTAAGTACCAGAATTCTTTATTCCCATACACTTACTTATAGTTACATGAAAATAAGATAAATTAAGTTGTTTGGTGGTGTTTTGTGGTTTATAATTTCACACAAAATCCTTTTTATATAGCTAAATGTGGTTTTACATGTATTATATTTTTAATATCCTTTAAAGGTTAATAGTTATATGTATTTTCTCAACATGGTCTTAAAGTTCAGTTTAAAGTTTTTGTTAAAATTTTGTTTTCCTTATAAAAATAATTTTGAAAAAAAGAACAATTCCTAGAAAACGAACCATAGTTTCATGACTCGTGGCTCAAATTACTCTCAATAGGTTTCATATGCTTACAATTTCTTAGTACAGCACATATAAAGCATTTAAATGAGAAAAAAATCTCATTAGCAATCGTACACAAAATATATGAAATTTTACCAACATTTTTTAAAGTTATTATTTTTTATTGTTCCATTCATCGCTAATGGATTTCAGTGAATTTTAATTCAAAGATTTTCATCTCTATAAAGAACATTTCCATGTATGTCTATAAAAATAATTTTAATGGGCCATGAACTGAGGTAAACATATTTCAACATACAGACAGACAGTTATTTTTATGAATTTGAAAGTAAATAAGATATTTCAAACACAGAGCACATGGGAGCCAATGACTATTTTGGAGGCAAGAAGTGCATTTTTGAAGTACAGATTATTAAAAAATATGTCTATTTTTAAGGTAAATTGCACTAGAGAAATCTAAACCAAGATGAGAAGAATCGAATATAAGTCTAAAAAACGATACCACTCAATGTCAATAGTGAATAAGCCCCATACGTGTTCAAATTCAACACTGTGTGTTTATATCATTAACGAAAATTGATACCGCATTGGGTTCAAATTGACACCAGCTCAGTATTGAATTATTGAATTATAATTTGTTTTCTAGTTTGTATACTTAAAAAAGTCGATACAGTAAATCACCAATGTGTCGAATTTTGAATCGACTTTTTTCTCTCAGTGTATGAGAAATGTATCAGATAAATATAGTCTTAAAAAAACACTTCATTTATAATAAATGACATTTTATCTATGACATTCCTTCCTATCATTAAAAAAGACAAACACTTAAACAAATGGTGCTACTATGTGCTACAGAAGGCCAATCCACTAGTGTCCAGAACTCGGTAAATTTTAAAAGTATTGGGTCATAAAATATTTAAAGAATACTTAAAGCCTTCTAAAAAATAAAACAGAGTTTTGCAAACAAAAAAAGTAATTAAAAATGCAACAAATCTCTTATGGAAGTTATTCCAGAAATTTAAATATTATTAAATATTAAAAAGGAACAAAAAATTAAATTTTTCTTCTAAACTTAAAATTCGAATATTAATGACTTTTACAAAATTAAAAATTCAAAAGATTAACCCATTGATTCATTTTTATAATCTAAATTTTATGCACTAAATTTTTTATGCGCAGTCTTTATATTCAAAATGACTACCTGTAGTTAAATAACAAAAATTATATGGACGGACAGACAGACAGACATTGCAAAATTGAAGCTTTCACTGAAATTAGGCGTTGCAAAGGGGGTAGCTATTTCAATTTTTGTAGGTACTATCTGAAGCATTCATACAAATTTTCATAGCTTGATGTTTTGATTCAAAAACCTTGGGCCTAATGTGAAAGGTCACAATATTCTGAAGGGGGATTTTTAAATTCCCAAATATTTTTTTTTTTGTACCCATATTTTTGCTATTTAATATCTATACCCTACACCACCATTAGGATGGCAATATGCTTTTATGCTAATGCTGATAACACCCAAAAATATTGGTCTAAGACCCAGCTTAATTTATTCCAAACGACTTAAAATCTCTTTCTGCATCGATAAAGATGTCCGTCCATGTAAACCATATAATTAAACTACAGCTCGCAATGTTGAACATAAATTAATGCTCACAGGTTTCTTATAGCCCAAGGACGAAGCCTATTGAAATTGGTTATAAAAGGTCCATTATTTCACCTAGACAAAAGTAAGTTTTTTATAAATGTAAATTAGATGCCAAATTTTACGAAGATCGGTCTATAATTTCACCTAGCCCTCATATAAGGCTCACTTTCGGGAATCAAAAAAAAAAATACCCTACACAATAGTGTAGGGTATTATATAGTCGGGCTTGAGCGTCTATATTTTTCTTTTTCGTTTTATATTTTTTTAATTTAACAAAGACATTTTTTTTTTTTTTTTCAATAATTAAAAAAAATATATATATTCTATTCAACATAACAACCAACAATTTTTGGACAAAATATTCTACTCGTGACTTTTAGTGACTTTAGGGAACTGAGGATCAAATTTTACAATTTGCTTAAATATTTTTTACATATTCAGCATATCAATACGTATCATTTGAGGGGTTCTCTCAGGAAATTTTTTCTACAGGATTCTAGTGCATTATTTTTAAAAGAAATAATAATTTGGACATAATTTCTAACTTGTCAGTTTTCTAATGATTTTAAAAATCAATATTTTTCTTAAATATCTAAGACATTTAAAAACTACAACAAAAAAAACGTTATTTTATCATAATAGCGAACTGACGGACGGACATAATTGTTAGGAATCATCTACTTTTAAGTTAACAGAATAATATACAGCAAAAAATAGTTTAAAATATATAAATTCCTAATTTACTAACACAAATACAAATGTACATTCTCTTTGCATTTTATTTAATAAAAAATAAATGTTGCCTACTTTTTGGGATTTTACTTTGTAACCTATTTCAAAGACACTAAGACAAATTAGCTTTTAGGTTTTCTATTTTTACTTAGTTCTCTTTATAACCATAAAGTCCCAGTCGGAAATAGTAGGGCTAAATATACATTCTAAAATGCCTTATTTATGATCTACAAGGTCTGCCACTCGCATTGCAATACTATTTCTTTTTTACACGTCGTGTCATTGGAGGCAAGGCCTTCCCTTCTCCCTTACAAAAAGAAGCGAAAAAGCAAGGACTCTTAAATGAATAAATATGCTCTCTTATATTTTCAATGCTATTAAAAAAGAGTATGAAATATATTTAAAAAAAGTTTGAGCTTTATAAGTCTCGTAGTTACAATTTTTTCTGTTTGTAATGAGAAATTTAGTAGGTGAGTGACACCTTCTATTTCGCATCTAGTGGAATGTATATAAGAATTAGAACCGGATTTATTTTTAAAGGAAGTCGAGGCATTCTTTAAGAAATTTTTACAGAAGGCAAAAAGGAATGTGTTTAAAGTTTGTTCGGAGACATTCAGAAAGGCCTGTTGGGAGGAAGCACTAACATATTTTCCTGCTGGGGTCTTTATACCAAGTGGTTGAATGACTGACTGGTTGACCTGACTTTCCTCCCAGCTAACTAAACATTTTAATTTGTACTTTACAACTCAGTTTCATTTCTTTATACTTTTTAATTCTTAACAAATATTCCGTGCATACATAAACAAAGTTTAAAAACATTTTTCAAGATTTTTCATTAATGATAAAATTTCTACACATCTACTAAAATAAAGAAATGTTAATGTAAAGTTTTAAAAACCAAAAGGTTATATATTTAAAGCTACAGAAAAATAACAAAAACAGAAAAAAAATTTAGAAAGAAAAAATAAAAGTAATTTATTTTTAGAATTGGAAAAGAATTACACAAGAGTTCAAAGGTTTTTTTTAATATATTATTACGATTGCTGCAGAAAAAAATAGCAAAGAAAAACATATCATTCACATATTTTAGGTAGAAAAAAGGAAAAATTACTTAAATATGTATATAAGTGGGTGTATGTATATAAAAACACATTTCCATTTCTACAAATGTAAAAATCAACATATTTAACATTTGTTTTAGTTTAAATGAAACTGTATTATAAGATACAAAAAGATTAAAACAGATTAAAAGATAGGAAATATTTAAATGAACAAAAGAAAGAATTTTTATATAATAAAAAAAAAATAGTTTTGTTTTAATAAAAACTAAATAAAATATAAGCAAAACTAAAAAAGAAATTAACCATAAGAAAAATATAAAAATTTCCTTTTTCGAAAATTCTTTTTTTAACTCAATATTTTTTTTATATTTTTATTTTCAGTACCCCCTTTAAGTCTGTTATTACAGGGTTTAAATCATGCTTTAGTAGCAGGTACTAGAACCCTTGTTACTTGCACAGCTGTGGGCGCTAGACCAGCACCTCAAATAATATGGTCCAAGGGAGGACAAATTATTAAAGGTGCTTCACAATCGGTACGTTTATTTATTTTTAACTATGAAACAACATAATCAATATTAAATATTTTTTATATTCTTTCTTAGACTTCTGGTGATGGCAATACCACTGTATCTGAGCTAATTTTAATACCAGTACCCGAAGATAATGAACGTCAAGTCCAATGCTCTATATCCCTTAATCCCAGCATGACCTCACAACATTTACCCGAAGGTCATACTACAATAACCACAATTATGGGTAATGGTAATAGCGGTTTATTTTTGAAAGACTCTAGAGTATTAAATGTTACACGTAAGTATTTTGTTTTTCTTTAAAAAAAAAAAAAAAAAAAAAATATTATTTTGTTTAGGAATTATAATGAGCTTTTAGGCGTTTTTGTTAATATTATAATAATATTGTTTTTTTTTTTTGTTTTGTTTTTAGATGCTCCCATTGTTGCTTTAAGTCTGGGTGCTCCCTTGGATCCAAATAATTTGCTAAAAGGTTCTGATGTTTATTTGGATTGTGAAGTTAAGGCAAATCCAGGCATAACAAAAGTTGAATGGTATCATAATGTAAGTATAAATTAACATAAAATATAAATTTACATATAATTTAAACATCAACTTAATATTTGTTTTCTCCTTGAAGTAATAACATATTCAAGAAATTAAAAGATAAAATTAGAAATTTTATTAAAAAAATCGAAGGGTTATTAAAAGGAAAATGTGGAATTTTTATAAAACAGTAATGAGTAACATAATTTTTTAACATAAACATAAACTGATTTTTATATAAAGGATTTAAGTTTTTTTATGCCTTTTGGACATTCTAAAATGCATTTAAATTATCTTAATAATGTAGGAATATAGTTGACTTATTTTATTTTTAACTGTATGTTGAAATAGTTTTTTCCGGACTCTTAGATGTTTGAAACATTTTCCCTCTTAAGCAATATATTTTTAGGGTCTCAAAAATCTCGGTATCTCGGTAGCGAAATCCGTTAACGAATTATAGAATTCTTTCAAAAATTTTCTTAAAAATTTAATAACCTAGTTACCTACTATATTTATTATAGATGTAAATTATAAACCCTAGAATTTTCTAAGTTTTCTTTAAATTTCGTTTTTAATCTCGACAAAATTTTCTTTTTAATCTCAATAAAATTTTGAGCTCAGTCACACAACTTTGTCAAATTAATGGTAAAAGGCCTAAAAATCAATTATTTGTTTACAGAAATTAACAAAGGAAAACTTGAAAACATAGTCATAAATTTTATCTGGCAGTTCTGGATATTCTAACAAAGTGGTGCCTAGTTTTAGGCATCATTTAATTATTCACAAATTGCAAATGGGGCGCGAATTTACATGCATTTATATGTAAAAAGTAAGCCATTGAAATATGTTTTTAGAAATCTACATTTACATACGTGTAAATTATTACAATTTTTTTATAATTATAACATATTTTAGGGGCTCATTTAAAAAAAGTAATTCAAATTGGGCCTCTAATTATTTTGTTTCCCCCTATTACACCTTAAAAAGCTAAACATAAGGTTATAAAAAATATTTCAAACAAATATTGATTTTTAAAAAGCGGATTTAATAGATTTATTGATTTAAAATAAACCCAAAAAATATGTTTTAAAAAATTTGTAATATTTTTAATTATTTACACTTACATAAGTGTTAATTTCTACAACATATTTTAGGGGCTTCTTTTTTACATATAAATATAAATCCGTGCCCTAATTATAATATTCTATAAATAGAAAAGATTTCGTGTAGTTTATATTTAAAGAAGAAAACTTTTGTAAAATAAAGTAGGTGTAACAACACAAATAGAAAAGGTTTCCCTTTAAATTTGTCTGTGCTATACAATTAACCCATTTTATTAATTTAATAATTTTTAATTGTAAATGTTTTTATTTAAAAATACTTAAATGTATTGGTTCAAACACTTCTGAAAAGTATTTTTTAAAATACCCTTCAAAATAAACTTTTCTTCATAGCATACTTTCCAGGCGCTAATATAGAAATCTTTCGAATTGTAAAACCGAATGTTAAAAT
Source organism: Protophormia terraenovae (assembly GCA_951394005.1). Taxonomy (NCBI): domain Eukaryota; kingdom Metazoa; phylum Arthropoda; class Insecta; order Diptera; family Calliphoridae; genus Protophormia; species Protophormia terraenovae. Next base: position 113,213,131 of record OX596077.1, on the reverse strand, counting down.
ATGTCGCCAATAGTTTTGAAAGTTTTAATGAATTTTAAAAAATTAAATACATTATTCTGTACAAAAGAAAATAAATGTAAAGACTTCATAGTCACTGAAAGAAAACCAACAACTGCAGAAAAAGTGAATTATTAATACGAATTTCAAGAGAAAGTCCCATCATCTGTGGAAGGAAATCAGTTCATTTATTAAATTGCTTTGTATCCAATTAAAAAAAATCTGTCCTGAAGACAAAAAGAATAAAAAGATGTTGACCTAAATGGCAGAACGAAAAGCTAAATTAAAAAAAAAAAAAAAAAAAAAAAATTTTCGAATAAATTTTTGGTCTGAAAAGCCAAAAAACTGCAAACTGCTGCTGCCTAAATGTAATCAACACCATAACAAACAGTGCATTCTAAATAATCAGCTGATTATGGAAGCACACACTGCTGCTGACTACGTGCTATTGTAATTTGGGCTTAATAATAACGGCAGCAACATGTTATTCTGACAGTGAACAGCTGATAATTTTTACTAATACTGTTGCTGACTACGCGCTAATGTAATTTTGGCTGAAAAGTTCATTTATAGCTTATGGAGAAATATAAAAGAATTGAAGACTACAAGTTTAAAATATAAGATTCCAGTAATTAAACTAAGCACTTCCAAAACGCACTGTAGATCTTCTTAATGATATAACATAAAAATTATAAAAAATTTCGAAACATACTCTTAGATATTTTGAGAAAACACTTTTTGAGAGTATTTGATGCACTAAAGGTTTCGTAGCTTTCTAAGATTTAAGCAAATTACAGGATTTTCAAATTGATTTAGAAAACATCAGAATATAGATTTTTAAATATGTTAAAATACATTTTATGTCTTTTAAATAAGTAATGACTTATTTTAAAATTTTTATTAATATTATTTATTTTTTTTTTTTTTTTTCTTTTTCAAAAATTTCAAACTCATTGTAAATTTTGTTTATTTTTTTCTTTTACACTAATATATTTGTCTACATAATTTTAAATGCTATTTTATTTAAAATAAAACAATATATCTTATCATTAGCTAAATATATAAAAGTATTTTATTTAAGTATTTATTAGCTGCATACTTTTTGGAGCAAAATTCAGAAATACATGAAAAGTTTTAAAAGGCTAGTCCAGATAATACAACTTGAAAAAATTAAATTTTGGCATATGTTTTAAATTTTAATGGACCCATTAATGCGAAAAGCAAATAAGTTTTTTATTTTTAAATATATTTTGTTTACAAATAATAATTTTTATACCCACCATCATTTCGTTTACATAATATTCGCCCAACATCCCATAAAGTATACACATATATTCTGGGTTTTATAATTCTAAGGCGTTCTACAAATGGCCGTCCGTCTGTCTGTTCGTTTTTTGTATCTGTTGAAAGTAGATAGAGCTCTGAGCGTAGAACCAAAATTTTCGATAAGTTTTTTTGGTAATGAAAATAAGCAAAATCGGTTGAAAAAGGGTTTTCATCAAAGTCCAAAAAAATCGGTGTCCATCATAACTCCACTTCATATTACTTTGCCGATATCTGCTAACAAAGGCAGCTAGGTGAATTCCTTAATTAGGGTAACAAAAAAAAGTTTGGGTATAATAGCCTAATATTACATACATATTTGTTATAACTTCCAAAATTAATGTTAAAATGAAATTGAAAAAAGATTCGGCTGTGCCGAATCTTTGATACCCTTCACCATATTACCATCTTACCATCTTATCGACATCATATTACCATATTACCGACAATTAATAAAATTTTCGCCTTAACGTATGCTTGCATATTTTCTAAATCTAAACTACGAAAATTTGAATATGAAAAAAAACAATCATAACAGGCTTTGCTTTTAAAAAAGAAACAACAACAATTCCATATATATTTATTTTTTTGTATGTACAAACTGACTGAATACACAAAGAACAACAACAACACTGTTATTCATTATATTACTGCTGTTGCTAACTAAACTACTTGTCTATACAAAAAAAAAAACGTCACTCATAGTCATTACAATGCTTAATATACATGTTTGTGTATGTATTTATGTATATTCTTAACAGATATGTTTTAGTTTTTTTAAAAAAAATAAACAACTACAATTCCATATCTATTTATTTTTGTACAGACTGCATATACAAAGAACAACAACAACAATGTTATTCATCATATTACTGCTGTTGATAACTAAACTACTTGTCTATACAAAAAACAAAAAACGTCACTAATAATCATTACAATGCTTAATATACATGTTTGTTGGTGTATTTATATTCTTAACAGATTTGTTTTTGGGCCATAACTCTGTTGATTATGAACGAATTTGGTTTATTAAAAAAACCGAAATTTTATAAAAATATTTATGACTGATCTATATAAAAATAAAAATCTATAGCTTGAAAAGGGCTTCAAAAATAAAAAATTCGTTTTCCCCGATATCTCAGTTATTACTGAACCGATTTATTTAATTTTTTCAGAACAAAAATTCAGAAAATAATTTTCGGGCCCCCTTTAAAAATTCGAAGTCCCTGGTATATGCAGAGGCTTCAGAAACTAAAAAACCGGTTCTAAAAACCGGTTTTTAAAGCATATCTCCACCATTTATAAACCGATCTTCCTGATTCAAAAAACTGAAATTTTATAAAAATATTTGTGACCGATCTGTATAAAAATAAAAATCTATAGCTTAAACCAAGGCTTCAAAAACTAAAAAATGCGTTTTGTCCGATATCTCTGTTATTACTGAACCGATTTATTTCATTTTTTCAGAACAAAAATTCAGAAAAAAATGTCCGAGAATTCTTTGTAAAAGCGAAGTCCGTAGTGTATACAGAGGCTTCAGAAACTGGAAAACCGGTTCAAAAAACCGGTTTTTTGAACATATCTTCGCATTGTATGAACCTATCTTGCTGAATTCCAATAGCAAAATTCTCGAAAGCATTTCCGATCGTTTGACATACATATTATATATGTCAGTTATCGGTGGGCTTCATAAACGCCATTTCAACCGACACACGGACGGACGGACGGACATGGTCCAATCGTCATCGCTTCTTACAAGGATTCCGAAAATATAAACTTTTTTGCTCTCCGACGAAAATTGTGGAAATTACAAACGGAATGACAAACTTATATATACCCTTTACACCTGTGGTGAAGGGTATAAATAAATTATACGATAATTAAAAATTTATTTAGCTTTATTTTATAAATACAATTTCATATTCTTTAACTTATCAATTATCTATAATAGAGTATAGTTTAGTAATAAATAAATAAATTAATATAGCATACTTTTCGGCAAATATATTGATAGCCTACAGTTAGGTAAATATAAATAAAAGCAATATAATATTATTGATCATTATATTGATTAAAAATTAATTTGTTTAAAAATATGCTATCTCTATGAATCCTGTAGAAAAAGCAACACGCGCTAGCAAATTGCATCAAAGTCAAATACATTAATTTAATATATTAACTTTTTTTAATTTAAAAAAAGATAATATATTAAATTCACAGAAATATAAATATTTTAGGTATATAATGAATTCAAATAATATGATTTAAAAGATCAAAGAGAAAGACAAATTTCTAAGAATTTTAATTAATAGAGTTTATATTAGTTTGTTTTTACTAAGCGCTGCATATATTCAGGCTTTTAATTATATAAACACAAAGTAAGAGAAACTAAGATAACACGTTGCGATAACTATGTACATTAATATTTATTGCAATTATTAAAAGGTGTTACCTAAGAAATATTTTAAATAAAAAAATCATTATTACTTTTTTTTTTTAAGTTATTGAAATATATTTTTTAAGGTTTTGTAATATTATTATTATACATTTTAAGCAGCGTTACGAAATCATTTCCGTTTCTCTTATTTTTTTAATTTGAATTTTTGTGTATAAATATTTCAAGTTTATATTTACTAACCAGCTTTAAGAAAAAAATATTTATATTTATTTTTGTACTTAAATAATAATAAATGCCTTCTTTTAGATTTGTTGATATAGATTTTTTTTAATTTTGTCCTGATGTTAAATTACGACTTTCTCTTCTTTCATTCATAGCCTGACTTATTTCCTTTAGCTTTATTTTAAGGATTTTTTATTTCCTATTATACGAGGGCGGATCAATAAGTCCGTAACTTTTTGAATGAAACACAGTGTTTTTTTTGCAAAACAAAAAATTATCTTTCAAAAAAATTTCCTTTTAACTCAATACACTTAGTCCAATGTTTCTCCAGTTTTCATATCCCTTTCAAAAAATAGAATTTTTTGAGGTCCTTAAAATAGACAATTATTTGGTCAATAATTTCATCGTTGGAGCTGAATCTCTTTCCACCGAGTTATTTCTTTAGGTTTGGATATAGGAAGTAGCCACTAGGGGCTTAATCCGGAGAATATGGCGGATGAGGTACCAATTCGTAGCCCAATTCATAGATTTTTGCCATTGAGACTGCACACGTGTGCACCCGTGCATTATCTTGATGAAAAAGAATTTTTTTCTTCGCCATATGGGGTCGTTTTCTTTTTAAATCCTCATTAAATCGGTCTAATAAGTTGGTATCATATTCGTCTTTTATTGTTTTTCCCTTTTGAAGGTAATCGATGTGGATTATCCCGCGTGCATCCCAAAAACTGTTGCCATCACCTTATTGGCCGACAAACTTACCTTGGCCTTTTCCGGAGCAAACGCGGCACCCATCATGCAGACAACTTTCTTAAGCCCAGCTGATCATTTAAAATCAAAACCACGCTGTCATATGAAATGCCTATGGCATCAACAATCTCTCGCACTTTTACTCTTCGGTCGGCCAACACTATATCGTAGATTTGTCCGACATTTTCGGGTGTACTGACCTCAATTGGCCGTCCAGAACGTTCAGCGTCATTTGTACTTGTGCAACCACAACGAAAGTCAGTAAACCACTTTTTTTACCATTGAAATCGATGGTGCAGAGTGCCCGTAGTATTTATCGAGCTTTTCCTTGATTTGATTGACGGTTTTTTTTTTCGCAAAAAATAATGTTTAATGAGAAGACGAAATTCACTTTTTTCCATTTTTAGAGAAATACATTAGGCTGTATGTTTTGAACAGCTGTTAAACGCAAAGCAAATGACGACATTTGCTCAAAATTTGACAACAGGTGGTACTTGATGGGAACAGTGTTGCATTTCATATAACTACTAGGGAAGTTCGAAAAGTCACGGAAATATTAATTCGCCTTCGTATTGTACTTGAATTTTGCTTAAAAATGTTACAATGTATGGTGTAGTTATAGAAGTTGACTGCTAATTCCTAGGAAAGGATCAAATATAAGTAATTGTTTCAATATGGAAATATATGTATATATTTATCTCTAATCTTTTTTAAAGTTAACATAATATTTTGCTCCTGAGTAAAGCTCTCTTTAAAAGTATTTTATTTTTCTTTTTATTCTTTTGTTTTTGTAAACTCTCTAAGCATATTTAAAAACTTAAAAAGCATTAAAAAGGACCTTATTACTTTAACCTCTTTTGCTTCTGTAAAGTAGGGTATTACATGTTCGCTTTTAATCCACCCTAAATTGTTTTCTTTTTTTTTACTTTTATTTTGGTTTATTTCTTTCATTTTCTACTCATTAAAGTATCACTTGAGACATAAATATCCCCGAGTTTCTATGTTCTTTGGCGTGTTTAATTTGCTCTTAAATTGTATATAATTTCAACTGTAAGCTATTCGAGAGTGTTTATGTAGGTGTGTACTTAAAAGTTTCTATGTTTGTGTGTATGCAAGTGTATAAGTTGTTGTATTAGTAAATCTTTTTTTTAAGTATTAAATAATATTTCTCTATGTATATTTGTTTATAAAAAAAGAAATGTGTATGTAAGTAAGATTTTGTTGTTGTTGTTTTTGTTCTTGTTTATTATTTAAGTACATACTAAAGGTTCAAGCCATAACGTAATGTACATAGTGTAACAGGAAACAAAGCTGTAACAATAAACAGGCATCAACAGCAACAACAATATAAACAATATTACAAACATCATATATTTATGTTTGTATATGTGTATTAACTCAATACTTATACAACAGCTTATGAATAAACACAAACGTAAAAATATAAAAAATAAAAATAATGAAAAAGTGTTAAAGCATAAAAGTTGATATGAAGTATACTTCCTCTATTTTAGTATTATTACGTTTTATTTTTTCTTCTTTTTGCTTCAATTTCAGGCTTTTTATTATAAAACAAAAATTATACCATGAATTATTCGTTTGTTTATATTTTCTACAACAGTTAACTTAAAAAGAGTAAAAAAAAAAAAATAATTACGAACAATTTTAATGACTTTTCCTTGTAGGGATTTAAGGAAGAATAAAAAAAGAAAACAATTACAATTAGTTTTGAAATTTTATTTAAAAGTATAGAAATTCAGTACAATTTATTTGTAGTGATTTGAAGGGAGAAAAAAGAATTATTACATTAAAATAAATAAGTTTTGCAATAGGAACTGCAAAAACTAAAAGAATTAGGCTATATGTGAGATATTAAAGAAATGGAATAATATGAGATCCGAAGTATTAAATTTTCCCTGAATCTAACTTTTAGATCATTTAGTATATTAATGATTGGTTATGACTAAAACTAAAAATTGCCTCTGTGCAGGACATACGGACGGACTTAATTATGCCATCAAAATGGTTCAAAATGATATAGCAAACATATATGAGAAAATTGCTATTATAAGGTTTATAGTCCTGTAAATGTTTATCATGATTACTTAATTAATTTGGAAGTTATTAATAAAATTGATTTGGCATCAATGCAGTTTTTCTACTAAATATTTACAGATTTTAATTAAAATGTATTACTTATCACAACGTTTTGATTAATATCTCTGAATCGAATTAATCTATTACAATGAATATTTCTACGAATTTATCTAAGATAATATTATATAATACGCGATTTACCATAGATCATTATAAATTTATACCGATGACATATAAGGTCCGTCCGGCAGTCTTTACGGAAAATTAAATTTTAACCGCAAATAGTGTTTTATTATAAGACCGTGAGATCATTACTTTCACACATGAAAAAATTAATATACGTACAAAATTAAAGACCAAACGTAGTAAATCTACGTACTCAGTTTTTCTCTAGGACGTCAAATTTCCTCTAAAAAGTACATCAAAGTTTCTAAGGATACACAAATAAAAAAAAATTATAAAATATTTATGAATATTATATCAACCCAATATGGGTATCAAATGAAAGCTATAAATCTCTGCAATAGAAAGAACTTTTTATTTAAATGTTGCATTAAAAAAACTAGAGAATATTCTTTTGAAAATGTTAACTTTTACTATGTATTTTCAAGTATACATCAGCTAGCAAAACTCACTGTCACACGTGAGAATAGTTTTAATCAATTAAATTATTTACACTAATTCTTTAAGTAAAAGGCCTCAATATTCCTATTACTATTGCTCCCAATGTCTTAAAATATTCAATATAATTTAAGCCTATGTAATCAAAAATAACAATAAGTTTCAAATTCAAAGAGAGTTTACCAAAAAATTTGCAAGTGGTTTTAGCTCAAATTTTCTAATATTATGGAAAATATTTACAAGATTATTGTTTGAAATTTTTTTATTTATTATAAAAAATGAACAGATTTATGACCAGTAAATTACAAACATTTCCCATTGAGCCTTCGGCTTAAAATTCGCATCAAACTCTAAAATAGTTCTGTTCATTGTCACCTGGTAAATATCGTGTGGGTTTGAATCATTCCATATTGAGCAATTTAGCATGTTAATATGTTTACTTCTTCCACCAAAAATTGGATTCCTCTTTTTCTATGGTCAGTAGCTTCAAGGTCTTGGATCAGTAAGATACAGGCCCAAATAATATGTTTAATTATTTTGATCTCAATCTCAATATTTTACAATATTTCGGAGTGTATTTCTCTTAGACTTCTTTGGTCTATTCTTAATAGCTTTTCAGTACATCTAGTTTATGTTCAAAGTTTTTGACTCTTTTTCTTGTCTTCTTTTTCGCTTCAGGATTTGTCAGTTTTGCTTAAGATCCACTATTTCATCTCTCTATGTTACTGAAAGTTTGGGGGTACTACATCCATCGCAAAGACAAATTTTGTAACTCTTAGACACTTGGATTTTAAACGGCTTCCTTTTTTATCGTAAAGTATATAAATCAAGTCAGAATTACTATCAGAAATGTCATAGCGATGTCCGTCCTGCCGTCTGTACAACTAACTGTCATTATAAACATTGTAGTCAATACTTATATGTATAGGGCATTTTGGAAAGCTTGTTTATTATTTCACTCTGGGTCGAAGATGGCTTAATTCAGGGCAAAAAGTTTACATTTCATTTTTTTCATTGTTCAATAAGTGGCACAAAATTATTTCTGGAATTTAAATTTTTTTTTGGAGAAAAATTTGATGTCCGTCCTTCCGTCCGACTGTTTGTTAATTTTTGCAAATTTTGTTTTTGGACTCAATAAATATATCGACTTTTTTTTATTCGATAAATAATTTGTTTTTTAAAAAAATAAGATGATCGCAAAAATAAGTACCAAAAAATTATTTCTGGAATTTTTAATTTTTTTTTTTTGGAGAAAATTTTGATGTCCGTCCTTCTGTCCGACTGTTTATTATTTTTTTAAATTTTTTATTTTTTAAATTTATTTTTTGGACACAATAAAGATATTGACTTTAAATTTTCTTTATTCGATAAATAATTGTTTATTTTGTTTTTTTTTTGTAAAAATTAAGTCACAAATTCGAATGCATATAAATCGAAAATTATATGAGATAAATATTATATAAAAACATGTTTTCAAAGGTTTTATCAAAAGCTTTAAGATGATATAAAAATCTTTAAAATCGATTAAGGAAAACAACTTTGACTAATGAACATTTTCTATGTCTGAGATACTATACTTTGAATTTCAAAGCTCCGCTTCGGATACGTATGTAGAGACCTCCTTCCAAACTTAAAATTGTCTTCTCCTTTGTTATGTACATCCAACTAACCGATTAGAAGTTACAGATATTGTCAAACATTTTCTTTTCTGCAAGCGAAATGTTTACTTAGAAGGACCGAAGGACGGACAGTCAGACAAGAGTACTGATGCTGCTAAGTAGTTTTGTAAATGATTTTAAAGTAAATAGTTTAAGAAGAATGATGCAGGATCATTAATTTCTTCATTGCATATATCAGTAGGGTATAAAAGTAAAAATTATAGTATTAGCTAAAACTGTCAAAAACCCTTACACTAATTTCTAATATTTTTTAATAAATTTTAAGAGGATTTAGCAAATAAAAATTAATATTCATACCAGTATTTGTTATTTCCTCAAAATATTTCAATAAATCTTATAAAACACTAATCCTAGCTTGTCTTTATAAAATACCACATTTAAGCTTCTTAAATTTACTCCCTACCATAAATTTAACTTTTTTTAAACTTGATGAATAATGTTCTTAATTTTCAATTGCCTCTGTTATTGAAACAAACTAAAATAAATACAAATATTTATTTATATATGTATGTTTGTATGTACTTCAATAAAAATCTTCTAACCCTTATTGTTTTTGTTTAACAAAAAAAAAAACTTAAAATTGCAATTGTTTATTTTATATTTGTTAGCAAATGTTATTGCGTAAACCACTTTTACTGGCAATATTACTTCAACCTACTAATAAAAATAAAGAAAAATGTTTATAAAAATACACACACATTTATATATCTAGTACTCACATATATTCATATGTTTGTTAGTATACCATATATGTATGTGTAGATTTTGAAATGACAAGAAAACTCTACTTACTACATTTACAACATTGAACTAAACCCTTTTTTGTTTTTGAAGTTCAGTTTAGTTTAGTTAAGTTTTTGCTCTAGTCTTTGTTTTTCTGCAAAAAGTTATTTTTGTTGCTTTTTTATATTTATTATATGCTTAAGTATCAACATACTTTAAGACAGAGGTTCTTAAAGATTCTTTTCAAGAAAAAGAGTTTGGAGGAGATTAATTATGAAACAATTCTAATGTTAAAATTTAGTAAATGCTGTACAAATTCTTTGAAACTTTTAATAATTTGGGAATCACTGCTTAAGTACATATGCAATTTATGAGACCAAATAAGAGAATGATAATGTTCTTTTTGTTTATATGTATACTACATATATGTATGTATGTATGTATGTATGTATGTATGTATGTATGTATGTATGTATGTATGTATGTATGTATGTATGTATGTATGTATGTATGTATGTGTGTATGTATGTATGTATGTATGTATGTATGTATGTATGTATGTATGTATGTATGTATGTATGTATGTATGTATGTATGTATGTATGTATGTATGTATGTATGTATGTATGTATGTATGTATGTATGTATGTATGTATGTATGTATGTATGTATGTATGTATGTATGTATGTATGTATGTATGTATGTATGTATGTATGCATGTATGTATGTATGTATGCATGTATGTATGTATGTATGTATGTATGTATGTATGTAGTATATGTTATTTACTTACATATTGTAGTTGTTAAAGAGGTTTGAGTTTCTTGTGTTGTTGTTATTGTTGTTTCTTTTGCTGCTGTCTAAACAATCATAGTTGATGTTACATGTAGCCATTGTTTGTGTTGTTGGCTTTATTTTTAAGCTTCAAATGTCATTGCATATTTATTGTCATTGTCGTTAGTTCTTTTTTTTTTTTTTTTCTTGGTTTCAAATGCAATAAAGAGTGTAATGAAAAAAATAATATGAAAATAAAAAGAAATAAGTTAGAATAACTAGAAGTATGTTTGTAGATTTGTTTAGGTATGTAGTATTAAATCCTTTTCTATCAACAAAGTATACACACTGTAAAATTCTTACAAATACTTATACATAGAGTAACAACCCCACAAAATTATAGTTAAAAATTAAAAAAAAAAAAAAAAAATTAAGAAAATATTTCACTACAAAGAAAGCTCTTAAATGATTCGGTTAGATAATGTTTAATTTAAATTTATAATTAATCTAATATGTTTGCTGGGTAATTAAGTGATTATTGTTTACATATTATATATATGAATATTTATGTTTTAGTACTGAGCGCTTAGAATTAAAATTAGTTCAATTTGTAGTATTTGTGCATAGATCAGTATCAATTAGTGCTATAATACGAATTATATTTACTTTTAAAGCTCGGTACTGTGGGAAATGCTGGATGGCAATATGATCATAAATACTTTTTTAAAATTTTTGATATTTAATAAAATTTTTAAATTAACTTTAAAACTAATATAACATAAAATATTGTGTGAAAATATTGCAAAATTCCTACCAATATAACTGTCTTAAAATCTTTGCTAAATTTAGTATATTCTAAATGGGAAATCTTTGAACAGAAAACGTATATGTTTAAAACCAAAGACTGTTATCTTATGTTTTTAATTTTTAAAATTGTATTTGCGAATATCTCTTGATACAGCCAGAGGTTATTTAATCATTGTCTCTGGGCCGGACGTACGGACATATATCCGGTTTAAAATATCATGGCAAACATATTCAGTTTAATAAATAAATAGCACTTTAAATTTTTACCATTGATTTCTGAGTTCTTAATAAAAATGTCTTGGTATCTATAAATTTTTTTTACTATATATTTTATTTTTTCAATTAAAAAATACTTATTTGCATTAAAGTGTGTTACAACATGTTTATTAATTTTTCAGAATCCAATTAGACTATTGCAATGAAAATGTGTATATGTCTAGATGGGATGCTACTAAATAATATACCATTAATTGCATAAAAATTATAAAATTATATGGTGGCCACAATATGTCTGTCCGGCTGTCCTTCCGAAAATTATTCTTTAACTCTAAATTTTGTTCCATTTGGTTTCAATCATTTTACATGTTTCATCTTTTACACTAATTCCTTAAGTCAAGGATTTTAATGTTCATACCCTCATTCATCCAAATGTTATAAATTCTTAATATAATTGAAACTTATGTAATGAAATAATAATAAATTTCAAATTGAAAGAAAGTTTCCCATAATAACTAATAATATTCTTAAAATAATCTCAAGATTATTTTTGCTAAATTTTGTTCAGTCACTATTTAGAATAAAACGAGAGAAAAAGATATAGTCGGTCAGGCCCGACCATATGATACCCTACACCATTGTGTACATTATAATTCGGGGAGGGTTCTTTTATTAGACTTGGAGTCAAATGTGGACCGATACTCATAAGTATAAAATAAAACATACGAATACAGAATATTACGTTGATGCTGACATTTATATGAATTTATTCACTTTTGGGTGATACCCGAAAGAGGGCCTTATATGGGAGCTATGGTAAATTATGGACCGATCTTTGTAAAATTTGGCACTATCATTTATGTTCTTATAAAACTTATTTGTGTCGAATATTAACTTGATACTAACATTTTAATGGGATTTATGCACGTTAAAGTGATTTTCTGAAAAGGGGTTTATATGGGAGCTATGGTTAATTATGGACCGATCTTTTTAAAAATTGGCACACTTATTTAGACTTATACGAAACTTATGCCAAATTTCATTGAAATATTGATATATTTAAAGGATTTATGATCGTTAAACCCTTTTCCGGGAGGACATTTGTATGGGGGCTAGGTGAAATAATGGACCGATCATAACCAATTTCAATAGGCTTTGTCTCTGGACTATAAGAAACCTGTGTACCAAATTTCATTAACTTTGGTTTAAAATTGCGACTTGTAGTTTGATTACAAGGTTTACATGGACGGACAGACGGTCAGACGGACAGACGGACGGACGGACATCGTTAAATCGACTCAGAAAGTGATTTTAAGCCGATTGGTATAAATTAAGGTGGGTTTTAGACAAATATTTTTGGGTGTTACAAACATTAGCACAAACGCATAATACCGTCCCCACCTATGGTGGTGTAGGGTATAAAAAGTTACTTATGAAAGGAGAATAACAAAAATTTCCCACTGTGTTCTGATCGTTTATAGCTTTCGACATTAATCAGTAACTAAAAGCTACGTTACTTTACCGTAAAGGTCGCTCTACGTTTTTCGTGATAGTTGTAAGAACAGTATTGACAGCTTTTTATTTTAAATTGTACATTTTTTTTGCTGTTTTTTCACTAGAAAAATTGTTAAAATAATTTAAATAAATCGTAGAGTTAAATTAATTTTAAATTAAAAATTTTTGTCATAAAAGCACAAATTTCGTTTTGTATACAAATCACTAAAATACAAATCAATAAATCTAGCGATTTTCAAGCTGATTGAGATTTACTGGACTATGTTGATGTTGATGTGTACAAAATAACAACATAGTATTTGCTACTTTCACGTTTTTTGACGTAAAACCAATATAACGTTCCATTTACGGTAGAGTAATGGAGCCTTAAGACTGGTTAGTCGCATGACTTCGGAAGTCAGTTTAAATTGCAGTATGTGTCCTAAAATGGCCTGCAGAATTTCGTTTATTATGGCTTTTTGTTTAATTCAATATTTGTTTATTCAATAATGTACGTCGTTGATAAATAGAAGTATTTCCTATAATTGGAGTTTAATTCCAACTGCTTTGGAGTTCAGACAATCAACAAAAGTTGTTTTTAAGATCTTTTGTCATATTATTTTTATGTCTAGGTCAGCAAAATTTTTCATGTTATTGTGCTTGGGAGGACAAATTCTATTTGCCTAAGGTTCTACCTCATATATTTACAAACATGTGTGTATAAGGAGGTTGCTCAATAAGCTATTCGGCAATAATTTTGGAGAAACTTTTTATTATGTATATAACATCTCAAACTTCAAATTTCTATGCCATATAAAGTCTTTTGAACAATAGCCATCAGTGTGTCTTTTCGAAGTCTGACAGTCATCGAAATTTCTTAAGCTCCCAGACCATTTTATTTCCTTATATTATTGGAAATCATCTAAATATAAGCTTTTTATTCCGTATAAAATTCTATTGGCTTTTTATACCAACAAAAATCATTTCAGCAATATCCGTTTGGATGTCTTTCAGTTTGTGTGATGAAAAATAATTTTTCAATCTCACGGATCATTGCAACTAACTCTGTTTAATTATTTATTTATATTGATTACAAGGACCTACATAAAAATTTGTTATTTTTTTATAAAAGTACCAAAATTTGTTTTCTTATTCTTAGAAAACTTCTCTAATTGATATTTGACGGTATGTCTTTCCATCTATCCTTGATCGGATCGATTTTTCAAGCTTTTGTACTATTACAACTATTTTTACACTTAGCTATATTGATTGTAGTTATAAATTAATTATATTAGATTATGATCTAGAATGATCCTTTTGTTATACCTGACGCTTAGCAAAAGCTTTTCAATTATATCTGTTTGGATGTCGGTCTGTCTGTCTTTATTGAAATTGAGTTACCTAAGCTAGCGGACCATTGTAACTTTTTATGTTTTGCCATAGTTATATTGATTGTAGTTACCAGTAAATAAATTCGTTCTTTTCTAAAAACATCCTAAAATATAGTAATAGTTTCATATGCTTAGAAATGTATTGTTTCGCTCTAACCATCTTGATGTCTTTCCGTCAGTATGTTGAAATTGAATTTGCAAAGCTCATGGTCTGTAACAATTATTTTTGTAACCAAAATTCAATTGCTGGCTGCGACGAAAAGCTTGTTATTATAATCCATTGGCAAATGATGGACTTATTAGGCTTTCTTAAGATTTTTGCAAAAATAGTTTTAAATTACGACTTAAAAGAAAAAAATTAAATTTTTTTAGAAAATGTATTTACAATTCAACAAAAAAATTAAGTTGCTACTTTATCCAAAATTTTGCTAAATATTTATTAAATATTCTTATATTTTCTATTTCAACGACTAATCGAATAATTTTTATTCGACTTATAAACATAACATAACTACAAATACATATACTATATGTATGTATAAACCTTGTCGCATGGTTTTAAAAAGGCTTATGGTAAATTGTTTAGAAATGCTTAAGTATACATACATATGATTATGTACATACTTACATAAATACTTATATAAATATAAACTTATACATATATAGAATGTCTACATAACATCTGTATAAAAATATTAACAGTATTTTTTACTTACGAACCTTACTACTAAATACCACTACATATACTTACTTACTCAACTGACTGCCATTTTTATGCGGAAATAAAAACTGCTAGTATACTTACTTATATATACATACATAGCAACATACATATAATTGTGTATAAGTACATCCGTATGCAACGGATGTATATATAAAAACGCGTGTATAAACCTTATTTTATATATTTGTTTGTATATGTATATAGTAATATTCTCTTAGTACATATTCTAAGCGAAAGTTGATTGTTTTTTTTTTTTTTTAGTTTAGTTGCCTTTGTTTTTCTTTCATTTTGTTATTGTTCGAGTAGTTCAAATGGAAAATCATTTATTTGCTTCGTTTGTGTTTTTTTCTTTTTTTTATAAAGAACACAAACAAACGGAACAAACACAAACCAAACAAATGAATGTATAAAAATAAAAAATAAAGAGAAGAAACAAAGCAAAAATAAATTGTCTAGAAGTAATCGTTGCATAAAAGGCAATTTAAAAAATATATATAAAAAAAATTTACGCTAATCAGTGGGTGTATCTACGTATATAGATTTGCTGTTTGTTATACATTCTCTTGTTATTCCAGCATTTTCCCTTGACACAACAAAAAGACTTTGTGAGGGAAAACGTTAATGCTAATAGTCAACCAACCAAACAACTATCTAACAAACTTGGTTGTCTTCTAATACAGATTGCTTAGAGTAGTAAATAGAAAGAAGCATTAAATGAAAGTTAATATGTTTTTATGCATAATAAATTTTAAATTGTTAATAATTTTAAAATTTCCTTTTATGTTTTTTTTGTAAAAGAACAGCTTGTTTCTTTTTTTTATATTTTGTATTATTGTTGAAAGGAAACCCCTAAAGTAGGCTACACAATTTTGATGTAACATTTATAGAGCTTTAGAGCAAGTTTTTATTCGGCTTTTTCTTTTTTTGACAAAGACGTTTTTGTAAGATTTTTCTTTTATTTAGAGAAAACTATTAAAGATAAATATAAAAATAAAACATATTGAAAATTTTCTTTAAAAAGAAAATTTATCGAAAATTTTCTATAAAAAGAAAATTTATCGAAATTTTTCTATAAAAAGAAAATTTATTGAAAATTTCTATAAAAAGAAAATTTGTTAAAAATTTCCTATAAAAAGAAAATTTATTGAAAATTTTCTATAAAAAGAAAATTTATTGAAAATTTCCTATAAAAAGAAAATCTATTGAAAATTTCCTATAAAAAGAAAATTTGTCGAAAATTTACTATAAAAGGAAAATTTATCGAAAATCTATAAAAAGAAAATTTATCGAAAATTTTTTATAAAAGAAAATTTTATCGAAAATTTCCTATAAAACGAAATTTTATCGAAAATTTCCTATAAAACGAAATTTTATCGAAAATTTCCTATAAAACGAAATTTTATCTAAAATTTCCTATAAAAGGAAATTTGATTGAAAATTTCCTATAAAAAGAAATTTTATCGAAAATTTCCTATAAAAAGAAAATTTATTGAAAATTTCCTATTAAAAGAAAATCTATTGAAAATTTCCTATAAAAAGAAAATTTATCGAAAATTTTCTATAAAAGAAAATTTATTGAAAATTTTCCTATAAAAGAAAATTTATTGAAAAATTTCCTATAAAAGAAAATTTATGGAAAAATTTCCTATAAAAGAAAACTTTATCGAAAATTTCCTATAAAAAGAAAATTTATTGAAAATTTCCTATAAAAAGAAAATTTATTGAAAATTTCCTATAAAAAGAAAATTTATCGTAAATTTCCTATAAAAGGAAATTTATCGAAAATTTCCTATAAAAGGAAATTTTATCGAAAATTTTCTATAAAAGGAAATTCAATCGAAAATTTCCTATAAAAGAAAATTTGATCGAAAATTTCCTCTAAAAGGAAATTTGATTGAAAATTTCCTATAAAAACAAAATATATAAAAAATTTCCTATAAAAAGAAAATTTATTGAAAATTTCCTATTAAAAGAAAATCTATTGAAAATTTCCTATAAAAAGAAAATTTATCGAAAATTTTCTATAAAAGAAAATTTATTGAAAAATTTCCTATAAAAGAAAATTTATTGAAAAATTTCCTATAAAAGAAAATTTTATCGAAAATTTCCTATAAAAAGAAAATTTATTGAAAATTTCCTATAAAAAGAAAATTTATCGAAAATTTCCTATAAAAGGAAATTTATCGAAAATTTCCTATAAAAGGAAATTTTATCGAAAATTTTCTATAAAAGGAAATTTAATCGAAAATTTCCTATAAAAGAAAATTTGATCGAAAATTTCCTTTAAAAGGAAATTTGATTGAAAATTTCCTATAAAAACAAAATATATAAAAAATTTCCTATAAAAAGAAAATTTATCGAAAATTTCCTATAAAAAGAAAATTTGTTGAAAATTTCCTATAAAAAGAAAATTTGTTGAATTTCCTATAAAAAGAAAATTTGTTGAATATTTCTTATAAAAAGAAAATTTATCGAAAATTTTCTATAAAAGAAAATTTATTGAAAATTTCCTATAAAAGAAAATTTATTGAAAAATTTCCTATAAAAAGAAAATTTATCGAAAATTTCCTATAAAAGGAAATTTATCGAAAAATTCCTATAAAAGGAAATTTTATCGAAAATTTTCTATAAAAGGAAATTTTATCGAAAATTTACTATAAAAGAAAATTTGATCGAAAATTTCCTCTAAAAAGAAAATTTATCGAAAATTTCCTATAAAAAGAAAATTTGTTGAAAATTTCCTATAAAAAGAAAATTTGTTGAAAATTTCCTATGAAAAGAAAATTTTTTGAAAATTTCTTACAAAAAGAAAATTTATCGAAAATTTTCTATAAAAGAAAATTTATTGAAGATTTCCTATAAAAGAAAATTTATTGAAAAATTTCCTATAAAAGAAAATTTTATCGAAAATTTTCTATAAAAGAAAATTTATTGAAAAATTTCCTATAAAAGAAAATTTATTGAAAAATTTCCTATAAAAAGAAAATTTATCGAAAATTTCCTATAAAAGGAAATTTATCGAAAATATCCTATAAAAGGAAATTTTATCGAAAATTTTCTATAAAAGGAAATTTAATCGAAAATTTCCTATAAAAGAAAATTTGATCGAAAATTTCCTCTAAAAGGAAATTTGATTGAAAATTTCCTATAAAAACAAAATATATAAAAAATTTCCTATAAAAGAAAATTTATCGAAAATTTCCTATAAATAGAAAATTTGTTGAAAATTTCCTATAAAAAGAAAATTTGTTGAAAATTTCCTATAAAAAGAAAATTTGTTGAAAATTTCTTATAAAAAGAAAATTTATCGAAAATTTTCTATAAAAGAAAATTTATTGAAAATTTCCTATAAAAGAAAATTTTATCGAAAATTTCCTATAAAAGGAAAATTTATCAAAAATTTCCTATAAAAGGAAAATTTATCGAAAATTTCCTATAAAAGGAGAATTTATAGAAAATTTTCTCCTATAAAAAGAAATTTTAACGAAAATTTCCTATGAAAAGAAATTTTAACGAAAATTTCCTATGAAAAGAAATTTTAACGAAAATTTCCTATAAAAAGAAATTTTATCAAAAAATTTCCTATAAAAAGAAATTTTATCGAAAATTTCCTATAAAAGGAGAATTTATCGAAAATTTTCTCCTATAAAAAGAAATTTTAACGAAAATTTCCTATAAAAAGAAATTTTAACGAAAATTTCCTATAAAAAGAAATTTTATTGACAATTTCCTATAAAAAGAAATTTTATCAAAAATTTCCTATAAAAAGAAATTTTATCAAAGATTTTCTATAAAAAGAAATTTTATCGAAAATTTTCTACAAAAGGAAATTTTATCGAAAATTTTCTATAAAAGGAAATTTTATCGAAAATTTTCTATAAAAGAAAATTTTATCAAAAATTTTCTATAAATAAAATTTTATAAAAAATTTTCTATAAAAGAAAATTTTATTGAAAATTTCCCATATAAAATGAAAATTTATTGATAATTTCCTATAAAAAGGAAATTTATCGAAAAATTTCCATAAAAAGATATTGATATCTTCAAACAAATATTCCTCTTTGAACTAAAATTGTTTTTTACTTTATAAAAATATTTCTAACACCCTTTCCTTTTACTTAATTTTAAAATAATTTAAAGTATTTTGTTTTATCTTTCCTTACGGGTAATTTAAGTACTTTTAGAGAGTATTGTTAGCTAAATGGAATTTTTAATAAGTTTATTCCTAATGTTTGTTTCAGGAATAAAAACAGCAAAAGGAAAAACTCTGCATTAACAGTCAAACTATTTTAAAGCTGCAGTTGTTGTCTTAAAATTATTTAGTTGTTTTAATTTTTTTTGTTTGTTAGTTTGTTGTTAACATTTTGTTAAAGCAGCCATTTAGACAAGTATACGTATGTAGTCTAGGAGAAGCTAGTTTGACTCTTCTATAATACATTTTGTATTTAGTTTCATTTTTGTTCTAAAGCAAATATCTGAAAAACTATAGACATTTGTAACAACTACTTAAGTAGTGTACAGAAAGTTAGTTTTTCTTCCCACTTTATATACTTAAATTTTAAATTTAATTTTTTAACTTTAAAGTCAAAAGTTTTCTTTAGGGGTTATCCATTTGTTATCTTCATTTCGTTTGCAATAATAGCTTTTAATTTGAAACTGATGTTAAAAGTCAAATTAACAAATAAGTTTTTATTTTTATTTTTTGTTATTTCAGACAATTAAGTTTTTTTTTACTTATTTAGGAGGAATAAGTAAAATGAAAGAGAAGATAAACAATTAAGTCAAGCGTGTAATTTTAATTTGAAATATAATGTTTTTATTATTTTTTTATTTTTTATTTAAGGATAAACAATTGCATTCCTCACGTGGCATTATTATCTCAAATCAAACTCTGGTGCTGCAGGGTATATCGAAATCATCACATGGCCAGTATTTTTGTCGTGCTACCAACATACAAGGCAGTGTATCGAGTAATGAAGTTTATTTAGATGTTAAATGTAAGTATGATTATATAAAAAAAAAATTATTTGATTCTTTAGAGAAGTTAGATTTAAAGATTTAAGATTAAAATTTATTTAAAGAAATATATAATAATGAAATTTTAAAGTTTATATAGTTTGAAATTTGGTAATAACTGTGATAAGGAAAAAATTGTTATAATTAAGTTACTTTTGGAACCTGGGTAATGATTAAACAGCATTGTCAATAACTTTTTCTAACAAACATTCCAAATTTTTAGATTTCAGACAGAAAGCAGACATGCAGATGCTCAGACAGAGAGACACCATTATCTTGACTTTATATACAGATAGACAGACATCATTAGTTTGACTTCCATATCTAAAAATTGTATAGATTACATATCAGAGGAATATTGTATAAAATTTAAAAGGAACGAGGAATACTTTTAGGGGTAATTATTTAAACATTTATATTACACACTTTAGGAAGGTTTATCATTGGCAGTGGTCAGAGCTTTTTAATTTTAGTATTTTTACACGATTAAAATATGAAATAAATATAAAACTACTATCAAAAATTTATACAATTAAAATAATCTAAAACCTATGATTTTATGCAGACAGACAGACGGACAGACAGAGCAAGAACATTATTTTAACTCTCTTACCTATATAGATTATTCATGTTGCGTTAGGTGAATATTTTATGACATACAAGGGACAATTAATGTATACCTTTGCAAGCTTTGCTGAATGCTATAACACCACGGCATACTTTTAGGAATTGTTTTAAAATTTCTTTTGTTTAGAGATTTTTACAGTGATAAAGATTCTTAATACTAATAAATTTTTACCATAATTATGATATGAAATAAATCTAACTGCTTAAAAATTTAGACAAATAAATAAATTTAAATACTTCTTTATATCACTAGCAAAGAGAATACATTTTAATATGGATTTCATATAGTCAGACGGATGGAAGGACAGAGATATGTGTTTCGTTTACACACATTTTGCCTATGTTGTCTATATATTTATAGATTATGGATTATATATGCTGCCACATATAAATATTGTAGGAATTACAAAACAAATAATAAATTAATTTATAACTTTCAACGAATGTCAATGCATACATTTAGGGGTAACTATTTGAAAATATTTATTATTATGAACCGGATTTACATGAATTTATACATTTAAAATAAGTTCCTGAAATATGTTTTTAGTCATTTACATTTATATTAGTGTACATTAAAAAAAAAAAAAAATCTTAGTATAAATTATAAATTTTTTAAAACAGGTTTAGAGGTTTATTTCAAATCAATAAATCTATTAAATACGTTCTTTGAACATAAATATTTTGTTTTTCCTGTTTAAAATAAGTATTTATGGCCACATTTTTCGCTTTCTAATATGCAAAAGGGGAAACAGGAGAGTTATAGGCCGAATTTCTTTTTTTAAACTAAGCCCCCAAAAAATATACTATAATGAATATTTTTTGTTTATAAATGTTTCTAAAAGCATATTTTAAGGGCTTATTTTGTAGAGATAAATGCCTGTAAATCCTTGCCCTACCTAATACAGACGTAAGAGTAATTTGATGTTTGAAATGATCCTTAAGTTTTTAGCTAAAACTTTTGTTAAAAATTTTTTACAAATAAAGGAATTTATATATATTTGTACAATCACAAGCTACAAGATCTCTAAAGACTATAAATAATAAATCTGCATACTCGGTTCTTAAGGACATTTAATTTCCTCCCAAAGGGAATTGAAAGTTGTGAAGCATTTTTAAAAACAATTTATAAAATACCAAATGAAAACTTAGAATCTTTGCAATATAATTAATGTTTTCATTTAAGTTATAGATCACACAAATTTAAGAAAATTTCCTTTATATAAAAGTACAAAAATATATTTATTTAGTAATTTAAAAATAAATTTTAAAGAGCAACATTTTAAAAAACATATTTTTTAAACTTTTTGCTATATTATTTAAATTAAAAATATTATTACATTGCTGAGACTTTTAACTTCAATTCGACGGTCATATGAGATTGATATAATATTCCTAAATATTTTTCACTTATTTTTAAATTGTGTATCCTTCGAAATTTTCAAGTTCTTTAGTTATTTAAAAGAAATTTTAAAGCAATAATTTTACGGACTGCAAGATCTCTATATAAATAAGTAATTTAAAAAATATATCTTAATTTTGAAACTATGGAATCTCAAGAAAATTAAAGACATTTCCTTTTAACCTATTTCAATAATTAAAGCCTACTTTAAGGATCTTTTGAAAAATTCTTACAAAAATTCTGTGTCATAAACAAAACTCTCTTTGAACGTAATACAAGCTCAAGTCTTTTCCTTAGTATTTCGTACAATTCTGCACAATAATGTAACAGTGTACTTACTATAAGCACAATATTTTTTTTTACAACCTATTTTCTATTAAACTATACATATAATACTTATACTTGTATGTAATATGTAAGTAAGTTTATTGTACATAATAACCTCATATAAAATACATGAAATATACTATTATAAGCTAAATTATAAGATTTTTTTCTCTAAACTACAAACTAAAGAATAAGGTCTCTATGTATTTGCTATGCTTAACTGTAATAGCAACTTATATTACCCCTTTTTTTGTGAATAGAAGTTTGTTATATGTGGTCTGAGTAGGGATGTAAAAGATTTACTGGCATCTTTGTCAGGGCTGTTTTTTTGTTTAGATTTTCCTAGTTCTTTATTTTCATATTTAACCAGGTTGTATAGATACGCATGTATGGATATATGTATTTGTATGTACTTTAGTTGAACAATGTATTGAATTTCAACAACCTGTTCATATTCTTTTCATAGAATTTTTTATTATTTTTTTTTTTTCATAAGCAAAAAGAATGGCTATAATACTGTAGCATACACTACCTTCACATTCATAAATATTTGTAAGTATGTATGTACGACGTACATACTTACATTGTACGTATATACAAAATCATACATTAATAGTATAATTTCAGTATAAGGCATTTTCTAATGTTTTTTTGTTTCAAATACATATAATACCTCTAGCAAAGAAGGTAAGAAATTATAAGGAAGAAACAAAAACAAAAAATAGAAATACAAGTACCTATATGAAATTGGTACACATAAGTTAAGAAACTCATAATTTAAATGAAAATTTTTAAAGTCTGCTTTAAGGTGTTTTAGCATTAAATACATTTTTGTGGCATAAATTAAATAAAAAATAAAAATGAATGCAACTTAGAATATATAAAGATCTTTATTATAAATCAGATTTTAACATATTTTAATACATTGTAGTAATTGTTGCAACATAAAATTTGCTAGCTTAGTCATTCATGGACCAACTTCTGTGGCCAATCTTTTTTAACGTTTTCTTGAGGCCTTTTTTTAAGGCCTCACAATATGTATTTAAATCTTAAAACTAAAGACTACTTTATCTCTAACGAGTGCATGTTCAAGTGAATTATTTGTCCTCTTAATAACGGAGTGGAAAATTGGCTCTAGGAAGCCTTGAATACGATCGAACTTCAGTAAGAGAGGGTTGGGGTGAATCTTCAGTTTTACAATGTATTTTTCACTACGTTTTTTAAACTCGTCTTTTACAAATGGAACCTCTAAATCTCTATGGATATTCTAATTTCTTATATACCATGGTGTACCCGTCACGGTTCTAAGAATTTTTGATTGGGCCCTCTGTATAATATCGATACTCGTTTTATTGGCTGTACCCCATAATATGATACCATATGTCCAAATTGGTTTTAAAACGGTTTTATACAGGATGATTTTATTAGCAAGACTTAGTTTTGATTGGCTGTTTATTAACCAGAGAATGCTAGACTCTTCATATGAAGTCTATTGGTTTCTATATGACTACGCCACGTTAGTCGCCTATCTGAATGTATACCAAGGTATGTAACATGATCTGACTGAGGTATACTTATATTATTAAGTTTAACAGGAGGACAATTTCCTTTTCTGAGAGTGAATGCAACGTGGTTACTTTTCAATTCATTTACTCGTATACGCCAGTTTTTCAACCATGTCTTTACTCGTCGGAGGTAAATATCAAGTTGGCTAGATGCTATGTGAGGATTTTCGTGGGAACTGAGTATTGCCGTATCATCAGCAAACCTAGAAACAGTCAGTCCATCGCATACTGGTACGTCAGAAGTGTAAATTAAGTACAAGGTAGGTCCAACAACACTTCCCTGTGGGACACCTGTAAATTCTTCCGTTATATTTTACTCTAATTAAACGGTCAGATAGATAGATAGGACTCCAGCAATTTGTGGCCCTTGTGCCAAACATTGTCGATATCCAAAAAGATAGCTGAACAATATTTCTTTAATTCAAAACATTTCCTTATCTCCCCAGTTGGACGATTCACTTGTTCTATGGTTCCATGTTTTTTCACGAAAACCAAACTGGTGAACTGGGACGATATTTCTATCGTTCAAGAATGGTATAATTTTCTTTTGAAATACTTTCTCGAACAGCTTCGCCAAACAAGATAGTGGCAAAATGTTGGGAGTATTTTAAAGTTATTGCAAGTTTACTATTTTCATAGACAGACGGAGAGTCAGATTGATATCTTTAGATTTCTTATAAGAATCCAAAATCTCAATATTTCACGCTGGGGTAAATTGACATAGAAAATTTTCAAACATTAGCCAAGTTTGACACATTTTTCATTCCTCACATATCACCTTTAAGCTTTTGATAAGACCTTGGAACAATATGGTAGCATGTGCTATTTATATCATATATTATTTATCGAATTAAAGAAATTTGAAGGCAATATCATTATTGAGTCCTAAAATAGACGTATTTTGAAATTTGCAAAAATTAACAAACACACGGACGAACGGAAGGACGGACATCAGAATTCAATCCCAAAAAAAAAAAAAAACAAAATTACAAAAATTAACTTTTTTAACTTACTGATCAATATTAAAACAAAATGTAATAATCATTAAAATATTGATAACATCTTTCCCTAAATTAAGCGTCATTTTCGACTCCTTTTAATCCAATAAGCATTGCTAAAATTTTTAAAAAAAGGCATACTTTTAGGGGCAAATATTAATCATCATAAAGTAAATCAATATCTGCTTTATTTTTAAATATTTATTCCCCATATAATTTAAACGTTTAGTATTTTTTAGTAATATTTACTCCTGAAAATATTTGTTACAAAATAATAAATATTCACAAATTTTTTTTTTTACTTTTCATTCTCCATAGACCCACCTGTTTGCAAATCAGATTCAACAATAATACGCGCCGCACTTAAACAAAC
This sequence comes from Protophormia terraenovae, assembly GCA_951394005.1. NCBI lineage: Eukaryota > Metazoa > Arthropoda > Insecta > Diptera > Calliphoridae > Protophormia > Protophormia terraenovae. The sequence continues at coordinate 113,187,609 of OX596077.1, read as the reverse complement.
CATTAATATAACATGTCAAGTAGATGCGAATCCTCTTGATAATCTAAATTACAAATGGCACTTCAACAACTCACTTGAGAGTCTCATTGAATTGCCTTTAAATATGATGGGTGGTTTGGCGGCCTCACTACATACCCCCTTAAATGCAGCCAATGGAGGTGTACATCATTTGCAACAGCAACAACAACAACACCAGCAAATGTTATTACATGCGGATGCAAGTCACGCTTCCGCCGGATATTATCAACGTAGCAAAAGGAAACATATACAACAACAGCAGCAACAACAACAACAAAAGCCCATACAAGCTAAAGTTGTACATGGACGTCATGGTCGTGTTGCATTGCGTGCAGTTGCCAATTTTCAACAGCAACAACCACATATCGATAGCTGGTCAAATGTACAATTCGAAGATGATTTCGATATTGACCATCATCAACAGCATACACAACTATATGATAACCATGAGGATAGTGCCATACCTGTAGTACATCATGCTGATGATGATGATGACGTTGATAATGATGATGACGAAACCATTAATGGTGTTTATGGTGATGATTTACCTTACACCCAAATGGTCTATTCCAATTTGATATACAAAAATCATTTAGACAACAAACAACGTGGCAACAAACAACAAATACCAATCTATCAGCAGCAACAACAACTATTGCATACACAACCCCTACATGATATTACGCACAATAATCAATATCAGTTGGCCGAACGTAAACGTTTGGCAGCTTTGCATAAACAACAACATCATCGTATTGTGGTTACCACAGCTACACCACCTCCCCCACCTTCTGCAGCACCTTTGAATAATGTTTACTCGTATCACATTGAATCGTATGAAAGTTTTGGTGCCATTTCATGTGTAGCCAGCAGTCCAATGGGTCAATCACAACCATGTTGGTATCATATACAACCAGCAGGTAAGTTTTTTTTTTTATTTAATATATTTCCATGGTTTTAGTAATAAATCAAATGTATCTATTATTTATGCACTTTTAAAAGTACAAGGGTAATACAAATGCTTCTAAATGAGTATTTTTTAGGCATATTAAAAAGGAATTACTAATTACAGGAAGTGCTAATAGATTTGCTAGTATTTGATCAAACATTTTAATTTAAATGTGAAAATTTAGGTCGTAATTAATTATAGGGAATAGATAATTGCAAAAAATCTTATATTAATGTTAATTGAAATTTTGTTTTTTATACTTTATAAAAAATAAAATCAAAGGCTGTTACGAAATATGTCTTGATGAAAAATAGAATAAGAAATAAAAATGTAAATTAACATTAAAGTTTTCATATCCTCTCTTTATGCCTATATTTGCTTTAGACTACATCAGAGTATAAAGTATTATAGAGTTCTTCAAAGTAGCATAATTTGCCACATTTTAAATCATTTTAATTAAGACACCGGCGCCTATAGTACTCGAGATCCGAGTACTTTTCGGCATTTGCATAAATACAATACAAACTTTAACGGAGCTAAACAATTGAGAGCAAAACACAAAATTACACTAACACATTCAATTTTTTATATCTTCTCTTGTGCCTATCACAGTTTTAAATTAACTAAGTGTATCGCTGGGGTCAAGGCCTTGTCTAAAATAAGCGAGCAGAAAATTACTAGCTCTTGATACATTGTAATGGCTATGTTCTCTTGTGTACAAGTAATATAGGTATATATTTTTTTTTTTTTTTTCAAAAGAAGACTGAAGACTTAAAACAGTAAAGCACTTTAATATATTCTCCCTGGCAATAGTTCAACAACTAATACCATTACAATTTAATTTATATTTAATATTAACATATACTATATTTAGCATAGAAAAAAAAAAAATATATTTTAAAGCTGATTAAATGCTTTTTGTTTTAAACTTTTCAATTAAAATCGAAAATGTTTTAAATTAAAGTTGTACTTGTGTACATATTTTTTTATGTTTTTAATTTAGTTTGTTTTCACTATTTTTCATTATAATATTTATAAATTAATTTCCCATTAAAAAGTGAAAAAAGTGAATAAATTATAATAACTCATTTCACATACATATGTATACCTAAATACAAACATAATATAGAGGCAAAAAAATTGCACACGTATACTCATTTATACATATATTCATATATACATATATATGTGTATGAATAGTATATTAAAGTTCATTATTTATATTTCCCCTTTATGATTTCCTATTAATATGTATGTAAATATATATTTATACCCTACACCAACTAATGTTTGTAACGCACAGAAAAAAATTAGGACCCCCCACCAGAATCACTTTAAAAGTCAATTTAACGATGTCCGTCCATCTGTCCGTTTGGCTGGCCGTCTATGTAAAGCTTGTGAACAAAATACAGGCCGCAATTTTGAAGATATCTTATGTAAAATTGGCGCAAATAATTATTTTAGTACAGAGATAAAACCTGTTGAAATTGGTTATGATCGGTTTATTATTTCGCAGGTATAATAAAAACCACTTCCTGAATTTTGATGCACATACACAATTTTGTAGGGTATCATATGATCAGGCTTGACCAATTACTTGTTTTTTATACATATTATAATTTTACTACCTTTACTATACAGAATTATTTGTAAATGTGCATATGTATTTTTAAACCGTACATGTATTTGTGTAATTTTTGTTCATTTTCTACATATGTATGTGTGTGAATATAAATTTCAATTAATAATTTTTTTTTATTCTATGTGTTCTGAGTTTTTTTATTGTTAGATATTAAACGCATATGCTTTTATAAATAAAGTTCTATCTGTAAAAGCATGTGCGTTTTTATACAAATTTATCGTATATATAGTTATATTTTTACAGATATAATCATATAATAAAATAGTTCTTAAAGTATTTGTTAAAGACTTAAAATGAAAAATATTTTGAGAAAATTTTTATTTGTTATAAATACAAATTTTTAAATATATTTAAATATTATATTTCCAATAACTATAATTTCTTTGCATACTTTTCAAAATTGTTCAATATTAATAGCATAATTTTGGGATCATACATATATGAGTAGGGAAACAACAATATCCTCTGAAAAAACGGGTTTTATGCGCATTAAATATGCAGTAAAAAACGAAAAATATGCTCTAAAAAATGGAAAAAATATGCACTTAAAAAAAGATTTTTTATAATTTTTTAATAAAATTATGTTTTTCAGAAATTATCAAAATTATCATTAAAAAATAAAAAAAAAAAAAAAATAAAAAAATAGTTTTTACAACATTAACTTCAATCATAATCTTCAAACTTGTTACTACAAGTCAAGCTTCTCAACGGTAAAATGGTATTCTTAAAGTTAATTAAAAATTTTTTTTACTTATTTTTTTAGTCAAATTTTAAAAACATTTCATGAAGTATAAAAAATTATCTTTAAAAATAACAAGATTAGCCCTAAAAATAACAAGATATGCTATAGATATGAACAAAAATCGCTAAATGCAAAAATATGCCATTATGGGTAAAATATGCAAAAATATGCACTAACAAATCGATGCCAAAATGGTTTATTTGTTCTGAAACAGATAAATATTTTGTCGTTGGCTTCATTCAACGTTCAGGAAAAAACATGCAATTGCATATTTGTGGTTTCCCTGGTTATAAGTATAAATAAACATATTTACTTAAACTATGCAATAAATTTTAATAATTTCTTAAGCCACAAAACTTTGTAATATTAAATTTACCTTATATACTAAATTTACTATGCTAAATTTACCTTAAAAGTATACTAAGTATACTAAGAAGATTTATTAGTTATTCAAAACCTACAAAGTAGTTATTTTTTCTTTTAATAGCATATACATTTTTTTTAACTATTTTAATTATAAAAATATATAAGGAAATCCATTAGAAATTTTAAAGGACTAATATATCTTACATTGATTTTTCGTCTATTTATTCTAAATACGTTATATCAGAAATGTTCCGGTGTTGTATTAAAATAAACAAGTTTAATCTAAATAAGACTTATTTCCGATATACAATTATTTCCACTAAAAAATTTAACCTAATTAAAATCTTATCAAATATTTTTTAACAAAAATATGCAAAAAACTGTGTAACTGTAATTCTCATTTCTTTCCAAAAAAAAATTGTACAAAAACACGTATTTTCCTTATTCTTTTATTACCCAGCAGTCTCTGGTGGCTGTTGATAAGTAGTTACTTAACCGACTATATTAGAGCACCACTAGTTACTTTATTAGCTACATGACTGTTTATTTTAACATGGGAATAAGTCTATTGCCACCTCAGCAACTACGTTGTGGTAAATTTTTTCAAACACAATCACTTTCATAACTACCAAAGGGTCAGTAAAGTATCAATCGCCACCTCCAAGACTACGAGGTGGCTCTGACAAACCCAATCACCTCCACGTCTGCGAAGTGGCACTTTTGTGCACACACAAACACTTTACCGCTTACTGTGAGTCAGTAAAATATTTTTGTTAAATTCTTTTTGACTTCTTCCCTCTCAGTAAAGTAGCAATTACCGTCATGCCCATTGATGACAGATGGGAGAGCAGCAGATGGCTATATAACAGTGAGCCTTATTGTCTAAAAGTGGTTAAATTGATTTCTTTTTTTCACGTAAACGTTTTTTTAATTTTAATCATTTTTTTTCTTTAATTTTAGCGATTTTTTCAATTTTGATGATTCCTTTATTTTTATTATTTTTTTTAATTTTGGTATATATTTCCTTTTCGATTTTTTATGCCCTACACCAAATTTTTAAGGTATTTTGATGAAAAATTTAAAAAAAAAAATGGAAAATTACATATTATCAACAGTTCTTCCTATAATGCAATTTTTTAAAATTTTAGCCTTAAAAGGAACAAAATTATAAAATTCTTATCTATTTTTTTTAAGAAAAATATCGAAATTTTTGTTTGCATGATGTACTCAAATGACGGTTAATGGACCAAAATTTTTACGAAATTTTTTTAAAATATTTTTTCTATAATTGGCTTAAAATTACGAGTTTTTTGATACCCATTTCAAGACTAACTCAATACTATTTTTTGGACTAAATGTTCTAGACTCGTGACATTCGATCGCTGGTAGGGAACTGATTAATTTAAAATTTTTTTTTTTTTAATATTTTTCTCATATTCAGCTAATTTTTGGGCATCGCTTGAGGGGTGTTCCTACAAATTTTTGTCTACGGGACACTCTACTGTCCATGTAAACTTTGTGTACAAAGTACAGGTCGCAAATTTTGAAGATATTTCAATCAACGTGCATGTAGGACTTTTATGATACAAGGACGAAGCCTATTGAAATTGGTTGTGATCGGTCCATTATTTCATCCAGCCCTCATACAAATATCCCCCCAGGAATAGAGATTCAACACTCAAAAATGCCTTAAAAATATAAATATTTGTATGAAATTCAAAGAAGTTTTGTATAAGTATCAATCATTGTACCAAATTTTAAGAAGATCGGTGCACAATTGACCATAGCTTCCATATAAACCCCTCTTCCGAAAATCACTTTAATGTGAATAAATCCCATACGAATGTCAGTATCAAGTTAATATTCGGCACAAATAAGTTTGATATAAGTAGAAATAACACTGCCAAATTTTATTAGAATCCGTCCATAATTTACTATAGCTCCCATATAAACCCACTTCCGAGAATCGCCCTAAAAGGCATAAAATCATATACATAGATGTTAGTACCAACGCATTATTCTGTATTTGTATATTTTATTTTACATTTAGTAAAAGTGTTGGTCTACGATTGGCCAAAGGTCTAATATAAGTCTTATTTCCGAATTTTTATACTCATACATAATGGTGTACCTTTTTTATCGTTTTCTTTTCTTTTTACGTGTTTTTTTTTTTATTTTTGGCGATTTTTTTTTGGCGATTTTCTTTCTTTGCTTTGTTGTTTCTCTTTCTTCAGTTTAGGGATTTTTTGGTTTGGCAATTTTTCTAATTTTTTTTTTAATTTGAAGTTTTTTAATTTTGGTGTTTTGTTTTCGTTTAAGCGTTTTTTTTCCATTTTGGCGATTTTTTTTTCTTTGTTGTTTTTGCGATTTTTTTTAAATATGAAACTTTTTAATTTGGCGATTTTCTTTCCGTTTGAGTCTTTTCTTTTATTTTGGTGATTTTTTTAACGTTTTTTCCGTTTTAAAGAATTTTTCTTTATTAGGTTTGTTTTTTTTTTTTTTTTTTGTAATATTTAACTTTTATTTATTCCTGCTGGAAAAAAATAAAATAACTGTTATTTTGATACAAAATATATAAGGGAAAATATAACTGTTGTCCTTTGATATTTCACTCCTTTAAGGCTTATACACATATGTAAATGTATGTGAATATGGATATAAAACCTTTGTAAATGTGTTAGTAGCAATTTTTACCGCTTTTAAATTTAAAAATACTGAACGGATTTTATAAACCTTTTTATTCTTCAAGTGAAAAATACCTTTCAAATGATATATTATATATAAATTTTTATGAATTTTTTCTTATTCTAACTTTCTCTGAAAATTCTTTCTGCTTTTATTCATTTAAAATTATTTTTGTCAATAAATTGCTAAATATCTCATATTCATGAGACATCGTCATAGTATACATGCACATTTACTTAAATACTTCGCCTTCCCTATATTTAGCATTTGTTATACAAAATATATTCTCATACATACCTTTTGTTTTAAAATAACAATTTTCTTCCCTTTGTTTTCTTAATATTTTAAAATACTATTATTATGATTTTAAGTGATTTAAACTATTTAAAATTATGATTTTTAATATCAGTTCTTTGTTAATCCTTTTATATTGTGTATGTGAATCCCCTAAGGTATGTTATCTTTTGTTCGATTTTTTTATGTTTGTGATAAAAATGGACAATAAAGGAATTTTTGTAACCCCTTTTAAATATTTCTTTAGTACAAAGAATATTAAATAAAACTGTTGAAAAAGATTTTGAAAAAAAGGAGATAAATAGGTATTATTTTTGGCACCAAAAAAACAAAAAAAAAAAAAAATTGTTGAAAATATTAAAAAAATAAACTTTTCATTTTAGACTACAGTACAAGGTATATGTGTCCGTTGAAGTTTGTGGAACATATTTGAAGAAAAACTATTTTCTATATTATACTTTTATCTATTGTTTTAAGAAGTTAAAATAGACTAGTTTAAATATAAACCATAATAACAAAAGAGAAAAATGAAATAGTAATAAATGGATAAAAATAGGGTTAGAAGTCTTTCTAAAATTATTTCTTTTATATCATACCTATATATGTATGTATGCGTAATCAAAATTATCATGAAATGCTTTTGCTAGAGTAAAATAAATTTTTTTATTTTTTTATTTTATATTCTTATGTATCTCTTTTGACCATAATTAAGTTTTATTTATAAAAAGTTTATAGTATATGTGTTACGATAAATATGTGCTCATGTACATACATATATCGTAAATATTTCATAAAAAGTTTTAAATGTTAATATAAGCCCCATTTAATTTTAAATAAGAATTTAACACAGCAATAAACTTTTACATAAAACTTAATTATTAATTCATTATACGCTTTTGAAATAAAATATGTTGTATAATATAATTTTTTATCAACTCAATTTTTTCATTACATTTCTCTTGTATTTTAATGACATTTAAACTTTTATTCTAATTGTCAATAGTGTTTTAGAAAAAAAATAATATAATAATATTTAGAAAGTTATAATGAAAACAAAACTGCAACATTGCTTGTCGTTTTGGTTTTCTCTCTGCTGCAACCTGAGGCAGAAAATTCTGCATAAATTGTTGTTGTTGGCCCATCATCATAATAAATGTTCAAAAGTTTATAACCTCTCTACTTCACTACCATTTTCCTTTCAAGACACAGTAACAATTTTCTTCTGCTTTTTTTTTTTTCTCTTCACATATATTTTATTATAACTACTTGTATTACACTTATGGCTTAAAGCATATTGTTGACCCTAAAATTGTTGGTTAGTATTGCATGCTAATGTTAAATACACTCTCATACATATACAAAACCACACACATGTACAAGTTTATATAAACATACATAAAATGGAGACATACATTTATGTATACATATATACAATTCTAGGAATATGGATATAAAACCTTATATTCCTTTAAGCTGTTTTTGTACTTAGGTATGTTATTTGGTATATGGTAATAAGTATATATTTGTATGTGTGTGTGTATATAGAACCCAGTAGGGAATTTTAAAACTAGTTTATGTAAAAAGTTTATACTTGAGAGATTAATGAATTAAAAATTAGTTTATATGAAAAAACAAAAAAAAAAAAAAATAATAATAAAATAAATGGCTACAAAAATAAAAACTAGTTCATGGACGGGTTGAAAAGAAAAGTAATTAAATATTTTTGTATTCTTATGTACAATATACTTAAAATACTCGTATATAGGAATATGTTAATGTCATAATTTAGGTCTTGGATGACATATTATATATGTGAGCATTATTGAGTGGAAAGTAGAAGACAGCAGCTTGAAAATATCTAAATTATAATATTAAAAAAACGTCAGTTATTTTTTTTATACTTTTTCAGTTTTCTGAAATAAATTAGAAAAATATTTCAAAAGTTTTGAAACCATGTTTACTAAGTATAATATTTTAGTTAGTTAAACGATTTTTTTCTATTACTAAATCAATAGTTACAAAAATATTAAATGTTTTCTAAAATAAAAAATTATCAGTGTTTACTTATCATAGTTGATAAATATTACTCATACGCTTACATAATTTGAATATTAAGCACATATATATTTAAAATAAATAAAACGGTCAGATCTGTTTCAGAAATATATCTTCATAGCTTTTTAACAATTTACGTATAGTATTCTCCCACAACAATATTTATTTACAAATATTTATTTTTATACCCACCATCAAAAAGATGGGGTGTATATTTGTCATTCCATGTGTAACATGTCGAAGGAATCATCTAAGACCCCACAAAGTATATATTTTCTGGGTCCTGGTTAGATTCTGAGTCGATCTAGCCATGTCCGTCCGTCTGGATAGGGCTCGAACGGGACAACGTAGGGGGATGAAATTTATTTGCAAAAATTGCTAATTTAACCTTTTGGGGACTAAATGCATTAAATTGTCCATCTAGCTTTTAAAGGGTTAATTATGTGTAATCTTCAATAGTATCAGGATAGACCATTCCAATTATACATTAAAACCTAATATAATAATTTTGAGTGTCTGAAATATAAAAAATTATATATTTAAACAAAGAAAATATGACAAAAAATGAGAAGAGACATAATAATTATTTAAATAAATATTCAAGGTTGTAGTATGCCTCTATTATAATTTGAAGTTAATTTTAATAACTAAAATTTTGATAATGATATTAGAAGATGTAATATTTTGGGAATCATATAAGATCATTCATTTGTAAAGGTCTACATTTGAAACTTTTTTCATGAGGCACTTTAATGTGTAGTTGCTATAAATATTAGGGTTCGTTTCGAAAAGAAAAATTTCGTTTGATATTTGGATATCATACCTTTTAAGAAGGTTTTTGCACCAGTAAAAATAATGGCGTATTTTGTTTTTTTTTTTAATTCCAACTCCTTCCCCTGCATATCTGTGGCTAAAAACGCACATTTTGAGCGCCATTTTGCGCAGAGACGAATCGAATTGATTTATAATAAAATTTCTTTTATACATCAATTCTACATACAATTTTAGTAAGAATGAGCACCATTCAACACGCTTTAAATGCATCGTGTTCCAATTAGGGTGTCCGAAAAATTGATTTTTTTCAAAAAAGTTTTAAAAATTTATTTTTTTATAAATACAGTGAAAATATACTATTTGCTTTAAAAAATGGCGCAAACATATTTATTAAATATGTATAACAGAAAATTTTTAATTCATTTCATTTACTGAATAATCTAAAAATTTAAATAATTTCATGTCTTTTGGTATCAATAGCCATATAGAGGTTTGAACATGGATGATAACTTACAGATTTTCATGAAATATTTCAGTTTATGAAGATGCTCGCTGAATGAAATGTATAACTTGAAGGCGATTTCGGTTCCAATTTTTATTTTTTATGTTTTATTGAATGAAATCAAACAAGTCATTTTCGAGATATGCTTCAATATATGGAGCAACTTCGTTAATTTAACAAAGTCAATTCTAAAAAAGTGATTTAGAAGCTTAAAACTTCATAATAATGAGCATGCGAAAAACCGGTTAACCGTTTTTTTGCAGAAGTTAATATTTATATCAAAAGGCTACATTTCTTTAAAAAAATCAATAAATCTTATAATATTCAAGTTAAAATTTATTAAATACAAGCGTATAAGCCTGACAATGCCAGAAAAAAATAATATTATATGCATAAACAAATCCGAAAATTAAAAAAAAAAAAAAAAAATATGAACAACATATGACACTAATCGAAGTCAATTATTTGAATCGTTAGACGTTATTGGGATAATATTGATTAAAGTTTTAAATTCGTAAACCTTTCAAAATAAAAAAATCGTCATAATCTCGCTGACCGAAATGCAGAATCAGTTTTTGAAAGGATTTGGAGAGCAAATAATAAGTATAGCAACTCAAAAGTTCTTAATACCAAAAACAGACTTTTCGGTCACTGATAGAAACATCTGGCTCCGTTAGAATTTGTAGAATGAATAGTTTTATAAGTAAGCCGATTTTTAGTTTATTATATCGTCTGGGAGCTTCAGAAAACTCTGGAGGGAAGACAACTCTTAGGAATGATATATATAAATCCATATATATAGATCCACGTGTTTTCGCTCCCTGATAGAGATTTCAAAATCTGGCTCCGTTAGGATTTGTAGTACGAATAGGGTTATAAGTAAGCCGAATTTTAATTTTCTACGTCTTCTGGGAGCTTTAGAAAGCTCTAGAAAGAGAAAAAAATCTTAGAAAAAGACACATAAATCTTCTTATATCCGCTTCCTGATAAAAAATTTCAAAATATGGCTCCGTTAAAATTTGTTGGACGAAAAGTTTTATAATTAAGCCAAATTTTAATTTTCTACGTAGTTTGGTAGCTTTAGAAAGCTTTGGGAAGAGAACAAATGCTAAGCAAATTATATATTTAGATGACTAGAAGATAATTATTTTTCAAAATTGTAGAAAAAAAATCATCAAAAATTAGACTAAATTTTAGTTAGCACAAACAGAAATCATGGCTTAATGTGGAAGCCTGTCTCAATTGAAATTATTATGCAGGTGAAACTTTTTTAACACAACACCTTTAAAAAATAAAGGAAATATTAGACCATACAAAATTAAATTGGATATAAAAATATTACAGATATTACAGTAGATTAAAAAATTCATACAGGATAATTGTTACTTATTTATTTGTTTAATATTACAAAATAAATTCCAATTTAGACTTAAACTATATTTTTAAAATATAAGAAATCAGTCTTTATGAATATTTAAAAAATTATTTCTAAATTTCGTTTTAAATATCACTATTTAGTACGTTTTCTGAAATAAAATGCTATTTTTAAAACCGGTTTTTTGTGTTTAAAAAAAAACCGGTCTATTCGACATTCGAAAAATGAACATTTTGAAAAAACCGACAGCACATGGACAGAAAAAAACGGTTTTAAACCCGGTTGGAAAACCGCGTCGATCACCCTAATAGTGTATGGTTTTGACAATTTAACTGATCAAAACCCCTAAATTTTTTTTGTGTTTTTAAATAAAATTTAGTTATTCTCATTAAAAACCTTCCAAGCAACAGAAAAGTGAAAAAAATATTTAAAAAATGTTAACCATTATTAAGTAACAGAACCCTGAACAGGACTTTTATTGAAGACAAATATAATACAAAGTATTTTTTTTTTTTGGTGAGTTGTTTAATATTATACCCTACACCACCATAGGTGGGAAGGGTATTATGCGTTTGTGCTGATGTTTGTAACACCCAAAAATATTGGTCTAGGACCTACTACCAAACGGTTTAGAATCACTTTCTGAGTCGATTTAACGATGTCCGTCCGTCCGTCCATCTGACGTCCGTCTGTCCGTTAATGTAAACCTTATAGTCAGACTACAGGTCGCAATTTTGAACAAAAATTAAGGAAATTTGGCAAATTATAATTGTGTAGACTCTTCACAAAATTGCATTGAGTTATATGAAAAGTAGGCGTGACAGTGGTCCGATCACTCCTATTTTTTCATGAAACCAGCTTAATTAAGAAAATGGTTTGTGACAAATTTCAACACTATAGCTTTATTAATTACAAAAATATAGACCTTTGATAACTCTTTGATCACTCAGAATGCGAAAATATCACACTGTGCATTGGTTGAAATTACTTTTATCTAAAATGGTATGCAAAGATTTTTGCGAATATAATTCCCACGAAAATGTGATTTTATATTAAATTATTGAATTAAATTTTTTAATACTTATGTAAGTAAGTATTTAAAATGTTTAAATAAATTCATAGAAATTTCCTACTGACTTACTTAAAAAAAAACAATTGGTGTATGTACAAAGTTTTCTTCTACAGTATATGTTAGTTTATGTTTTTTCTATATATTTTTGTTTGTTGCCTTGTTACATGTACAAACTAAAAAAAAAGGATTCATGTTTATGGTAACAAGTACAAGTATTAGTTTTTTGCTATAACGAAAAATATTTTTTACTAATGTCTTTTTAACCCGTTCTACTGGCTCAACGGATATTTTTCTCTAATACCACTATACAATTTTTATAAACATATGAAACCTAAACAAGCTACTACTACTTTATGTAATTTTCATCTTTACGTTGTGTGTATGTATATCGTAGTAGCTTGGTTTAAAAAGAAAAATTTTTGCATTTCTTGTGAGTAGGTGAATGAGTGTAAGTGTATTTGTAGGTTTTGGTATGTGTGTGTAAAAATAAACATAAATATGTATATATTTATTTTAGTTTCACAAGTATATACTTAATATTCTTTTGCTTACAAAAGCATATAGTGTTATTTAGTTAGGAAAAAAAAATAGCAGTTTGTACACGTGTAGTACGATAGTAGATTTAAAAGTCTTAGAAAAAAATATTTTACAGTATATAATTCAGATAAGAAACTATTTTCCCCTATTTTTTTAGATATTTTCACTTGTTATACATTTAAATATTTAACTCTTGATAACTCTTAACATTTAATAGTTTTTAAACTGCGTTTTTTTTTTAAGAATTTTTAAGATTGATTTCCTATTTGGGTATATTTGACATATAGGCTTTCTATATATATACGCTATACATGAATGTATATGTATGTAGATTTAAAAAATGTATGGCATACAATTTACAAGTGTTATTATTTTTTAACTTCTACCAAGTTGTTAGTGGCTTTTTATGTATAATAGTGTTGGCTAACTTTTTTTACACGTTTAATACAAAATAATTAAATAATTGTTTTTGAAATTGAAAATATAAAAAAAAATATGGGTGTAATTAAAAGAAACAAAAGTTCTCAAACAAACACCTTATAATTATTAATAATAAAATTTTTAAACAAATGTATTTAAATACAAATAAAAATACTTAAAACTTTTTTGCACTTAAATTTCTATATTTTTTAAATTTCTTTAAATTTATTTATTTTTTTCCAGATCTTCCTGATTCCGTTAAAAATTGCACAGCCTACAATGCAACCGCAAATTCTATGCAAATTCAGTGTATACCTGGTTATGATGGTGGTATACCACAACATTTTCATGTACAAGTTTATGATGAATTGAATCGTCAAATATTGTATAATACTTCATTTCGTAATCCTGAATTTACCGTTAAGCGTTTACCCAGTGATTCGGTATTTGTAATACGCATAACTGCGGTTAATGCACAGGGTGCTAGTAAAATCAGCTATCGAGTACGTGGTCGTACATTATCGGCGCCATTATTGAGAACAGGTAAGTTTAAGCAATGTAAACTAAGAAATACTGATTTAGATGTTTTGAAATACAAATTCGTAGACTTTTAATAAAAGCAGCAGTTATATGTGGTTATTGTTTTTGTTATGTGTAAAAGTAACTGGCAAGATGCGGTTTTAATTGCTAGTTATTATGTAGAACTAAACAGGACATACTTACATATGTATATTTGTGTTTTGTGAAGTATATAATAAAACACAACAACTTAAAATTACTTATTATTTTTCTTGGTTTGATGGAACAGTACAAATATACTGTAATAGAAAAATTTACTAAGTGGAAAGAGTACAACTGTATTTTAAAAAATCCAAAGATGGCAAATTATTTTTCAAAGTTATCTATAAATAATCTTAAATAGTCAAAAAAATTTACATTTAGAGCTTAATTCATAAAAGTGTTGCCCACTTTAGCGGTTCATAGATGAAATCAGCGATTTTAAGCATTTTTTATTTTGGTTTCAGCGCTTTGTTTTATGGAAATGAAGTGGGCAACGTTGTGTATTTGTTTATTTTGCATAGCTTTTCTATATTTATTTCTTTCTCTTATTCGCTGTCTCATTTTATCAATCGAATATCAATAAAATACCAAAAAAGCTAGTGTCATAAAGGCCTTAAATTTGTTAATCTTAGGGTTGACAAAAATAAATTTATAAAAAGAATTTCAGTGTTTTCTTTCCGCTTAGGAAAATAAGGAGCTTTCTGTCGCTCCTTATTTTGATACAATTGCCAATAACAAAAAAATAATAATATTAAGTAGTGGGTACAATTACGCCATGTATTATAAATAATACATATAACTTATACGCAACATAATCAAAAATAAATTTATTAACCAGTGGTTACATTTATTTAAAACAGGTCACATTTTAGAGCTTGAATAAGGGAAATAGGTAAAAAGTGCATTTTTGTTATTTTAGACTTTTTTTGAGAGAATTATGTTGTCCGTCCTTCCGTCAATTTGCTTTTTAATTTTTGCAAATTTTCAAATTTAAAATTGTTTATTTTTGGACTCAATAAAGATATTGACTTTAAATTTCTTTTATTCGATAGATCATTTTATTTTTTAATCAATCACAAAAAAAATATAATAAAATCGGTTGAAAATGTTAGGCTATATATGGAAAAAACTTGACCAAGATATCGCAAAATTGAGATAGTTGAAAATTCCAATACATATTATAAAATAATATATGAGATAAATAGTATATGCCAGTCTGTTTTTAAAGATGTCATCAAGAGCTTTTAGATAATATAAACAAACTTTGAAATCGGGTAAGGAACAAAAATTTGGCCAGTACTTGAAAATGTTCTATGTCAGAGGTACCTTACTTTGAGCTCACATAGCGATGGTCCACAGATAAATGTGGAATCCTCCTTCTAAACCGAAAATTTAACTCTCCTTTGCTATGACTGTGTAAAATTTTATGTAAATTCTATTAAGTTATTAAAACTTACAGATTTATTTTCAAAAATGCTCATTTCTACCATACTTTTTAATATAAGGACTGCGCACGAAAAAATCCGTGCATGCAAATTTGCTTATAGAAACTTAACCAGTGGGCGAATTTTTTTAAAGTGTTATTTTTATTAATAACTGTTATGTTCAAGTTCTAAACATAAAATAATCAATTAGTTCCTGTTGGTTTTTAAGGAAATATCTGATATTTTCCAGAATTATTCAAATTAAAAGTTTTATTGTGTCGAATAAGTCCACTTATTTTTAGACTCCGTTTCATTTTATGCTGAGCTTTTAATGTCCTTAAAATTATTTTTTACTAGAGTCCAATATCTTTCAATTGCACGGAGTTTCGGACAATTTGATGGATTAGCCTCTATCGGTACAAACTCTTACAATTTCTTTGTTACAACTCCATTATTTTGTTGTTGTAATGGGAAGAAGTGGGAATAGGCCAGAAAGCATGAGATATACTGAATTTTATTAGGAAAGGGAGAAGTCTTTTCCAAAGGCACTCATTCTCGTTAATTTCTGTGTTAGTGCAAAAATATTTTGAGAATGAAGTGCTTCATTCCAGCGTATGCATATGACTTCCCAATTCAAAAACTTTGTTGGAAATTTTGATTACTTTGATACACGAAATTTTTCTGCAATAATCCTTCTAGCATCTGCGACATAGAATTCCTGGTTAGGAAGTTGAAAAAAGTCACCCTTTACGAACGTTTCATCGTCTACTGTACAGAAACAAAATTTCTGAAAAAATTCGTCTGAGGAACTTTCATGTTATTTTTTTACCTCCAATTTCTTGCTTGCGTTTCTATTAGGATTTTTTTCTTACTTTATAAGTCTTCAGGCTAGACTTCCTTTAAAATTTTCTGATAAAGATTCAAAGCAATTAACTTTTTTGATACTTTTCTTTCTGAGATAAGGTGAATTTCTTTCAAAATCCTTTCTATTTTGCCTGATTCCTACAGCCTGAAGATATTATTTATCTTCCACTACCAGGTTACCATTCAGTGATCATGATTTCTTTGTATAATATTATGACCTAAGAAACTGTATTCTTCAGCACGATAGCCTTCCTTGCAATTATTTTATATGACCAATGTAAGATTTCATGAAAAATTTGAAACACACTAAGCTGTCTGTAGTTGATGGTTGTGCTTTAAAATTTTAATTTAGGAAACTTTTAATTAAAAAAATTTCACCTAAAATTGTTGAAAATAGTTTTTTTTTTAATGTCTGAAAAAAATTTAATTTTGACAGCTCAGTATACGCAATCCAGACCAATGATTTTCATGGCTATTGATACACAATTTTGTCTACTTTTATTCAGTACTATGAAGGATTCTTATCCTGTGTAATGGATTTTAAAATTTTATTTATGGATTTCTACGGCTGTAGCCAGAGAATAATTGAACATTGACTCTGTACCGGACGTACGGACAGACGTAATTATAACTCGGAAATTTACTCGAATTACATGGCAACTATATATGTGAATCACTATTATAAGTGTAATAGCTTTGTGAATTTTCATCATAATTTCTGGATTAGTATTTGAGTTATAATAAAAATTAATTGGTATCTATGCATTAAATATTGCTGCACAGCACATTATTTTTTAATTATTTCCAAAAAATCCCATAGAAGATGTACATAACACTCGAAAAGATAATAATAAATAATAAAAGATTTCCCATAAAATATTATAAAATAATATAGTGACTTTTAACCTTAAATAGTGTTTTATACTGATTGGAAGGGTTGTAGAGAAGTTTTCAGAAAAAATATCTTGTAGTTACCCTGTAGTAATATAAGATAAGCAACAGGTTGTGAAAGTTGCAAACTTGAGTATATAAGACTTTCTATAAATCAAGTCCAACTACAAAGAATTTTATATATGAGTGATTCCATGTCAAAACGGACAGCAATCGGACTTGACATCTCCGATGTTAATGAAATTCACTACATATATTGGCAATTGGAAGTGATTCCCAAATCATCAAATTTTAGACTCATGCCCCTTTCTGGTCCAAAAATATGACGGTTTGAAAAACGAGAAAAACCTTAAAAATTTACAAAGGTGCATTTCTTTAATTGCTAATAACTTCTAAACTATATACGGTAGTTATCTACTTTTAATTTCATAATAAAGACAAAAATATTACCTTTATAAAGATATTTATAAATTTTTTTTTAAATCAAAAGTTCAAAGGTCAAATTTAAACTTATAAAAATTAAATCTTTATATCTCCGTAAACGATATTTTTAAAATTCTTAAAAAATTATATAATATTAACACAACTCTTGTCCATACCCGTGTAAAATTTCATATTGGACACTCATTTAGTTTAGAAGTTAAGTAACAAAATATAAACCAAAGTAAAATTTTGTATATAAAATTTCATATTTTTTAAATAAAAAAAAAAAAAATTTAATTAATTTTTGTAAATATTTTAAATTTTTACATACAAAAAAATAGCTTTTTACTATATTTTGCTCCATAAATCCTAAACCAAAAGAGACTCCAACTTGAATTTTGGCTCGAGTATAGAATGGACTTAAGTTATCAATATATAATTTTTTTAAAAATTTTAAAATACCGTTTGTTGAGATATTCAGCTTTGATTATTATATTATAAATTTTGACCTTTGAACTTTCGAAGTAAATAAATTTTATATGCGTAATTTTAAAGCCAATACTATTTCTATTAAATGAGATACAAATTAGAATTTTACAATGTATAGTTTAGAAGTTATGAGCAATGAACTATGTACACAATTTGAGCAACACTTTTAATAGGTAATAACTGTAGCGAATTTCATTAAAATCGGAGACATGAAATCCGAAAATCATTTAAGTTATTTCTTACAGTTTAAAAGATATTTACGCTTGAATTTTCAACTTCATTTCGTTTTTCGGTAATAAGTACTAACACATATGAGAGAAATTTTTTTAATTTTCTCAATTCATCTAACCTTGAAATTTTTCAAAGTCATTATTCTGAAATTAGTATGACATTAGAAAAGGCTTCATAAATAGTTAATAAAGAAATTTTGAATTAGTTTCGATTTGCACTCTACCTCAAGAATTAGTCGAAAAAATGTTCATTTTTAACGATTAATAAAATGTGACGTGAGTTTTTTTTTATAATTTATAAAAGATATTTAATCAGAAAACAGATTTAGATCGGTTTGACCCCAAATTTCTTCTCTCTTGGTCAAAAACGAATGCAGAAGTGTATATTTTATGAAAAAAGTCATATTTTGTGAAAAGTTTTCTACTTTTTTTTATTTTTTTAAATTGCACAAAATAATATATTAGAATTACATTTTTATAATTATTTTTTAGGTATTGTATAAAATAATAAATAATAATAAACTTTCATTCTTGAAAAAATTTTTGAAATAGCATCAACAACCATTTTTTGAAAAATTTTCAAAAGTAAATAATTTTGATCTTAGAGTTTTCATTATTTTTTTAATCATTTGATAATATAGCACAGATCATAGAAATATATGGTTCTAACAACTAATTATAAAATTGTGGACCATTTTTGAAAACCCTTTCTTTGGAGATTTGATAGTTGCTTCAGTCACTTTTTTGGAACAGTGTGCACATCATCTGTTAAAATCTTCGGTATTTTGGGACACCCTTTTTGTGCTCTTGAATTCACTTTTCACAGGAGCTCAATATCTCTCCACTGGTCTAAGCAATGGACAATTTTGAAAATTTACCTCTCTTGGTACTAAAACTATGTTATTGATTTGGTACCACTCCAGAGCTTTGTTACCGTAGTGACATGATACCAAATGGGTCCAAAAATATGTGGACACGTTGTGCTTTTTTAAGAAAAGAAGAAGTCTTTTCTGCAAATATTCCATTATGCATATTTTGGTATTTATAGATCCGAATGTATCAAATGACTTTCCTATTTTGCCGCAACTGCAAAAAGCTTGTCATACCATGAATTTTGTAAGAAATTTTTGCTGCTTTTGGATCTTAAACTTATCTCCAACATTGCTTCGAGCATTAGCAATAAAAATTTTTGAGACACAAGCTGCGAAGATTCTGCCAGCACCTACGTTTCTTCGTCAATTATACAGCTTGAGTATTTTTGTATGAAATTTGGTTTTAAATTCCGAGTCTTATTTTTGGCTTGTAATTTTTTTTGCAGAATTCAAGTTTGGAATTTTTTGAATTTTATATGTTATCAACTTTCCCATTAGCTTTAAATTTTCGCACGAAATAGTCGATGCACTGAGAAAACTGAGCTGATTTTCTACCAGATGTGTTTGGAGTTCCTTTCAATATGCCTTCAATTTTCTGGCCTTCCCAATATCATGTGGTCCTTTTTTTTTACCGAACTAGGTTTCACATCAATAGTCAAATTCTCCTGATACTGTTTAATAACATTATAAACGGTTTTACCCACGACATTTAATTCTGTGGCCAATTATTTGTAAGACCTATTTGGATTTTTTGAAATTTTTTAATAACTTGTAGGACGTAAATCTTTATTGTCACTTATTTTGATGAAAATAAGGTCAAATTAACATGGTTGTTATTAAAAATAATAACTGAAGTATTTTTCCATGATATCTAGATCAAAAAAAATTTTGAATATTGATTCCGAAAAAAGTTATGAGGCAAAGTATGTGTTAAGATTTTTTCGATCTCACTCCTTAATTTCTTAAACTGCTTAGGGAATTAATGTAAAATTTACACAGTTTATTTAATTATTCTAAATGGTAAAACGAATATTTTCCGATTTAAAAGAAATTAAGCTTCATTAAACTAGTTTTCATTTTTAATCTTTAAAAAGTTTTATGTTAAAACTTTCCAATTTCAAAACTTTAACCACAAATCGTCTAAAATAGATATGTACTATTTATATATTTTTTCTATGAATCTTAATAATTTTTTTACATTTTTAACTAACAATTCCATATGATTTTTTTCTTTTTCATATAAAAAAAAAAAAACCACACACTCTCATCATTTTACTATTCATACAACCAAAAATGTGCTAAAAATCGAAATAAACGTAAATAAAACAAATTTCAATTTCCAAAAACAAAAAAAAAAAAAAAAACAATTTAAATTCATTGAACAAATAGCATCCTCTACGGCGGTTTTAGTACAACTAACACCACTGTTGGGTGCATTGGTTGGTGTCATAGCAACACTAGTACTGGTGGCCATATGTATTGTGATTTTTATGAAATTTCGTACTAAACAAACACGTCGTGGCCCGAATGGTGATACCACAACAACTGAAGCTGACAAAGGTAGTGCTGAGCCACTCTCACGTAATATGGGCAGCCATTCAAGTTTAGAGGATAAAAATCCTGATGTTATACCACAGGAAACGAACAGTGAAGATGAGTTTCATTTAGAGGAAAAAGCATTCGATCGTTTGAATATGGAATCACAGCGTATACTTTATACACCTACAGCTAGAATAAATACACAATCACCACCACCGCCGTCACTATCGCCAACATTTGGCAAACAGGTATGTATAGTATTAATGTATGTGTATATATTTATATATGTTAGTGTTTTATAGGTTTGTGTCTATATGGCTAGCTTAAAGCAAGTGTATGCATTAGAAAAGGTAACTTAGTTAGAAAAAAATGT
This sequence comes from Protophormia terraenovae, assembly GCA_951394005.1. Lineage (NCBI taxonomy): Eukaryota > Metazoa > Arthropoda > Insecta > Diptera > Calliphoridae > Protophormia > Protophormia terraenovae. Next base: position 113,166,512 of record OX596077.1, on the reverse strand, counting down.
ACTTTGTACTTAACAGAGGGGCGTAAAATTGGGTGTATATATTGGTCCTAAAAAAAATCCTCAAAAATTTGCTACTTTACAAAGAAAATGAATAGTAGTTTGCTTTTATTTGTAACTAGATGTGTTTGCTCTTTGTCTGGCTAGGCTGTCATGAGTACGTATATACATAGAAACACCAAACAAACAAACAAATAATAAATATTAGAGGGAGTAAGATTTATATTCTAAATATTGCAAATGTTTGTTTGCCCCGTACTTTGAAATATTTGCCTTTAGTGAAATAAAAGTAACTGGGAGTTTCTAAAGCAAAATTCATTTACATACACTCTCTATCATTAAAGGCTTTTAGAAGGTAAAAATTTTGATTTGTTTATTAGAACTATACTTCAAAAAAACTATAGAAATTTTTAATCAAATTGGGTAAAATAAATTTTTTCCTAAAAGTATGCTTTAATTTGGTTATTACTTTTTATAGGCGCAAGTAGGCAAAAAAATTTTTTTGCAACCATAAATAAGTTTTTATTAAGTAATTTTTTTTTTCTGTGGTAAATTGTAGGTAGATATTTGTATTGAATGAAATAAAGTTTATTATTTGTTTTAACAAAGTTTTAAAATTAATTAAAGACTTAAGGGGCGAATAATAGCAAACGCCCATAAATAAATCAATTTTAGTTTAAAAATTTTCAATAAAGTTGGTAAAGAAAAATAATTAAAATTGATGAAAATTTTATATTAAAACTAAAAATAGGAAAATAAAGGATAATGATTACAAGTTATAAATGCAATATGTAGAAAAAAAAAAAAAATAATTAAATCATTAAACACAAATTTTAAATGCTTTTAGTTATTTTTATAATGGAATTATATGCTTAAAAATATAATAAATTCAAATTCTACATAGAAAAATCTAAAATTATATTTCAATTTCAAAAAATTCCTACAATTTCTAAAAAAAATTATTGGAATGTAATTTGATCGCAGAATTTCATGAAGGACTTAAAATTTAGCATTTTTGCGTTTTTTTTTTTAATAAAGTTAATATTTAAACATTAATAAAATTTAAACGAATAGTGATATTTTATTTAAATTTCAGTATATTATGTATAAACTTATCCTAAAATTATATAATTAACAAAATTTCTACTTTTTTACATCAAAATACCCAAAATCCCAATCTGTATAAAAGTGTTAAAAAATTTTACTTTTTTCATTGAAATGGTCACCCTGTCGTTATAAGGGGCCTCTGTGAGAACATACTTTTTGGATGTATACCTTACATATAGAGCTAAAAAATTTAAATAATTTTAAGTCGATACCAGCTTTGCGATTTGAGAACATAACAAAAAAAATAAAAAAATCCAAAATTGACAAAATTTGGATAGGGCTTGTGGGCTGACCTTTGCCCCAAACTCCTCCGGATTTACTTTACACGCATTTACATTAAGATTTCTTTTGAAAACATTAAAAAAAATTTAAAGTCCAGAACAAAAAGCAAATTTTATCAGTGAATAAATATTGCCAACTTTTATTTGAAAAAAACCCAAAAAAATTAAATTTTTTTAAAGTTCCAACTTTAGATTAATATAACTTTTTAACGGATTCATATATTTATAGGATTCTTGTAGCAATAATATTTTAAGGAATCTGGCAAATATTTTAGGGGCAATATTAAGCATGCCAAGTTAAGCTACTTAATAAAAAACGATGCTAAAAATGAGGTGAAAATTTATTTCGACCCTAATATCTCTTAAACTAAAAGAGATAACTTACATACGTAAGCGTGTTTTTTGTAGAGATTTACTAGGAGTATCTACGAGTATATATAAAATTTCTATTCTGTCATATCATAAATGAATTTTTGGCGATTTCTAAAAAAAATTACCTACCCGAGATGACCAACTTTGGAGGGACACCCACTTCCCCCCTGACCCGCAAATCAACTCGAAAATACCTCAGCTCTGACCTATCAAAGTTTTTTCTGGTAGAGTTCAAACCATTAAATACAAAAATAACAAAAAAGCAATTTCTGAAAAAACTAAAAAAGTACGTTTTGTACCGCCACTCCTCATTTAACTAAATTATTAATTAATAAACAAAAATAATGCAACTGACAGCCTCATTTAACTAAATTATTAATTAATAAATTAAAATAATGCAACTGACAGCCGATAAGTTGATTTATTTTTATATAAAAATATTAACAAATATGAATTTTAATCACTTGAATAATTGATGCAATTAAAAAAATAATTGAAATACTTTTTATCATTGATGAATTATATAATTTACCATATTTTGTCTGTATAAAATAAATAAAATTTTCATACACCTTACATATAGAGCTATGGTCTATTAAATGATTTATCAAAGAAGAAAACTACTCCAATTTTATTGTATCAATTATTCACGTGATCAAAATTCAAGTTTTGAAAAAAAATATTTTAATAATTTATTAATTAAAATATTAAAAAAATGAATTGAAAGCCGACAAGTTGTTTTATTTTTAGTAAAAAATATATACAAATATGAATTTTAGTCACCTGAATAATTAATTCAATTAAAAAAATAATTGGAATATTTCTTATCTATGGTAAATCATATAATTGATCATATTTTTTATAAATAAAATTTTCATATACAGAAAAACTATGGTCTATTATATGATTAAAAAAAAAAAATATTCCAATTACTTTTTAATTTGTATTAATTACTCAAGTGATCAACATTAAAATTTGTTTAGTAAAACTAAAATAAAACAATTAATCGGTTCTATTAATTAATCAATTAATCAAATATAAATAAATAAGTTATAATTTTAATAACTGAATTTAATAAATTTAATTTAAATTATTAAAATAATGAATTATTTGTAATTAAAAGTGGATCTAAGATTATCCTATGCAAAATTTAAATTTGATTTCTTAGAAAATGGCGGCATGGGATATAATTCGGATAAACGGTATTATTAAGTACTTAGCCTCTAAATAACTTTTATGAATTGACTCGCTATTTGTAAAATTAAGGAGGTTGCAACATATACTGAAGCATATATCGAAAACGGTGTATCTGATTGAGTTCAGGAAAATATAAAAAATTAAAATCAAAAATTGCCTTCAAATAATTCTGAGATAATTTTTTAATAAGCCCAATAATTATGGACATATTAAACCTATTTAAAGAAAATAATTAAATTTCGTACAAAATTTCCAAAAAATAATTTTTCAAAAAATCATAAAAATTCAATAATGTTAAAAATGGAAATTTTTATTCTTTAATTATAAATATATTTACATTCATTGCAAGTAAAATATATTTAATTCAAATCAATGCATAAATTTTAGTGAATATACTCATTTACAAATTACAAAGAAATATTAAAAAGTCACAAAATAAATTTTGTTTAATTTTTTTTTTAATTTTTTATGTTATTTGTAAATGAGTACATTTATTAAATTTTAAATAAAGTGGAAATTTATGCATTGATTTTAATGAAATATGCCTTTTTTTATTTGCAACAAATTTATCTTTATGAATATTATTCTGATTAATAATTTAATTAAAATTTTTCCAAAAATATTTTTTTCTGTAATTTAGTTTAATGAATTCTAATTTAAAATATTTTATTTTAATAAGTTTTACTCTGAAAGAAATTAAAATATATAATTTCATATAAAAAAAAAAGCATTTTATATTATAAGTATAAATTAAATTTTTGTCCAAAAAAAAAAAAAAAAAAAATATATAGTACTTTCTTCCACCATCTCCCCTTTTTTTTAATAATATTTTCTTTCTTCAATTAGTATTTAAACATATTTTCTATTTTTCCCTATTGACCTCATAACTTCATCAGATTTTTTTTTAGGAAAATACCAAAGAAAATATATTACAAATAAACAAAATATTTATTATTTATTTACTTCAATAATAAAACGCCTATAAACTAACAACAATTTTAGCTTAAATTATTACTCCCTAAGGTATGCTTTAATTTTATTTTAAATCTTTAGTATCTTTTACTAAAACAAAGTTTTATATTACAAACAAACAGTCAGTAACTTAGCAAGTGAAGTAAAGTAAATAATGAGAAAGAAAATACCAACAACAACAATAGCACTGCAAAGAAATCTTAAGTATCCGTCTTCGTCCCTGCCACTTAACAACAACAATTATTGTTATTTACACTTAATGCTAACAACATACTTAGAAAGTAAAACAAAAAAGAAGAAATAAAAAAAAGTAAAAGCAGTGGCAAGATCAACATTCATACATACAAACATAACAAACTCATTATAGTCAACGTCATCAAATCCTCATTATTATCATTGTCATTATTTCAAAATAAACAATAATGAAAAAATAAAAAAACTCAAAGTAAGAAGAAAATATTCCACAAATACTAACACCATTATAAACACTACTAACACCAAAGACACATTATTCATATTAAATAAAACGCCAGCCACACGCATTTACAAATACATACACACAGATATAGTCTTGCTAAACTCAATCAACAAGGAAAAGGAAATCATAATAACAAGAAAAACTAAACCATTAACTCAAACACAAGCACACACCCATACATAAACATACATATAGATATAAAACTATACAAATGAACAGACTAACGAACATACAAAAAGAGTACCAAAATACACCATAATTCTATTGTTGTCTTATCACTTTGATAGCCTGTCAATAATTTGCAGCAATTTAATATTTTTCTTGTTGTTGTTACTGTTGATGGATATAAATATACTTACACGCATATACAGCCAAACATACCAAAATAGTAACTGAATACTTGTTTATGGGTATGAGTGTTTGCCTAAAGAACTTTATGAACAAGTTGTCCATCTAAATAAAATGACAAACTAAATGATGGAGAGGAAGTAATAGAAACGCATGAAAGACAGCTTTGAAGAGCTAGGGAGAATAAAAAAATAGAAAAAACCGACAAGAAAAAAATAATAATAAACAAAAATAAAGTTTTATTTCAACAAATCTTATAGCATATTTATAAGGTGGTGATTTTTCTTTATTTTAATAGCATACTTTGGGGGGCTTTTTATATTTATTTCTTACGTTTTATCGCTTTGCTTTGAATACTCTACGCTGAAAATAAATATGGTTAATTTTTTTTTTTTTTTTAATGAAATGGTTTAGTAATTTAACATTGAGATTTCTTTTCTTGGTCCCAGGGCTCATACAAGGGAATTTACAAGCAGATAAATTATAATAGCATTATCAGTCAGTAATAGTAGTCATTTTTAAATATTAAAGGAACTATATATTTTTTTGGACAAAAATTAATTTGTACCTATAATATATAAAGGGTTTTTTTTATGAAATTAAATATTTTAATTTGGTTCAGAATAAAACTCATTAAAATAAAATATTTTAAATGAGAATTCATTAAACTAAATTACATAAAAAAAATATTTTTGACAAAATTTTAATTACATTATTAATCAGAATCATATTCATAAAGATAAATTTTTTGCAAATAAAATAAGGTATATTTCATTAAAATCAATGTTTAAATTTCCACTTTATTTAAAATTTAATATTAATTTAGAACTGTTAATTTATAGCATTGTGTCAGCCAAATAATTTTTACATTTGTAATTAATGAAACTTTTTTTCCAATTATACGAGATGCTTTTTATAAAAATTACTTACTAAAGCTATCAAAATGGTATTCAAAAGGATCGTTATCTCTCTAATGCAGCGATAACCAAAAACAGAGGCACTAAAAAAAGTAAGTGTTAGTGTCTTGCACTCTTGCAATGAAAATTGTTACACACATACACATTATACTTATTTTAAAAAACAATGAGACATAGACCTACTTTGTTGGAAGCTAGCATGCTACTAAATGATTTTTTTCTTTGTTTTGCTCTCAAAGCTGAGTATTTCGTTGACGTTCGTGTTATGTCTGTATAAATAGCCGATTATATTCAGGTCCTGGGACTAAGTTGGCGATCGTTGCTCTAATGCATAATGTATAAATAAATTAAAAAAAGAAAATTTATATTAATATGTTTTTTGTGCACAGTATACTTTATAAATATGACTCTGAAAAATTTACTAGATATTTTCATAAAATATGCTCTTGTGTTTACATTTTTGAGCGAGCGGGAACTAGTGTACTGTCAAATCAATCTATATATATGTGTATTTCTTAAAAACATGTTTTAGATTTGACAAATCTTGCGTGACTTCTTGTTTCTAGCCCGATCAAATTGAAATTTTATTCAAAATTTAACCATTTTCGAGCAATGTTGGATGTAGGGTGCAACTTTCTAACAAACCAAAGTTTCTTTATTACACTATGCAACAGTATTTTATGGGCAGAATCATTCCAGTTGCAATTGGTAGCTCTTGATATATGTAATAAACACTCCAAAGGATTTTTCGCTGGTAGGCAAAATTTTTGTTTTATGACCACTTAAACTTTTATATTTTTGTACCAAGGTAGTTACAGATAAATCGAAAAAAATAATATCAATATAGTTCGAAACTAAAATAATTTTTCATAAATGTTTAGAGCATTTAACGGGGAATATTTCATTAGAACTTTAAATTCATTTATCTTACCTTATAAGGGGTCATTACTATTCTGTTTTAAGGAAATGACATGAAAGTCGATTTAAACTTGAGTTTAATGGGTTAATATGTTCTACATATATTTTCTTCTTCAAATTTTACTAGTGGTTTCCAAAGATAAAAAATTCATCCGACTTATCATATGTTGTTAAAAAAGAAAACTATGAAATTTTCCCATATTTCTTATATAAACTCCTTAAACTAGGCAATGAAATATAACATAAAATTAAAAGTTTTGTACAAATCGTAAACAAAATTAATAATAATTTCATTCATTTCATTTCTTTGGATATCAATCCCTTTTTTTGTTTTTTTTTTTTTTTTTGTAACAATAAACGATATTAAAGGTGAGCAAGAACATTTTTTCATACCTGATTTATAAAAGTTAACATTTTTAAAATTTTTTTCATACTCAAGGTGGTAATTTTTTACAACCTGTAGATTATCCCATATTATTATTGATTATTTTTCTGATAGCTAAGACCCTCTTCACAACTATTTCATACAATTCAATACGATCCTTTCATATCCTTTAGTACAAGGCCATAGGACTTGTTAGACTGTTCATTGTTAGATTTATCATTCAAGTATATTGGTGAGATAAATGTGCTCATAAGTGCCTTAGCTTACTTTGACATGGACTCTGATCAGTATATGTAAAAGATCGTTTATATCGTTAAACGAACCATTATCATATAACATAATGGGATCTAAATACTTGAACACGAGAACCAGCTTCTGATGACTGATTTTCTTTTTAAAATTTGTGATTGAATGGCTATATCACTAAACTCAAGCACTAAATTAAAATTGAAGATTCTCCTCAAACCATAAAGAGTCTAAACAAGTTCTTGTCAAATATTGCAAACGAAAGGATGATATCTCATGTATTGGATTTTGAAAATTTTATTTGAGGATATCTGTGCATATAGCTAGGAGATAACTTAATATTGTCTCTGCACTGGTCGTACGGACAGACCTAATTATACTACCAAAATGGTTCAAAATTACATGGGAATTATACATATATGTATTCAGCATTATAACCTTAATAGCTTTATAAAATTTTATCTTGAAAACTCATTTGATTTTTCAGTTTTTAATACAAATTATTTGGTATCAATATATTTTTTGTTACTAAATATATACTTTGTTTATGCGCTGGACGTACAGACGGACGGACATAATTATACCACCAAAATTGTTTAAAATAACATGGCAAGCATAGATATATTTCATTCACTATTATAACCGTAATAGTTGTATAAATTTTTATCCTGATAACGCAATTGACTTTTGAGTTTATAATAAAAATGATTCGGTATCTATATTTTTTTTTTTTTTTTTTGTACTAAATATATACTATTGTCTCTAAGCTGGACCTACGGACAGACGTAATAATACAACCAGACACAGTAAACATACATATATGTGATACACTATTATAACCATAATAGTTTAGTACATTTTTTATCACAATTACTCAATTGATTTCTGAGTTTTTTAAATAAGTGATTTGGGTATCTATAATTTTTTTTATTATTTTTTTTTTTTTTTTGTACTAAATATAAGCTGGACGTATGGACGGACGTAATTATACAACCAAAGTGGTTCAAAACAACGTAGAAAACATACATATGTGTGAAACACTATTATAAACGTAATAGTTCAGTACATTTGCACCATAATTACTCAATCGATTTCTGAGTTTTTAATAAAAATTTTTTATACAATACTTTTTTTAGTAAAAAAAATAAAAAAACTTATTTACTAATCATGACGCACAGTGGGGTCAAACGCAAATTTTTTGGTAATAAATCTGTATCTCCTAAACTACTGGTTGGATTAAATTGAAATGTATGGAAGAGTTACAGAGGAGGACCTAAGCTTTGAGAAAAACTATCCCTGTGATAACACAAGAAAATCTACAGGGTGTCAAAAAGTTTAAAAAAATCTTAACTTATAAAAATTAAGTCTGATTTTAAAGATTTTTATATTTCTGTAAAGTGCTTGGCAAGATAAAGAAAAAATAAGCTTACTCACCTAAGTTATCTCTTACAGTTAAAAAGATATTTACACTTGAATTATGAATTTTTAATTTTTTGCCTCGACTTTCTTTCGTTTTTCGGAAATAAGTCCTGGGATATATGAGGTAAAAATTTTTTAAAAATATTTTATAATTTGCTATAGATTTCAAAATAACATGCTGAAAGAATATTTGGATTATCTCAATGCGTCTAGACGTAAAAAATATTCAAAGTCAGCACTCTGAAATTGGTATGAAAAATGGCTATTTTTTACAAAAATATAGTACAATTCTTTCACTTTTTTCTCAAAATTCCTTTAAAGAAAAAATTTTTTTCTTTATATATTTCAAAAGACAAGGCTTCATAAATGGTTAATGTAGAAATTTTGAACTGATTTAGGCTTACACCCCACATCAGGCATTGGTCGAAAATGGTGAATTTTGGAAAAATTTAAAATTTTGTCGATTAATAAAAAAATGTCACGCGAGCTTTTTTAAATTTATCGACGACAGTTCATCAAAAAATGGATTTAGAACGATTTGACACTAAACTGTTTCCCGCCCGGCCAAAAACGAATGCAGGAGAGCAGATTTCATGAAAAAAGTAAATTTTTTAAACGACTTTTTTTAATAGCATATGCTTTTATTTTTCATGCTGACTTTGAATATTTTTCACGTCTAGACGCATTGAGATAATCCAAAAATTCTTTCAGCATGTTATTTTAAAATCTATAGCAAATTATAAAATGTTTTTAAAAAATTTTTACCTCATATATCCCAGGACTTATTTCCGAAAAACGAAAGAAAGTCGAGGCAAAAAATCAAAAATTCATAATTCAAGTGTAAATATCTTTTTAACTGTAAGAGATAACTTAGGTGAGTAGGCTTATTTTTTTTTTATCTTGCCAAACACTTTACAGAAATATAAAAATCTTTAAAATCGGACTTAATTTTTATAAGTTACGATTTTTTTAAACTTTTAGATACTCGAGGTAGTCAATTTTGACACCCTGTAGATTTTCTTGTGTTATCACAGGGTGACTACAAGATAGTTTTTCGCAAAGCTTAGGTTCTCTTCTGCAACTCTTCCATACATTTCAATTTAATCCAACCAGTAGTTTAGGAGATACAGATTTATTACCAAAAAATTTCCGTTTGACCCCACTGTGCGACGTTTTTATTAATATCTAAGAATTCAATTAGTCCATTACAATAAAAATTTGTATGAAATTGGAAAATATAATTTTAAATAAACTGTACATCATTATAAGATTATATAGTGGCTATATTATATCCGTCCGTCCGTCTTTCCGAAAAATTAACCTTTAATCCAAATGTTCCAATATTATGGTTTGATTTAATTAAAGTATTTACACTAATTCTTTAAGTCATGGGCTTTAATGTTCTTACCCTCATTCTTAGAAATATCATAAATTTTAATATTATTTAAAATTATGTACTCAAATATTTATTGTTATTTCAAATTCAAAGAGAGTTTACCAAATAATTTGCAAATATATTTAGCTAATACTAACTAATATTATAGAAAATTTTCTAAAGATTGTTGGATATTTTTTATATATTTTTTAAAGATTTAAAAGCTACAGATTTATGAACAGCAAAAGACAAAAATTTTCTGTTATGAGACATATTTAGCTTTTTATATTTGATTTAGATTTTAAATATTTGCTTTCTTCATTAATCGCACTGGCTTTTTATCATATTTTATACAAATTTTCCGCAGGTTTAAATAAAGTACTTTCTTCTTTCTTCTACTAATTTAGCAAGGAAAATACTTAGCTTTTGCATATCAGCTTTTTTTCGTTTTTTCATATTTTTCACTGAACAGACTTTCTAAAAAGCTTCCATCCGTTTAGTTTACATGGTATCAAAATGTTTCAAGATATTTAAGTTTGTTAAAATCATTAATACTTTTAAAAAATCTTAGTATTCTTAAATTAATATACTTCTTAACAACTACATCTGCCACATTTTTGTTTAAATCTTCTTTAAATTTAATTTATTTGATTTTATTTAACTAAAAACTTACTCTGTAGTGTCTATTAAAATTATTAGATAATTCATTTGAACTCACTCCCCTTTAATTTGGGGTAAATACTAGCCAGTCATATAACTTTATATATACTTACTTTTTTTCATTAGAAAGGTCATTGATTTTAATGTTGACACAACAATAATGTAATATATAAAACACACCATGAAAACATAAAAAGGAAGAAGTAAAAGTTTTCCTAAAACGGAAGTGCGTGCCCAAAATCTTAAGATAAACAAGAAAATACTTTTTTTTTTTTTTTTGTTTGTGAGTTTTACTAAACTCTGTTCTTTATTATCATTTTATGCTTTCATAATTTCAAAAAACCCCATATAGACCATAACTACACACATATACACATGTAAAAAAACTAAGGACTTAGACTAGTTAATATTACTGCCTGTTTCTCTATGTCGAACGAAAAATTCGTTTCGAATAAATGTATGGAAAACAAAAACAAAATTTTAAATTTATTTGTTGTTTTCCATACATTTATTCGAAACGAATTTTTCGTTCGACATAGAGAAACAGGCAGTTAAACAAAAAGTAATGATGAAAAGTAAAAAGAGAAAAAAGTATGTGTGAATGTTTGAATGTATTTGTTACTTTAACTCAGACTATAAACAGGATGTTGTTATGAATAGTAACAACAAAAAAAGTAGAAAGTAAAACTAAAAGCTTATTTACAAGCTACATTTTTTTCCTTATGCTATTCTACAATTTTTTTCTTTTTGCTTAGGAAACTTAATCACACTTATACAAACATAAACTCATACACACATTTTTTTAGTAAAAACCCAGCAGTTCGCCGAACTAGTTCCGTTACGTCGAATTCGTTAGCCACTAAGAACTACCACTAGTTACTTTTCAACCCACTCACAATGCTTTTAACTGGTGAATTTAACATGGGGATGTCATTGGAGGTAACCAATTGGCCACCCTTTGCATTACTATTCACTAGTAGTTTGGATGGTGCCATTTTTCTAGTTATTTCGAATGAAACATAATACTACACATTGAACTGTTCGTAAGAAACTAGCACTATCAGCATAACAAGTCACTAGTATTTTCAGTAGTACAAAAACTCTAGTATTTGGGACGAAAAAGTTGAAAAAATAAAATTGTACTTTTATTTTGTATTTTTAAAGTTTTAATTTCCCTGATAAGTAATTATTGTTTTTTTATTTTATTAATTTAGTTTTTTTTTAAAGAATTTTCTGATGTTTTTATTTTATATTTTTATTCATCGATGTCTTCAGCTGGGCTTGAACTTCTAACCTTCTGGTTTGTAGGCACGCGTATTAACCACTGGGCTATTGATCTCTTTATTTAACATTCTGCTATGTGCTGTTTTCAATTTCAAGAGAATATTTGTTGTAATGTATGCATCATCTGTGCCAAGAAAATTATACTAAAATACTAACGGCGAATTTCTGCATTACATGTAGTTAGTGAATTGGCTATTTATGTATGGTTTTGTTTATGAATTAAGAGAAAACGTATTATGAAAACAATAATGGGGAATTTGTGCATTACATGTAGTTAGTGAATTGGCAATTTATATATGGGTTTGATTATGAATTTACATAAAATTTCTTATTTAACAAAATACTAACGGCGATTTTAGGCATTACATGTAGTTAGTGAATTGGTAATTTAAACGTATACTTTTTTATTTTTATATTATTTATTTAGACAAAATGTGAACATTTAACAAACAGTTAAATTATTAAAAGTAACTAATATAAGATATTATATATAATAATGTATTAAGTGTAATATTGTCCTATGAAAGATTTTTTCTTTTTACTTTTTTTTAACAGTTTTTAAAGAAAAAAACTTTATATTTTAATGATTTCACAAAATTTTTAAAAAATAAATAAATAAATAAATAAATAAAAGCTAATGATTAGGTATTTTATTATGTTGTTCCTGCAACTTTTGTCTCGATAATTAAACTCTACACTACCATAGGTGATTGGGGTATTATCGGGTTAGGCCGATTATATGTTTTTTATTTTTATTTTTTACTTTAAATTTATTAGGGTCCTAATCTCAATATTCAATGGAACAATTTTTTTTACTATTTTTGTTATAATTTATTTAATAATTAAATAAAAAATAGTTTCATATAAATAAATTGTCACTAACTTCAAATATGATATATCTTTTTTTATCGTATCAGGGGAGTGATAATCTGAAGAACTATTATGGTGAAAACCATCAATCTTCATATGAACGTCCAGCTTATTATATCGCTTTGATAAAATGAAAATGGATATAAAAAAATATATTAATTTTCGCGTATCTAAATGAGTATTATAGTGAAAGTCTTAAAAATTTTTGTTGTAATTTTCATATTAAAATTCGAATAGGTGCGAGGGGAGTAGAAGCCCACATATAAAGTAAATATTAGTTGTGGCGTTAAATGGGGTAGCGAAACGCACTGGAAAAAGCTAGTATTAAATATTTTTGTTAATAAATTACATATATAAAAAAGTTTAATAATGTACCCAACAAACCAAATGATATCGTAATGATATCATTACGATATCATTTCGGTGGTATAGAAGCCCGAGAATGATATCATTTATAATTCTAAAATGATATAGGTTGCTTTCTAAAAGGTACACTCGAAAATTATATCATAATTTTTGAAAATAACGATATTAGTAATGATATCATTTAATTTAAGCAGCGCGATAATTTAGCAATATATTGCAAAATATATACATACATATATGCTAAGATTGGATTAATATATTATATCCTAAATATGTTATCAAAAGTTAATAAAATAGCCATAATAATCCAAAGTTCATCCAGCTCCAAATCATTTTACATGAATAACGAAACTTTTGCAATCCGAATACAAGCCTCCCTTTAAATCCGGGCTGATATTGGTTTCTTCATCTTATACGTGTTAATTTTTTGCAATTCTACCAAATTTAGCTGTAAAAATTCAATTCCCATATAAAGCATAACATAAAATATTTTTCTAATACAAAAATTTTCAATTTAATTTTATTTTTCTGAAAATGTTTGAAGTTTTTTTCTAAGGAAAATATAATTTCGATATTTAATCATATAATTTTAAAATTATGATATCATAAATGATACTGTATCGTTTCTTGGTTTGTTGGGGTATTGACTTTTTTAGCTTATACACAGAAAAAATTATTACCATATATTTTTTAATTAATAAAGTTGTTTAATTTTGCTTCAAAACGTAATAAATATATTCAAATAAGAATTAAATTTTAGTAATAATTTTTTTACTCATTTAAATTATTAATTTATTCAATCACCCACTTAATTGACTTAATTAATCTATTAATTGGGAATTTTTTTCTGTTTTGTATTTTTTACAGTTTTTAGTAATTGATATAATCATTTGGTGAGAGGAGCAAATTTAAACAAGTTGTTGATTGAATGAATTATATACTAACATATTTGTTGATTGATTTTATTTTTTGAATTTTCTGTGTATATCTCTTATAAATTTTGCAAAATAACTGTATATACCGACCAAAGAATTTGAGAACTTATATTGTACATAGAGGCACTTATAGGAAAATAGTTTTAAAAATATGATAAAAACAGACTACCATTCCTTAAATATATTTACATTTGAATAATAAAATAAATCAATAATTGTAAAAATGAATTGTGTATTCACTAACAAAATAGTTGTATCGAATTTATTTACAATGTAGGGAATTTCTATAGATAAATGCAATACTTTTTGGCTAATTGGCCACTTATTACATTATATTTCAATAGTGAATTTAATAAATTAATAGTTGTAACGAAATCGTACACTTTGTGAATTTCTGAAAACGAAGAGCCAACAATTTCAATACAATTCAATAGTGTATTCACTAATGTAATAGTTATAAGGAATTCCTATATAATCAAGTTTAATTCTAGAGACAAATTAAAGATTTTTTGCCGATTAGATACTAACTGCATTACATTTCAATAGTGAATTCACTAAATTAATAGTTGTAGCGAATTGGCATACATTAATGTAAATTTCTGAAAGCGAAATGCCACTATCTGCACTACAATTCAATAGTGAATTCACTAAAAGAAATTTTGCAGCATATTCATATATAACACGAGAATAAATTTCTCAATTTACGCTTTTAAAGCTCTCAACGGCAACTCTATGCATTACATGTAAACATAGAAGTGGCAGTTTACTTTTAGATATTATATTTTCTAGTTAAAACAATAAACATTATTTAGTAGTTATTTTACTAGTGAAATGTAATGCAGAATGTGATCGTTTATCAACCACTTGCACTACCAAAGGTAACTAGTGAATCGTCTAAGTAGTTATATATCTAGTGATAATGGGCAAATTGGCACCTTTTGAACTGCTGGGAAATATGATTATAAACAAACACTCTTCTACACACACATACACAAAAAACAAAAAAAAAAAAGAATTAAAGTAGGAACTAAGTTAGGAGAGAGTGTGTAATATGAACTAGGTGTATTAATAGACACGTTTATTTGTCTGTCTGTGATTTGTCATTTGCCCTCAGAGTTGTATGTATTTTGTACATACATAGGATACTCTTATACCTATAAATATACGAGGGTAAACATAAAAGTCATATAAATAAAATAACAAAATCTTCAATCTTATGTTTATAATATAATGAAATTGTTTCAAACATTTAATAATATTTAATAGCAACGTTTAGGCTTTTATACTATTAAAACCATGTCATATTTTTTTAAATATCTAGGGGCGGATTTTCTTGCATTTAGATATTTTTTTAAATAATTCCCTAAAATATATACATTTCTTTTTTTAAATTTATAATATTTACTAAAAATATTTTAAAATAAAATAAAATATATTCAAAAATATTCATACATTTTTAAACACATATTTTTAGGGGCTAATTTTAAAACTATAAATGCCTGAAAATTTACCCCCTATTAATAAATTTTAATTTAAACCTCGTTCATATTTTGTTCAATATGCTTGCCTTGTACAATTCATATACCTACTATATTGAACAATTTGTAGATTATGTCAATTTAGCAAACAAACTTTTCAAGTTTTCTATGAATATCTATTGATAACAAAATGTCTTTTCTATAGCTCATATAAGCCTATAAATTTATATACAATACATATACATATGTCACCTTACCAAAGACTTTCTTTACTTCCTCTTTTATAAATCTATTTCTCAATTCTTATTAATAGACATTTGTTTCGACAATAACCGGAAACATAGAAAAACGGATATAATAGTCATTTACAATTTTTTTTTTTTTTGCTGATTTATAGGTGCAAGTGTTGGAAAAAAATGAAAAATTCACTCACCAAAGTAACTACTAAATATGTTAGGTACAAAAATCAATAAAGTTACATAAATTTGAGGAGGATGGAGGTAAAACTTTAAGCCAGAAAATTTAATTTACTTATTTTTTTTTGTGCTTAAAATTTGCTTTCTTTATTTTTTTTTTTACAACTAACAAAACTTAAGGTCCTTTTAGTTAAGCTTGAATGAAGTTTAAGTTTTGAATATTTTTCCGTTATAACTTATGACAAAGATTATAGATTTTTTTCTTTTTAATTTATTGAATTTATTAAAAAAGATATTTATTGGTATTATGCTTTAAGGAAAGTTTTAAAATAAGCTGTTTTAAGTTGGCTTTAAATTGAGGATTATCGGTAGAAGATAAAATATATTTTGTTAACCTATAGGTGATTTCATTATATTAATATATTATGTAATAAAAAAGTAATAGATTTAAAACATTATTAATTGTATTAAGCATATAAAAAAGTTAAAAAATAAAATTATAATATTTATAATTTTCAAAAGAGCTTGTAGAGATGTTTTCATGACAACTACTCTTATAGGTTTGCTATAAGCAAGATAGAAATCAAAAGTTTTAGTATATTTTAGGGCGCATAAATATAACTTTTATCTTATTTGTATTGAGGGGCAAGATTTTGTATTAATTTTTAATATTAAGCAATTATATTTATGTAGGTACATTTGTTGTTACAACCTATAAATATACTAATTATTTCTGAATTTTTGTATTTATCAATATTGCCTTTAGATTACAGATCTACTCTTTTAAGACTAATTTAATAAAATAATTATTATAGCGTAGACTTTCATGCATTTATTGATCTAAAATAAGCCCCTGCGTTTGTTCCATTATGTCCTGCTTTATTCAATATTTATGTTTAAAAGAAAATATTATTTATTATTAGTTTTTAATAAGAGTTTTTCCAACCTACACCACCATAGGTGTGGAGGGTATTATGCGTTTATGCTGATGTTTGTTACACCCAAAAATATTTGTCTAAGACCCGCCTTAATTTATACCATTCAGCTCAAAATCACTTTCTGAGTCGATTTAACGATGTCCGTCCATGTAAACCTTATAATCAAACTACAGGTCGCAATTTTGAACATAAATAGATGAAATTTGGCACACAAGTTTCTAATAGTCCAAAGACAAAACCTTTTGAAATTGGTTGTGAACGGGGTATTATTTCACCTAGATCTTATACAAATGTCCTGCCAGAAAAGGGATTAAACGATCATAAATCCATTAAATATAGCAATATTTTAATAAAATTTTGCACATATAAATTCCTTATAAGTCTAAATCTGTGTGCCGGTCCATTATTGATCATAGCTCCCATTTAAATCCTTTTTTTTAAATCACTTTAGCGGGCATAAATCCCATTAAAATGAAGCCTCGGAGTAATTTTTGCAAAAAAGTGATCATTTTCTCAGGCTCATATCTTGCAAACCGTTCGGAACTTTGATTTACTCTCTGAGGCAAAATTGTAGCCCTTGTCCTAAAGAACAAAAATTGTGAATATATAAAATCAAAAAAACTTCATTTTCAAAATCAAAATCGCAAAGAACTTTAAAAAATTCGATTTTTTTTCCTTTTTTCTCCGGTTCAGGTCCATAGGTAGCAAACCGTTCAAAATTCAAGGAAATAATCAACTACAAAAATATACCTAAGATCTAAGTAAAAAACTTTCTAGAACATATGAACTTCCTAGGAATGATTCTTAACATCGTTTAGGTAGCCGCAAAAGTGGAAAATTTCCCGAAAATTTCACTGTGTGTAATTTTTTAAAAAATATTCGTATTATGTTTATAATGTTTATGGCCCTGGACTTACAAATCGCACTCTCTTAAGTTGTAGATCCAAATCGTCATAAAAAATTTTCGGGAAATTTTTCACTTTTGCGGCTACTTTAGCGCTACCTGAACGGTGTTAAAAATCATTCCTAGGTAGTTCATATGTTCTAAAAAGTTATTTATTGAGATCTTTATCACGTATTGGTGTCCGTATATGGTTATATTTTTTGGTGTTGTACTGTGTTATATGTATATTATAACCTTTTGAATTAACACATTTTGGTGGATTGTTCTATTTTAAAATATACCAACAAAAACCACTCAATAGTTTTTTTCTATAACGACAAGTAAGTAAATCACACAAAAAAAGGTATACTTTGTGTTTTCTAATGATACAAAAAAATCTTTTCCACATATAATTCTCTGTAGACAAAGCCATCAATTATGAATAAATTAGTTCAAATGACTTTCTATGCCAAAATTTTGTTTGACAATTTGGATTTCTATTACATGATTTATTTTATCTATTACTGCTACAGTTCCCAAATAATATATAATATGTGCATCCTTTAGACAGCATTCATAATTTTAAAAAAAGTTTTTCTTAATAATTTTTAGCTGCACTTTTTATACCCTTGCCCACAGGTGTAAAGGGTATATATAAGTTTGTCATTCCATTTGTAATTTCTACAATATTCATCTAAGACCCCAAAAAGTATATATATTAGGGATCCTTATTGATAGGGGAGTCGATATAAAGATGTCCGTCTGTCTGTTGAAATCAGTTTTTAGAAAGCCCCAGTTATCGGATGTATGTGTTTTATACATCAAATTATAGGAAATAATCCTTAGAAAATCGCGAATAAAAATGAGCAAAATCGGTTGATAAATAACTGAGATATCGGAAAAAAAAAACGAAGATACTCTCAAAAATTCGTATTTGTTGTCGGCTTTTCTCGGCACCTATACAAGCTAGCGACTTCGTTTTTGCACGAAAAATTCAAAATCTTTCTTCAAATTTTTATTCTGAAAAAAAAATCGGTCCACTATATTCGGCACAGGCGAATCTTTTTTAATTTCATTCTTTCTCAATTTTTCTAGCATGACTATCAGGAACTTTTTGTTCTTTGTGGCTTTTAAGAGATCTATTTTCTATTTTATTTCATAGCATAGTTTTAGGGTCCAACAGAAAAAATATAAAATGTTCGAGTTTTTCCATTTCCCACTTTTTAAAAACAAAAAGTTAACCTTTTTAATTAAATCCATTTTGTTTTTTATATGTTACCAATAAATCTTAGCTATTTTTTTTTTTTTTTTTGTAAATCCTCAATAAACAACAAATTTTCCACCTACACTTTAATGGTGTTTGTCACAAAAAAACTGAAATTTTTAACTATAAAACTAAAATTTTTGTATAATATTTTCAGCGCTTTTTTTTTTTTTTGCTCTTCTTCATCAGTTTATTTTTTATGGTTTTTGTTACAGGTATCAACTTATACGTCTAATATAAAACGTGACTTAAATATTGATATTAGACCCCGCAAAATATAGCAGAAAAAACGCTAACCATTCAATCTTTCACGTCATAAAGTTTGCTTCGTATTTTTATTTTTTTGCAGATGAAAAATATAAACGTTATGCAAAAAAAGGAAGAAAAAAATATTTGTCAAATTCTCTATATATACACCCACTTATACATATAAAACACCTGCTTCAAAAAATGAAACAGTGAAGTAAAAGTATAAAATCAAAATTTATATCCAAAGAAAATTTCTAAAATTCTATTTCTTTTTAAGAATTTTTTTATTCTCTACTAAAAACAGCATCTTTTATTTAAATATCTATACAGTTTAGTACAATTCTTCCTGTGAAATGCATAAAATTCTAAAATGTTGGTACTTATTTGGGTTGTTAGTTCACGTCTGTGTAAATATATATATTTTTTTATTTTACTACCTTTTTTTCTTTTTTGTTATAAAAATCGATTGTTTTGTGTGCATTTTCTATATTTTTTTTCTATCGCCATAATAAATTGACACGTCAAGTTATCAATATGTACGTGTAACGGTTTACAATGTTTATAGCTATAGGTGTTAAGGTATGAGTGTGTCTACTATATCCTCCTTGTATTTCCTGTTTGCGGTATGACTGTAACATTAAAATTGTTTGAAAAATATCGAACAATTTGGAAATTTTATGAAAAATTGTTCATCTATTTTTTCCTTTATTTTATGTTTAGGTACTAAAAAAGCCAACAATATCTCATAAAAAATGAAACATACAACCAAATTATGGTAACTTTGTTTTTTAAGGTTAAATGTCAGAACCATAAAAACGGCATGTGGTTGCTTGGTTGGTTTAGCTAACAAAAAGGATATAAAAAATATGATAAAAATTTGTTGTATTGAATAAAACTTAAGAGTTATTTGTTAGTATATGGGAAAATTAAGTATGTATAGTAACTTTAAATGGGGCAGATGTTTTGTTAAAAAAAGTTTGTTAATAAAATTTTTTAGTTAACATTAGTTTAAGAAATAATAAGAGATTTTTAAAACATTTTATAGAGTTATTAAAAATTTTAAGGTTTTGATAGACTGAGTTAAAGTTTAAAGGTTAAGTAATTAATAAAGCATAAATAAACAGACAGTTTATACAAATATTGTTTTCATACAAATTTGTAAAATTTTTATAACTTTAAAAAATTCAAATTATTACAATTAATTTAATTTTTTATTTTTTTTACTTTCAGTATGGTGAACTTTCATTAACAACAAATCCCGCCTTTAGTCTTTACAATACACCACAACGTGCACCTGCCACCCAAAGACCTGTTTACACAGCCCCACCTCCCCTGTTGTCTACACGAACGCCACCAAATATTTACACACGCATACCCGGACGCACCTATTTACCAGCTTATGAAACACGCACATCACCCACCTCTCCCTATGGTTCGACAACAACCTGTACCATGCCTCTCTTAGGAGGACAATCGAATGGTTCACTACAAACTAACAGTAGTACAGGTACTGGTGGTATGATTGGTAGTATGAGTGGTGTAGTGGGTGGTAATAGCAGTGGTGGTAGTGGTGGTGGTGGTACACTAAGTTTAACTAGCGGCAATTCAATGGGACATTGCAATACATTGCCACATCCTAATACACAACATCAACATCAAAATCCAATATCAACAGCGTTGACTTCATCACTGACATCGGGGAATATAACGATTGGTGCTGCACAATCCTTGCTCACATCACCGCGTACCCATTCATCGGTGTATAGTAGTAATTCAACGACAACAACAATACAATCACCACTTTTAGCCACCAGCACTCTATTGGGAAATGGTAACTATGAAACGATATCTTCCTGAGAATTACCTAAAGATGACATTAAATGTCAAATAGTATGTATTGGTGGGAGTAGTACGTGTACAACGACAACATCCTCAGCAGAACGTACAACAATTGTTTAGAGTGTAGATAATAATAAAAATAATAAAAATATATTATAATTGAAACTAAAAAAACAAATTAATTTTAAGGTTTTAATATTTTGTTTTTATTTGTATTTTTTCTAATGTTTGTATTATATAAACTAAGGGAATAATTATAATTTAAAACATTTTACAAATTTTGTTTTTACTGTTGTAAATATTGTAAAACAAAAAAAGTTTTAATTTTTTTTTTTTATATTTACTAAAACTAATTTTTAATTTAAATAATAAATTTAGTTGTATACACACTAAGGCCTCTAGAGATGAAAAGATTTAAATGAAACATATTGAAAGGAATTTTTATTTTTCAGGGAAATTTTTTTCAATTTTAGATTTTTTTAATGAATAATACAGGACAACACTGACACTGCTGCACTGGGTTTATTATTCAATTTGGATACACAGTACTTATAAGTACTAAACCTTTAATCCAAATATTTTTTTGAAATGATTATAGTTCTCACGATAAATCACGATTTGTAAAATTAAGGAGGTATTTATTTTTTTCAGAAATTAGGTCTAATATCTCCATAACTGTTGATCGTATTAAGAAGTAATGTAAGAATGACTTGAAGGCAATTTTAATTAAAATTCTTTTTGATTTGTGCTTCAATTTAAGGTACCACCTCCTTAATTTAACAAATTGCGATTTATCGCGAGAACTAGAGTTAATTCAAAAAAAGTATTGATATCGTGTATCCGAATTGTTTGTTTGTAATTTTTTAAATTTTGCGTCTTTTGTTCTGTATGTTGAAATGTATTATCCTAAGGTCACAGACCCTTTTAAGTATTTTTGTTTTCACATTTAAATTACTTGTAGTAGCGCAAATCTCGGTATTTAAATCTAGTGAAATCCGTCAAAACGTGATAGAGTTATAAATGATTTTCTAATTGCTTTTAATAGTTTTCTGGATATAAGTTTATTCCAATTTTGAAATAGGTTTTTTTAAGGTTAAAGACCCTAGGAATTAATTTTATATGTTGATTGTAATAAAGCAAATTTTGTTATATAAATTCCATGAAGTTCGTTTATAAATAACAGAGTGATAAAAGATTTTTTTTCTAATATCTTTGAAATTATCGTATTACTTTTTTCTTTCATTTTAAAATCGCTCTTAATTTTGAATTTATTATGAAAACCAATTTTTATTGCATTTTTTTATTTTGTGTCAAAGAAAATTTTATTTATATTTTAGAAAAAAAATGTTTTTTCTTTATTCATTTGTATGTTGAAATGGATAACCCTAAGGTCAAGAACCCTTGTAAACCTTTTGGTCTGCAAATTTATATTACTTGTAGTAGCGAAAATCTTGTTATTTAAATTTAGTAAAATCCATCAAATAACGATGGAGTAAAAAAAGGATATCCCACTTGCTTTTAATATATATTCATTTCTATTTTAAAATAAGTTTTCCTAAGGCCACAGACACTTGCAATTATTTATATTCACAGATGTAAAAATAATTCCAGTACTGACGAAAATTATGTTATTTTAAATTCCGTGGAATTCGTCAATGAATAAAATACTTTTCAGAATTTTTAATATTTTTGAAACTCTATTTTTTTATTTATTTATTTTTTTGTTTGGGTAAAGGAATTTTTTTGTACAGTTTTTATATAAGAAAGTGAATTTTATTTAAACAATGTCCGTCTGGATGTCTATCACTCTAAATATTCTTATGGACTTCCAAGGTCAGAGACTTTTAAAATTATTTATGTTTATAGATTAAAATATTTAACAAATTTCGGAGAAATTTTATCAAAAAAAAAAAAAAAAAAAAAAAAAAAAAAAAATTTGTCTTTCTAATTTTTCTTTGAATTGCAAACAATTTAAAGGAAATTTTGATTACAGCTTTTATATTCTAGGAGAAAAATAATTATATTTATGTTAACAAAAAAATCTTGTTAAAGAATATTTGCCTGTATGTTGAAATAAGTTATCCCAAGCTGGGGGGAACAATGCAACCATTATTTGGTCTTATAAAACTTAAGTAAAATAAGGGAAATTATGGTATTTAAATTCAGTGAAATTCTTTTTAAAATGAAGAAAATATAAGCTATTTTCTGTAAACTTTTAAAATTTTTTTTTGAAAATTTTAAATCTATTTTAAATAAAAAAAAAAAATTAATTCTAACAAAACTGTTACTCTCTAAGGCCTTATGTTTGTTAAGTTTCTTTAACTGAATATGTTTTACTTAGTTTCATTTATTTTCTTAATTTTATATTTTATACTGAACTTTTACAACCCAAACGAATAAATTTTTGAAATAAAGACTTCCAATAGAAACCAAAAAGAAATATAAAATGACAAAATTTTTGAAAATATAATAAAAGAAACAAAATCCATAGCATTTTAAGAAAAATAATTAATTAAACATATTAAGGTATTCACAGATTATTGTTATTTTTTTTTTTTTCTCTTTAAAAAAAAAAATAAAAAATTAAAATTAACAACTTAATATAAATACCTGAAACTTTAAACTAGAATTTAGTATAAGGTATACATACAATCTTAAAAACTTAGTATTTATATTATTTGTTTAAATATTAAAATTAAAACAAACTGTGAGTACCCCAAAATTAAGCAACAAAAACAAATATAAGAGCTTTTGCTAATAAACAGCAAAATATAGAAAATTAATAAGAAAAGGTGTAAATATTAAACAAATATTTGTAAATAATAATTATAAGAAACCACAAAATAACTAAATAATTTAACAAAAAAAAAATTTAGTTAGCTAAAATAATTATTAAAAAATAAAAAAATAATAAACCACGAAAAGACTATTATAAATAAAATTATTAGTAAACAAAAATTAAATAAAAATTTCTAAATTATAATAAAATTAAAAAAAAAAAAAATGCTATTAAAAATTACCATAAAGTACCGAAAACTATAAAAGCACTTAATTTAATAAAAATAATTATAACAAAAATATAACTAACAAAAATATAAAAAAAAAACTGTGTATACCTAATAATATTAGACCAAAATGTAAAAAAAAATCAATGTAATTTGTTACTTTAAATTTATTTTAAAATTTTAACTATTTGAATTTAAATTAAAGCACAATATGTAAAACTAATTAAACTTTCTAATTTTACTTTTATACATAAATAATACCCTCTATTTTATATTTATTTTTCATAACAATTAATTTTTAATTCTACAAAATTATAATTAATTTTTGTAAATAATTTTTTTTATTTTTAAGTCTTACATTATTTTAACTATCATCAAGTTTTAATTATTATTAAAAAAAAATATAAAAAATAGTTATTAATTTCCTTAATTGTGTTTTTTTTTTTTTTTTAAAAAAAGATAGTATTATATTTTATATATATAATTCTCTTTATAAATTTATATATTTTTTTAAATAATAACATCAACAATAAATATATGTAAATGCATTTATTTTTTAGCTACCAAAATACAAGAACAAAAAAGTATGTGTAATAATGTACATTTATATTTTTCCCTTTTTTACTTAAATGTGTAAAAATTTAGTAAAAAAATTAAAATAATAAAAACTAACAAAAAATAGTTTATAAACAAAAAAAAAAAAAAAAAAAAAAAAAAAAAACATTTAAATATAGTTGATATAAGAAATATATATATATAAAATAATTATAAAAAAAAGAAAAATAATAAAAACTGAAAATATAATGAAAAAATTAAAAAAGCTATTAAGTGGTTTTATTTTAAATTGAGTAAAATAAAATTTATTATTTCACTTATTAAGATTATTAATTCGCATGATATGTGTATTATTAAATTATTTTTCAATAATATACAATATCAAATGGAATATGAAAACAAGCCTTTTTTTTAAGCTGCATCAATCAAATACAGTAAAAGTTTCCTTAACGGACAGCTCCGGACAATTTTCTTGGTCCCATGGTTTAGACAGCATTTTTAGAATAAATATCCGATATGCGGATGCTCTCTTGACCGGACGCGGTCACTTATTTTTAAAGAAAACATTTCTCATAGCCAGACAAAAATCATAAACGGGGAAAAAATGCACTGAATATTGTGTTATTTTAATTTTTGTCCGTGTTTGCATTCATACAGTGCACGAAAAAGCCTAAGCATACACAGTAAAAGTTTACATATTTTGCTACCTGCAAATATAATTAAAATATGAATTATCTTTTTAGACACTGCAATCTAAGTGCATTAAAGGGTTTATGGAAAATGTAATAATATTGTAATGTAATATTTTAATATGGTTTATTTGGAAAAATATAAACATTTTTAAAAACTCCGAACGAAATAACCTAAGCATAAAAAATAAAATTTTGAGATAATCATGATTCATTAGTCAGCATTTAATTAAAATAACACATACTGGTATTAATGTTTCCCTAGTAATTGAAGCCATTGTATGATTTAAAATGTTTCATTGTATTAATGTAACAGTAATTAACTAAATGTCCCATTCAACGTATTGAATTAAATAACAGTCCGCCAGGTTGACAGCATACAGAATATGTGGCTGGATTTTTTGTCAAATATCTGAAAACTAATCCGAAATAAAGGTTATCATATTTATGTGTCCATACAATTGAGAAAGTTACCGAAAAAACAGTCTTGAAAAAAGAAATAAAAAAATTTTAATAAGAATATTATGGACATAAAAAGAATTCGCACTAAAAAAGAAGTATCGCCTCGCTAAATATGAACCATTTTTAAACTGATATTATCTTTGAGTCGTATTCATACATTTAAAAATTATATCCCAACATATAGTATGCGAAAATAAGAATATTATGGACATAAAAAGAATTCGCACTAAAAAAGAAGTATCGCCTCGCTAAATATGAACCATTTTTAAACTGATATTATCTTTGAGTCGTATTCATACATTTAAAAATTATATCCCAACATATAGTATGCGAATAGGGATACTAAAATTTAAATCTTCGCACTCTGACAAAGCATCAAAACTGTCGTTCGCCAAAAATAAACGATTTTGGACAAACATTGGAGGAAGTTGTTCTTAGTGACAATAAAATATTTAACTTGTATTACCAGAAGGTTCTTTCGTGTATTGATACAAAATAAACCGCGGGATGAGAAAATCAGATACTTACCAAATTTCTGGTAGAATTTATTATAGAATATCGTGCAAATACTTACAATAAAATATTCCTGAATGGTTTTATAAGTACAGAACTTTGTGATAAACGTTCCCTTTCTTACAAAAAGGATTATTGGAACTTGGTCCATACATTTCACCGAGATGTCACCTCATCAAAAATTAAAAGTTAAAAGAGAAAAAAAAATTGTTAGCAGAAAAAAACTGTTCTAATGAGACATGAGCCAGTTTTTCATAGACCTGAATTTGTCCGAGTGTATGTGAGGAATTATATGCCAAACAGTTTTTGCTGAAAGGAGCCGCTGTAACATTAATGCACGGACAATAATAATGCAATGTTGACGTATATTTTGCCTACAGACTTCTTTATGAATGTCTTTACGATTAAAATATATTATAAGGAATCCAATTAGCTATAATAACTATTAAACAGCTATGACATAATATAATTTGTATGCTTAGGTTATTTCGTTCTCCTTTTTTCAATTGCATCATATTTCTTAACAGTGATCTTAAGTTTTGTAATTTCAGTGTCAAAATATGTAAATGCAAATAGTTCAAAATAAAATGTGGAACATACTTTTTCGATATAAAATAAATAAAGTGGTTTTTCTTATATTTTTATTGTATATGCTTAGGTTATTTTGCGCACTGTATTTCTTCTTTACTTACATTTTTTGAACTTAAATAGTTTAATATTAATTTTTTACTTTACTTTTTGTTGGTTTTAAGCAAACTGAATGAATTACTAATTTAACTTTGGCCTTTACACTTAATTAAAAGTTCTGCATTCTAAAAAAGTGAAAATGAAAACTTGATCCCTAAAAACAGCTGTTTATCCAATTACACTGGTCGTAAGCTAAACTCGAATCTGCTTTCAGTTTCTTCCCATCAGGTCGAGATTTTTTTTATGGGCGTGTCTAATATTGCGCCCTAATTAAGCCGATTACTTGAGTATATTTCACTATAACTCGAGAACGGTATGCACGATTTATATAAATAATACATCAAATTATGCTTAAGTCGTTATACTATCTTTAAGTCGTTATGCTATCAAATTTTTATCCGCTCAACAGTTTAGGAGATATTTCGAAATAAGTGTTCGAAAAAAAAAAATGTTTCATGCTAAATTCAAGATTTCTTTTTTTTTTTTACTAAAACTACTTTTTAAAAGTGAAAATATCAAAAATGTTTCAGTTTATCATCTTTATCTCAAAGCTGGCAAAACTACGAGTAAATAAAGCCATATATCATAAAAATTGATGCACAAATTTTTATTGCATTCACAGTTAAGTTAGGATAAAAAAATAAAAATTTTTTTCGTGTTAAAAAAAAATGGTGGATTAGATGGAATTTAAAGTGCTAAATAAGATATGATAAGCATGACTACTAGGCCTTTAGGCAGTCACACTTGTATAACTCGAGAACGGTTTGTTCTGTTACGATAAATTAAACTCCAATATATAGCGACCTAAATTGTCTTTAAGCTAAATTTACATAATTTTTTGTTCAGTTAATATTTCCGTAGTTATTCGGTAATTAATAGCGAAAAAATTATTATTATTATTATTTTTTTTTTTTTTTTTTGAAAAATAGTGAAAATTTTGATCCAAATTCGAATAAAATATATTGTTGACTTACCTTGAAGACAATTTTCGTATGCATCTTTTGGTGTATCATTTATCAAAATCGAGTAAACGGTTCTTGAGTTATAGTCTAAATTTGACAAACCATTATCGAATTTTATAGTGTGACCACTGAATAAGGTGATGATATGCCCATAAAAAAAAAATCACTACGTGATAGATAAAAAGTAAATGCAGATTCTTTTTTAACTCGTCAAAATCCATATTTGTTTCAAAAAAAAAAAAAAAATTTGGCCCACCACTGTATTTCTACTCAATTGTATGTAACATGAGTATTTTTACTTAACTGTGAATAAAATCAAGATTTGTGCATCAATTTTGAAGGTACATGCTTTATTTTATTCACAGCATTACCAGCTGAAACATTTTTTCGTTTTTCATATATTAAACAAATTTTAGTAACAAAAAAAAAAGAAAAAAAAAAAAAAAATAAGTTTGGGGATTTGAAGATATTTTTAGTTCGCATCTTATAAATATGGTGGTTATATAATCTTAGATCTATTAAACCTATTCCATTGGTTATTTTTTATTTAAGATGCCTATTGCAGTTTATGTTTAATAACTTGAAGAATAATACTAAACACTTCTAGAGTAAACAATCTTTTAAAAATGTTCATAGTACTCGATGGAATTATGAGAGTTCTAAGACCAATATTTTCCGTTTCTAATATTTCATAACCCTCATCATCACTGCATGGAAATGGCAGTTAGTTATTCATTATCTCGATTTTAAAAACAAGACATCATTCCCAAGACAAGATATCATTTCCTTTTTAGTTGCTGTAAGGCACTAAAATCTGAAAAGACTATTTTATAGCATTTAATAATGTTTACATTCACATAATTTTTTATCAAGAAGTAATTTTTTGTACGAATTGCCTATTTTTCTGTAACTTAATTTTCCTTCCTGAATGCAGATAATTTAATCATAAATTTGGATAAATTCTATTTTATTTATTATTTAATTCTTTCAACAACATATCATAATTGTTTTGTACAATTATTGTACAATGTACATGTTTACGAAAATAAATCACTTTGTGGTCTATCAAGATATCCTTTGACTCAAAATTGATTTCATTCGATTCAGTAGATATCAGTTATAGATATCATGTTCATATATTTTTAATTTTTTACATAAAATAAAAGATATTGAACTCAAAAAACAAATTTGGTCTGGCCAGACCAAGATAGCAATCCTAGGGTTAAACGGGGTAACATGCCGCATGCCGTTGTCAAACTTGTCCTCAACATTAAATTTCTTTTTAAAATTTCCTAGAAAAATCGTTAGTAAAAATATTGTTGAAAGAAGTCTGGCTCTTAGCTAGTTAAGAGATTATTCTTTTGCTTACGAATAATTACTAATTTTAGAAAGTAATTTTAAGAAAATGTAATGAAAACTGAGAGAAGCGATCTGTAATCAAGCAACTCTCAAACAAAACCATAAACTTAATATAATAAATTTCATAAAATCACTATTTATTGCAAATAATGTCCAAATGAAAATGCAAAACGTCGTTTGCCGCAGAAGCAAAAACCAAACTTTTTCGTATTTTGCTTTAAATTTATATATTAAGTAAAAATTTTTCAATCATACCCTTAATACAAAAATAGATAAACCATAAAACAACAATTATTCTTAAATGGAAAAAAATTTATGACTGTTTCGTTTTATAAATTTAATGTTACGATTTTTTGACTTTAGTCAATATTGATAATTCGTTACAATCAATCTGAAATGGTGAAATAAAAAGATATGGTACTGACTTGCCCCTTGCCAAAAAAAATATATTATGTATCATATGCCATAGATGTATATCCCTCGTTAACGGACAAAATCAGCGTGCCGATAGCTGTCCTCCTATGGGATCTTTCACTGAATATTTTTTTAAAAGCTGTACCAATGAGTGTATTGGACAGAATACCGTCAGTTTCGTATTTGACATCTCCAACTTCAATGCAGTTTACTAAAAGATGAATCATAAACATTACAATGGTACTCGGGTACCATTCCAGTATTGCACAATTGTAAGTACTTAAATTATAAAATCGAAAATTATCTGTAATATCTTTTTACACTTTTTTAAAAAAATGTTAACAAAATTAATCATCGTGTATCTAAAAAACTATTATAGTAAAAGTCTTAAGATTTTGAGATTAAAAATGAAAGGACAGAACTAGGAGGAAAAATATCTCGCATAAAAAGGAAACACTAATAACACTGGTCGACAAAAAAATGTTTTTTGAGTTGCTTCAAAAAAAAAAAAATAATAATAAATAAAACAATAATAATATGTGGACTAGATGGAATTCCGCATGCTAAACTCTAATCTGCTTTCAGTTTTTTCTAGTGTCTAATATTGCGCCCTAAATAATTTATATAGACACCAACAAAATATGCGGAATAAAATTTGCTTTAAGTCGTTCTACTAAAAAATTGGTATCCACTCAATAGTTTTGGAGATATTTCGAAATAAGTGTCAGAAAAAATTTGTTCATGCTAAATTCAAGATTTATTTTTTTTTACTGAAACTTCTTTTTAAAAGTGAAAACATCAAAAAATTTCAGTTTATCTTCATTATCTCAAAGCTGGCAAAACTACGAGTAAATAAAGCCACGTATCATAAAAATTGATGCACAAATCATGACTGCATTCACAGTTAAGTTAGGGTACCCATTAGGGTATCCAATTATTCGGGTGTTTATATTAATCGGTTTATTCGACAAATAATTATTCGAGGTTAAAAGTTGATCGGTTAATAACCGATTATTGACAAATTAATCGATTAACCGAATAACCTTTGTTATACATGTAAAACATATAAATTACACAAATTATAGCTTTTAATCTATTTAAATAGTTACTTAGAAACATGATATAAGATCAAATTCTTTTAAAAGGAGATCATTTCGTAATTATTTCCTCCTATTTGTATGAATTTTTTAGCTAATACTATAAAATATTCTACTTATTCCGCTTTATTTAATATATTTTT
Organism: Protophormia terraenovae; assembly: GCA_951394005.1. Taxonomy (NCBI): domain Eukaryota; kingdom Metazoa; phylum Arthropoda; class Insecta; order Diptera; family Calliphoridae; genus Protophormia; species Protophormia terraenovae. The sequence continues at coordinate 113,135,432 of OX596077.1, read as the reverse complement.
TATGTAAGTATATTTTCCGTGTAAGAATGATATTTTGTTAAACTAGTCTATATTAATATTTTTTGGGTGCATTTAGGAGATGATAATTAAAAGTAAAACTTTGAATTTACTTTAAGAATTTCTGTTGATACAAGTTTAATTATTTATGAAGATATAATATTATTACCTTTTCTTGAGGCTTTTTATAAAATATTCTATCCCAAAAAAAAAAAAAAAACATCCAAAGCAGTCAGTAAGATACTGCATTTGTGATCCAGAAATAGTACAAATTCGTATAATTTTCAATGAATTGTATTTTTTGATACCTGTGTTATGTCATGCCATATTCACGATTTTGTGCAAAATTGCAATGAACAAATTTTTTTAGTTTATTATTTCAATAAAGAAAATTGCATAACATTGTTTTGTCATTTTCTTCAGTTATTTTATTATTTTTTTTTTTTTTGGAAAAATAGAACAATTTGTTTAAATCTTTTATATATATTGAATCCTGTTTTATTACTTCTAAAACAAAAAGAAAAAATACTTCACTAAAAATTATGTTTATTTTTACTGGAATGTAATAGACCTCTTAAAAAGATGTAGTTTACATAAATTTATGAAAAAAATAAAAAAATTTTCTAATTTATAACTCGAGAAAACTACATTTCGGTTAACCGGTTATTCGACACAAATTATTCGGTTTATTCGTTATTCGAAAATGGACAGTTTTAAATTATTTGGACAGTTAATCGACAAAAATTAACCGGATAACCGAATGACGGTTAATCGATTGGATACCCTAGTACCCATGCATACCTAAGTGGAGATACATTAGTGGGCAAAAAAAAAAAAAATGATTATTTTCGTCTTAAATAAAAAAAAAAAAGTAGGTGGATTAGATGGAATTTAACATGCTAAATAAGAATCAGCTTTTACTTTTTTTTTTCTATCACGTATCGTACTTGTATAACTCGAGAACGGTTTGTTCTATTACAATAAATTAATCTCCAATCTATAGCGACTTAAATTGTCTTTAAGCTAAGTTTACATAATTTTTTGTACAGTTAATATTTCCGTAGTTATTTGGTAATTAGTAGCAAAAAAATTCTAATTTTTTTTTTTTTTTTAAATCGTGAAAATTTTGATCGAATAAAAAATATTGTTTATATAACTTGAAGACAATTTTCGTATGCGTCTTTTGGTGTATCATTGGGTGTATCATGAGTTATAGTCTAAATTTGACAAACCATTCTAGAATTTCATAGTGTGACCGCTGAATAAGATGATGATATTATATGCTCATAAAAAAAAATCAGAACATGATAGAAAAAAAGTGAATGCAGATTCTGGTTTAACTTGTCAAAATCCACCTATTTATAAGAAAAATGCAAAATATTTTTTTTTTTTTTTTTTTGTCCATCACTATATTTCTATACAATTATATGTAACATGGGTATTTTTACTTAACTGTGAATAAAATTAAGATTTATGCATCAATTTTAAAGATACATGCCTTATTTGATTCACAGCTTTAAGATAAAGATGATAAACTGAAACATTTTTGTTTTCATTTACTAAATAAAATTTTATTAACAAAAAAATCAAAAATTTTGTATGAAAAGTTTTTTTTTTTTTTTTTTTGTTTGACACTTATTTCAAAATAACTTCGAAACTATTGAGCACATAAAAAAATGAAGCTTAGGAGATATGAAGATATTTTTAGTACGCATCTTTTGGTGAATCACTTATGTCAACTGTACACACAGTTCTTAAGTTATAAGGAATTATTCTAGAGTAATTGCCTTACTATTGCCGAAATATTAGACATGCCCTTAAAAAAAAAACCAGACTTGATGGAAAAAAACTGAAAGCAGATTCGTTTTTAGCACATCAAAATGCATCAAGTCCAACTATTCGTATATGGTGTTGTATTTTTTGTCGACCAGTGTAATAGGATAACTTCAATATTTTTACAATAAAATTTTAAAAATTTACGGGAATATCATTAACTTCCTCAATCAAATAAAAACGGGACGGATAGGACTAGAGGAATCGGTACCCCCATGCAGCAAATCGATGGCCTTAAGAATATCGGATGAGAAACAAAAAAAAAATTGGAAAACGTTTTTATGTCAGAGGAGTCCTAAATTTAACCTCCCATAGCTCTGCTCCTGAGGGGTATGTGGGTCCCTCTTCTAAGCTTAAAATTTTACACTCCTCTGCTACGCATATGTGAAATTTTTATTTGACATTTTTTCTTTTAATTTTGAATACGAAATATTAATTTTTTATTAAAATAGGATCTTGTTGTCGAAACTATTATGGATTAACCAGTTTTTTTTTCGAATTTTCGAAAATTCAACCGGTTTTATTTTCAAAATTTAAACATTTGAAATTCGGTTTCTATCAAAAAATTTAATATTTGAGCACCCTATTTAGCATAGAACAATAATTTTCTTTACCCCTTTATAACAACATATTATAAATTCTTTAAACTATTAAAATTTACCTTCTATTATATATACTTACATAAATATTTCCCTTTGATACCCTTTGACAAATTGCCTAATATTGTAAAAATCGATAAAATGTTTTCTTTTTTTTTTTTTTTTAACACAAAAAGAAATAAATGGGTTAAAATACTTAGTCCAGTTAACAAATTGTTATTGTGTTTTTAACAAATACTTAACACTTCATTCCAAAAAAAAATAAATGTATTAAACAATACAAAGCAATATTTTTTATATGTAAGACACAACTAAATCCCTTTATTGTCAACACCTTTAAAAGAATGTTTGTTACCCTTTTTACGTTTTTATATATTTTTTTTTTGCATATACATACTCATATTATCTTATACACAAACATTTTTGCTTATATTTAACAATAGGGGTTATTTCTTAAAAAAAAAAAAAATCAAAAAATTAACAATATTGGCACGCATAACTTTACCGTATCACACACATTCTTAAATAAAAAGAAACTTTTAGCTACAAAGGTACAATATGTACATATATAACTACCTGTATCTGAGCAAATTTTATGTGTGTATATGTTACAGAGTATAAAAAATAAGACAAAAAACGAAAATTGTTGGAAATTTTGAATACAGGTGACGGTTACTAATAGTAAAATCCAATTTAAAAAAATAGCACTTTGGTGTATGTGTGAGTATATTATGTGAGTATATGTGTATATTTACCTTAACACAATAAGTTCAATATATTACTTATTTTAAATATAAACAAATTGTTATACAAGCGGTGCTTGGTAAAATAGTTTCTGAATTTTATTTTAAAAGTTCATTTAGGAGTTAAAATATGCAGCTCATGTAAGGATGGATCAACCGGCACAATGGGTCTTATCAAATATTAATGTTTTTTACCTGTTGGTACTTACAGTTTTTGAAATGTTTTTATATTATTTATTAAAAGATCTTAAATTCTTTTTCTGATCTATTTAAAATGCTTAAAGTTTAAGTTTCATATTACGCGTTTATTTTGTCACTGACTGTTGACTAGCTATCAACATTCCAGTACATTTTGTCTGTTGGTCTATGGAATACTTTTTTTGTTCTTCTCTTTTAAATCCCAACGACTTTTTTATGGAGGAATGTAATTTTTTATAGTGCTGTTTTTTTTTTTTTTGATATCATTCTCGTATTGCCCTCTATTTATTTTTATAAGGCATTTCTTTGGTAAATGTGTATGTTTCAGCTTTCTACCCAGCAGTTCGATGAGTTTTCTACCAAAACTCATCAGCTATTTTGTCTAGTTTTAGTTTTTACCTTTTTCAGTCACAAAGACATGGTTCTTTGTGTCTTTTATTTTACTTAACAATAACTATTTTAAGCACTGCAGGATATTTTTTTATAAAACTCCTTTGTTGTTTCGTGTTAATAATTTTATTTAAAATACAGTAGGTAAAATCCTCTTCTATAAAATATTTGTGTGAATGTGTAAGAGTATTTACAGTTTATGTTCACACTGTGTGCTATGAAAGTTTTTTTTTTTCCTTTTTTTCAACACCAATATCACTTATTTGAGAGTGTTAAAGAAAATATTTGCCAATGTTTGTGATCAGGCACACATTCATACATACGTGCTACTGATATTCTTAAATAACGGAATATAATAACATAAAATTGGATTATTGGAACAACAAATTGCATAAGGAACAAGGGCGAATGTTATATTCTGCTCGGTCGAATCTATATACCCACCATCAGTGTTACCGTTTGGAGACTTTAGTCGCCATTTGCCCCTTTTTCAACCACTTGGCCACTTTTTTGGCTCCTTTTTGAAATGGCGACTATATGGCAACTTTTTAAGACTATGTGCTAAATGACGAGAAACTAAGTTGTTTGAAATATATCGACCCATTATATATTCATTTCAGCAATAAGGTTAATCATTTTGAAATTGTTTTACAGTATAGTGATATAAAAAATCACGGAGTATTTATAAGTGAACTGAAACTGTTAATAACAAAAAATAATAAAGTTTATAAACAGCTATTTATATCATCATATGTCAAATCTTTTTGGACTGTATTGAAAAAAAAAAAGATTCGATGAATTTATATTTTTACATTCTTCATATCTCGGGACAACGTGTTACTTAGGAGAGACTGGGGCAGCTTTGGCTTTGGGGTAGTTTTGGCAATGACGTTTTCGATATGAAGCAACCATTGTTCATCACTAACTATTTATGTAAATTTATCAAAAAGCTTAATAAATAACTCACACAAAGTTTGTAATCTCTAGCTTACTAACTGACTTAGATGCATGTGTTTTAATATTTTTGCAAGTACTTTTGTAATATTTTGACTCTAATTTTTAAATATTTTGTATTTGAAATTTTTTAATATTTAAAAAAGAGTTTACAAAGCAACATTAAGAATTGTGCTATTTTTCTAAAAAAAATAAGTAAAAGCCAAATCTGTATAGGAGATTAAAAGAAAAAAGAAAAGAGTGTAAGTAGTGCTTTCGGGGTATATTCAGCGTTTTAAATCGGGGAAGATTCGGCATCGGTTTAATGTATGATATTTTGCGTGGTGTTAAGACTTCAACGTCCGCCACAATAAATTACTATATTAAACGCCAAACAATTGAATCGCACATAAAAAACGATATAGTTATTTAATAAGCAATATTTTTGTGTTTCGTTTTAAGGGTTATTAAAGAAATATGTTTATTTTTCATAATTTTTATCCAGCTAATAAATTAATACTTTGTTGGCTCATAACCAACACTTTATTATATCTTTAAATGAATTTTTAAAATCCAATTGTTTTGAAGAACATGATAGGCGAATGTGCCACTTTAAATGCCGAAGCTACTCCGGCGTGGGGCACATTCAGCAAAAATGACTTTATCTATAAATTCCCAACAATAAGTAACCAACACTAATTATTCATAAAATTTTGTTCTAATATATTATTGTTCAATATCCAATGATAACAACAAGCTATAAAATTTTTATATCTGTCGAATGCCTTCTTAGATTTGGACCCTTAAAAAAAAGGTGGTGAAAATGCCCCAGTCTCCCCTAATTATCAATAATAAAAAATCCAGTGAAGAACTCGTACACAAGTACAGAAGTTTAATTAATTAAAAGAGAATTGTATGTTAACTACTTTGTGAAAAATCTTTATTTTTGTAATGGAAAAAATTGTTGTAAAATAGTTATAAATTATTTAATAAACTGAATTTTGTAGTTTTTCTTCCAATACTTGATGCCCACCATCAAGTTTTTCAAATTTAACTTATATGGGAGGTGGACGGTAAAGTGGGCGGTCCATGCCCAGTTTTTGTTTCCGAGTTTATATCGACCCTCTAATTATCTGTACAAAAATACGTTATCAGACATGCTTTTGTTTAAGAGATATCAGCAGAAAAGTATGAAATGAAGCTACAACGAACACCCTGTGTTTCTTGTATTTTGCCCATAACTTTTTTGTGTATTAACCGATTAAATATTTGAGCCAAATTTCATCCTCCTACATTGTCCCGTTCGAGCCCTATCCTACTTTCAACAGACAAACAGACGGGCATAGCTAGATCGACTCAGAATCTAATCAGGGCTCAGAAAATCTATACTTTATGGGGTATTAAATGATTTTATCGACATGTTATACACGGAATGACAAAATCAATATACCGCCATCTTTTTGATGATGGGTATAAAAACGGAAATGTAAAGATTATTTTATGCAAAATATTTTTTTCCAGCAAAAAAAAAAAAAAAAAAAAAAAAAAAATACATTGCTCTTTTTATAACAAAAATCCTAGAAACATTCGGAAACGTATTAATACTTTTCGTCTGGTTGTACAGGTAAACCATGACATTTAAATAATTTTTATTACACTAACTCTATTTCTCAAGGTAACATATATTGCAAATCTCAGGAACAATATGTCTGATTTGGCTTACTAAAATATCAAAAATTGTAATTCACATTTCCTCTAAATTATGCTCAATTTTGTTTTTATCTGCGCAATAGATTCGGTATTATTAAAATAAAATGTGTCGAAAGAAATTAATTTGTTAACAAAGCTTACAAAAAATCTATTTTTAAAAAGAATCCTAAAAAATCGAAAACGATCACAAATGCCTCTCCTTTTCACCATCAAGCTGGTATAGTAAAAATAAATTGAACAATATTTCATTAATATCGATAAATAAATGTCTTTAAAATGACTTTAAAAACAATTAAGTAGAGGTATATTATTTAAAAATATTAAAAAATCATAAAAAAGTCGATTAAATTATAAACAAAGAACAAAAAATTTCAATAGTCGTAGAAAATCGGACCATTTTAAGAGATACATTCACTTAATTGTAAATAAAGATGACATTTATCAAATAATTTTCAACCATTTTTGATTATTAACTAATTTTTAAAAACAAATTATGTAAGAAATTTCAAAATCGTTCAAATTAATATTCTATTCTATTCTATTCTATTCTATTCTATTCTATTCTATTCTATTCTATTCTATTCTATTCTATTCTATTCTATTCTATTCTATTCTATTCTATTCTATTCTATTCTATTCTATTCTATTCTATTCTATTCTATTCTATTCTATTCTATTCTATTCTATTCTATTCTATTCTATTCTATTCTATTCTATTCTATTCTATTCTATTCTATTCTATTCTATTCTATTCTATTCTATTCTATTCTATTCTATTCTATTCTATTCTATTCTATTCTATTCTATTCTATTCTATTCTATTCTATTCTATTCTATTCTATTCTATTCTATTCTATTCTATTCTATTCTATTCTATTCTATTCTATTCTATTCTATTCTATTCTATTCTATTCTATTCTATTCTATTCTATTCTATTCTATTCTATTCTATTCTATTCTATTCTATTCTATTCTATTCTATTCTATTCTATTCTATTCTATTCTATTCTATTCTATTCTATTCTATTCTATTCTATTCTATTCTATTCTATTCTATTCTATTCTATTCTATTCTATTCTATTCTATTCTATTCTATTCTATTCTATTCTATTCTATTCTATTCTATTCTATTCTATTCTATTCTATTCTATTCTATTCTATTCTATTCTATTCTATTCTATTCTATTCTATTCTATTCTATTCTATTCTATTCTATTCTATTCTATTCTATTCTATTCTATTCTATTCTATTCTATTCTATTCTATTCTATTCTATTCTATTCTATTCTATTCTATTCTATTCTATTCTATTCTATTCTATTCTATTCTATTCTATTCTATTCTATTCTATTCTATTCTATTCTATTCTATTCTATTCTATTCTATTCTATTCTATTCTATTCTATTCTATTCTATTCTATTCTATTCTATTCTATTCTATTCTATTCTATTCTATTCTATTCTATTCTATTCTATTCTATTCTATTCTATTCTATTCTATTCTATTCTATTCTATTCTATTCTATTCTATTCTATTCTATTCTATTCTATTCTATTCTATTCTATTCTATTCTATTCTATTCTATTCTATTCTATTCTATTCTATTCTATTCTATTCTATTCTATTCTATTCTATTCTATTCTATTCTATTCTATTCTATTCTATTCTATTCTATTCTATTCTATTCTATTCTATTCTATTCTATTCTATTCTATTCTATTCTATTCTATTCTATTCTATTCTATTCTATTCTATTCTATTCTATTCTATTCTATTCTATTCTATTCTATTCTATTCTATTCTATTCTATTCTATTCTATTCTATTCTATTCTATTCTATTCTATTCTATTCTATTCTATTCTATTCTATTCTATTCTATTCTATTCTATTCTATTCTATTCTATTCTATTCTATTCTATTCTATTCTATTCTATTCTATTCTATTCTATTCTATTCTATTCTATTCTATTCTATTCTATTCTATTCTATTCTATTCTATTCTATTCTATTCTATTCTATTCTATTCTATTCTATTCTATTCTATTCTATTCTATTCTATTCTATTCTATTCTATTCTATTCTATTCTATTCTATTCTATTCTATTCTATTCTATTCTATTCTATTCTATTCTATTCTATTCTATTCTATTCTATTCTATTCTATTCTATTCTATTCTATTCTATTCTATTCTATTCTATTCTATTCTATTCTATTCTATTCTATTCTATTCTATTCTATTCTATTCTATTCTATTCTATTCTATTCTATTCTATTCTATTCTATTCTATTCTATTCTATTCTATTCTATTCTATTCTATTCTATTCTATTCTATTCTATTCTATTCTATTCTATTCTATTCTATTCTATTCTATTCTATTCTATTCTATTCTATTCTATTCTATTCTATTCTATTCTATTCTATTCTATTCTATTCTATTCTATTCTATTCTATTCTATTCTATTCTATTCTATTCTATTCTATTCTATTCTATTCTATTCTATTCTATTCTATTCTATTCTATTCTATTCTATTCTATTCTATTCTATTCTATTCTATTCTATTCTATTCTATTCTATTCTATTCTATTCTATTCTATTCTATTCTATTCTATTCTATTCTATTCTATTCTATTCTATTCTATTCTATTCTATTCTATTCTATTCTATTCTATTCTATTCTATTCTATTCTATTCTATTCTATTCTATTCTATTCTATTCTATTCTATTCTATTCTATTCTATTCTATTCTATTCTATTCTATTCTATTCTATTCTATTCTATTCTATTCTATTCTATTCTATTCTATTCTATTCTATTCTATTCTATTCTATTCTATTCTATTCTATTCTATTCTATTCTATTCTATTCTATTCTATTCTATTCTATTCTATTCTATTCTATTCTATTCTATTCTATTCTATTCTATTCTATTCTATTCTATTCTATTCTATTCTATTCTATTCTATTCTATTCTATTCTATTCTATTCTATTCTATTCTATTCTATTCTATTCTATTCTATTCTATTCTATTCTATTCTATTCTATTCTATTCTATTCTATTCTATTCTATTCTATTCTATTCTATTCTATTCTATTCTATTCTATTCTATTCTATTCTATTCTATTCTATTCTATTCTATTCTATTCTATTCTATTCTATTCTATTCTATTCTATTCTATTCTATTCTATTCTATTCTATTCTATTCTATTCTATTCTATTCTATTCTATTCTATTCTATTCTATTCTATTCTATTCTATTCTATTCTATTCTATTCTATTCTATTCTATTCTATTCTATTCTATTCTATTCTATTCTATTCTATTCTATTCTATTCTATTCTATTCTATTCTATTCTATTCTATTCTATTCTATTCTATTCTATTCTATTCTATTCTATTCTATTCTATTCTATTCTATTCTATTCTATTCTATTCTATTCTATTCTATTCTATTCTATTCTATTCTATTCTATTCTATTCTATTCTATTCTATTCTATTCTATTCTATTCTATTCTATTCTATTCTATTCTATTCTATTCTATTCTATTCTATTCTATTCTATTCTATTCTATTCTATTCTATTCTATTCTATTCTATTCTATTCTATTCTATTCTATTCTATTCTATTCTATTCTATTCTATTCTATTCTATTCTATTCTATTCTATTCTATTCTATTCTATTCTATTCTATTCTATTCTATTCTATTCTATTCTATTCTATTCTATTCTATTCTATTCTATTCTATTCTATTCTATTCTATTCTATTCTATTCTATTCTATTCTATTCTATTCTATTCTATTCTATTCTATTCTATTCTATTCTATTCTATTCTATTCTATTCTATTCTATTCTATTCTATTCTATTCTATTCTATTCTATTCTATTCTATTCTATTCTATTCTATTCTATTCTATTCTATTCTATTCTATTCTATTCTATTCTATTCTATTCTATTCTATTCTATTCTATTCTATTCTATTCTATTCTATTCTATTCTATTCTATTCTATTCTATTCTATTCTATTCTATTCTATTCTATTCTATTCTATTCTATTCTATTCTATTCTATTCTATTCTATTCTATTCTATTCTATTCTATTCTATTCTATTCTATTCTATTCTATTCTATTCTATTCTATTCTATTCTATTCTATTCTATTCTATTCTATTCTATTCTATTCTATTCTATTCTATTCTATTCTATTCTATTCTATTCTATTCTATTCTATTCTATTCTATTCTATTCTATTCTATTCTATTCTATTCTATTCTATTCTATTCTATTCTATTCTATTCTATTCTATTCTATTCTATTCTATTCTATTCTATTCTATTCTATTCTATTCTATTCTATTCTATTCTATTCTATTCTATTCTATTCTATTCTATTCTATTCTATTCTATTCTATTCTATTCTATTCTATTCTATTCTATTCTATTCTATTCTATTCTATTCTATTCTATTCTATTCTATTCTATTCTATTCTATTCTATTCTATTCTATTCTATTCTATTCTATTCTATTCTATTCTATTCTATTCTATTCTATTCTATTCTATTCTATTCTATTCTATTCTATTCTATTCTATTCTATTCTATTCTATTCTATTCTATTCTATTCTATTCTATTCTATTCTATTCTATTCTATTCTATTCTATTCTATTCTATTCTATTCTATTCTATTCTATTCTATTCTATTCTATTCTATTCTATTCTATTCTATTCTATTCTATTCTATTCTATTCTATTCTATTCTATTCTATTCTATTCTATTCTATTCTATTCTATTCTATTCTATTCTATTCTATTCTATTCTATTCTATTCTATTCTATTCTATTCTATTCTATTCTATTCTATTCTATTCTATTCTATTCTATTCTATTCTATTCTATTCTATTCTATTCTATTCTATTCTATTCTATTCTATTCTATTCTATTCTATTCTATTCTATTCTATTCTATTCTATTCTATTCTATTCTATTCTATTCTATTCTATTCTATTCTATTCTATTCTATTCTATTCTATTCTATTCTATTCTATTCTATTCTATTCTATTCTATTCTATTCTATTCTATTCTATTCTATTCTATTCTATTCTATTCTATTCTATTCTATTCTATTCTATTCTATTCTATTCTATTCTATTCTATTCTATTCTATTCTATTCTATTCTATTCTATTCTATTCTATTCTATTCTATTCTATTCTATTCTATTCTATTCTATTCTATTCTATTCTATTCTATTCTATTCTATTCTATTCTATTCTATTCTATTCTATTCTATTCTATTCTATTCTATTCTATTCTATTCTATTCTATTCTATTCTATTCTATTCTATTCTATTCTATTCTATTCTATTCTATTCTATTCTATTCTATTCTATTCTATTCTATTCTATTCTATTCTATTCTATTCTATTCTATTCTATTCTATTCTATTCTATTCTATTCTATTCTATTCTATTCTATTCTATTCTATTCTATTCTATTCTATTCTATTCTATTCTATTCTATTCTATTCTATTCTATTCTATTCTATTCTATTCTATTCTATTCTATTCTATTCTATTCTATTCTATTCTATTCTATTCTATTCTATTCTATTCTATTCTATTCTATTCTATTCTATTCTATTCTATTCTATTCTATTCTATTCTATTCTATTCTATTCTATTCTATTCTATTCTATTCTATTCTATTCTATTCTATTCTATTCTATTCTATTTTGTGAACGAAGTCTCTATAGTAAATCAAACCCGTGGATATAAAAACTAAAATCAAAAATTAATTTATATCAAAGAACAAAATTGTATAGAAGAGTTTGGAAATTGCTAATCATTTTATCATTCGTAGGTCCATTTCGCTGAATGCAGTATGCCTATTTTAACTTCTTTCTTATAAAAACTTCTATTTAAGATAAAATCTTAAACAATGTACTTGTCAAAGAATACTAAGAAAAGAAGGCTTGTCAAAAAAACCTAACTCTGTTGTCAAAAAAACCTGACTTTAAGATTGTGTTAGTCAAATTTTATTTATATGTATTAGTGCTGAAACCACTTTCACCACACATCATAATCATACATAGTTGCACAAAAGAGTATTAACAAATTATTAATTATAATTCATCACAATTATATTCACAGATTTTAATCTTTTGATGCGGGTTACAACCACAAATAGTAATATAATTACATTTTTTGGCTTTTTATTGATGAATATGAAAATATTTTAAAATTATTTTTAATTCTGTTTTATTTTTAGTACCAAAAGTAGCAACAGTGTTCGTTCAATTTAAATTTCAACATACAAAAAAGGAATGTCAAAAATAAAACAAAAAAATATTTTTTCAGTTTGTGGAAACTATTCGCTTAACGGGAGTAATAATACAATAAACGTGTGTGGAAAAATAATAAAAATATCGTGCGTTAGTGAAAAAATTTGTCGCGTGTGTATTTTTCCTTAAATTTTAAGGATAATATTTGTTTATTTTGTGTTGTTTCTCTCTCACAAGTGTGTTGAATTCACACAGAACTTGTATGTGAAGAGAGAGAAATGTTGTTGTTGTAGGAAAGAGTACTATTTTCCCTTCTTAGTATTCTTTGGTACTTGTCTTTACAAAAAAAAAAATATTAAATGTAAATGATACACAAGACTAAGAAGTGCGTTCGAAAAAATCTTAACATATATAATATTCTATAACTTGGAAACGGTTGATCTTAGAGTTTTCATTCTTTTTTCATTTAATTGATAATTTATTACAGATCACAGAAAAATATAACTTTTATAGATCTTACCACTACCACTAAGTATTTTTCAATGATAACTAGATCAAAAGAAATTTTTAATATTGCTTCCGAAAAAAGTTATGAGGCAAAAAGTGTGTTAAGATTTTTTCGATTACACTCCTTATTTCAATAATCTTTTTACATTCTTTCTAGAGAATTCAATGATAAGCACTATCATGTATAATTAAAATCAAAAATCTAATGTTGATAAGTATATAAAATTCTTTTTTACTCATTAAGGCCAACATCACTTTTAGTTTTAAAATACTTTTCTGATTATTGCCTACCTTTATTATCGTTAAATCACATTCCAAAAACTTTTGCTTTTTATCTGAATATTTTAACTTCTATTTCAATGAAATAAGTAATAATTATAATTATGCCTCTGTGTGTTCCAGTGTATAAAGGCATGAATTTCCAACCAGTCTAAATGAAAACTTTTTTTCTGTTTGTTCGTATGTCTTTCAATTTAAATTCCAATTAAATGCAATTTAACATGAGCACACTTATCACTACTCTTTCAGTTTCAACTTCTTGATATCTTTGTGCCATGTCGGTTTAAAGTTTTATTTTTGAGTTGCAACTCTTGACTGATGCAATGCGCGCTCACACACTTAAACATGTTACTGGCACTCAGAAAACTTTGCATGTGCCACAACTTTTCTAGATAAAATTTTGCAAAAATAAAAAAATAAAAAGGAAGGAAGAAACAAAACTGGCCATTTGAGATAGACCAAGTATTGAAGAACAAAGCTGAAAAATATTACAGCACCTATCATGTGGTTAAAAGAATTCTGTTGGTTTAAATATTAGGGATATAATTAAAAAAAAATATATATAAAAATCGTCTACTCTAAGTGTTTTCAAAGAGTAATAGAAGATAAAGAAATTTAAATCATTATAACTTCTAGGCTCATTATGTTAGTAATATTTTAAATAATTTGTTTTAATTTAGTTTGCTTTAAGCAATAGAGGTGCTAGCCTAATAATTTCTGACTAAATATTCATATGTAGAGAATTAAATTAAATCTTACCCACCTTTAATTACATACAAACTTGCAAAATAAAACTAAGAAAAAAAAAAAAAAACATCAAATCCAATCGCATTTGTTACTTTAAATGGAAAAACAACATGCATCTGCACTTAAGCATAATTATTACGTGAATATTTTGGTTGTTATCAATTGGCTTTGAAATTGTTTTTTTGGGTTTTTCAAAACGAAAAAAGTTATTTTTAGTAAAAATCTTCTTTATTAAAAATGTTAGCACATTCTAGTTTAGTTCATAGCAATATGATTTTAAAAACAAGCGAGAATGCTATATTCGGCCATGTCGAATCTTATATACCCTCCACCACTAAGACAGTGTCTTCATTAGTTTTTATATAGGAAAAATGATTCGGAAAGTGGTGTTTTTCTAATTTACTTATTAATTTCTGGCGTCCATAATAGTGTAGTGGTATGAACTTTTTCTAATAAAGATTTTGTATTGCATATAAGATATTTTAACAAATTATTAGACAATGATCTGTAAAAAGTGAAAAAAGAGGAAAATCTATGACGGCTTTCTTACAAAAAGTCGATTATCTTGATAAAAGTAAGAATATATCATTTTAAATGAAAGTATATTTTTCAATTAGTAAAAAAAAAAATTAATTTTATAAGAAAATTAAATAGTAGTTGCACAGCCAAATAAACGAAAATTTGTTTTCACTATATCTTATCTCCAAAAAAAAAAAAAAACAACAGTTTTTTTTAGCGAAAACTAAAATTTTATTCTATAAGAAATCTAAAGTCTAGAGAGAAACAAGAATCTGTAATCTCTTGCATATATCACAAGTATTTTACCGAAAATGAATTAAAATATTAGAGTTCTTATCAACCCGATTTTTTTTTAAGATTATTTTGTAGTTTGATTGGTATAAATTATTTTGTTAGTTTTTTTAAACCCTGCATATATTTGTGAAGAATCTGTATTTTTAGTTTTGTTGCAATTACAATTATTACAATTTAAATGTATAAAATGTATATTTAACCTATTTCCGACACCCGATTCCATTAAGATAACTTTACGAAATTTGGCATGAAGTTTGTTTTTGTGATTGTTATAACAAATTAAAAAGATTCGGACACTTAAATATTTTTTATTCTGAAATATAGTGCTTCGAAAATTTAAAAAATAGTACCATATTTAGCTGAAATTTAAAGTTATTTACCTTTGGAATACATCCATAACATAAAAACATATTTTCGAAAAGCAGATCTGAAAATATCGCCGAAATAACCAGTAATGCGTTTTCGCAACACCAACCATTTATCTGATCCGCTTAGTTTTAACACTCAATTTTGGACAGAGTATTTATAAAAAATTGATTTTTTCTCTTACCTTTAAGACAACATATTAATCTAATAATAGCTGTGAAAAAAATTCATCATCGACTGCATAATTAAATAATTAGGCGATATTAAAGCTACTGATGCGAAATCGCAACAGCGGTCGGATATGGGTTAAGCATACTTGAAATATAAAAACATGACTTTCTTTATTTTTATGCAACTTCCACCAAATTTTTTATATTTCTGTGCAAAATCGACATAAAGGACGAAGAACTTATTCTTAAAATCAATATAATAAAATCGATCAATTATTTCTGTAAATCTTCGCTTACCTCAAATTTATATTTAATGATTCGATTAGAGAGTCGTTTCTCTGATGATGTTGTAAAAACTAAATAAGCAAACTAAAGTATAATCTTCTAACTTTAAGAGTTTCCCTCTGCGTAATTTAGGGTGATTTATATAAAAGAAAATACCCTAACCGGCCATGAATTAAGCGTTTACTGTTAAATTATATTATTTCTGCTCAAAGTTGCTCTCAAAAATTTTGAAAAATTATATTTTAAAACTTTTATAAACACTGATCTTTAAGAAAATGATAAAAATTAGCGATACTTTTTAAAGATAGTATTTCATACATATTTAAATGAATTAAAAAACGAGAGAAAAAGATATAGTCGGTCAAGCCCGACCATATGATACCCTACACCATTGTGTACATTATAATTCGGGGAGGGGTCTTGACTTGGAGTCAGATGTGGACCGATACTCATAAGTGTAAAATAATACATACGAATACAGAATATTACGTTGATGTTGACATTTATATGAATTTATTCACTTTTGGGTGATTCCCGAAAGAGGGCCTTATATGGGAGCTATGGTAAATTATGGACCGATCTTTGTAAAATTTGGCACTATCATTTATGTTCATATAAAACTTATTTGATACTAACATTTTAGTGGGATTTATGCCCGTTAAAGTGATTTTCTGAAAAGGGGTTTATATGGGAGCTATGGTTAATTATAGATCGATCTTTTTAAAAATCGGCACACTTATTTAGACTTATATAAAACTTATATGTTCCAAATTTCTTTGGAACATATAAGTTTTATATATATATAGACGGACGGATGGACATCGTTAAATCGACTCAGAAAATGATTCTAAGCCGATTGGTATAAATTAAGATGGGCCTTAGACCAATATTTTTGGGTGTTACAAACATCAGCACAAACGCATAATACCCTCCCCACCTATGGTGGTGTAGGGTATAAATATCACCACATTTACATGTTATTAATTATAAACGCACAAAAAGCTATAATGAATTAGAAATTATATGTATTAAGTATCAATACTTTTTCTTCAATATGCTAAATAAAACTCCAAGCATTTTCAAAACAATTTCATATTTATGCAATTTATTTCAGCAGCATTATTTGTATTTTTTTCTACATGTTAATAAAGAATCCTTTCTTAAATACATTTGCATATCCTTCTCTACCGATGTGTACAGCTTGAAACACATCGAACTACTAACCAGGGCTGTCAGATGTAGCGATTTTTCGCCAAACGTGGCGATTTTTAATTGCTCTTGGCGACTGAATTTTCCGTTTTGCGACATGGCGAATTTTTTGGCGATTTTTAACAAGGTGGCGATTTATTTGGCTAATTTTTAAAATTTAGTGAAACTACTAATAGTAAAACTATTAAGTTTTCTTACTAACCAATATCTATTTTTAGTATTTTTTTTTTTTTTTTATCCAAAACGGTGGTTCTCAAATGGGGGTCCGCGGTTCTCAACAAGGGGTCCGTATAAAGATTTTTAGGTGTTCGCAAAGAGCTTTTGCTTGAACATAAAATTAAAAGTATTTCTTTAAACAGATAACACATATATGTATATTAATTTCTCCATACTTATAAAATAAAGTTGCCAAAAAAGAGTAAAAATTCTAAATCTATTGTAAGACATTTATTAGCAATTTTAAAATCCATTTTTAAATACAAAGGTTTTATCTTAAATTTATAATTAATTGAAGTCAAATGTTTTTACTATTTTCTTAAATATAGCCTGATTTAACAAAAGCATTTGGTATCAAATTGTGAATATGCCATTAGTTTTTATCTTTAAGTATTAATTTATTTTTTGATTAAGAATTATTTAGGAATAACATTTGATATGAAATTGAAAAAGTATCACTTTTTTTCAAATGAATATTAATTTTTATTCAAGCTTGAAATTCAAAATACGTATATTCAGAAATACCTTTAAATTATCAAATTTAAAGTAACGTCTACGAACCACAGCAAGAAATATTGCTGTTTACGAACTCCGACTAACAAAATAAAGATCCTTAATTCATAAATATCTTCAATAAATGTTTGACAATTTGTTTCTCATCATCTTTAAAGTATGAATATTAAGATTTTATGGACCATAATGAAATGAAAACATTCATGAATAAATTAATTCTTCGAAACAATTTATAAGTTTAATAGGATAATCCCAGGAAAAAATGTATAACATATTCTAAAATCATTAGTTCTAGACTGATCTAACCAGAACCACTTCAGATTCTTTAATAACATCCTAAGAACTAGTGGTATCACAACCAATTCTGACACTACTGGATTAGAACTTTATTGTGGTTCTAAATTAGTTTTAAGGAATGTTTTAGAGAACTAGTGCTTAAGACCAAATTCTGTATGACATCACTTCTGAGAGCTAATTACTGGTTCTCGAATGACATCCTAGAATTGTTTAAAAAATTCCAAAAATTAAAAAAAGTATTTACAAAATTAAATTGATTTTAAAAGTGGCCTTTAGGAAATAAAAAGTAAAAAATAGGTTTTGAGGTTCTCCAACGCTTCTACAGAACTAGTTCTGAATGTGGCAATTTCGAACAAAAATCATTGGTCATAACGTCAAAGCAGAACAAGTACAGGCTATTTTCATGTGTTCTGGAACTTGTTGTAGAACTAATAAATTTTTTCCTGGGATTATATAATTTTAGAATTATTCTGTTAAAAATATAATAAATTTTAATCAAATTTTAAAATTGTTGACCTTTAGCTACATATATGTATATGTATGTCAGAAAAATGTATTGAAATTAATATTTTTTTTATTCAATTATTATTAGCTACTAAAATTATCATTGGCTTTGTTGATGCTGAATTTACATTTTAAAATTATATAAAATTTGAAGCACTAAATATTTTAGTTGTTTTTAGTTTTTCTTAAAAAAAAATATATAAAAATCAATTTTTGCGATTTCTGATTAACAATTTGGCGACAGAGGCTCAAAAAAATCTGACAACCCTGCTACTAACTAGTTTAATAAACTTAACAACATATGTTGCTAAAAAGTAGCGAACACACCATGTCGTGGTGTGTTCGATGGTAACCACAATCAAACATCAAACTCAACATAGCCTTTGTGATTATCAACATTCATATTGAGGCGAACACACACACATGCACTCCATATACAAATTATAACATGTTGTTTAAGAAAAACTTACGGCATTGAAATCATAAAAACTGTTCATATTTTTGTCTATAACTTTTCTCCTACTGAACGGATTTAGCCAATTTTTGGCAGTAACCTAAAGTGGACACATATAGACATTTTGGCTAAATTTTATCTAAAGCCGTTTATTGCTTGTTTTAGGGGTTCTTTCAGATTTGGTTATATAACTTTTTTTTTACTTAACCGATTTGTCTGGTTTGCAATCCCATACTGCTTGGGAGAACAACAAATAACCTGAGTGATTTTCATTGGAATAGCTTAATTAGTTTGGACGTGAGAATGTTTTCAACAGACGTACAGACGGACATTGCTTAATCGACTCAGAATTTCATATGGTCCAAGAATATATAATTGATTTTTTCTAGGTGTTACACACGCAACGACAAACTTAGTATACCCTCTTTCACCACTAGTGGTGGTGGAGGGTATAAAAAAAAAAAAGGAATAATAAAATCGATTATTGTATTTAATCAATAAAAAATTAATTAATATAAGCAATTTCGTAATTGAAGTCCATTTTTATTTTTTTTTTTATGAACTTTTAAAAATTAGATTTTTTTAATACAAAAATAAAAAATTTGATTCAAAATTGATTCAAGGATAATATTTTCAACTTAAGTTTTTGAGTTTCCATTTGCAAGAAGTGATAAAGTTGAAGGGATGCCAAGTGCATTAGTATAATTGTGTAAAATAAATTTTCTTAAATATTATAAAAAACGATTTTTAAAATTCATACTTAACCTTTTAAAGTATTTACTTTTATTAAAAATCATGTATAACTTTAATCTTAAATTTACGCCTAAATTAAAGTGTAATCAAAATTAAATTTAATTTCCTACTTAACAACTAATTTTAACTTTAGTGCAAATTATTGTCCTTTTTAAAGCAAATCAAGACTCTCATTAGAATAAAATCTTACAAAATAAAAATTAAATAAATTAACATCATTTTCCTGTTCTAGGTAAATCAATTTTAAATGTCATGCTGATTTTTACGTTTATTTGTATTTCGTTGAAATACTTAACAAGGAACAAAAGTATCTTTAAATAATTTATATTTTATTCAAATTTAACAAAAAATAGAACTCGCATTTATTCTGTTTGTTTGCTGTTTACTTTTTTTTTTTTTTAGCTTTCTCCACCTTTCTTACCTAAAAGTTACTGACCAACTTAACCTCATTTTATGTTGCTTTATTCCATGGCACACAAAAAAAGGTTCAATGTTCTTGAATTATAAAAATAACAACTACAAACAACAGAGATATTTTTTCTTTTTTGGGTAAAAAATCCCTTGGAAAAAAAAATAATAAAGTAAAGAAAATGTATTTTAATTTTTTATAAGTTTTTTACCTTTGAAAATGAGACTCAAAAACATGGACAAGTGTAACCTCGGCAATAATAAGAATAAAACATTTACAGGACAAAAGAGAACAACGTAGTAGAGCCGAGCTGAACAGCAACAAATGCCATTAGCAAAATAAGTTGATTTTTTATGCACACAGTAGACAAGAAAAAAAATCGCAAAAATAACAAGAACATATCAAAATATCCGTATAAAGTAAAATATCACAGCAGTAAGAAAAAAAAAAAAAAAAATAGTACAGAAGTTCCTTTAAAAATCACACGTATATATTTATATTAATACTAACACAAATACACCTAAACAACAAAACATTCAAGGATAATCCTCGTTAAAATGGCATGATTTCAATGGATATTCCGGTTTTGTAGAGACGTAGTTGTAAGAGAATCTTTAGGGGCTACAACTAAGGAAATATTCTATGCTCTAAGGCATGGAAAAATTTAAATAATGAATTGTTTTTTAACTAAGGACTCAACTTTTTTTTATTTAAACTACTATAGGGGGCAAGAGCTTTGTTTCTAAAGAAAAATCTTTAGAAACAAAAAGTATTTTTGTATTTTTTGCTTTTTTTCACAAATAAAATTATATTTCTCATTTCAAATCAAACTCTACGCTCCTGTCCATCATTACTAAGAAAGACAGAATAAAAATGGCAAGGTATTTGGTCGATTATCTTTTACACAAAAAAAGGCTTATTACACTTTATGATAATGTGTTGTAGCTGCAATATTATACTATTTACCAACCCAAAAGGGAAAAATACCAAGTAGGAAAACTGATGTAACATAAATAATTGGCTACATTAAACTGCAAAAAAATTTCCATTTAAGGGTTAGAATTTTTGTAAAGAAAGTATTGTAATATTATGTGGGTTGAATTAGAAAAAGATTTATAAAAATTAATGTTACTAGATCAGTGGGATCTAAGAATATAAAATAATTTTGTCATACAAATATTTTTTATACCCTATACCACCATATGTAGTTGGGGTATTATGAATATGTGTTGATGTTTGTAATGCACAGAAAAAATATTCCAACATCCACTTTACAGTATCAACTCCGAAAAAAATGTTTGAATATATTTAACTATGTCCGTCTGGCTGGTTATCTGTCCACAAAAAATTTGTGCGCGTAACACAAAACACAATTTTAATGATAATTTGATAAAATTTGGCACATACGTTTATTTTGGTATAATGCCGAAGCCTATTGAAATTGATTATGATCGTTCCACTATTTTATCTAGCCCCCATTTTAATACTCCCCGGAATAGGGTTTTAATATTTAAAAATGCCTTACTTACGCTACTATATAAATAAAAGTTGGTATTAATAAGTTGTATATAAGAGTGAATCGCACTGTAAAATTTCTGGAAGATCGGTCCACAATTACGTATAGGCCTACTTTCAAAAATTACTTCAACTCACATATCTAAGTACAAAAACCCTATTCCGGGGAGTATTTATATGGGGCCAAGGTGAAATAATGGACCGATCGTAACCGATTTCAATATGATTCAGTATTATACCAAAATAAACGTATGTGCCAAACTTCAAAGTGGACATACAACCGCCAACCTGCCACATCGTTAAATCGACTCAGAAAGTGATTCTGGTAGAAAAGCAGGCCGGTTAGTTCAGTGCTCTGACTATTTGGTGCGAAAAGTTAGTCAATGCAGATTTGAAAACATACAATGTCCAGAAAGAAAGGAGCCAAAAATATGTCACGGAAATTAAAAACAAATTTTATACAAACATACTCATGTTGTATAATGGACGACGAAACTTATGTACTGGAAGATTTTTTGCAGCTACCGTTTCAAAATGTTTATGCTGTTAATGTTCGAGGAAACGCTGTAGATAAGTTTTGTGCTCAAAAACAGAAAAAATTTCCTAAAAAATTTCTGGTATGGCAAGCATTATGCAGTTGCGGCAAAGAAGTTACAGTGTAGTATAAATACCGAAATATATATCAAAGAATGTTTGCAAAAAGGTCTTTTCCTTTTATAAGAGAGCACAAATGCATCAACTTATTTTAAACCGAATTGAGAAAGCTCTGGAATAGTACCAAGAAAGGTCAACCCTCCATATTGTCCGGAACTAAGACCAGTTGGAGAGATATTGGTCTCAAGTGCAAGAATTCAAGTGCACAAAAAAAGCGTCAAAAAATATTGAAGATTTTAAAAAGAGATGGACAAACTGTTCCAAAAAAGTGACTAAAATAACTATCAAATCTCTAATGGAAGGGTTATCAAAAAAGGTCCACGGATTCATAAGTAATGGTTAGAATTATAAAAGTTATATTTTTCTGTGATCTGTAATATAATTTATATTGAAGGAAAAATCAAATATCTAAGATCAAATGTATCCATTTTCCGGCTGGCTGGACGGCTGACTGGGTGTCTGTCCATGTAAACCTTGTACACAAAGTACAGATCCCAATTTTGAAGATAATTTGATGAAATTTGACATAACGACGAACGCTATTGAAACTGGTCATTATCGGTCCATTATTTCATATTATGTGCTCCCGGAATAGAGTCTTAACACTTATAAATGCCTTAAAAATTTGAATATTTTATTGAAATTTAGCACAAAAAAGTTGTATATATATTAATGAAGATCGGTCTATAATTGACCGTAGCTCCCATATAAACCACTCTTTCGAAAATCACTTAAAAGTGCATTAATCCGACAGAAATGTTAGTATTATGTTAATATTTAACACAAATAATTTTTATATAAGTAAAAACAAAATTATGTGGATCGGAATGGTTTAGAGTATCATATGGTCGGTCTTAACCGACTATACTTTCTTCGTTTTTAATTGTGAAAATGTTATAATTGGAAGCATTTTATCGTTTTTATTTTTTTGCTAGGATATTAATTATTAATATCTCATAATTCAATTAATCCACTATAGTGAAAATTGTTATGGAACTGGAAAAGATGTATTATTTATAATTATCTAGTCACCATAGATCATTTTATAATTATATAGAGGCTACTTTATGTCCGTCCTGGTACATAAACTTTCACTACAAATTGTGTTTTTTTTATAATGATTTAAGTCAATAAAAATACATATTTAGATTAATTATTTAAGCCAAAGGCTGAGATATCCCTACCCACATTCCCTTAATATCATAAATTCAAATAACAATAAATTGTAAATTTAAAAAAGTTTTCCAAATAATTTGTGTATGGATTTAGCTTAACTTCTCTTAAAGAAAATTCTTAAGATTATTGAAACAAAGTTTTATTTATTAAAGTAATTCACGTCATCAGTTTTAGAATTATGAAAGTGCAAAAAAGCGATTTTTTTTAAATATAACAACGACCACATAAGCAATTATATCGATTCTATTTTGTAGACTTGTGATAAAATGGTAAAAATTTCATATTGTGTATCGGCTAGTTATCGGTTTTAGGGTCATGCGTTCGATTGCATCTAGAGACTTAGATTTGTTTCATCATAACATGCTAATGTTTTTTTGTTATTGTCCCCGTTTACTATTAGGTTAGAATATTTGTAATGGTATTGTAACATAAAATAAATAAAAACTGAGTTTGCTCAAATTCAGTTATCAATTTTAATCACAGATCACAGATTTATATATTTTTTCTCAGCCTTCAGTTACAATTGCTTTTCTCATACAAGAACTTTTCCTAAAACAAAATTATTTTAGAGATACTCTAACTTTAAGCTGTTAACTAGGTATCCTTCCATATTAGAAACTAACCCTCTTTTTTAAATAATCAACGGTAGTCGCAGCAGCGAGAGCAACATTTAATGATTTCCCTTAACAAACAAAAAAAAAAAATAATAACTAAACTAAAAAAGTAAAAATCGTTAATCCCATAGTGCTACGATGACAATATACTATATTTTTTACTGTTCCGTTAACCTGTGCTAATTTTGTGGTTAAATGGGTCTAACAAAACTATGGAGCGTTTATTTTGGAAAAATAACTATAAAATATTTTTTCTTTATTTTTCTCTTTTTTTAGTCGTAATGATATTGTTGTATTATAATTTTAAGCAGCCATTATTAACCATTTCAAACACACAACAGACTATACACAACATAACCCTGCAAACATTTTTTATTGCGGAAGCTATTAAGAGAGACTTTCAGAAGTTGAAATTCATTATTGATAAAGTATCATAAAAATTATATGCCTCACATTTGGGTAAAATGACACTTAATTCAGGGAAATGTGATACAGAGAAACAAGTCGATCGGCTCAAAGTCGACTAAGAGCCGCCGCCGTATATTTATAAACAGTCCAGCCGCCGCCGAGTTAAGCGACTCGTATCGGCTCATATATATCAGTCGAATTTTTGGAAATTTGTGTAAATTTTGTATTTAAAATTCTACTGGGATGCTCTCAATAAATTTTTGCAAAAAAATCATAATGATGGCAATATCTCAAAATAAATACATACATCTTAAAGAAGAATTGTTGTTCTGGAAATAAAAAAAAATTTATATAAGACGAAACTCCTTTTACTAGTAAAGCAACTTTGGTTTCAAGTAGAAGAAAAATAAATTTAAATTTTAGTGTCTATAATGCTTATTTTTTCAGGCGAAGAGCAGAATTATTGGACTCTTTTTTTATAAATTTGTTAACTATTATAATAATTTGTTAATATTATAATAATTTTTGAAATGTTAAAGGGAGTTTCACACTATGATACTTTGTACCAGTGATGCCAGATACAATTCAAGAAAAATCCCCATGTTTAGTTGAAAAATTACCTTTTTTTTAGAAAAAAATTATTTTTTTTTTAGAAAAAAATTTCCCTCCTCCTTAAAATCGCTATTTTTAACAAAAACTACAAATTTGTATTCAAATATGCATTAAAATTTATATAAATGTAGTTTTTGATTGTAATTCAATAAAAAGTATTCAAAAAATATTTTAAAGAAAGAACGAGAACACTGAAAATACCCATTCGGTAAATTAAGATCTATATTTCTAATATTGCCTTTTTTGCTTTATTTAAATTTTTGGTCGTTTTTCGAGATAAATTTATACGTATTAAAAATTCCCTTTATTTTGATAAAAATTAATATAACAATTCAAGGTATTTACAATACAATACATTTTTTAATATTTGAGGGATTCACAGTGTACTATAATGTCGTATTGTTATAATGTCATAAAATTTTACAAAGGAAAAGCATTAACAATATTTTTTATACATTGAAATATTTTAGGACATATGACAATACGACATGATAGAACACCTTGTGAATCCCCCAATTACTTTGTATTTATACAAAATAATATACTTATTGTAAAACTTCCTAATGAACTAATTTAAAAAAACTGAAAACAAAAATGTTCTTAAAACTTTATTAACGCTGAAAAAATATATTTTTCGGTTCTTAAATATTTTTTTATTTTTTTCTCAAAATGTATTTCATTTAAACGGCTTCAGTCGACTTCAGCCGACTCTGAGCCGCCGCCGGTATTTTTTCGCTGAGCCGCCGCCGCCGACTTTTTCACGTCGACTTGTTTCTCTGATGTGATATCAATATCTTAATGATTACGTTTCATTGTTTATTTATTATTAGGTAAAAAAGTTCATTTTTAAAATTTTAATATTTTTTTTTTTGGCGGAATGATAATGTTCTCCAGCCTATACATTGGGGTTAAATGGGTCGAAAATGGCTTTTAATTCATGGAAAGGAGATGTAAATATTTTTATATTTAAAAAAAAAAAATTTGGATTTTAAAATTTTTTTCTTGAGAGAATTCTGATGTCCGTCCGTTTGTTTGTTAATTTTTGCAAATTTTTCAATCCAAAAAATGTACTCAATTAAGATATCAACTTCAAATTTCCTTTATTACAAAGATAATTTTGTTCTTTAACTATATAGTTACAAAAATATATAAAACGAGAAAAAAAGATATAGTCGGTCAAGAACGACCATATGATACCCTACACCATTGTTTACATCAAAATTCGGGGAGGGGTCTTTAATTGGACTTGGGTCCAATTGTAGATCGATACTCATATTAAGTGTAAAAGAAAACATAGGAATACAGAATATTACACCCAGAGAAATATCAATCACATACGTGTTGAAAACGATACCATTCTGTGTCAATAGTGAATCTACACCGTATGTGTTTAAATTAAACACTGCGTGTTCAATTCTTATTGAAAATCGATACCTAATTGGCACCAAGTTGAAACCATTTCGGTATCAAATTGTTAAATTACATATGTTTTCTATTAAATTTGTTAACGAAAGGTATTAAAAAGCTGTTACCGTAAATTACCAATGTGAGCACAACCGTTGTTGATTTTGAATCGAATTTTTTCCCTTAATGTACGTCGATACTTACATTTATATGAATTTATTCACTTTTGGGTGATTCCCGAAAAAGGGCCTTATATGGAAGCTATGGTAAATTATGGACCGATCTTCGTAAAATTTGGCATTATCATTTACATTTATATAAAACTTATTTGTGCCGAATATTAACTTGATACTAACATTTTAATGGGATTTATGCCCTTTAAAGTGATTTGCTGAAAATGAGGTTTATATTGGAGCTATGGTCAATTATGGACCGATCTTCCTGAAATTCAGCACACAGATTTAGACCTATACAGAACTTATATGTGCCAAATTTCATTAAAATATTGTTATATTTAATGGATTCATGATCGTTGAATCCTTTTCCGGGAGGACATTTGTATGGGGGCTAGGTGAAATAATGGACCGATCATAACCAGTTTCAATAGGGTTCGTCCTTGGCCTAATAGAAGATCGTGTGCCAAATTGAGTCGAATGGTATACTTTAAGGTGATGGTCTGATGGTTTTTCTATGCGTTACAAACATCAGCACAAACGCATAATACCCCAACCACCTATGATGGTGTAGGGTATAAAAATCTGTTAAGAATGTTGAGCAACATATTTTTCAAAGAATTTATCAAGGGCTTTAAGATGATATAAAAATCTTTAGAAATGGGTAAGGAACGAAAATTTGCTATTGGCTAAACAATATAGGATACTGAACATGTTATTAGTAACTTATTTTGAGCTCCCATAGCTCTGCTCTCGAAATTGCATGGATTCTACCCAATTCTGTTTGATAAAGCAAAGAAAAAAGTGCACTTAAACTGCTTTTTGTATGACAGCTACTGGAGTTTTTTGAAAGAAATTAATTTATTAAAAAAAATAACCGAAAGTTCATTAACATTAAATTTTTTACACTTTTTCCAAAATGTAAAATAAACTTTTATTTTAACAGCTTCCCAGCAAAAACTTTGCTTGCCATGTAATGACTCTTCACAACTTACACATTAGATGAATAACTCATTATTTTAACAGTCATATTATATATCATTTTAAAGGAAATTATGTCTTCTTTAAAATTGTGTATAATAACTTTCACTATTTTAAAATTTTTAGCACACTTTTCTTAAAACAAAGCGAACAAATGCAAATTATGTTTACATGGTCATATTTCAAAAATTTTAGACGGAATATTTTCTAACTGATTATAGGTATCAACATAATTTTTGCACATGATATAAAATATTTAATGGAGAATTGATAAATGTGAAAATCAGAAAAATATATATAATTTAACTATACATTTTTAAAGGTCAAAATTTTTATTATTGAAAATATGGGTATTTTCGGAAAATTGCCTTGTGTGACTTAGTTTACCGGTAGGCTGTCATAATTTTTTGCAAAACCTTTACGAATATATTGAGCTATATAGTTTAAATCACAGAAGTAATGAAATCAACAACCAATTTTTTTTACAGACTCAAAAATTTCAACTTCTCATCCAAAATTGATCATTTTTGACCACTGCTGGATGTAGGGTGAACGTTCAGAACTTCTCAGTATTACACTTACACGTTTTCTTGAGGTCTTGTCTTTCAAAAAATGCCAAAAAATATTGAACTTTTTTAACTAATTTTTTTTTAAAAAAGTTAAATATATAAAGTTACCTTTTTGCCAAAAAATTTCAACATATTTATAAAAAAATTTTAGAAATTTTATTTTAAAAGTTATAAGGCAAAATCGCAAAAAACTCAAGGCCAAAAATGAGAAATTTATTTTTTGATGTTAAATATCTTTTAAACCGTACGAGATAATTTAGCACAATTAGCATGTTTTTTCCTTATCTTGTTTATATTTGTAAAAGTTATAAGCCCCGATATGTGCTTCACCCTCGAGGTAGTCAACTTTGGCCCACTGTAGCGGCGTCCGTGCTGCAGATATGGACCCTAGGCTACAATATTCTGAAAGCCTAACTCCTCTTCTATTGATGTTCCAAGTTTAATTTAAATCGGCTGAGTGGTTTCAAAGATCCAGACTTATTACCATTTATTTTGCTTTTGTCCCCACTGTGCGATGTCATTAGAGCCCAGCAAAAAAGGAACTGAAAAAGAGCTGAAAAAGTCATGAATTTAACATTGTGTTGGCATTGGATGGAAGTAGTTATTGGTGCAAATGAGCTGCAGAAGTTCTTTTTTTAACCCATGGTTGTCATTGGTAGGATGTTCTTCTTTTATGCTTCTTATTCATTTCTTTTGAAGTACTTCCTTTAAAAACATATTTATGAAATTTGTTTACAAAAATTCAGTTTTAGCCTTATTAAAAGATAATAAAAATGCATTAAAATTTATAGAATTTAAATTTTCTTAGAAATTATTTACCTTTTTCCCAGCTAAAATTTCATTTATTTTCACTTTTTTGGAAGTAATTATTAAGAACTTCTAAAAAAGTTTAAACTTTGTTCTACTTTCGAAGTGGTAAAAGTGTTCTTTTTTGGAGGCTCTTAATTGTTTTATTGCTGGGAGGCAACTATATACTAGTTATATATAATATAACTATATACTCTAGTTATATTATTGGTTACAAATAAGTACTGAAATATGGAACATTAAAAAGCAGATATTTTTTTAAAATTTATTTATTTAAAACATAAACAATTTAAAATATTCAAATTACAGTTATAGTTTTTCATGAGTGAATTATTATATATGCATGGAGTACCCCAATGGGTTTGTTGACAATAAGCTATAGTCTGCCTGCCTTTCGTCATGTGTTCGACTTCTTCTATTTTTATCTATTATCTATCTATTTTTATTTGATGACACTTCTGACCCAACTTTTACCCCAACATGTGCCGCCGCACAGTGGCTAAGAATTGTTTTTCATCGGCCAAAACTCTGTAAGTTTTGAATCGATAGAGATATTTTAGAAATTTTATTGATGGAAAGATGTTTTCTTGAATTTTTCCCCAGTTTTAATTTCATTAAAATCGGTTCAGCTGTTGTTGAGAAATTTAGGGCTAAAGTTGAGCTTTTAATTTTTTTTATAACATTTATTTTTGAATCAGCTTTACTTATAAAAAAAAGTTATAAGTTGGTTAAAAGAAAATATTTAATAGTAATTTTGTGAACATGTTCCCAGTTTATCAATTCTAGAACAGGTTTCATTAGAACAGGGTTTTTAATATTTATTTTATTTTTTACTTAAATAACAATAAAAGAAAATTATAATTGTTCGTATCTCCGCTCCCTCATAAACATTTTAAAATCCGACTGGGAGCTTTAGAAAACTCTGGAAAGAGAAAAAACTCGTAGAAAATTACATATAAATCCGCATATTTTAGCTCCCTGATAGAAATTTAAAAATCCGTCTTCGTTAAGATTCGTAGGACGAAAAGCTACTTAATTAAGTCTAATTTTAATCTTCTACATTTTCTGGAGGCTTTAGAAACATCTGGAAAATGGAAAATTAAATATATAGATTCATTCGGTTGAAAAATACCTTGCAAATATTCCATATTTAGTTCTATATTATTTTTGTCCTCTAGCAGTCCTTTTGATTCTTCATCTAAGTTAACTTAGTGCTAGAGATGAGCGGACCTAACGTTATTAATAATATAATAAATATATCTTCATTTGTAGAATTTCATGCTATTTTTCTGCTTTTATTGGGCTTTTTACAAAATATGTTATCCTTATACCTCTTTTCCTGCGCTTCTTCTGATAGATCTCCAAGCAGTACAAATGATGCTTAATGATGTTGCAGATATATTTCTCCATGGATATTTAGTTCGCATATTTTCGAGCAGTTTCCTTCGCATAATCTCCAAATTTTGTAACATCAATTTGTTCATTCCATTTTGGAAATCAGTGTTAACAAACAAGTTGGACTTTTGGCAAATTAAATTAATTTCTGAGCCACCGTGTGCCAGAAAGAACTGTACTTGGCAGAAATGATTTCTAGACGACTCCAATAAGATACTTCTAGAATTGTTGTAAAATAGTCCTGTTGCGATATTCTAAAAGATGATTTTCGAATTTTATTATTTTATAAGGGGAATGTGTGGTATTGTTACATATGTGGCAATGAAGAAAATTGTATTATTATTTTCGTTTTTTAAAGGCAATTTAAAGATATTGAAGAAATTTATTTTAAGAGGTAGAGATCTAAACCGATAGCATTTTTAAATAGGTAAATATTAAATTTAGGTCTTTATTTTCATGGGGGTATATTGATTTTTTCATTCCGTGTGTAACATGTCAAAGGAATCATTTAAGACCCCATAAAGTATATATTATCTGGGTCCTGGTTAGATTCTGAGATAATCTAGCTATGTCCGTCCGTCTGTCCGTCTGTTGAAAGCAGGATAGGGCTCGAACGGGACAACCTAGGGGGACGAAATTTGGCTCAAATATTTATCTTATATAAGGTTTGTTTGATATTGAAAATGAGTTAATAAAAAAATGAAAATAAAAAAAGATTCGGCTGTGCCGAATCTTTGATACCCTTCAACATCTTACCGACAAATAATTAAATTTTCGCCTTAACGTATGCTTTCATTATTTCACATTTATGAATCTACATTTTTCTCAAAATACGAAAATTTGAATACGAAAAATAAAAACAATCATAACAAGCTTTGCTTTAAACAACAAATCCATATTTATTTATTTTTGTATGTGTGTATATACAAACTGACTGTATATACAAAGGACAACAAAAACACTGTTATTATACCATTCACCAAAGGTGTAAAGGGTATATATAAGTTTGTCATTCCGTTTATAATTCCCACAATTTTCGTCGGAGAGCAAAAAAGTTGACATTTTCGGGATCCTTGTAAGAAATGATGATGATAGGACCATGTCCGTCCGTCCGTCCGTGTGTCGGTTGAAATGGCGTTTATGAAGCCCACCGATAACTGACATATATAATATATATATCAAACGATCGGAAAGGCTTTCGAGAATTTTGCTATTGGAATTCAGCATGATCGGTTCATACAATGCGGAGATATGTTAAAAAAACCGGTTTTTAGAACCGGTTTTCCAGTTTCTGAAGCCTCTGTATATACTAGGGACTTCGTTTTTACAAAGAAGTCTCGGACATTTTTTTCTGAATTTTTGTTCTGAAAAAATTAAATAAATCGGTTCAATAATAACTGAGATATCGGACAAAACGCATTTTTTATTTTTTGAAGCCCTGGTTTAAGCTATAGATTTTTATTTTTTTACAGATCGGTCACAAATATTTTTTTAAAATTTCGGTTTTTTGAATCAGCAGGATCAGTTTATAAATGGTGGAGATATGCTTTAAAAACCGGTTTTTGGAACCGATTTTTCAGTTTCTGAAGCCTCTGCATATACCAGGGACTTCGAATTTTTAAAGGGGGCTCGGAAATTATTTTCTGAATTTTTGTTCTGAAAAAATGAAATAAATCGGTTCAGTAATAACTGAGATATCGGGGAAAACGATTTTTTTTATTTTTGAAGCCCTTGTTCAAGCTACAGATTTTTATTTTTATATAGATCAGTCATAAATGTTTTTATAAAATTTCGTTTTTTTTTAATAAACCAAATTCGTTCAGAATCAACAGTTATGGACCAAAAACAAATCTGTTAAGAATATAAATACACACACAAACATGTATATTAAGCATTGTAATGACTATTAGTGACGTTTTTTGTATAGACAAGTAGTTTAGTTAGAAACAGCAGTCATATAATGAATAACAGTGTTGTTGTTCTTTGTATATGCAGTCTGTACAAAAATAAATAGATATGGAATTGTTGTTTATTTTTTAAAACTAAAACATATCTGTTAAGAATATACATAATTACAAACACAAACATGTATATTAAGCATTGTAATCAGCGTTACCGTTTGGCGACTTTAGTCGCCATTTGCCCCTTTTTCAACCACCTGGCCACTTTTTTGGACCCTTTTTTAAATGGCGACTAAATGGCGACTTTTTAAGATTATGTGCTAAATGAGGAGAAACTAAGTTGTTTGAAATATATCAACCCATTATATATTAATTTCAACTAATAAATTAATAATTTTGGGACTGTCTTACAGTATTGTGATATAAAAAATCGCGGAGTATTTATAAATGAACTGAAACTGTTAGTAATTAAAAATAATAATAAAGTTTATCATCATATGCCAATTTTGTTTGGACTGAATTGAAAAAATGAAAAAAAGATTCAATGAATACTTATATCCTAATTTAAATTTTTACTTTCCTAAAAGCAATTCCTCGGGGGAACGTGTTTTTTTTTACTAAATTATCAAAAGCAAGAAATATATTATCTAACAGACTTATGACAATACTTGTGAATTCATGCGTTCCATCCTAAATTTGAAAGTCTAGAATACGAGTGAAGAACTCCTACAAAAGTACAGGAGTTTAACTAATTAAAAGAAGACTGTTTGCGAAATATTTTTGTTAATAAATCTTTATTTTTGCAATAATAAAAATTGTTGTTAAATAATAATAAATTATTTTGTTATTAATAGAACTGAATTTTGTAGTTTTTCTTAAAATGAAATAATTTGTTGTTATCAAATAAAAAAATTTTAAGGAGTTTTATAGGTTTTAAAGTAATTGGCCCCTTTTTTTCAAAAAATCCCCTTTTTTGGCGACTTTTTATTTTGAAATCCCCTTTTTTGGACACTTTTTAAAAATTCTCAACGGTAACGCTGATTGTAATGACTATTAGTGACGTTTTTGCCTATAAGACAAGTAGTTTAGTTAGCAACAGAAGTAAAATAATGAATAACAGTGTTGTTGTTGTTCTTTGTATATGCAGTCAGTTTGTATATACACACATAAAAAAATAAATAAATATGGAATTGTTGTTGTTTATTTTTTAAAAGCAAAGCCTGCTATGATTGTTTTTTTTTTCATATTCAAATTTTCGTAGTTTGAAAAAAAAATTAGATTTAAATATGTGAAAATATGAAAGCATACGTTAAGGCGAAAATTTGATTATTTGTCGGTAATATGGTAATATGATGTCGATAAGATAGTAAGATGGTAATATGGTGAAGGGTATCAAAGATTCGGCACAGCCGAATCTTTTTTCAATTTCATTCATTATATTATTGTTGTTGCTAACTAAACTACTTGCCTATACAAAAAACAAAAACGTCATTAAAAGTCATTACAATGCTTAATATACATGTTTGTGTGTTTATTTATATTCTTAACATATTTGTTTTCGGCCCATAACTCTGTTGATTATGAACGAATTTGGTTTATTAAAAAAAACGAGATTTTGTAAAAATATTTATGACCGATTTATTTAAAAATAAAAATCTGTAGCTTGAACAAGGGCTTAAAAAATCAAATATGTGTTTTGCCCGATATCTCAGTTGTTACTGAACTGATTTATTTAATTTTTTTTAACCAAAAAAATTCAGAAAGAAATTTCAGAGCCGTCCTTTAAAAAAACAAGTCCCTGGTATATGCAGAGGCTTCAGAAACTGGAAAACCGGTTCTAAAAACCGGTTTGTATGAACCGATCTTGCTGAGTTTCAATAGCAAAATTCTCGAAAGGATTTCCCATCGTTTGATATAAATATTGTATATGCCTGTTATCGGTGGGCTTCATAAACGCCATTTCAACCGACACACGGACGGACGGACATGGTCCTATCGTCATCATTTTTTACAAGGATCCCGCAAATGTCAATTTTTTTTTTTTTTTTTGCTCTCCGACGAAAATTGTGGGAATTACAAATGGAATGACAAACTTGTATATACCCTTTACACCTTTGGTGAAGTGTATAATAATAAAACAAAAAAGTTATGGTCAAAATACCTGAATATACCTCGAAACATGTATAAGATAAAAGTAGTACGTGCAAGCTTGTTCTTCAAAGAAATTATCATGTGCTATAAAAATCTTTAAAATCGGGTAAGGAACGAAAGTTCACTAGTGGTTAAACGAAATAGGGTATACTAAACCAAAAAGGTATATTAATATAATGAAAAAGTTCATTTTTTTAATGAATTTGTACACTAAATTTTATCCTACAGTTACATTGAAATAATGTATTGCCATCATATTATGCGTTATGAAAAAGTGTACTTTAGGACGATAAATATTTTTGTAAATTTTAAATAGTCATACAAGAATCTTACAGAAGATACGAAAAGTAGTCATCTGGAAGATAAATAACAATATTATATTCCAATTGTTTGAAGTACATATACTTCCACAAACATACATTTACTTACCCATGCATACATCCATTTTCAACTGACGAAGGTCGTCTGTTGTGTGGTTTTTATTTTTCTCGTACTTGGTGGTAATTCTAAGTAAAATAAAATAAAAAAAAAAAAAAAACAAATTAAACAAACAAAAAAAGGTACACTGTTGCTTAGAAGTAGTTTGTGTGTGTTTTATTCCTTGGTTTTATATTTGTTCAGGTGTAAATGTAAGAGTTAACATGATTTGGTATTTATATGTGTTTGGGTTAGAGTGTGAGCTTTTGTTATATCTATACCTCTGTATCACTATGTCTCAGCTGTTTTTTCCTTATTGTTATTATTATTTTCTTTTGGAAATCTTTGTTTGTAGTTTTTGCTTTTGCCTTAAACTAGAACACATTAAATTGGCATTAATATTTTAAAACTACACGAATTTCATTTATGGTTAAAGGATTAAGTTAATTTTCTAATAGAAAAGGTACATGTTTCTTATTAGTGAAGCAAGTTTTGTAAAATTAATTTAATAATTTATAATTATAATTTTCTTATTTTTGCTAAAATGAATTTGAAAATTTTGGTTTAATTTATAAACAGAAAAATTAATTAATAACTCTCATGAAAATTACCTGATAGCTATAGTTACAATTTTAACTTAAGTTTCTAATAAAAACATTTTGCATTACTTCAACTATACTTCAAATATATTTTCCATTTTTTTTATTTCAAATTAATTAAAATACATACTAAAAATATATCTTTTGTTTTTTTCTTTTATGGTTTCCCTCTTTATACCATAATGTTCTATATATTTTCTATATGTAACATAAGTTTTGCAAAAGTTTTATAGTTTTTAGTTACAGATTCTTTATACATATTTTTTTTTCCTTTTCATATTCACTTTGTCTTAATATTAAATACTTTATGTTCTTTAGCATCATGCTGTGTGAATACGATTAATTTTAGCTTTTTTTATAAAAAGTATTTTTTTTTTTTTTTGTGCTCATTGTTAACTTGACGTTAACGAAATGCTGTCAAAAAGTTTCTGTCAAGATTATTACTTCTTTTTATTTATATATGTTTTTTATACTTCTTTCTTTGGCTGATGTTAAAGCATTTACTAACTTATTTAAGTTAAATTTTTTAATCATTAATTAAGGTAACAAAATGTTTATAAAATTTACATCTGTTGCAATTTTGTGGTAGATAGATTTTTTATTTAAGCAGCAATTCACGACTTTCGAAAACAGCTCCACAGAAGTTAAAGAATTATCACTTAAATTTAAACAGTATAAAATAACTCCTAATGTGAACATTAACAACAACTAGGGCAATTTAGCGGGCTATAAATAAATAACAACTGGCAAATTTCAATGCTGGAGAGACACAATAGTCACATCAGTAAATAGTGTAATGAGTTGGGGGCGGATTTATAAGCAAATGCATGTTTTTTTTTGGAGCATTTTAACCCATTAACGCCCACTGTTATGTATATGTAACGCGACAATTTCTAAGTTTAAAACTGTATTGTCAAAAAACGGAATAATATAAACTTCAATTTTATTATGAATTGTGTAATTTAATATTCGTCCTGCATCCTCAAATATTTTTTCTTTCACTTTATCTCCTGTTAGTGATCTTGTAAAGTTCATTATTTGAAAGCTTGCAAAAACTCGATTTTAACGGCAGGAGGTTTTCAAAAAAGGCTTACTATTTACGTTCAACATATTTAAACGATTTTTTTTTTTTTTTTTTTTTTTTTGTATACTAAAAGAAAACATATCAAATTTGTTAATTTAATTGTTTAAAAATATATAAGGCGTTTCCGATAAAAATTAGAAAGTGGAAAAAGAAAGTGTTACGTATATATAACACTGGGTCATTCTCAGTACTTTTTGGCCCATTCTATTTTCAATACAAAAAAGACTAAATAACAAATTTTCTTTTAATTATATATACTATTTGAGCAGTAAACATGATAAATTGTTTAAACTAGTCACTTGTTTAACTATCACCGTTCTCGTTTATTATTAGCTTTTTGATAAATATTGAGGTTATTAATAAGTAGGGGTCCTACGGAAAATTTCGCCCTAGGCATTCAGTCAGATTTATTTTTGAATATATTTATTCTTGTGCAATATATCTGTATGAAAACGCAGATCATGAGAACGACGCGATCCTAGATCAAGCAAAGAAAGGCATTTCCGGTAACCGGAAGTAGTCACTTCTTTCCATATATGAATTTAGAAATAAAATTAAATGATGAATTAGTATAAATAATGTAAAACTTTTTTAATATATCAACTTAATTGTGCTTTTTTTCGAAAAAAATTAAAATTTTTTAGGTTCTGCTTATATAGCTCATGAAATTTATATAGAGAATAAAAGGTCCAAAAATTATTGAGTAATGCCCACTGTTACGTATATGTAACGGCTGATAACTTCCTTACTAAACCAAATATAACAAATTTTTCACCGTCAATGTGTTTATTTGCCTCATTTGTCATGATGTTCAAAATTTTAAATCTCTAAGTTGGCTAGATCGCCGTGGGCATTAATGGGTTAAAATTATCTTATGTTGTTATCTATCCGAATCAGACATTTTACTAAAAAAGGTCATCGATTCGTTAGTGCATATTTTTGCATATTTTACCTAATAATGCATAGTTTTATTGCATATTTTTTCATTTTATTTGGTTTTTCAACATTTTTTGTTGAGAAAAAATATGAAAAGGATTTTTATTTTTTAATATAAATATTCATCATGATGAAAACAATAAATATCTTTTAAAATAAATATCAGTATGGAAAAAAATTTCAAATAATTTATTCATACTTTTGTTTTGTTTCACAATTTTTTTATTCAATAAAATTGTTGTTGTTTAAAATTTTTTTATCCGATGAGAAAAGTTGAAAATAATTTTATATTTTGTAATAAATATGACAAAAGATATTTATATTTTTTATTTTGATCATAATGAAAAAAATTAAACTATAGAAAAAAAAAAATATGATGAATTTTTTAACGAATCCTTTGATTATATGGCTTTCCACACAAACTTTGAAGGTACTTATTTCCTTTTATAAACGTATGAAATAGGGGAAACTTTTTGGAACAATATAAAATAAATATTATATAATATAAACCAATAGATCATGTATGAATTAAAAACCAATACTAACTCAAGTAAAAAACTGTCCGGACTGATATATTTTGGATAAATGCGGACAGTTTTACATTTAACGACAAAAATACGAAAATACGTCCGTCTGTCCGTCTGGCTGGCTGTCCATGTAAACCTTGTGAACAAAGTACAGGTCGCAATTTTAAAGATATCTCAATGAAATTTCGCACAGATAATTATGTTCATACAAGGACGAAGCCCATTGAAATTGGTCATGATCGGTTCATTCACCTAGCCCCCATACAAATGTCCTCTTGGAATAGGGGTATATGGGCATACGAATGATAGTATCAACTTAATATTCGACCCAAATAAGTTTTATATCAGTAGAAACAACATTACCAAAATTTATGAGAATCGGTCCATAATTTACCATAGCTCCCATATAAACCTACTTCAGGGAATCGCCCTAAAGGGCATAAAATCATATAGATGTTAGTATAAATGCATTGTTCTGCATTTGTATTATTTATTTTACATTTAGTAAAAGTTTTAGTCTACAATTGGCCACAGGTCTAATGGTGTAGGTTATCATATGGTCGGTATTGACCGACTATAGTTTTTCTCTCGTTTTTTTCGCATTTACTAGTAAAGATATTATATAATATGGAAAAGGCATTTATAATCATTAACATCATATGGGGGCTAGGTGATATATTGGACCGATTTTCACCAATTTGAATAGGGTTCGTCCTGGGTCTATATAAATCATATTTACTAAATTTCATTAAATTATCTTTTAAATTGCGATCTGTAGTTTGATTTCAAAGTTTTCATGGACGGACGCACGTTGGGCTAAAATGTGTAAAAAGTGGCGCATAATTGAATTTTAAAATTTAAAGTTTTGTAATAAACTTGGGTACCGAATAAAAATATACAAAATTATGTATCAATATCAATTAAAACCTTTAAGCTAGGTTGTGCTGTTTTCTTATAAGGAGCTGTCAAAGTTAGGAATCTTTTTACAATTTTTAAAAATAGTAAAAAATTAAATTTCCTTCAGCTTTCAGTGTATTTATTTTAAATAAAAAGTCTTTTAGGGTAAAAATTTAAAACAAAATTACCCAACTTCAGCTATCTAAGTGTACTTTTCTTCAAGTATTTGTAAGTTTTATTTTGTCCTAATATTTTTGTTATTTTTCTGAAAATTGTCCTAAAATACACTAATTTTCAACTTTCATGGAATGCAATTTAAAATGTTACAGGATGTTTGTTCTGAAAATTTTCTGAAAAATAATGTATATTATCCACTTCAATATTATGAAAAAAAAAAAATCGTGCGCATATATAGCCCAGTAGATTTCATACAAAAATCAACATTAAACAGTGGGGAAGAATAGAAATAAATCTGTAACTTCTAATCGGCTGGTTAGATTTGCATTAAATTTCACATAGGCGTAGCAGAGGATATTTGAGTTTGGAAGCAGAATCCAATATACGCCTCAGGAGCGGAACTATAAAATAGGGTACTAGTGTCATGGAAAATTTTTTACCACTAGCGAATTTTTGTTCCTTATATCACTTTAAAGCCTTTGATAAATCCTTTAGAAAACATGCTTGCAAGTACTATTTATCTTATATATTTTTCGAGTTATATACATTTAAAACATCAAAAATCTCAATTTTACAAGATCTTGTTTAAGATTTTTCCATATATAGCCAAATATTTTT
The DNA here is from genome assembly GCA_951394005.1 of Protophormia terraenovae. NCBI lineage: Eukaryota > Metazoa > Arthropoda > Insecta > Diptera > Calliphoridae > Protophormia > Protophormia terraenovae. The sequence goes on along the minus strand of OX596077.1, from coordinate 113,095,600 downwards.
AACCGATTTTATTATTAAAAAAAGTCAATCTATAGATCAAAGAGAATTTTAGTCGTTATATGTATTGAGTCAAAAGTTAAACGATTTTGAATTGGAAAGTTTGCAAAAATTAACAAACAGACGGACAGATGGACAGACATTAGAATTCTTTAAAAAAAAAATCTAAAAATTCTAAAAATATTTTTTTTCCACATCTCAATTAGTATAAAATCAAACAGAAGTATTAAAATTTTGATATCACCTTTCCTTGAATTAAGTGGCCTTTTCGACCCATTTAACCCAAATGTATAGACGGACGGATATTGTCATGTTGCCAAAAAATATTTTATAATTTTAAAAATGCATTTTTTTACTAACTAATAAATAGAAAAAATAGAACGTGATCATCAAAATTTGGATATCACCTTTTCCTGAATTAAGCATAATTTTTGTCCCATTTAACCTAAATGTACGATAAATATCTAAAGGAATATTTTAGGGGGGAAGACCTCAAATTATGTAGGGACTACTTTCTTATCATAATGAATTGATAAAATAGAACGGATTGGGGAGTGCAGCTCCTATACTTTTCGTATTTCTAAAGTAATAATTTATTTTAAATTTCAATAGAGAGAATAGGTCGAGGAGGAGTAGTAGCTTCATATAAAGTTAATATTTAATATGAGTAAGATGCATAATAAGTGAGATATGTGCGCAAAACTAATTTTTGGCACCTTTAACCGTGAATAACTCGCATAGCAAGCACGTGATTATCGATGACTTTCGGCAGCATATATATAAAACAGCTAGATGAAGCTATGTATACAATAGATCCCTCAAACGATGCGTAAAAAGTAGCTGAATATGGGAAAAATATAAAAAAAAAATTTAAATTGATCTTCAATTCCCTACCAGAGATTGAAAGTCACGGGTCTAGAACATTTCGTCAAACAAATAGTATTGAGTTTTGTCTTAAAATGGGTATACAAAAATTGGTAAAAAATACTTTAAAATTCTTCGCAAATTTTTGGTCCATAAACCATCATTTTAGTACATCAAATAATTATACATCATATAATATATAATTTACCAGATTTAAAAAAAGTGTGAATCAAAATACCTTAAAAAGTCTTCTAGCGAAACAAAATCCCATTGGAAAATTTTTTAGAATATTTTTTCCATAACCAGCATAAAATTACGAATTTTGTTATACCCATTTCAATTAAAAAATCGAAACTTTTTTACCAAAATGTATGGGACCCATGATTTTTCAGTCGCTTGTAGGGAACTGAAGACCAATTTTAAAAATTTTTTAAATAATTTTTTCGTATTAAGCAAATTTTTACACATCGTTTGAGGGGTCTTCCTACATCAAAATTTCGAAAAAGGCTATTCTCGGGACACCCTAGTGCACAAATTTGGTTTCTTCCCATTAAATTCCGAGGTTCTAATTTTATAATTTTTATGGAGTAATAAGTTTTAAAGTTAAAAACAACTTTTTAATACTTTTTAAATTTTTGCGATTCTAACTATGGGTGGAAAGATACTTTAAAGAATTCCATTTTATTCATATGTATTTCAAAGAATCCATCACAATCTTTTTTATGTAATTTTTACCCCAGTCAAATAATTATATGTGCATACCTATAAAGTAATTTATTTTCTTCAAAAATAGGATATTCAAATCTTTTTTATATTTTTAATGTTTATTAGAGCTTTATAAGTCAAATGAAAAATTTATTTCTTATGTGTATTTTATGGCAAAATTTATTTGATTTTAAAATTGTTCATAGAAAATTATTATATGTGCACGACAAGATTTTTATAAAAATCCTTTATTTAAATAAAGTTAATTTTCAATATTCATGAAAGTTGTTAAGGAATTATGTTATCCTAATATAACGTTACCAGATGCATCCTTCGTTATATCGATTCGTCCTTTTTCCTTTACATATATATAGGTCAAAACTGTAGTATACTTATACAAAATCAATATGAAACATTTGATATTGTCATATAGCTCTGAATTTAAATATATCTCAGCATACAGTATTCTTTGGAAATTCTTATGTCATGAAGGTCTGAGGATCATTACTGGTCGCTGCAGAAATATAATATTTTGTGACTTAAAAACCTATTTTGAGGCCCTATATTGTAACATCGTCACATTAATTTACTGAAAAATCTAATTTTTGTAGGAAATTCATCAACGAAGCTATTGGATATTTTTGTCCAGTAAATTTATGTTGTGCTGTGAATTAATTTAGCTACGTCCAATAAATATTTTTAAATTCTATCTAGAACTAAAATTGACTTATATTATGTGCGAATACCCATGTAATATTTTCGATAAACACTTGGATAATTTAAATATAATATTTTTCATCCCTTATGCACATGAACTCATGGTGTAATTAAAGTTTTTAACCAAAAAAAATATATTTATCATAAAAGCCTGCATGTGGATTTTTGTACCGCTCTAATAGTTGTGTTTTTGCCACCCAAAGGTCATAATTTTAATCTAAAACCTCTTTTATTATTTTATGCTCACGTCCAATTATTAAAACCCGTTTATTTGGCCGTTATTTTTCTGTAACACATGTTGTTTTTCTTCGAAAAATGTCCTTAAGTCCCGCTCCTAGAATGATAGCAATTTCTATAGATTTTTTTTAAATTTTCAACAGTATTATGATAAGCATTTTCTGTATACATCATTTTTGGAATTTTACATAAATTGTCGTCTTACTTTAATGATTTCAGCACTTCAACTGACAGTTCATGACCTGGTGACATATTTTGGCTATAAATTAAAAAAAAAAAAAAAAAAAAATTTGGTATTTTAGGTCTAATCATTTTAAATATTCCCCAAATAACTTTAATTTTAACTTTAATGGGTTAAACGGTTCAAACTGTGAACTTCATGTCAGTCTGTTGAGTAAAAATTTCAATTTGCACATATAATTATTTTCTATTAAAATTTAGAGAATGATATGTTTATTTTAACGGTACTTTGAATACAATGCCAAGAGGAACCTAAAATTTTGCAAATAGGGACATTAGGTAAGAATGAAAAAAAATATAAACCTAAGAAATGGATATCACTCTTGGAAAATATAAAAACCAGAAAACAAATATTGCACATATAATTATTTGACAGGGGTATTTCTTTGCATTTTTCTGAAAATTACATTTCTTCATTAAATTTTAAGCATAAATAATTTAGAAAAAAAATTAAACCAACTAATTGCCTAAAATACATACACACATACGTAAAAGATGACGTATGAGTAATATGATATATTACATATAATTTATATTACTCATACGTCTAGCTATAACTGTGTATAGAAATTAAAACTCAAACTATAAAGTAAAGCAGACATTTTTGTTTTGTTTAAATAAATATTTTTTTAATTAAAATTACATGACATACATTTGTAAATATGCTTAATAACACCCCATAAACTAACACTAAGGTATTTTATATTAATTAAAAAACAAAAGCAAACACACACTCACATATACATATAAAAACTACAGACTTAAATATACATAAAGATGTATAAAAAAAGTGTGATGGTTATAAATGTATGTTTGTGTATTTAACAAAGACATTAACATGAACTTTGTCTTTGTCACTTCAAACAGGCTAAAGAAGAAAAAAAAAAAAAATAAATAAAAAAAAAAAAAAAATTCTGAAAAAATTGTGAATACAAATGCTAAAATATAAAATTAAATAAAAAGTTACTTGCTATATATATACATATAAAAAAGTAGAAAATACTTTTTATTGCAAATGGTTGTGAGACTACATTGAGAGAAATCGTCATGTAGAATTGTTAACAGTTTATGTATGCTGATTGTCTCTGGAGGAGATAGCGAGACATTCGTTAGTTACCCTAGCATGAGTTCCAGGACATAGGGACATTAGTGGCAACTGTGAAGCCAATAAACTTGTGCGTGCAGGAACCAATTCGGACCAATATGGTTACACTAACGATAGGTAAGCAGCTAATAACAGGCAAATTTCATCTTGAAGCTATGGAAAGATGGATCATGGAACCCAATTGTGTAGATACCAGGAAAATTGGGCCCATTGGAGGTACAACGAACAATGCAGTTGTTAAAATTGCCAAGAACCCATCTAAGAAACCTTATTGGTCACATTACAGGTTACTGGCCCATCGGCAAACATGCTAGAAGGCTAGGACTCCACTACAAGGACTTTTGTAGAAGCTGCAAAGACGAGGAAGAAGAGACCACGGAGCATCTGTTCTGTCATTGTCCGTCCTTTGAAGATCAACGGCAACAGCTATTTGGTCTACGAAGATTAATAGACAAATCTTGTCTCTCTTAAATTGAAACATCCAAGATCAACTCCGTTGTTGGGACAAAATGGTTCGAGGAATCAGATGGTTGGAAAGATTAGGCCTTAACGCAGCGGAAACTTTTATAGTAACACAATGGTACTTTCCTTTAGATGACAAATGAGCTTAGCATAAGGCGCCTGTCTTACTTATGTTGCTCAACCAGATTAAAATTAAGGTTTTAAAAAGTTTTACCTCACCCACTATATAGCCCAGATATGGCACCTTGTGGTCACTTTCTGTTTTATTCAGAATATCCTAGCTGGAATATCCTTATAGTACAAGGTATTAAAAATTAGGTTGATTAATTTTTGCCTTTAAAAAATAAGAAGAGATTTTGGAATGGAAGCATTAAAACGCGAAAATAATTGGAAAAAGCCGTAGCTTCAATGGACAATACTTTGAATACGTTGCAGAGTGGTCCCAAAATGATTTTTTAGGAAATAATTCTGTAACGTTAGAACTGCTGGATGTATTTAAAGGAAATTTCGCATGGACAATTCTGAGGTACATTTTAATTGATTTCGAGGATAATAGGTTCTTAGGGTGTCTGGAGGATGGGGGGTGGACCTCCAAAATTGGTCTCCTCCGATATGATTTTTTTTTTAAATAGCCAAAATTTCATTTACAATTTGATTGAAAAAAAAAAAATTGCACATAGATAGTCCTCATAATTCTCTACAAAAATATCCTTACATGTGTGGGATATCTTCTTTCTTTAAGAAATATTTGAAATTTTAACCCATTTTTGGATTTTTTTTTATTTTCTTGGCGGGCTCAATTTGAATATTAAAAGTTTTCTAAAATATTATCTGGATTCCGTACACATATTAAAGTATTAGAACTATTTTTTTTTTCTTTAAATTGATAAAAAACGAAAAATTTTTGTGTTTAGTGTTATTTTGTAAAAAAAAAAAAAAAATTAATATTTGATCTTAAATAAAATCTTTAATAACACAGGTCAACACAATCGCAAAAATTTCTGCAAAATTAATATTCCTCAGGCTTGATAAATTTTCCATCGCGTCACATTTTTAACCCATTGAGGACCAAAGAAAATTTGTTTCTTTGAGAAGTTTTTAGGTTATAAAATAATAGCTAGAGTAAATTTTATCAAAAATATTTTATAGCAAGACATGGGGCTACAAAAATGTAGTACTAGTAAATTCTTTAACGTCTCACACATAGCCCCTAGAAATCTTTAAAGTTGTAAAAATAAATTAATTTTCTATTAACCCTGAAAAACCTGAAAAATGAGGGGTAAGGAGTGGGTGTAGAGGGGAAAATTGTATTTGGTATAATAAACAAAAGCCCGTCGATCTCAAAAATGGTAAAATTTACTCATTTTATTTCTACAGAATCATCAATTTAAGTATTTTTGTGTATTAGATCGCACAAAAAATCTAAATTATTTATATTAAACGAAAATTTTTACCTTCGACGCTTCATTCTACGAAAATATAATAAGCATTTTTTAAAAAATTTTGTTACCTATAAAAACTATTTATGTTATATTTACAAATTCACTAAAATATCTTTAAAAAATACCAAAATCTAATGAAAAAAAAAAAAAAAAATAAATTCGTTTTTATTTTTTGGGACATTTAGGCTTTTCTGACTTTTTTTAAGGTCTAATTTAGCTTCTTTTTTTTCTCAAGTCCTGGCAACACTGCTATCATTAAGAAATTTTTGTATATTATAAAGAAAGTTGTCCTAAAAAGAAGAGTATAAATAGATTCAAACTTTTTTATTCCGAAATACCCAAAATTCTAGTTCGGAGAAAGCTTGCTTTAAAAATTTATTTGAAGCATCGTTATAAGAGGCGTGTCTTATTAAATATTTTTTGTGTGTTTAGGGGACATATGTAGATATGTAATTGAACAAAAGAATTTAAATAAAACACTTCTTTTGTTTCTGAATGTTTGTAAGACATTCTTGAATGCACTAATTTTATTAATAATTGTAAAAACCTTAAGAACTAATATTGAATTTCTTAAAACTATCTAGCCTACACAGAAAAAATTATTACCGTCTTTTTTACAATTAACTCAGTTGTTTAATTTTGCATCAAAATTTAATAAATATGTTCAAGAAAAAATAAAATAAAAAATAAATTTTGGTATGATTTTTTTCCTATACACATTTTTAATTCATTCAATCATCTACTTGATTGATTTAATTAATTTATTAATTGGGAATTTTTTCTATTTTGTATTTTTTATAGTTTTTAGTAATTGATATAATCATTTTGGTGAGAGGTGCAAATTTAAACAAGTTTATAATTGAATGAATTATTTTCATATATATTTGTTAATTGGTGACTTTTTTCTGTGTAAATAATTTTAAGTACTTTTCTTATTATACACATAAACCCTTCAATAATTCTTATCACACACAATTGTGAAAGATAAGGGTTGATTGTACACATGTGTAAAAGACCAACGCACATGCGTATGTCCACAACAAATGTAAACAATCATAAAATTTATAAAAAAATATTACAAATGGTAATTAAAATTTAACATAATACTTAAAAGAAAGATATAAAAAAAAAATAATAAAATATGTTCAAATAAGTTTGAACAGTAATCAAGGTATATTTTTTTAATTTCAGCTTTGACATTTTTAAGTTCCACAAAATAATAAAAAAATAAAAATTTAAATTAACGAAATTCTAATAGGGCTACCGGGGAGATTGTTACCCCAACTTCCCTCGGATTTGTTTTACATGCACAGCATTAATTTTGGAACATGAAAAAATTTATGATCCAGAGGAAAATAATGAATTTTAAAGTAAAAAAATGTTATCAACATTTCATTTAAACCACAAAGGTATATGATTCTTGCACGAAAAATATTTAGAATTGTGTACAGAATCCAGAGAATATTTTAGAAAATTTTTAGGACTCAAATTGAGCTAAAAAATAAAAAAAAAAAAAAAAAAATATGTCCAAAAATGTGTCAAAATTTTATTTTGGTCCAAATATCTTTTAAAGTAAAAGAAATATTTCACACATATACAGTGGTGGCCATGAGGTTAGCACACATCATATCTACTGTTTTTAAAAGAAAATTATTTCGTCTCATTACAATTATTTACTAAAATTTTTGCTTTTTAGTGTTGCTTATGGTGTCTGCAATAAGTCCCGTTACTTTTTTTTTTTTTTTTTTTTTTGCATTCTATCGCAATTCTCTTTTAATTTTTAATTTAAGTGCAGTAATAGGCAAAATAAGCTGGTCACAATTTTAGCACAAGCAAGTATATTTAAATTTTTTATATGTTTTTTTGAGAATATAATAATTAATTAATAACTTTAGATATTATTTCATCAATGAAGATAAAAAATTAAATAAATAAACATTATTTTTAGACATGTCTAAAAAAAGTGGTGTACAGATGAACAACATAAGATTATTCAACAGATGTACTCAAGAGGAATAAGCATAAGTGAGATTGCTAATACTTTGGAATATTCCAGAAAGATGGTATATAATGCACTAAACCATATTCGGTAGTATGAAACATTTAAAAATGTTACACAGGCTCCTAGGCCAAGAAAAACGTCACGTAAAGAGGATTCTTTAATATATCCAGGGAAATTCTGTAATCCAGAGGAAAATTTCAAGAAAATATGGTATCAACGTATCCTGCAGAACAATAAGAAGAAGACTTAATGAAAAAAATTTATATGGAAGCATTTCTCAGCATAAGCCACACGTTTCAAATAAGAATTTACGGGATCGGTTGTGCTTTGCTCGTGAGCATTTGAAAAAGCCATTAGTTTTTTTGGAAAAATGTCCTCTGGAGTGATGAATCCAAGTTTTGTAGATTCTGATTGGATGGTAAGAGCTATGTATGGCGTCCTTCAAACATGTAACACAATCCAAAGTACACTTCTAAAACAATAAAACACGGCGGAGAAAATATGATGGTGTGAGCAGCTTTTTCTGGGCATGGCGTTGGTTCTATATGCAAGATTGATATACGTATGGACCAATATGTATACCAGAATATACTACTAAATACAATGATGCCTTATGCAGAGGGCAACATGCCACTTAGGTGGAGTTTTATGCACGACAATGGCCCAAAACACTCCTTACGCTTAGTGAGGAGTTGCTTGGAAGAGAAAAATATTAACGTGTTAAAATGGCCAGCCTAATCTCCGGATCTTAATCCTTTTGAGAACATTTGGAATGATGTGGACGATTTATGGACAGAAATAGAAAAAGCTTGGTATGCTATTTCAGTGGAGCGCTGTATGGGACTTGTGGAAAGTATGCCAAGGAGATAGGCAGCTGTAATAAAAAATAATGGATACCCAACTAAGTACTAAGTTTATAGTGAAATAAGTTTTTTGTTTTGTTACTTTTTTTTAAATGTGAATAAATTTTTTTTTATTTTGTGCTAAAATACTGTCTAGTGTTTTTTGACGGTTATTCTATTCTGAACAGAAGAACAGCAAAGATATATATAGGAATGACAATGTATATATTGTGACGTGATCTTAGCAAGACATGTTACACGTATGTAAAAGAAATATTAAAAAATAAATACAGGAAATGTTTGCTTTCAAAGATAGGCAGTAGCAAGTGTGCTAACCTCATGGCCGCCACTATACATGTATTTTTTGTAGAGAATTATAAGGTCTATCTATGTGCAAAATTTTTTTCAATCAAATCATAAATGAAATTTTGTTGATTTTTTAAACAATTTGTATACCCGAGGTGACCAACTTTGGAAGTCCAACCCCTGTTCCCTCAGACTCTTTAGGGATCTGCGCTCCTCCATATCAATTGAAATGCACCTCAGAATTGTTCATGCAAAATTTAATTTAAATACCTCCAGCAGTTCTAAAGTTACAGAATTATTTAAAAAAGGAAAATCGTTTTGGCACCACAGTGCATTGTAACCTTATTTTGAAATTGACAATAATTTTTCGTTAAAAACGATGGGAATTAATAGATATAACCAATAAAATGGGATACTCCTGACAATAAATATTTCAATATCATTTTCTAGTTCTATTCTAGATAAAACAAAAAAAGATTAACTCACTATTATTTTTATTTTTTTCACTGTATGTTAATATATAGAATTTTTTTTATTTTTATTTTTTTTTTTGTTGTAGGGTATGTCTGCATTTTTGTCTATTAGAAACATTTATGAGGACATTTACTTAAATTTAACATGCGTAAACATAAGGTAAACGTATTTTTAATAATTTCTCTACTTCTTTTAGTTTTGTTGTTGACATTAATATGTATTTCTTTCTTTTTTATTTCACTTTTTGTCCTAGAGAAGGGTTTCATATGAATTTCTTTCATTTTCTGCTATTTAGCTTACTTAGTTTTTCATTTATATTTTTTTTATAAATTTTTAAAATTTAATAATATTTTTGTTAAGTTTAGTGGCACGACATATTTGTCACGTTACTTTGGATGTCCTTTTTTTTAAGGATATTTTTTTCTAGAAATTTTTTATATGTTAGGGAGTTAGTATTTATTGTATATGATGAGTAGTGGTATGGGCTGCATTCTTTTTTTTTTTTTTAGTCTAAATAAAATATATAAAATGTGCGTGTCCTTGCCTCATTGCTTTTAGTTGTTGCTTTTGTTGTTTTCTTTGCTATTATACATTGTTCATCGTATAACGAGGTCAATATGACAAAAAAGAACCATTAAAGTATTTTTTTTTTTTTTTTTTTTTCTGGTGAAAAATATAAAATAAAATTCAAACCAAAAAGAGAAAATAATGTACATATATACAGTTATGCCATATATTTACACCACCAAACAGTTGTTAAGGTGCTTTGGGGTTTGTTTGCTATTTTTTTTCTTTTTACTTGTCCTTTGCTATTTCTTTTCTTCTTTAAAACTATAAAGACAAGTACATACTTACTTAGAGTTTAAATGAAACCATTTAAGAGGATGTTAAATTATTTCCATAAAAGTGGAAGAATAAAAAAAAAAATGTGTAGATGTTTGTAAACTAAATATATATAAAAACAAAATACAAACAAACATTCTATTTCATTGGTCATTTAGAATGTTTGTTATGCCAAAAGTAGACTCTGTAGACATATTAATAGAAAAAAAGTGAAAATAATTTGAAATCAAATATGGTCGTTTGTTGTCAAAAAAGTCTTTAATGTGTTGAAATGGAATATTTCCAAGTAGGTGTAGAGTTATGTTTACGTGAAAGAAAAATTACAAGGATTAAATTTAACTTATTTCAATTTGTTGGTATTATTTGTATTTATAGTTGAAGTTAATCGTTACATATTTTAACGATAAAAACAGATTTAAGGAATTTACCACACGTAAAGTGTAGAGAGATGTATCTGCGTATAAGGTATTGACTATTTATAAAGGGTTTTTTCAAGCGTAAGACTCTATTAAATATATACAATAAGCCTTTTTAAAGCTTTATAGTGTTAAATTTAGGGAATTGAATTTGGAAAAATTATTCTATTAAAAAATATGTTCAAATGTTGTTGAAAAGATAAAAATTATCCTAAATTTGGTAAACAAATTTAAAACAAATTAAAACAAATTTGGATTTCCAAAACAGCTTTGAAGAAGCAGAAAAATTTATAAAAATTAAGCATACATTTATTTATAAGGTGTTTAGGACGAAACCTTTTATTTAGAAAAGAAATAAAAATAAAAACATCTTTTTAAAATTCCAAAACAATAATTATTTTTCTTTTTTTTTAACATTTTTTATCTTGCTTGAAAATACGATCAGCGTTGCCGTTGAGAATTTTCAAAAAGTGTCTAACAAAGGGGATTTCAAGAAAAAGTCACCAAAAAAGAGGATTTTTTTGAAAAGATGGGGCCAAATGCTTCAATGCCTAAGAAAACTTCTTAAAATTTGTTAATTTGATAAATGTTTATAAGTTGTTCATATCTAACAAAAACTTCTACTGCAAAATTACACAGAGTTACAAAAATGAGAAAAAATTACTGCGGCACGGCGCACGTTAGGGTAAAATGTGTCAAAAGTGGCGCTTAATTGAATTTTGAAATTTAAATTTTTTGTAATAAAGGTGGGTACCGAATAAAAATAGACAAAATTATGTATCAACATCAATTAAAATCTTTAAGCTAGGTTGTGTTGTTTTCTTATAAGGAGCTCTCAAAATTAAGAACTTTTTAACATTTTTGAAAAATTGTCAAAAATTAAATTTTCCTCAAATTTCAGTGTATTTATTTAAAAAAAAAAGTCTTTTAAGATAAAAATTTAAAATGAAACCATCAACTTCAGATATTTAAGTGTAATTTTCTTTAAGTATTTGTAAATTATAGTGTTTCTTAATATTTTTATAATTTTTTTGAAAATTTTCCTAAAATTCAATAATTTTCAATTTTCATGGAATGCAGCTTAAAATGTTACAGGATGTTTGTTCTGAAAATTTTCAGAAAAATAGTATATATTGTCCTCTTTAATATTATGAAAACAAATCTTGCGGATATGTTGCCCGATTTGAGAAAATAACTTTTTTTCAAAATAACTCCAGTAGATGTCATACTAAAAACTGCTTAAGTGCAGACATTTTCTTTGCTTTATCAAATATTAAACAGTGACAAATAATCGAAATAAATCTGTAACTTCTAATCGGAAATTTCACATAGGTATAGCGGAGAACAGTATCATTTTGAGTTTCGAAGCAGGTTCCAATATAAGAATCGGGAGCGGAACCACGGGGGTTCAAAATATGTTACTAATGTCATGGAAAATGTTTAACCACTACCGAATTTTGTTCCTTACCCGATTTCCAAGATTTTTATTCCATCTTAAAGTCTTTCATAAATCCTTTAGAAAACATGCTTGCATATAATACTTATCCTATATATTTTTCGAGTTATATACACTTGAAATTTCAAAAATCACAGTTTTGCAAGATCTTGATTAAGATTTTTTCATATATAGCCAAATATTTTCAAACAATTTTATTACATTTTATGCAGTTGGTTAAAAAACAAAGTTATCTATTGAACAAAGAAAATTTTGAGTCGTTATATTTATTGAGTCAAAAGTTAAACGATTTTAAATTCAAAAGTTTGAAAAAATTAACAAACATACGGACAGATGGACGGACATTAGAATTCTTTCAAACAAATGTTAAAATTCAAAAAGTATTTTGTATCTACTTCTGGATTAATAGAAAAACTAAATAGAGGTATTTAAATTTTGATATCACCTTTCCCTGAATTTAGTGGCGTTTTCGACCCATTTAACCAAAATGTATAGACGGACGGACATTGCCATGCTGCCAAAAAATATTTTAGAATTCTAAAAATGCATTTTAACTAATAAACACCAAAAATTAAACGTGATCATCAAAATTTGGATATAACCTCTTCCTGAATTAAGCGTAATTTTCGTCCCATTTAACCCAAATGTATAGACGGAAGGACGGACATAACTATTCAGCCAAAAAACATCCTATGATTCTAAAAATGCATTTTTTTACTTACTAATGCGAAATGTGTTTTGACAAAAGTGTCCCGTTTTCAATTATCAACGATATTTGACTTAAATTTATGATCCCGATCAATTATATTTATCGCCTTCTTATATCTATATATCCAATATTTGTATTTGTATTAAATTTATTTTGAATGCTCCTGTTATTTTGTTATGTAGAATGACAAAAAACTAAGTTCACGCAGTAATCCAATCAATTCCATATAAAAATGTGAATGTTTTCCAAACTTTGAGACTATCTACTACATTGACTATTTCGGGCACATCAACGAGATATAGCGCAAAATACGCACAATTGCAACAAGTAACAATCCTTATCCCAAATTTTGTATTCGGTTGAGTGCCGCACAGACCGCGCCCAAAAAGCTGAAAAATTTAAAAAACCAAAAATTTTGTCATCAAAACTTTACTACCCTGTATTTAGTTGTTGAAAGTCTGCACAACAACAAAGATGGTGCAGAATTTATGTACAAAGTCCGATTAGTTTACTTATGATAGAGTAAGATCAAAAAGTATAAACGCGCGAACAAAAATTGTAGAAGAATGCTAAAAACTTAAGTAGTTTTTATCAGTTTTTCTATATTCTTGAACTTTGAACAACAATCATGGTTACAAAAAGAAACCTATTGTGCTAAAATTTTGCACTCTATTAGTTTCAAGTCTTGTGAGTTCAGATCTGTAACCAGTTTGTTTAAAATATCATTACTACAATAGTTATTAGGGATTTAAGTAGTTTCAGCCAGGTTAAACATTTTTGATAATGCTCCATATTAATTTCGTTATTTCAAAAATAAAAAGAGTTTTAATATAACGAAAACCTTCAACCTATTCTGTTGACCGGTAGTGTATAAGTAATTCGTAAGTAAACCCTTTTTCTCTATACCATTGTGTATGAGCTAAAAATGTGACATGTGGCCAATTGTAGACCAACACTTTTACTAAATGTAATATAAAATTACCAATACAGAACAATGCATTGATACAACATCTATATGATTTTATGCACTTTTGGGCGCTTCGCGGAAGTGGGTTTATATTAGAGCTATGGTAAATTATAGACCGATTCTCAAGAATTTTGCCAATGTTATTTCTAATTATATAAAACTTATTTGTGTCGAATATTAACTTGATACTAACATTCGTATGGGATTTATGCACGTTAATCCTACGGTAGATACCCAAAAAAATTAACGTACCTGGGTACCATAGTGAAATTTTCGTTGATTTTATCCAAAAAGTATATAATTTTATACAAATTATTTATTACGACCAATTAATTGGCCTTAGATCTTAAAGTAAATCGATAAAAACATGTGGAAAGACATGTTTGAATATTTAAGCGATGTCCGTCCGTCTGTCTGGCAGTCCATAATAAACATTTAATGAAGCTACAAATTGCAGTTTATGAAATAATTGTGTAAATTTTGGCCTTATATGATGCAGATACATTCTTTGTTAAAATTAGAAATAAGCTTACCTATTACAACCAAGTCCCCATACGATTTTTCTTCTAGAATCGGTTTTTGACGTCCATAGTATTGCATAATTTAGTACATATAAACGTTTTATGGATGTTAGAAACCCTATTTGATTTTATAAAATATTTTTAATTAACGTTAAAACTAATATGTAATATTTTTCTATCAGGATCGCACCTCAAAAATTTTTTTAAAACAAAAGATTGTAAAAAGTATAAATTTAAAATTTAAACTTTACAACAAGACTTGAACTAAAATAAAACACACGTTCCATATAAACTCTCTAGGAAAATCTGTCAAGAAAGACTACAACGTTCTTACAGTCCTAATGAATATTAGCACTGACTTCATTCACAATTAAGCACAGGATCCATAAAATATTCTGACCGAAAATAGGTCACGTCTAAGAATAACCTTTTTTACAACACTAAGGAATGTTGTCACAGCGACCTATCAAGTTTGGAGCTGCAATATGGAAGATTTACGTTCCTTAGCACGAACATAGGAAATTATTTCAATATCTTGAGCTTTTGCATGATATTTTGGAGTAGAAGTGGTGGATATTACTACATCATATTGAAAAAATCAAATGAATTCAAAAAATCAAAAGTCAATGCGGTGAAGAATGTAAAAACGGCTAAAATGTGCCCTATCATTGTCATATTCATAAATACTGGCTCAAAACAGCGATAATTCGAAAATTTTTTAACTTGTCACGTATTGTCCATTATATCTTTTTTAGAAGCTCCTAATTAAATTAAAAATATCAAAAAAAGCTTATTTCTGAAACTAGTTCTCCTTCAAATCTTAATGGAGTCACTACTTATAAATTGGTAATTTTGACTGTCATAGACATGCTTATTCCCTAGTTTAAACAAAAAAAAATAAGTAAAATTTTAACTTTATATGAATCAAGGGACAATAAAAATAAGATTTTCAATAATAAATAGTCAAAAAAAAATATTAATTTTAGTGCAAAATACAAAAATTATGGGGGTACCCGGGTACCATGGATATTTACTCCCGTAGGTATCAATTTTAAAGACATTTTACATATAGACCAAGTTAACAAAATTTAGGTTTTTTTCAGTTTTTATGCTGTAAAAACACCTTAATCACGACGATCTGAATTTTCGTGGCTATATCTTTATTAATAAATAAATGCGAGCACTTTAAAGTTAAAAATGGTACCCAGGTATGTACCGTAGGGTTAAAGTGACTTTCGGAAGAGGGGTTTATATGAAAGCTATGGTCAATTATGGACCGATCTTCATGAAATTTGGCACAAAGATTGACGCTTAACACAAAACTTCTTTGTACTGAGTTCCATTGAAATATTGCTATGTTTAAGGCATTTATGATCGTTAAACCCTTATTCCGGGAGGACCTTTGTATGGGGGCTAGGTGAAATAATAGACCGATCATAACTAATTTCAATAGGCTTTGTTCTTGTGTCAAAATAATTATTTCGTCAAGATATCTTTAAAAATGCGGCCAGTACTTTGTTCACAAGTTTTACATGGAAAGACAGTCAGACGGACGGACGGATACCGTTAAATCGGTATACTTTAAGGTGGGGGTCCGATAATTTTTTCTGTGCGTTACAAACATCAGCACAAACGCATAATACCCCAACCATCTATGGTGGTGTAGGGTATAATAAATTCAAGTATTTATGTTATTTCATAAATATCAACATATATTTATCCTGTTGGTGTTTATTTTATTCCACTTTTTATTTATTTACACAAATTACGTTTTTGGCTTTCAATAATTGTCTGTGTTATATTTATGAAGTTTTTATTATTTTAGCCTTTAGCTATAAAAATGATGACGTAATTTTATGTACAAACAGGAAATAAAAAATATTTACATTTATTTGACTGAACTGTGTGTGTGTTAGATGTTGCAATCACTATTTAAATATGTAACGTATGTTAGTAAACGAAAGTGTTATAAAACTTAATTAAACTACAGAAAACAAAAAAATAAATAAAACTAAAATAAAATAAAACAAACTGAACAAAAACTTAATAAAAATAAATGGTAAAACTAAACCATAAACATAGCCACTAACCTTAAATAATAAATATGACACAAAAACCACCATCAGAGGCAAAATCCAAATTACAGAAAGTATTTTTATTTTTTTATTTTTGTATTGGTTCCGATATAAAGTTTACAACCTGTCAATGTCAAATTACACAAAAGTAACTAAATATTAAAATTGTGGCCAACGTATGTAACAAATATGTTGTTACAATAATTACTTACATATGTATTGCAATTAACTTAATTTGAAAACATTTGTCTTGGATGTGTTGCCATAACCCTCAGGAGGTAATAGATATTAGGCATTTTTACATATTCTTTACGAACGTAAAAAACAATGTCATTAAACTAGAACTCACTATTTTAAATATAAGACAAACACCCAAGTTCTACATTTTAACATCTTCTCTTTGTGCCGAACATTGCTTTTCGCTAGCGACACCCGAAAACGTTGTCGTTCGGTAAGAGATTAATAATATCTAATGAACTTATAGTTTCTTTTAAATTTCCTATTCACAAAGTTTTTTTTTATTATTTTTAATATTCCCGTCTTTAATAAAATATTTTTCCGAAAATATATTCTGCTTCAAAACTTCAGCAATAAAATTTTAATTTGATTTTTCATTTCATTTCATTTACTTTTTTTTTTTTTTTTTTTCTTTACCACAAATAATTTCTCAAAACGTGTTTAAAATATGTTGTTAATATTATTTATGTTATTTTTTGGTTTGCCGTTTTATTAAGATTTTTTTTTGTATGTTTTCTTAAATCAGCATGCGACATGTAGTAAGAGGCCATAAAAACAACTGCTAACATAATAGAAGAAAGAAAGAAGTAGAAAAAAAAAGAAAATAAATTTAAGTACTCATTTTAACAATAAAACATTAGCCACAGACGTGCAAATCTATATTTAATAGTTATTTATTACTCTTCCAAGGTAAACTTTATTGTATTTTGCCAATATTTATTGCAATTTTTTACAAACTTTCTTCCCCCCCAAAATACAGCAGCAGCAATAACAAAATGTTTTGTGAACAACATGAAAACAAATCCCGAAACTTTTTTTTCTTGTTTTCGTACGAGTCTTTCGAATTTTATGTTTTATGTTATTTGTTGCTTAATAAAGTAAAAGTTAAACACATGTTTAGTTAAAACGGAAAAAATGAGAATAAATTTCAAAACAAAAATTTTTGTTTAGTCGTAGTTAAAATTATTAATAAGTTTGAGAAGCAAAGGTCAAATATTAATCCATAAATTTTAAATACGTTTTATTTTTCATATAGTTTTTCTTTATGGAAATGAATAAGATTTGGGAGATAAATAGAAAATTAAAAAAAAATGAAATTGAAAAAAGATTCGGCTGTGCCGAATCTTTGATACCCTTCACCATATTACCATATTACCATCTTACTATCTTATCGACATCATATTACCATATTACCGACAAATAATAAAATTTTCGCCTTAACGTATGCTTTCATATTTTCACATATATAAATCTAAATTTTTTTCAAACTACGAAAATTTGAATATATAAAAAAAAAGGCTTTGCTTTTAAAAAATAAACAACAATTCCATATTTACTTATTTTTTTATGTGTGTATCATAGTAAAATAATAAAGTACTCGCACATCTACAAAAACAAAAATTGTTTGTATTTTGTTAGTGTAAAACTACTGCCCACAATGTCAAAATGCTTTGAACGGAAAAATGAGAGAACGAAAGAGAGCAAGAGAAAAAAACTCAAAAAATATTTTACATGTGAATACAAAAACAATTTGACAGTACCGCGAGGTTTGCCAATGAAAAAATTGTAAAACATCTGGTCTTACGAGTATACTTTATTATTATACTATGGTGTGTATATACAAACTGGCTGCATATACAAAGAACAACAACAACACTGTTATTCATTATATTACTTCTGTTTCTAACTAAACTACTTGTCTTATAGGCAAAAACGTCACTAATAGTCATTACAATGCTTAATATAAATGTTTGTGTATGTATTTATGTATATTCTTAACAGATATGTTTTAGTTTTTAAAAATAAACAACAACAATTCCATATCTATTTATCTTTGTACAGACTGCATATACAAAGAACAACAACAACACTGTTATTCATTATATTACTGCTGTTTCTAACTAAACTACTTGTCTATACAAAAAACAAAAAACGCCACTAATAGTCATTACAATGCTTAATATACATGTTTGTATGTGTATTTATATTCTTAACAGATTTGTTTTTGGGCCATAACTCTGTTGATTATGAACGAATTTGGTTTATTAAAAAAAACGGAATTTTATAAAAAAATTTATGACTGATCTGTATAAAAATAAAAATCTGTAGCTTGAACAAGGGCTTCAAAAATAAAAAAATCGTTTTCCCCGATATCTCAGTTATTACTGAACCGATTTATTTCATTTTTTCAGAACAAAAATTCAGAAAATAATTTCCGAGCCCCCTTTAAAAATTCGAAGTCCCTGGTATATGTAGAGGCTTCAGAAACTGAAAAACCGGTTCCAAAAACCGGTTTTTAAAGCATATCTCCGCCATTTATAAACCGATCCTGCTGATTCAAAAAACCTAAATTTTATAAAAATATTTGTGACCGATCTGTATAAAAATAAAAATCTATAGCTTAAACCAGGGCTTCAAAAAATAAAAAATGCGTTTTGTCCGATATCTCAGTTATTATTGAACCGATTTATTTCATTTTTTCAGAACTAAAATTCAGAAAAAAATGTCGGAGACTTCTTTGTAAAAACGAAGTCCCTAGTATATACAGAGGCTTCAAAAACTGGAAAACCGGTTCTAAAAACCGGTTTTTTTAACATATCTCCGCAGTGTATGAACCGATCTTGCTGAGTTCCAATAGCAAAATTCTCGACGGCATTTCCGATCGTTTGATATATATATTATATATGTCAGTTATCGGTGGGCTTCATAAACGCCATTTGAACCGACACACGGACGGACGGACGGACGGACGGTCGGACGGACGGACGGACATGGTCCTATCGTCATCATTTCTTACAAGGATCCCGAAAATGTCAACTTTTTTGCTCTCCGACGAAAATTGTGGGAATTACAAACGGAATGACAAACTTATATATACCCTTTACACCTTTGATGAAGGGTATAAAAAAATTAATTATAAAAAAATTATGTTTGTTGACCAAAAAATTATTATTTGTTGACCAAAATATTATATAATAAAAAAAACCAACCAATATTACCCCAAAAAAATTGTTACATTAATTATATTTTTCAATAAACATAGACACATACATATATTACAGTGCCTTGATTTGTATGGGGACAAATGTACCCCCCTAAAATTAAAGCTTAATATGTTTTAAACTAATTTCCAAAATATTTTGGTTCAATTATTTTATTAACGTGAGCTGGACCATTTCAAAAATACCTCCAAAAATATGGTTTTCGATCGACAGTATACATAGTTTTTAACTTTTTATGAAAAAAATTACAACATATGATAGAAAAGCGACGTCTAGTACATATTGAACAAAAAAATTTAAAATTTGTTTTCATTCTCGCGAAATTAAAATTTTAGTAAAATTTTCATTGATTTTATTTTAAATAGTATTTTGTTCAAGTTTGAATATTTTGGATATTTTTCATCGTAAATTATATTTTAGCACATCATTGGAAAGCTCTCATTAAGTACTTTTGATATGTGCATTCATTTAACCCTTAAGTTCCACAAATAATATTTTGGGATTTCCGGTCCATAATTGGTTAAGTTAATTTTTATACCAAATAAATGGTTAGTTAAGGACATACATGCCCTCAAAAGCATAAATTTATCAAAAAAGCGGCGAATTAGTGTAAAATGGCGGTTAAATTAAAAAAACTCCTTTTTATTCGATTATTGTCGCGGTTTTAAATGCTTTTCATAAATTTATCAAAATTTAAGTGTAATAAGTACTTCCATGCGATTTATTTGCAAGAATTGTTAATTTAAGATTTTGGGAACTAAATGCATAAAATTGACCCTCTAGCTCATAATGGGTTAATTACGTATTATCTTCAATAGTAACAGAATATACCATTTTTATGGTACATTAAAAACTAACATATTTTGAAAAATGTCCGAAATATAAAAAATGTTAGTAAAATCTTAATATTCCGCGACTGAAATGTGACATAATAATTATTTAAATAAATATTGAATGTCGTAGTATGCATCTATTATAATTTGAAGTTTATTTTCTTATAACTAAAATTTTGATAATAATATTGAAATAAATACTTAATTTCACAGGCGTTTTGAAAATGGTCCAGCTCACGTAAATCTTAACATAGAGATATAATATTTTGGGAATGATTTAAGAACACACTAATCTTCTTTTCTAGAGGGGTAAATTTGCAACTTTTTTCGTGAGTCACTTTAACATATATAAGTGCACAGCAGTTTCAACGTGTTTTTTAAATTAATTTTGTGAAACTGTATATAGCCAATGCATTTTATATTTATGATTTCGGCATTTAAGAATTAAAGAAATAAATATATATATATATTTTTTTTTATTTGCAAAGTTTGGATAGGGCTTGAGGATATCTGTAGTTTTATTTTACAGGAATTAACGTTAAGATTTCTTTCGAAATCATTACTAAAGTTCTATAGCTCGGAATAAAAAAAAATAAAATATTTTAGAAGGTGAAGACTATTACCAAGTTTTAATTTCAGATTAATATAAGTTTTTATCTGATAAACAAAATGATTCTTGCGTCAATATTATTTAGAATTTTAAAAATTCTAGTGAATGTTTTTTAATAATATTAAGGCCTAAATTAAGGCCCCCAAGTTAACAAAAATAAATAAATAAATAATAAATTGGGGGCAAAAATGGGCTTAAAATATGCTTCGACCTAAATTTCGGCTAAACTAAAGCAGATAACATACACATCTAAGTATAGATTTATAAGGACTATTTATTATTATTATTTGGCGAATTTTTTAACAATTTACATAGCTGAGTAACCAAATTTAGAGTTCTACCCTCATGAATCAGCTAGGAATCTGTCTATTCAAAAACATCTCAGC
The DNA here is from genome assembly GCA_951394005.1 of Protophormia terraenovae. Taxonomy (NCBI): domain Eukaryota; kingdom Metazoa; phylum Arthropoda; class Insecta; order Diptera; family Calliphoridae; genus Protophormia; species Protophormia terraenovae. The sequence goes on along the minus strand of OX596077.1, from coordinate 113,074,152 downwards.
TCTGAGCATGTGAAATTTCATTTAGATGTTTTCATCGGTCCATTAGAGAATTATTAAAAAACATGAAAAAAGATATAATCGGTCAAGCCCATATAATACCCTACAGGTCTAGAAAAAAAGAAGACCCTGCGTACCGATACTTATATTAACTGTAAGATAAAACATACGAATACCCAATATTAGGTCGATACTAACATTTATATGAATTTATTCACTTTTGGGTGAATCCCGAAAGTGGGCATTATATGGGGGCTATGGAAAATTTTGGACCGATCTTTGTAAAATATTGCTATATTTAAGGGATTTATGATCGTTAAACCCCTTTTCCAGGAGGATATTTATTTGGAGGCTAGCTGAAATAATGGAACGCAAAGTACCCATTTTTTATTGTATTTAAATTGTCCATTTTTTCAGATTAAATTATTACAAATCAGTATTAAATTTTAATAGTCTTAAGGTAAACTGTTTTGCCGTAAGAGAATTTGGCAGATATCATCCATTTTGGATTTCACTATTAGTGATAATGATAAGAAGGCGGATCAATATCAATGTTTAGACTGCTAATGGATCTATGTTTCATCCTCAGTTACAAAACGCTACAAAAACTCATTCGCATTGCGGTTAAACAACTCCAAACAATCCTTTGAAGTTGCCACACCCATTTTGCAGACAAATTTCTTGAACCCAGCTGATCATTTAAAATCGAAACCACACAATCGAAACCATATGAAATGCCTATGGCATCAACAATCTCACGCACTTTTACTCTTCGGTCGCCCAACACCATATCGTGGATTTTTTCGTCATTTTCGGCTGTACTGACCTCAATTGGCCGTCCTGAACTTTCAGCGGCAATTGTACTTTTGCGACCGCAACGAAAGTCAGTAAACCACTTTTTGGGCATTGAAATCGACGGTGCAGAGTGTTCATAGTATTTATCGAGCTTTTCCTTGATTTGATTGATAATTTTCGCAATAAATAATGTCTAATGAGCACTCGAAATTCACTTTTTCCATTTTTAGAAAAATACACGAGGTTGTATGTTTTAAAGCGCAAAGTAAATGACGACACTTGCTCAAAATTTGCCAGTAGTCTATTAACAGGTGGTACTTAATGGGAACAGTGTTGCATTTCATATAACTACGAGGGAAGTTCAAAAAGTCACGGAAATATTGATCCGCCCTCGTATCACCTAAAACATCATCATAGAAACAGGTATGAAAACTTATTTTATTTTGCACTTTTTGCTGTACCATAAAAAAATTCAAGACCCGATACGGTTCCATGTGGTGCCGACAAGCACCCAAATTCAAAAATTCCAATCATAGTATGTTGCTCTTAGTTTATGGTCACAGGAACCATATTTTTTCTTTGCGTGTAGAAGCATGGTTCTAGCACCCACTTCTGAGTATTTCAATTAATTTGTAATCAACTGCTAAGTCAATTTAATGATGTCCGTCTGTCCGTCCGTCCATCTATATATATAAAAATGAAACTATGTTTGTTTGTTTGTTTGGGCTTTATAGACAGCTAAACCACTGGACTGATTTTATTGAAATTTTTACAGTATCATTTTGTGATAACCGAAAGTAAAAAAAGCTACTTTATTTTTCGATAGATGCAGGGGGAATGGTAGTCCCCATACAAAGTAAATATTTATTATCACATATCTCCAGAACTAATACAGATAAAATCCTGAGATTTTGTGTAAATAATTGTATTATTTATTTTTATGTTTGAAATGAAAATGGGGCGGGTAGGTTTAGGGGGAGTGATAGCCCCTATGCAAAGACACATACTAATTATCATATAACTTAAATATTGTTAAAGCAAAAGTCTTAAAATTTTGTGGAAATATCTTTCTCATCAATCAAAAAACATAAAATAAAATGGAACGGATAGGATCAGGGAAATGGATACCCGTCATACATTGAAAATATTAAATATCGTATATCTTAGAAACTATTATAGCAAAATTTTTAACATTTTGATAAAATAACTTTCTAAAAAGCCTCCATAAATACAGATGGTATGGGTAGGACCAGGGGAAATGGTACCCCCTATACAAAGCAAATATTCTTAGTGGCAAATCTAAAGAACTATTATGGTGGGAGCCCTCAAATTTTGTGGTAACTGTTTTCTTATTATGTTATATACATGAAATAAAAATAGCATAGTAAAAGCCGGGGGAAGTGGTTACCCCCATACAATGTTAATACTAATCATCCGCATATCTTGAGAACCATTATAGCAAAAGTAAGATTATTTTTTTGGTAAAACTTTCTTATAAACCTGCATATTTGAGATGAAAACGGGACGGATAGAACCTGGAAGAATGGTACTCCCCATAAAAAGGAAATATTATTATTATTATTAGTTTTTTGTATATCTAAAGTACTCATTTAGTGAAAATTTCAAAAATTGTTATAGAAAAAAATTGTATTCAAAGGAGATAGGTCGAAGAGGAGTAGTAGCCCCATATAAAGCTAATATCTAATATGGCATCAAAAGGGGTGGTATATAAGGGATAGTAAAATCCATGTACAGAAACTTCAGAAAAAAAAAAAATGATGGAATGCGTATATGGGTAATTTTCTTTTTACGTTTGCCTTTATGAAACCGACTTTCAACCTCAAATATTTTTTTAAATTCAAACTTTTTTAAAAAACTTTTGATGCAATTATATTAACAACACTCTTTGCTGTACCACAAAAAAAAAATTCAAGACCTGATACGGTTCCATGTAGTGTCGACAAGCACCCAAAGTCAAAAATTCAAAAAAAAAAAAAAAAAAACTGTTTGAAACTAACAAGTTTTTAATTCTTTTTATTGCTGTAGTCGCGGATTTAAACATAAGAGTTCAATTCTTCTAATGTAGACTCTAAACACTTGTAGGAAAGGACCAGCATAGCTTTAATTAGCGTGCAATTAACCAGTGTCAAATTGTGTTGTGCAAAATTCGTGAAATCAAATTTTAAGAAAATTCAAAATTTTGCAGGGGATTTTACGCCGTTTCGCTTATTTCAAAATTCAAAGAAGAGCCCAATAGCTCTTGAATTTGTGCATCATTTGACATATATCTCGTTAATGTGCCCTCAACAGAAATGCTGTAGGAGGTACCCAAACTTGGAGAAAAAAAACGTGAATGGCTCCAAGAGGTGCATTTTTCGCGAGGCACACTCGTAATGTGAAGTGAAGCTAGAGTATAGCGTTATCAAAAAAGTTTTCCGAATGACATTTAAAAATCATTGTGGCGTTTTAAAATATTAATTTGCAATTTTAAGAAATTCAGCAATTTTGCATATTTTGTTGTAGCGGATTTTGGTGTTATAAATCAATTTTAAACTGAAATAAGTTCCTGTGTAAAGTTTTACTTGCTCAAAAAATATAATTTTACTAAAACTATACATCAGCGGTTTTCATGGGGTAAGACAGCGATGTTTTTAGTTTAACATTAATCATCGAGGCTCAGCCAAGGCGCTAATCAAAATTAGCGATGATATATGTCAATCTGTAGCTGCTTTAATACCATACATCAAAATCAATATGGCGTTCGAAAAAAAGTACGATTTTGCATTTAATGCAACTTTAGAGATTCGAGTAAGTGCAATTAAAAAATGCATATAAACGACATTGTTTTATGACTTATTAAAAAAAATATGAATTTTGTACTAAATGGATGAATATGAACAAGACTACATCACTAAAAACTGAATTTTGCAAATTTTATAAGAAGGTTTAATAATTATTAAATCGCTAATATATCCCCGAATACTTAACATATCGCGATATTTTTAATTTGTATTTTAGATACACCCTTGTAGAGCACATAAATGCAATAATTTTTGATTTAAGACTATAAATAGAATTTTGGCAATTTTTTAAAAAAAAATTATCTTAAACCGCCATAAAATTGATGCCGTTCGGTAAAAGTCATTCACACGAACAGATTTGTGTTTCCCTAGAGCCAAGGAATATTGGTACTAAATATCGTTGATGTGCCATTAAAAAATTTTCGAAATTTGTTTGAACATAAAAAGTAAACGAGTTTGAAGAATTGTCCATATACCTTCATATATATTACTATGTTTTGGATCCGTTTTATCACAATTTCTACATAGTTGCTTTGAATAAAATTTATAGACACACTATCAATTCTGCTATTACAGATAGAACGCCGTGCTTTGGATTACCTCCAAAGTGAAAATGAGAGGAAAAGAGAAGATATTCTGGCATAGCCGCTTGTGGTCAGGATCACAATATTCATATTTATTTCATTTCGGTTAAAATTTTTTTAATACCTGATAAATCTATGTGCAACTGTAGGTTTATATTTCAAAATATAGCAAGTCCTAATTTAACAGTACTAATGTGATTTTATTATTTGTGGTGATAGATACCTGTTGCATACAATTTTGTTGAATATTTTTGTGCGTAATGAAAATTATTGAACGTTTGGTAAAAGCAGTTGAAAATGTGAGTGAGCAAAAAAATGCAACTCTAAACAAACAAACATGATTTTTAAAATTTTGATAAAAGTTTTGATTGGAAATGGTTGGAATCTATAGTGTTGTTAAAAAATACGATTTTCTATCGTTGCATATTGTCTAAGATACATGAAATCTACAAATAATATAAATATTTACAATAAATTTCAATTTCATTAAATTTTGATATTTTTCTGAACTATTTTGGACATTTTTCAATAGAGATTGATATTTTTGGAATTATTATTTATTTTGTTAGTTGTTTTAAAACCAACAAACATTTTCTATAAATAAGCGATCAAATATTTATGATAGTTTAGCTTAACTTCATAATTTATAATTGAGTATGACCTTTCGACCGAAATAACGCAACCACTTTCGATCGTTATTGAGATGGAATCAACAGCTTAAAATATCTTTTTCGCAGTGATATGACATTATCGAATGCCCTGTATAATGCTCAAATATCCCTTGATTTTGGTCCTGGAACAAATTGTAACACAAGGAAAAACAGTTAAGAAATATATCTATTTTGAACTCTTCATAATAATTCATGATAACTGGACTTGTTTACTATTGGAAATTAATATTTAAGTAAGAATGTCTACCTAGACCGTCTAAAATTTAAATATATGGGTTTAGAGTCAAATTAATTCAAGTTATCGTAATAGGCTCTTATTTCTATTATACAGTACTCGTAAAAATAATAAAGGACCTGCCTCTAAAAGTAAAGGTGGTAGTTTTATATAAGTAAATAATATGTGTTTTTTTAGAAGGATATTCAGTTACCATATTTACATTATTAAATCAACGATTGCTGGCAATAGTAGGTTTGAATGGCCAAATGTGGTCATTCAGATAATTTAAATTATTTACTGTAAATGACTTGTATCAATTGTTACAGGCATGATCGTTTCAATATTGTTTCTTTAAGATAATTTTTAAGAATCTTCATATTAGAACTACATATTAATATTATTTCACTGCCATTATCAGAATGTTATTCAAAAATATTCGAAAATTCTTAAAAAGTATGGATAAAAGAGTGTTTTCTTAATATTATTAATATTGCCTTAAATTTATATGTATTGGTAGTAATTAGTGGTAATACTACCAAATTTTTATCAAAATGTAAAAAAATCCGATGATTTTTTAGGAGTTGCATTTTTTTGCTCCCTTAAATTTACAACTTTTTAAAAAAAATATATTATTAACTGTTCGTATGCGTAACAATTTGGAACAAAATGCCATACAATAGTTGGCTAAGGCCGCAAAGAATAAAATCACAATAGAATTGGCTAATTTAATGACGTTCTAGCCCTAATCAATACGATCAAAAATCATATAGCCTAGCGTTGCATTTTTTATGCTCGCTACTGTATATATGTAACCATTTCCTTAAAAATTTTAATTAGTAAATTAGCTCTATACTTTTCGTTTAGCATAAATCATTGTCACATATTTTCTAATAAGTGTTTTAAGTAATTTTACAAAACATGATTTATTTTATACTTTAACAAAGATACATATAATCTGAACATTCCCAAATGTCTTTTACGCAAAGCTCATTATACTAATCCTTTTAACGAAATTCCTTAAATTCGGTTCTTTTAATTTTTATTATTTTTTTTTTTTTTTTCTGGAAAAAATACTAATTTTTGTTATTCCCTTTTTTTGTTCTGCGTAATCTCTTTAATTACTTTACTTTAGTTAATGTTTTGTTAACGTTGGGTTTATCTTTTGATATTATTCTTTTTTTTTGTGTCTTTTATATGTGTTGGTATGTGCTGGCGTTTTAATTTTTTGTTTTTGTTCTAACAAAGTTTTTAATGCAACAGATGTTTTACCAAAAAAGTTTTATAAAAATCCCTTTTTGTTCTGTTTTATTTTTATATATTTTCTCTTTTTTTTTTCTCTCTCTCTCTTTGCAAGACTAATGCACAGATTGCAATAACGTGTTTAAATAGGATATTCCTTTTTTATAAAAAAAATATTAAGCAGGCAGGAAAAAGCTGCCAGAAATGTAATTAAATGTTATTTAAATAAAGCTGGAAAATATTTAATAATATGAATAAAAAAGAGGAAAAAATAATAAGAAAATAATTTAAAGGTATTCTAAGAATATACATAAGTATACGAAGGAAGTTTACTTAAACCGTATGTTTAAACCAAAAATTATATAAAAAACTTAACGAGTAAAAAGAAATTGTATTTAGATTTGAAAGATATAAACCCTTATAAAAAATTGGGTTAACTGTGAAAGATATTTTTTCAAACGTTGGATCCTGCCACATTACTTTTATTTTTTTTTTTAATATAATATTTAATGCTTCTCTAATACAATAGCTTATGTAATGTTTGTGATTTAGCATTAAACATTAAATATGCATTTATTTTTATTTACATAAATTTAAAAACAAAACCTTGTTATTCCATAAATATTCTCAAATTATTTAACAATTCTTTAACCACTGGTAGTAATATTTTCCATTACTCTAAACCCAAATAAACTTTGAAATTATTGACAGAAAATCATTGCCATTCCTTAAATTTTTTTTAATAATTTATAAAAATACAATCCTTTTTGTATCTCTGTCTGCACTTTATTTCAATTAATAAAAAATTTCCGAAATTTATATTTTAGGATACATCCTTTCTCATTAAGCAGCAGAAATAAGAAAGAAAAAAATGTAAAAAATTAAAGAAAAAACATTTACAACAAACAAAAAATAAATAAAAAAAAAGTGATTGTTTTTTTGTTTCTGTAAAGTATTATTCCCGGCAAAACAAATATCGTAACGGTATATCCTTTTTATTTTTTAATTTACTCAGGCATGTATCCTTTAAATATTTTATATCTGCTATTGTTCCAGCTCTGTAGCTTTAAGCAGACATACACAACACACAAAAAAAAGGTAACATTCGGTGAGGAGAAATTAAAAACGTATAAACAAATACATACATACACATATTGTTATCCATATACATACATACATATGTATGTATACATAGGTAGATATACATATATTGTATACTTTTGAAAATTATCTTTCTGTGTTTTCAGAAAAAGGATTAAAATATTGTTAATTTGACAACCGGTTTGTTACTTTGAATTATTAAAACAAATAAAAAGAGTTAAGTTAAATGAAAAAGCTTTTAAAAAATTGTCATAATGATGGAATTAATCCTTATAAAGAAATATGTATACACTAGGATTGGCAATTCAATAAGAGTTATTCGATAAAAAAAAAATAAAAAAAAATATATATCGACCATTCCAGGAATGAACGCCTAAAAATATACCAAGTGTCCTCCGATTTTTATAAAATTTTATTCGTATAAGGTCTATGGGTGTCTATAAATATTTCCGTTTTCAGATTCGCTAAATTTAGAAAATTTTTCACTTTATTCGATAAAAAAAAATAAAAAAAAATATATATCGAACATTCCAGGAATGAACGCCCAAAAATATACCAAGTGTCCTCCGATTTTTATAAAATTTTATTCGTATAAGGTCTATGGGTGTCTATAAATATTTCCGTTTTCAGATTCACTAAATTTAGAAAATTTCTCACTTTATTCGATAAAAAAAAAAAAAATAAAAAAAAAATATATATCGACCATTCCAGGAATGAACGCCTAAAAATATACCAAGTGTCCTCCGATTTTTATAAAATTTTATTCGTATAAGGTCTATGGGTGTCTATAAATATTTCCGTTTTCAGATTCGCTAAATTTAGAAAATTTTTCACTTTTGAAAAAATCTTAAAAATCTCAAAAGTATACAACTTTAAATACAAATATTTCTGGGAAGGCTTTGCAGAAATTTGTGATTTAAACGGCGTTTGAATTGTAATTATGTTAGCTTAAATATGAATATTTTATAAATAAAAAATATTTTTTAAAAATGCATTTTAATGCAATTGCATTTTTTAAATTCATTTTTCTTTAAATATGCTATTCAAATTTTTTAATTTTTTAACATAAATGAAAAGTTTGGAATATTTACATTAAAATAAAAATCTAAAATTTTTGGGACGCACACATGTACTGTGCATAATTTCTCCTCTTCTTCAACTAGTTTAAATTTTATCATATAAAAATTATATTTTTCTGGTATTATGAGTATCTTTACGTATTTTGTTAAAAAAAATTTATTGTGTTATTTTTTAAAAAATCCTGAAAAATAGTAAAACTTTATGTATCAAACTATTTATTGTTTTAAGTTATAATAAACAAAGCAATTTTAAATACACTTTTGAAATATTAAAATTTAATAAATTCGCAACTAACAAAAATGCATCTAAAAACTGCATTTATATTTTTAAAATATTATGGATCGAAGAGGTGATTTTTGAAATGCTGACTAAATTACACAAAAAATATACAATATCCTTTTAAATACTTTTTAAATTACAAAAATCGATCAATAACTTCAAGAGATATGAATATTTAAAATTGCGTACTTTTTATATTTTGTTAACTTTTATAAAAATTTTAAAGAAAATTTCAAAAACAAGAAAAAATTTTAATTTTATATGAAAAATTTTTTTATAAAATGTTTTTATAAAAATTGAATTATGCATATAAGATTTTCGCGTCCCAAAAATTTTACACTTTTATTTTAATATAAAGATTCCAAACTTTTCATTTATGTTAAAAAATTTTAAAATTTAAATAGCATATTTAAAGAAAAATGCATTTGAAAAATCCAATTGCATTATAATGCATTTTTAAAAAATCTTTTTTATTTTTAAAATGTTCGTCGTAAAGCCGGCATATGCGAAATTTTAAGGCCGTTTAAATCGTTAAAATTCACAAAGTCTTTCCAGAGATATTGCTATTCAAAGTTACATACTTTTGAATTTTTTTTTTTTTTTTTGGTGTTTTTTGCGAGTTTTTGCAATTTCACAAAACTGAAATTGGTAAAAAGCTTAATGGAGTTTATGTATACAAATTTTTATCGAAATTGAAAGCCATCAAGTAAAAAATACACTTTTTCGGGCGTTTTTTCATGGAATGGTCGATATATATTTTGAACAAAATTTTCTTAGAAAAAACAATTTTTTTTTTTTTTTTTTGTACTTAAATCAATAGATTTTTTTTTTCCTTTAATATAAAGAAAAGGTTATATTAAACAAAAGGGAATTGATAGGCAGCGGATTTTTATGCATTTATTATTTTTTTTTAATGTGCGCCTAAAATATGCACTTAAAAATTCAAAGCATACCTTCAAAATTTTAAAAAATATGCATTTATTGTTTAATTTTTATACACAGAAAAAAGTAAAAAATTTACTTCAATTACGAAATTGCTTATATTAATTAATTTTTAATTGATTTTGCTCCAATCATCAAAATGATAATATTAATAACTAGAATAATTGATTTTATTATTTCTGCTTTTTCTTAACCTTGGAATGCTTTTTTGAGTGATATTTGTTTATTCGTTTCATATTTTTTTGAGAATTTTGGTATAACACCTGCCGTAAATAAGATCTTGAAGTGTCCAAACGTATGTTGCTATGAGTGGTCTGGAAGTTAGAATTTTAAGCAACCATGTTAGTCAAAACGACTAACGAAGCACTTAGTGTGACTTTTTGAACTTTTAGCGATAAAGCAGTTTAGTGAATGAAGTAATGCAGTGTATTTAATATTTGTTCCTATAGTGTGAAATATATTTTTTTGGGGAAAATAAATACAATATGACTTCCAGAAATAATTTTAACAACACATAAGTATATTTTTTTGTCAAATTACACAATGATGATCAGGGAGCTCTATTTCCTATATCAAATAGAAAAGGCATGCTGAAGACTGAATAAGACCATATTATGAAGTACTAACAATTACAGATCGACTTCATCTTATGAGTTCTATAATAAAAACTAAGGACGCGATTGATAATTTTGACCAAATTTGTAGTGAAATATCTCAATAAATCAAGACTTATACATTTTCTGCATCATTCTAAAGATTAATTATATTAACAGTTTATTAAAAAAATATGGTAAAAACAATTAAAGAACCCCTTTTTATAAAACTTCCTTAAAAACTGCATAAGGATTTAATTTAGCGACAAATGTCTTATTGACTGTGTTCTACACCCAATATAAAAACCTAGCATCGTAAAAATTTCGAAAATCTCCTATATCCAGGTAAATTTATAACAATAGTGTAAATTGAAGAAAAAGGAAATACAATTTGCAGCATCTGCGGCTAAAAAAAAAAAACACTACTAAGGGATACTGTAAAAAAAAAATGCAAAAAGCATCACAAATTTGAAATATGCACAGAGTATGCAAAAATATTTATTTTTAAACTGTTTTTGTGTTAGAATAATTATAGGGTGCACACATTTAAAAAAACTTATATTGCCTATTCCAAATTTTTACACAACTAACACAAAGGGTACTTATGTAACACCATCTTTGGAAAAGTACAAATATTGATGTATTTTTAGTTTTTGCTGAATATTTTGAAAACAACGGAAAGTATTTAGGATTTTTTGCTGTTATTTTATTAAAATTAATTCATCAACCAAAAATCAATTGTTTTATTTTTTATTTTAATGATACGTTTCGAAATATTTTTTATAAAAGTTAGTGTTAGTCGTTTCGACTAACGAAGCCCTTATATGGGTAAAAATATCGAAGCCCTTCCAGGGTTAAATAAATATAATGAGATGAAAATTGTTGGAAATTTACTTAGATTTATTTTATTTCTATATTTTTTTAGACACATTTTTAATTTTTCTTTATATTTTATTCAGAAAGAGTTATTACCATATATTTTTCAACTAACGAAGTTGTTTAATTTTGCATCAAAATTTAATAAATATATTCAAATAAAACTAAAATATGAATCAAATTTGGGTAAGATTTTATTTCTCATTTAAATATTTAATTCATTCAATCAACCACTTAATTAAAATAATTATTTTTTTAATTAGAAATTTCAACCACCTGGACACTTTTTTGGCTCGTTTGTAACGAAGTTTTATGGTATTAAACGAATTTATACCATGAAACGTTATTACATACATTTTTTATTATTTTTATATGGATTATTTTATTTACTAACTTGTTATATTACAGCATCTGTGAATACCCTATTATTATTCTACCTTACTTTTGAACACCCTTATTGTTGTTCTAAGAATTAAGATTTAATAATTCTCATTAAGTTTATATAATTATTATCATAAGTACTCTAAGTTTGGATGAAGTAGTTGCGATTTAATTTGCCAAAATCTAAGACAGCTGATATTACGATATAACTTGCCTTATTTCAAGACACTTGATATCGTAACATCAGTCACTGTTTCTCTGGTACTCGGATTAGGTCCGAGCGTCAGGGGGATACCTTGCACAGCATTTCTGTCTGTTTCGGACACAGCGGCTTTGCTCCGTCTGTTTCGGCACTACAACTTCGGTCGTCAGTCCCGATACCACTACTTCGGTTGTTAGTCTCGGCACTACGATCTCGGTTGTTAGTTTCGGCACCGTGACTTCGGTCATCGGTTTTGGCACAGCGAATTATCGTCTGTCTCGGCACTGCAACTTCGGTTGTTAGTTTTGGCACCGTGACTTCGGTCATCGGTTTTGGCACAGCGAATTATCGTCTGTCTCGGCACTACAACTTCGGTTGTTAGTTTTGGCACCGTGACTTCGGTCATCGGTTTTGGCACAGCGAATTATCGTCTGTCTCGGCACTGCAACTTCGGTTGTTAGTTTTGGCACCGTGACTTCGGTCATCGGTTTTGGCACAGCGAATTATCGTCTGTCTCGGCACTGCAACTTCGGTTGTTAGTTTTGGCACCGTGACTTCGGTCATCGGTTTTGGCACAGCGAATTATCGTCTGTCTCGGCACTGCAACTTCGGTTGTTAGTTTTGGCACCGTGACTTCGGTCATCGGTTTTGGCACAGCGAATTATCGTCTGTCTCGGCACTGCAACTTCGGTTGTTAGTTTCGGCACCGTGACTTCGGTCATCGGTTTTGGCACAGCGAATTATCGTCTGTCTCGGCACTGCAACTTCGGTTGTTAGTTTCGGCACCGTGACTTCGGTCATCGGTTTTGGCACAGCGAATTATCGTCTGTCTCGGCACTGCAACTTCGGTTGTTAGTTTTGGCACCGTGACTTCGGTCATTGGTTTTGGCACAGCGAATTATCGTCTGTCTCGGCACTGCAACTTCGGTTGTTAGTTTTGGCACCGTGACTTCGGTCATCGGTTTTGGCACAGCGAATTATCGTCTGTCTCGGCACTGCAACTTCGGTTGTTAGTTTTGGCACCGTGACTTCGGTCATCGGTTTTGGCACAGCGAATTATCGTCTGTCTCGGCACTGCAACTTCGGTTGTTAGTTTTGGCACCGTGACTTCGGTCATCGGTTTTGGCACAGCGAATTATCGTCTGTCTCGGCACTGCAACTTCGGTTGTTAGTTTTGGCACCGTGACGTCGGTCATCGGTTTTGGCACAGCGTATTATATCGTCTGTTATACCCATTAGATTAAGTCTGAATTTTGTAATCTAGCTTTAAGAAACCGTATTATTACATTAGTATTCATAAGTTATATTTAAGTATCATCAACGATCCTGCTTGCTGCATAATACCCGAGGGAACCGAGTCTTCAACTCCGCATCTACCAGTAGAATCCGAATTACCTGAGAAGTAACCGACTGAATCCCTACATATCATCATGCTGCTAGTAATTTATATAACACAAAATTATTAACTATAATTTATTGTTACCGATATCTGAAACATTGAATTATTAAATAAAGATACACTGTATAATTAACCCCCAGAAAGGGTAAATCAATTGTGTTCTCACTTCAGGTTCGTGGATCCCGTAAGTCGACCCTGGACGCGACTGAACTACCCCAGCCGACGACAAAACCACGTTACACGTTTTTTAAATGGCAACTAAATGGCCACTTTCTAAGTATATGTGTTAAATAAGCTAAATGACGAGGAACTAAGTTGTTTGAAATATATCGACCCACTATATATTAATTTCAAGTAATAAATTAATTTATGTCATCATGTGTCGAATCTTTTTGGATTGGATTGAAAAAATAAAAGACAAAATTCAATGAATACAGCCCAAAACGGTTAAAGCTAAAATATGAAATATGGACTGTGGATTGGTCTTCTACCGAATAGATCCACTAAGATGGGATTTTTGGAAATTCGAATGTTAAGGGAGTAAAAAAGGGTAGAAACGGGTAAAATCGGTAACCTCATATCTCCTAAACTAATAGAGATATAATAATAAACAATAAATTAAACAGTTTGAATGTTTAATAATAATTCTAAGACAATATTAAATTAAAAAATAATAATTCTACGACAATATTAAATTAAAAAAGGATATCGTGAAAATTTATGAATCAATTTGGCAGATTTAAAAAACCGAAACTCGAAAAAAAAGCTCAGATAGTATGTGCAAAATATTAATAACGCGTTTTGGCTTATAACTCGGTAAATACTGGACTTAGTTCGCTTTTTTAATACAAAAATTAAAAAAAAAAAAATACGAATTTTCAGTAAAAGGACGAAGCCTCTAACTTGTATAGTTTCTTCAAAAAGTTTTAAAAAAACGATACTATATGCAATAGTTCATTGTTATTGTTATTTTTCAGCACCCATGAAAACAACAACTATAAGGGAAACTCGCATTAAATAAATAAAATAAGATTTGCCAATAACTCGGTTGTTTATTAACCGACTTGGTTGATTCAAAACCCCGAAATTCAAGAAAAATATTTGTGACCGATCTATATAAGAACCAAGTCCTTAACTTATATAAGATTTAAAATCGGAAAAAATATATCTCGGTTAATAATGGACCGATTGAGTTTATTTCTTCTACACTAAAATTCAGAAAAAAATTTCTGATGTTTTGTCTTAAAAATGAAGTCAATAGCTTGTATTGGGGATTCAGAGAATCTAAAACCGGTTTTTAGAAACCTTTTTTTTTAAATAACTCGGCCATCTTTGAACCGATTTTTTTTTTAATTTAATATAAAAGTTTTAGAAGAAATTTCTGATCTTTTGATGTATCTATGTTATCGGAAGGCTTTATAAACGCCATTTACAGCATTTATAAGACAAAAAAATAACAAAAAAAAAAAAATATCTCCTCCATTTATGAACCGATCTTGCTGAATTTCAATAGCAAAATTTTGGAAACAATTTCCAATCGTTTAATATATATATTATGTATGGCAGTTGCCGGTGGGCTTCATAAACGGCATTTCAACCGACGGACACACGGACGGAGGGACGGACGACGGACATCGTCCTATCGACATCATTTCTTATAAAGATCAAGTAAATGTAAAAATTTATTTTCTCCGACGAAAATTGTGGAAATTACAAACGGAATGACAAACTTATATATACCCTTTACACCTGTGGTGAAGGGTATAAAAATTTTCCATCCTAAATTTATGCGACGGGGATTTGAAAGACTGTAGTACGAGTGTTGAACTCCTACAAAAGTACAGAAGTTTAATTAATTGTGAATAAATCTTTATTTTTGTAAATAAATCTCTATTTTTGCAATAATCACAATCGTTGTAAAATAATTACACCCAGAGAAATATCAATCACATACGTGTTGAAAACGATACCATTCTGTGTCAATAGTGAATCTACACCGTATGTGTTCAAATTAAACACTGCGTGTTCAATTCTTATTGAAAATATGTTTTCTATTAAATTTGTTAACGAAAGGTATTAAAAAGCTGTTACCGTAAATTACCAATGTGACCACAACCGTTGTTGATTTTGAATCGAATTTTTTCCCTTAGTGTATAAATTATTTTGTTATTAATAAAACTGAATTTAGTACTTTTTCTTAAAATACAAAATTGTTTGTTGTTATCAAATAATCGAATTTTAAGGATTTTTTTTTTAGGTTTTAAAGAAGTTGGCCTCTTTTTTTTTAAAAAAATCCTCATTTTTGGCGACTTTTTATTTTGAAATCTCGTTTTTTGGACACTTTTTAAAGATTTTCAACGGTAAAGCTGCCCACCGCCACCAATGGTGAAAGAGGATATACTAAGTTTGTCGTTCCGTGTGTAACATCAGGAAAAACTATGCCAAATTTTGAATTGATTTAGCTATGTCCGTCTGTTGAAAACACGCTCACGTCCAAACTAATTGAGCTATTCCAATGAAAATCACTCAGGTTATTTGTTGTTCCCAGACGCAGCTTGGTATTGGCAAACTAGCCAAATCATTTTAGCAGGAAAATTATATAACCACATATGACTTGAAAATTTTTCAATAAAATTTAACGGATTTAAATAAAATTCAGCAAAAATGTCTACCTATGCACGTCCACTTTATACTACTATCGCCGCTTTATGTACTTTTTTTTGGGGTGTGAGTGATCTAAAATAAGTAAAAACTATAAATCAATGTTTTATAATTTAATATCACAATTTATTAATCTTAATATAAAACATGATGAAATTTCTAAATATGTTATTGCTTTCATTGTATCTCTTTAACTTGAGAAGATATTTGGTTTGGAAATCGGCTAAATTTTGTCAGAATGAAAAAATAATTTTTGTTAGAAACATTTTTAGTATTTCGATACGCATTATTTTGAAACCGTTAGACATATTTAATTGTTTACTATTTTATTTGATAGGTATGTTCAAGTCTAGTCTAGTGCAAATCCTATTTTCAATTTCTGATAAACCCAAAATTTCGTTAAGATATCTTTAATAACAAAGCTTTTATTGCAGATAAAATATTTATAATTTTTCAAAAAAACACTTTTAACAAAAATTTTACTTTAATTTCAAAAATCAGAAAAAGTGTAAACTCGATTTTTTTCATCTAAATTACGTTACTTAGCTGACATAATTTTTTGTTATACAGAAAAAGACTGAAATCAATATCTTTTACAGAACCGAAACTATGGCTATTCGAAAATTGGCTACGGAAACAAATTATTTATGTTGTTATGGCTTTTTCACATCCACAATAGTACAATGTTTTTGGAATTTTCCATGACTTATAAAACTTTAAAGTTGCGTAGTGGGTGGATATAGATTTTATTGTATAAAATGAAAAAGTGAAAAAAACTTTAAGATTTTTGTAAAAGGAATCCCACAATTCCCAAAAAAATGTCGAAAATCCCAAAAATGGGTTTTCGGCTATAAAATCCACATTTTTCCGAAGTCCCGTAGATTTTGATTGAATGCTTTTAATAAAACATTACAGATTCCTAAACTGTATTCCGTTTGCCGATTCGTGCTTTGAGATTTGATAAAATGCAGATTAAAATCGAAGCTTTCATATAAAATGGGTCGAATTCGGAAGGGTGTGTACCTTGACCATTTCAGTTATTGGGCTTAATTTTTATTTTAAAGTCTTTTCTGTGAAGATACCTTTCAGAAAAGTATAAAATTGTTATATGTTATTAAAGAAAATTTTATTTTAGAGTAAAAATAGTGTAGATACTTTTTCGGTCAAAAAAACACAAAAAGACGTAATTTTTGCAATTTTCAAATTCAAAATCGATTATTTTTGGACCCGGTAAAGATATCTACCTCAAATTTTTTTTATTCAATACATAATTTTGTTTTTTTAATTAGCTAAAGAAAAACCAATGAAATCGTTCGGAAACACTAGGATATATATGAAAAAAAACTGGACCAAGAACATGCAAAAAATGAGGTACTTAAAAATTCAAATGCGAATAACTCAAAAACTATAAGAGATAAATAGGACATGTAAGTATGTTTTTTTATAGGTCTTCTACAAAAAGTAGGCACTGATAAGAAACAAAAATTTGGCAAACGATTAAAAAATTTGTATGTCAGAGATACCCAACTTTGAGCCCCTTTAGCTCCGCCCTTTTTAGTGAGTTTAATTTACTCGTAATTTTGCCAGCTTTGATATAAATATGATAAACTGAAACATTTTTGATGTTTTCACTTTTAAAAAGCAGTTTTAGTAAAAAAAAGAAATCTTGAATTTAGCATGAAAAAATTTTTTTCGGACACTTATTTCGAAATATCTCCTAAAATGTTGAGCGGGTAACAATTTGATAGCAGAACGAGAATTTTATTTCGCATAATTTGGTGTATTATTTATATAAATCGTGCATACCGTTCTCGAGTTATAGTGAAATATACTCGAGTAATCGGCTTATTTAGGGCACAATATTAGACATAAAAAAATCTCGACCTGATGGGAAAAAAACTGAAAGCAGATTCGAGCTTAGCATATGGAATTTTATCTAGTCCATAAAGGAGCACGAAAAAAAAATTTTTTTGTCGACCAGTGCACTATGGTTTCGCGGACCACTTTTCTTGGCCAAAACTAATTTTGGTAACATTTTCTATATGTGTTTTAATTATCGTAGTTTTGTAGCAAACACTTCAAAACGCCAGAAAATGAAGTTTTTTGCTACTTTTACTAATTTGTCTTCATAATACAACAGGTCAAAGTTCAATTTCTTAAGCAAATTTAAAATATGTATAAAAAAGGTGTCTTTTTTCAACGGTTTTCATTAATTTATAATTATTGAGTACAACAATTTTTTCAATAAGTTTTTTACGGAAAATATTTCTTAGTAAAAGTACTTTTATAATTGAATACGAAATCAGTAACAACTTGTTGGCGTCTTAGAAAAATACAGTTAGTTTTACAAAACCCAAAATGAAATTGGATTCGTAAGAAATTTTACATTTCATTAGACCTGCAAGTTTTTGGTGAAAATTGGTAAAGAAAAACTGAACGAAAATAAATAAACATATATCTGAGCTATATTATCCATATCGTCTCGTTCTGCGATTTTTTGCGATTTTCGAGAAAATCCATCTTTTCCGTATAAATTAGCATTGGAAACTCCTATCATTTACAAAGGTCTAATCAACGAATAAAAATGCCAGGATATGAAATAAAATAGCACATATTGCTAAAATATAGTTGTGTATCAAAATAAATGCTGCTAAAGCAAAATTCACGGCTTTAGGTTGAGTTATAAGTGAAATATTTGTTAACTTCCTTTGGAATGACTGTACTTCTGACGCATAAAATGTGTAAAAATGAATTTAATTTTTGAAATGCAAAATAAATACATTAAATTGTTTTGATTTTCATCTAAATCATATTTCAAATATGATAATTTGTTTCTTTCTGTTTTGGTAGTTTTGGCCAAAAAAAAGTGGTCATTGAAACCATAGTGCAGTGTTATGGGTAAATTTTTCATAATGAAACATTTCCTCAAAGTTTTTGGAAATATAACACCAGAAAATGTTCATTATTTCCCCAAAGTTAAGGTGAAAAATTGGGACAAATTTTCATAACGAGTTATCTGAAACAAAAATGAAATATTATCCTAAGCTGAAACGAGAAATATGTAAATAAATAATCGAGCGATTGATTTAAAAAATTTAAATTCTTTATCAAAAAGTTGGGGTCCTTAAAATATTTTAATATTACATACCCAGAAAGTACAAAAAAAAAACAAATGTATTTACAAAAAAAAAATATGTATTTTATTTCAAAATGCATCCCAAAAAACCAGATTTTGTTCAGTTGAGGAGTATTATTTAAAAACAGTATTCTTCAAACTTTGCGAAATTAAAGACTTCTTAAATGAAAGTAGATTTAAGCAGAGGTCGTTGTTATCCTCTGAAATACCAAATTTCTCCAACACATGTATTATTATTATTTATTTTTTGATCGCTAAATGAAAAATCGCCCTAAAGTACTAAATTTTTTATGGGGTTTTTTTTCATTTTATTTTTTAGGGCAATTTTCCATTTTCATTCGGTTCAAGTTCACCCCAAAAACGAATAAATATTTCCCCAAAATTGCGTGTTGTTGTATCCTACGTAATTTTTGGGGCCATTTATCATTTAATGTTTTGGGACAATATTTCCTGGGGCCACAGTTCGCAGAACCGTTTCTGTACAATTTTCCTATACATTTCAATCCGGTTAGAAGTTTAGGGGATTGGTCTCACTGTGCTCCTACCAACGTGTATAAAATGTATAAAAATATTTCTTTGCCATTTTTAAAAGTAGCGCCATTTCTATATCGCTGTATTCCACAATTATAGTATTTTTCTCTATTTGTCTTTATTTTAAATTTTGTATTTAGTTAAGCACATGATTTTGGGTACAGCAAAGGTATTATTATAAAAATAATTTTAGTTTTTTTATTCCTTCTTTATTTTAACAAAAATATAAATTTTTCGCTTTAAAAAATAGAAAGAGTAAAATTAAAACTTAACAACTGTTCAAAGTAATTAGAAAAAGATTAAAGGAGGCAGGAAAGAAATAATGGAAAAAATATAAAAAACTATTTATTAAAAAACACCAAAAAGAAGTAGAAAAACTATAATAAAAGTCAGGAAGATAATAATAATTATAGTTTTTTATTAAACTCTGATAATATAACTGTGGTCAAATTATTTTAAAGTTTTAAGCACAGAAAAGAGAAAAGATGTCTTTTTTAGGTTACAAAAACTGCAGAGTAAGAACTTTTATTTTGCAAATATGTATACTTTTCTTCTAGTTTATTTGCATTGTTTAAAATAAATGTTTTTTATTTAATTTTATTTTTTTTTTAAGTCTGGCAAATATCTAAATTTTATTTACTAATATAAATATTACCCAGCAAAAACTTTGGTTTTCATGTTAAAAAGCTAATATAATGGTTCTTCACTACTTACACATTAGCTGAATAACTCATTATTTTAACATGGTGATGACATTAGAGGCAACTACTTACCCTATACATTACTTAGATGTCATTACAATACTAACTACTTCCAAGCTGTTAAACAGCTTTTTGATTTTAAAGCATTACTGAAGTCATGATTAGTAATATCGATAGGAACTAGTTACATTTTATGTTATAAATAAGTAATGAAATGTCAGGATATAAAAAGATTTTATAAATTTTAATTTAAAAAACTTAACGACAACCAAAAATGCAATTAAAATATATGTAACTATTTTAAATTGCAAATTAATTCATACGCCAATTCTGCCTTTCATTTATGTATCCCTTCTTCAAATATATGAATTGGTAATTGCATTATAAAGATTAATATTTTCAAAAATCTGATCATAAATAATTATTTACATTCGGGTTATAAATAATTAGTTACTAAACAACTTCTATGTAATGCAGACAATATTTTGTTGTCATTACAAAGTAACTACATCCGTAACTATATGTCATTACGAAGTTTTTGCTGGGTATATTTAAACTTTTTTTTTTCAAATGAAATTAAAATAAAGAAAATATGCACATTTAGTTTAAAAACATTTTTTGTAAATAAAAAATTCCAGACTTTTAAAAGAAAAATTGTTAAGTGAAGTATGACTTTTTAAATATTACATTCACTGATTTAGTATTCACAGTGAGATTAAAATATATTTTTTTGTCAAGGTAAACAGAGGTGAGAAATATAAAGTACATAAAGATATAAAATTAGAATTAGTAACAATTTTAATTGCAAAAATGTGATGAATTCTTTTAAACAATTTCCTCCCGAAATTTAACACCTGTAACCTCTAGAATTTCTTTCGAAAATAACTTTAATCATTTTTTTAATATTTGGCCCTCCATTCTAAAATCAATTGTACTTAACAGCTTTATTATATATTTGTGCACATAAACGTTTTGCTAAAATCGTAAATTGATAGATGTTAAGAATTTAGCAAAATGAATAAATAAAATAAAAAATGGAACATAAGAAAGTAAAAAACAACATTGAATATCAAATATAAAAAAAAACAGTGAGAATGCTATATTCGGCCATGCCGAATCTTACATACCCTCCACCACTGAGACAGTGTCTTCATTAGTTTTTATATAGGAAAAATGATTCGGAAAGTGGTGTTTTTCTAATTTACTTATTAATTTCTGGCGTCCATAATAGTGTGTTCTAATAAAGATTTTGTATTGAATATAAGATATTTTAACAAATTATTAGGCCAATGATCTGTAAAAAGTGAAAAAAGAGGAAAATCTGTGATGCTTTTCTTACAAAAAGTCTATTATCTAAAAGTAAGAATATATAATTTTAAATGAAAGTATATTTTTCATTTAGTAAAAAAAATGAATTTTATAAGAAAATTAAATAGTAGTGGCAGAGCCAAATGAACGAAAATTAGTTTTCACTAAAGTTTTTTTTAGCGAAAACTAAAATCTTATTCTATAAGAAATCTAAAGGCTAGAGAGAAACAAAAAACTTGTAATCTCTTGCATATATCACAAGTATTTTACCAATAATGAATTAAAAAATTAGAGTTCTTGTTAAAAAACCCGATTTTTTTGCAGTTTGATTGGTATAAATTATTTTGTTAGTTTTTTTAATACCTTGTATGGCTTTGTAAAGAATCTGTATTTTTAGTTTTGTTAGAGTTAAAATTATTACAATTTAAATGTAGAAAATGTATATTTAACCTATTTCCGATCACTACCCGATTTCATTAAGATAACTTTACGAAATTTGGCATGAAGTTTGTTTTTGTGATTGTTATAACAAATTAAAAAGATTTGGACACTTTTTATTCCGAAATATAATGTTTCGAAAATTTAAGAAATAGTACCATTTTTATCTCAAATTTAAAGCTATGTATTTTTGGAATACATCCATAACATGAAAATATATTTTCGAAAAGCAGATCTGAAAATATCGCCGAAATAACCATTGGTGCGTTTTCACAACACCATTTATCTGATCCGCCTGGTTCTAACAATCACTTTTGGACAGAGCATTTATAAAAAATTGATTTTTTCTCTTATCTATAAGACAACATATTAATCTTGTAATAGCTGTGAAAAAATTCATCATCGACTGCATAATTAAATAATTAGGCGATATTAAAGCTACTGATGCGAAAACGCAACAGCGGTCGGCTATGGGTTAAGCACACTTGAATAATAAAAACATGAGTTTCTTCATTTTTATGAACAAACTTTTTTATATTTCTGTGCCTTAAAGAACAAACTTTCCACAAACCTTTTTGTATTTCTGTGCAAAGTCGACTTAAAGAACAAAAAACTTATTCTTATAATCAATATAAAAAAATCGATCAATTATTTCTGTAAATATTCGCTTACCTCAATTTTATATTTAATGATTCGATTAGAGAGTCGTTTCTCTGATGATGTTGGAAAAACTAAATAAGTAAAGTATAATCTAACTATAAGAGTTTCCCTCTGCGTAATTTAGGGTGATTTATATAAAATAAATTACCCTAACCGCCCATGAATTAAGCGTTTACTGTTAAATTATATTATTTCTGCTCAAAGGTGCACAGAAAAAACAAAATTTTAAATTCAATAATAAAATTCATAAAGTCAATAATTTTATTTACTGAAAGGGGACCTATCACGAAATTCGTAAAAACAAAAACTCAAATTCGTAAATTGTTTATTGAAAATAAAATGATTTTTTTCTTATTAAAATAATATACTATTTATAAAAAATAGTATTTGAAAATCTATAAAAATTTCAAACAATTAAATTGTTAGAATTTAAAAAAACATCCAAACAAGTAATTTTGTGGAAGAAAACAAAAAAATTTTGAAATGTTTTATTGAATTTTTTTTTCTTTATTAAAATAATATATAAGTGTTACAGATAATAAGATAATGAAACGTTATTTGAAACTCAAGTAACAAGAAATAGATAGAACAAAATTTGAGTATACTATAAACTAAGAAACATGAAATTAAACTTACGCGCTCATGAATTAACAAGTCCTTTTCGTTTTTCTAATGGTACGAAGAAGAAAATGGTGTTATGTACATTGATAAAAGGTGACTTTGTGGAATTTTGTTTTTCTTCTAACGGTACTGCAACATTTTACCTAACCAGATGAAATTAAAGTACATGGTCCTTGTTGTTAAGAATTCATAAGTGGAAACGTTTTGCTACACACAATCACAGCCTAAATGACAGAAGGTAGAGGTAAGCCATTTACATCATACAGGTGCCTATATTCCCTATAAAAAGAAGGGATTTTAAAAGTTAAAGTTACTCACATCGTTATTTTGGCATAATATTTTACCTTTTACGTTTAGAGGAAAAAATGGAAAAATGTGGTGGTAAGAAAAAAAGCTGGAAAGAAAGGTTCAGGAGTGGCCGGATAGTTGGAGGAAATGAAAGCTGCAACACAGATTTTAGAATTAAATAGATTAGCAATTTGTACCATGGTATCAAATAGCGTTATTTAAACAACGAAATGTGTTTCAAAGATCACCGAATATTAGCTAGTCTAAAATAAAATAAATGTTATTCAACTGGTAACTTTACCATTTAGTATATCGAATAAATTACCTTTAGATCCTTTAAAATATTATTATCGGTTTGAATATTTTCTTAGTTGAAAATTGTGGATAAAAAATTCTTTTGTAATTTTGTTTGCAGTTGTCAAAATAATTTGTTTTTTTTTAATATTTGAAATTATTTACATTCAATAAAATAAAATATTAAAATCAAATAACTTTTTTAATAGAATTTAATTTAAAACCAAATAATGGATTGTTAAAGAAATTTTTTGTCATAATTTTTTCTGTGTGCTCTCAAAAATTTTGAAAAATTATATTTGAAAACTTTTATAAATACTAATCTTTAAGAAAATGATAAAAATTAGCGATGCTTTTTAAAGATAGTAATTTAAATGAATTAAAAAGTAATAAACAAAATTCTCACATAACTTAATACATTACAGTTTTATTTTTACGATGAAAATTAAAAAAATATCACCACATTTACATGCTATTAATTATAAACGCACAAAAAACTATAATGAATTAGAAATTATATGTATGAGTATCAATACTTTTTCTTCAATGTGCTAAATAAAACTCCAAGCATTTTCAAAACAATTTCATATTTATGCAATTTATTCCAGCAACATTATTTGTATTTATTTCTACATGTTAGTAAAGAATCTTTTGTTAAGTACATTTACATATCCTTCTCTACCGATGTGTACAGCTTGAAACACATCGAACCAGCGTTGTCATTATTTAAAAACGCACTAAAAGGCGCTAAATTATGTTTGAATAAAATATGTTTTTATTATTTAGTTAAATATGTATTTTTTATTAAAAACAAAATAACCTATTTCATATATATTTGTTATTTTAAGTTCATGTGCAAATGTTTAGTGTTTTTATGCAATATTGAACATTAATGTTTTATAAAAACAGTATTTAAGGTGCAAAGAAAAGTTATACATTTGATAATAACTTTCATTTTAAGGCTCTTGAAATAATCATGTTAAATTTAAATATGAAGGTCTTAGTCCCGACATTATCCTGCTTAGTGGCTATATACTAAGTTTTAAAAATAAGTAGTTTCATGTTTTAAAACGTTTTTTTTTTTTTTTTCAAGTATGAAAATTGTCTGACATCTTAAAAAATATTAATTGAAAATAAATTGAAATACAGCATAAATATCGATGGCTTAAATTAGAAAAGACGTTTCTCAACTTTTCGTAATTTTACAGGAGTAGGAAAAAACTGATACAAACAAAATCCAGTTTTAATTCAAAACAAGGAGCGACTTTTATTTCTGGATTTTTCTACTCCTTAGGAAATTATCTTAGATAGGGCTCTTTTCTGTAATTTAAATTTAATTGGAATAAATTAATGTTATAATTGGTGTTTCAAGTAACAAAAATTAATGTTTCAATAGATTACAGAAAAAAAAAACTACAAAAATATATCTTATAAAGTAAAATTTCATAAAAATAATGGCAGGATTGTTTTTAGATATTGAAAATCGTTACATTTTTTTAAATAAGGCTATTTTTTCTTTAAAAATACAGTCAGGGTAGATATACATATATTATATTAGTTTATAAAAATATTATTTCCAATGACTCAAATCCCAAGGTTCCAACTATGTCTACTATGGCATTTCCAAAATTCAGAAAAATGTAGAAAACGTGATTAAAATTTGCAACCAAAACTAACCGAATACAAAAAGCGCCAATTTAGCGCCTTTTCAAGAAAAAGCGCTGATGGAAAAAAATGCTACTTTTGGGTTGCTGAAAAGCGCTAAATCTAGCGCGAAAAGCGCTGAATTGGCAACACTGCTTCAAACTACTAACTAGTTTAGTAAACTTATCAACATAAGTTGCTAAAAAGTAGCGAACACACCATGTGTTGGTGTGTTCGATGGTGACCACAATCAAACATCAAACTCAACATAGTTGTATGATTTTGTGTTTATCAACATTCATATTAAGGCGAACACATGCACTCCATATACAAATTATAACATGTTGTTTAAGAAAAACTTACGGCATTGAAATCATAAAAACTGTTCATATTTTTGTCTATAACTTTTCTTCTACTGAACCGATTTAGCCAAGTAATCTAAGGCGAACATAGGTAGATATTTTGGCTAAATTTTATTTAAATCCGTTTATTGCTTGTTGAAATATTATCAGTTTAGTTTGGTTTAGGGGTTCTTTCAGATTTGGTTATATAACTAACTATATAACTTTTTCTACTGAAACGATTTGGCTGGTTTGCAATCCGAAACTTCTTCGAGGAACAACAAATAACCTGAGTGATTTTCATTAGAATAGCTCAATGAGTTTGGACGTGAGAATGTTTTCAACAGACGGACAGACGGACATTGCTTAATCGACTCAGAATTTCATATGATCCAAGAATATATATACTTTATGGGGTCTTAAATGATTTTTTCTAGGTGTTACACACGGAACGACAAACTTAGTATACCCTCTTTCACCACTAGTGGTGGTGGAGGGTATAAAAAAAATGGATAAAGAAACCTATAAGAAAACTAACAAATCCTAAAGCAACAACTACATGAGCAATCAAGTAGAAATTTTTCAATTTACAAATACAGATGTTTTGACGAACAACTGTTGTTGTACGAGTAATAGAAAAATGCAAAAGATATAAATTTTGAAAACGGAAAAAAATGACGCAAAAATGTAAGTACACAAAAATCTACATCAATAACAAACAAATATGTACATTTGTATGTTTTTATTTATGTACAAGCGTGTGTGTGTGTTTGATATGCTTGGCAGTGTATGGATGGATGTGCAAAAGGAAACGGAAAAGAAATTTATGGATTGTAAATAACTAACAACAAATTTCACACACTAAGAAGAGAGTAAAAAATAATATACATGGTTAAATTGAAAAGAAACTTTAGAAGAAGAAAGTTAAATAAGAAAATGATTATACGATATCTTAATTTAACCCTGGGAGAACTTTGTTAGACGTTTTGGCTAACAACAATGTTATTTTGAGAAATATTTCTTTATTCGTTCCATATTTTTTGTAAATTTTGCTATAACACCTGTCGTAAATAAGATCTTGAAGTGCCCAGACGTATGTTGCTGTGAGCGGTCTGGAAGTTAGTATTTTGAGCAAGCACTTATTGTGGACTTTTTGAACTTTTAGTGATAAAGTAATTTAGTAAATATAGTAATGCAGTGCATTGATTATATGTACCTATAGTGTGAAATATATTGTTTGGAGGAAAATAAATAAAATGTGACTTTCGGAAATAGTTTTAGCAACACAAAAGTATATTTTTTTTGTCACATTAGAAAATAATTATTAGGAAGCTACATTTCCTATCTATATATATAAAAGAGTAACGTGACTGACTGATTCATCATCCCACAGCCCAAACGGATTTTTGGAAAATAAATAAAATGTGACTTTCGGAAATAGTTTTAGCAACACAAAAGTATATTTTTTTTTTTGTCACATTAGAAAATAATTATTAGGAAGCTACATTTCCTATCTATATATATAAAAGAGTAACGTGACTGACTGATTCATCATCCCACAGCCCAAACGGATTTTTGGAAATTCGAATGTTTAGGGGGTAAAAAAGGGTAAAAACGGGTAAAATCGGTAACTTTATATCTCTTAAACTAATGAAGATACAAAAAAAGTTGAATACTTAATGTTATTCATTTAAAAAATAATCGGACGGATGTCTGATATTTTTTTTTAGGGAGAAAATGGGTAAAAACTGTATTTTGGTACTTTTTTGGCACCATATGTATCTTTTAAACCGGTCAACATACAGATAAAATTTACATCTTATTCTTAGCTCATCGAAAGATGATAAATTTAGTATTTTTTCGAAATTCGAACGTATAAGAAGTAAAAATCATACTTATTTTTGGTACTTTTTTTATAAAACATTTTTTATATTTATTGACATAAACATATGCGTATTTTAATATGGGATCCCACTTTAATTTAGAAATTTATTGGAATACAATTTTTGATACTTTGATGAGTGAAAAAAGTACCATAAGGGGGTAAGAGAGGGAAATTATATTTTATTCAAGCTTAATAACGAATTTTCAATTACATTAAACATAGAAACATCCTGTGAGAAGAATTCAAGAGGATTAACTTTGTGGTACTTTTTTCTTCTTCTAATGGTACTTTTTGCATTTTCTGTGATATTTAACCTGCATGGTCCATGTGGGAAAGAATTCACAAGGGGGGACTTTGTGGTACTTTTTTGTTCTTTTAATGGTACTTTTTAAATTTTTTATAATTACGAACCTAGAAACATAAAATTAGGGATATGTGGTCCTTAGTTAATAATAATCCATAAGTGGGGTCTTTGTGGTACTTTTTTGTTCTTCTAATGATACTTTATGAATTTTTTATAGTATTTAAACTAGGAACATGAAATTAAAGATATGTGGTCCTAAATGAATGAGAATCCATAAGAGGGACTTTGTGGTACTTTTTTGTTCTTCTAATGGTACTTTTTGAATTTACTATAATATTTAAACTAGGAACATAGAATTAAAGATATGTGACCCTAAGTGAGTGAGAATTCATAAGAAGGGATTTTGTGGTACTTTTTTAATTTTCTATAATTATGAACCTAGAAACATGAAATTAAGGACTTGTGGGGCTAAGTGAATGAGAATCCATAGGAGGGGACTTTGTGGTACTTTTTTGTTATTCCAATGGTACTTTTTGAATTTTCGGTAATATTTAACCTAGAAATATGAAATTAAACATATATGGTCCTAAATGAATTAGAATCCACAATAGGGGATTTTGTGGTACTTTTTTGTTCTTCTAATGGTACTTTTTGAATTTTCTATAATTATGAACCTAGAAACATGAAATTAAGGACATGTGCTTTTGTTAAATTTTCTATAATATTTAACCTAGAAACATGAAGTTAAAGTTATGTGGCCCTAAGTGAGTGAGTATCCATAAGAAGGGATTTTTGGTACTTTTTTGTTCTTCTAACAATACTTTTTGAATGTTCTGTAATATACATCCTAGAAACATAAAATTGAAGATGTAAGGTCAATTAGAATCCTTTAAAGTGATTTTGTGGTTCTTTTTCCTTATTGTAAAATATTTTTTCGTTATTCTTATATTAGAAATCTAAAATAAAAGAGATATTGTTATTTATGAATGAGAATTCTCAAGCTCTAATAGTCACATTCCTCTATACTAAAAAATAATAATAGGAATACTTTGGTAGTTTTTTAACTTTCGAATGTTAAAGATGTTAAAAATTGGTACTTTATTGGCACCCTATCCTGTTTTAAATTTATTTTATAGTATGGTTTTTATAAAAAATTTCCGCTAACAAAGTAGCGGGTTAACAGCTCGTATTAAATAAAAAAGGCATGCTGAAGACTGAACAAAGCCATATAATAAAGTACTATTACATCGTTTGAAAAAAATTTCCTTAGCAACAAATATCTTATCGACTGTATTCTACTCCTAATATAATAACCAATCATCATGAAAATGTCGAAAACTACCGGGAGGGAATTCCCGGAAATTTTTCATCGGGAATTCCCGGGGAATGCTTTCAAATTTTCCTGGGAAAACGGGAAATTTAACATTATAATCCTATAATCCTACAGCAAAAAGTGTTATTGTTAATGTAAACACACTACTTACTAAAGGCTTTTTTTAGATGTTAATACAAAACAGTGATATTTTAAATTATTCTAAAACATTTCATCGGTGCTCTTATGAAAAGTCCTATTTAACTACATATTTCAATAATCTTTTAAACATTTTAATGATAATGTACCATTTTAAAACTTCATTTAAATCTGATCTTGGCTCTGAAATTTTTTTCTTATTTTATTTTTTGCCAATATCTTTAGACTTCTTTACATATTAAGGTTGAGTTTGTATCACATGATTTTTTACTATCTTAAAGGCACGATTTTGGACCATCTTTGGCAATAATAAACGTAAATAATTAATTTTTGGAGCTGTGTAAATAATTTTGAAATATGTATAAAAATTAAATATGTAGAAATTTTTTAATTGAAAAATTGATAAGGAATTTTCATTTAACATCAGAAATAAATACCGCAACTTTTTCAAAACTCATTACAATACTTCTTTTCAAAAATGTTAAAATGTGTAGATATATTTAACCACGAATGAATTTTATTTTAATATGTTTGTTCCCGTACTTTTTGGGTAAAATGAGAAAAGGCTGATGCTTTTCTCAAAAATGTACAAAAGTGCGAAAACACAAAAACAATTTGTTTAGTCAGAAAAAAAAAAAAAAAACATCAAACTATTTGGAAATTCATATACAAAATATTTTTTATTTATTTTCATTCAAAGTTTTTATTTGTATACTTTTATTTTTGTTTATTTGACAATTTGCTAAGTCTATCCAAAGAAATAGTCTGGGCTGTTTCGTGCAAGAAGAACATTATTCTCTAAAAATTTCCCTCATTTCCCAATTTTCGAGTACGGGAAAGCTTTTCGGTAAAATAGGGATTCTGTGTGCTCCCAATTTAGAGTACGGGAACAAAGCTAATATTTTACATAATGAATCAAAAAATATTTTCTATAATATTTCGTAATAGATTTGAATAGAAAAAAATTCGAATGATTAAAAATATATTTTAAGATTGAATTGTATAATTGATATTGAATTCTTTAAGGAATTAGTTCTTGTGAAGGCAAAGAATTTAAGTCTTTGTATTAAATTGTTATGAATGCTTTAAAGGAAAATAAATTTAATTCGATTTTGAAAAGTGAATTAAAAAATTAAACCTTTGGATTCTTACAATAGGCACATAGTTTATTATTTTATTTTCTGTTAATTAATCATAAATGTGATTTATAATTTTGTGTTATAGTATTGAATAGAAAAAATAGCATTCTCTATAAGATATTATTGCTTTTTCCTATAATTTAAGTTTCCCAGGATTCCCGGGAATTCCCGGGAAATCGAACTTTTCATTCCCGTTTCCCAGGAAACAAAATATGACGGGAAACCCCAAACCCTATTTATGTGGTATTTGTTACAGACGTTTGCAACAAATTAACGGCTGAAGGAAGCTATTGAATCCATACTAAAATTAAAGGTATTTATTTATCAACGCATTAGCTATATGATAACCAGGGCAAGTTTTTCAAGCTTTTCGCTTGGAAAATAAGCATTTGCATATTTCAAAAGAATTTCACAAAAAATGCTTATATTTTAAATCTTTGCATAAATTTGCATATAATGAATACAAAAGTTAGTTTTCTTAACAAAAACACAATTTTTTGGTGATTTTTTGGAGTTCAATCAAATGATTTCTAAAAATTTTTTTGTGAGTATTTTAAGTACATTGTAAATATTGCAAAAAAAAAAATTCGGAAGCGTCAAATATGATACTTAAAATTAAAATAGTTATATTTTTATAAACATCGAAATCTATTAGAGATTGAAAGTTAAAAAATGCATATTTGTGCATATTTTCTATACATTAATATATAAGAATGCATAAATTGGTTGGTTTTTATATACATATTCATGCAATTTTTGCATATTTCTGTGCATATTATACCATTTTTTCGTGCTTTTTCAAGCGCATATTTAAATTTTTTTTGTGCATATAAAAACTTGCCCTGATGATAACTAACTATTAATTTTTCTATTTTAAAGTGTCAATAAAACGATATGAACCGTTGCCTATTTAGGGATTTTTTTATTAAAAAGTTGGAGAAAATTGAGATAAAAGGTTATAAGTAGAGCTGTGCATATTTATGAAAGCTTTCGTGTAACCTTTTATTCTGTCCTAAAATAGTATATAGCTTACCCTGGCTGACAATCAATGTCCTTATCATTTGGCTGTTACAGTAACAGTGATTGATCTCAATACTCTCTCACAAAGACTTGAGAAACCCCTAAATGTGGTTTAGGGGTTAATCCAATTAAGATTGAGCTTGTGATATTTTCTGGGAAGTATACGATTTATTCTTTTTCCCTTTCTAATTTAAATGGAGTTGAACTGGCACTACCAGGCACTGCTAAATATCTTGGTCTTTATACAGGAACCTTTATCTTGGAATATGAAAATTGAGGTTGAATGCAGTTGGGGACTAGAGAATAAGACATATGGTCACTCGAGATTATTAGCGTGTGTGTGTGTATGCATACTTTGAAATAACTCTGTAATTGTTGAAAGTATTTAGTTTCTAAACAGCATTTATATGATTTTAGAAATCTATCACATATAACTTGAAAATAGAGTTCTCTCTGGTACTTGTTATAAATTACATACATATGTATATTATTCATACGCCAACAAGTAATGTTGTATCATATATTACTCTCCAACATATTTTTGATTTCATAAATTAATAAGCTTTTTTAAATCAATTTTTTATTCGTTTTTTATTTATTTTATTTTACATGTCAATATATTTTTTTTTGAAATAATTATAAATTAACCTTCGTAATGTCTACATATATGCTTACACATACATACAACACCATGTATGCTGTATATTAATTTTAAACAAACATATGTATGTAAATTTTAATGGAGTAAGTAAAACAAAAACATTTTATAAATTTGCATAATTTACCCTAAAACAAAGACTTAGAGGAAGACAATATTTTACTTAATAAAATTTAAATTTCTTTTTTTAAAAGTTGTAAATAAAAAGAGAGAGGATGAAAAAAAAGTAACACGAAATAAAAGAAAAAGCTGAAAATGATTTTATATCCCTATTTCACTTTCATCATCATTGCTATCATCAACATCAAAAACATCATAAATGATTGTATGAGATTTAACATGTTTAGACAGGCAACTAGTTATAAGGATGTTGCTTTTCTTTCTTTCTTTTCATTCAAGTAAATAAAACAATACATTTTTCAAACAAACAGGATAACAAAAAAAAAAACAAAAACAAAAAAAAAAAAAAAAAAAACATAATCTAAAATGATGTTTTAACTATAAAAATATTGCTGCCTCTACAGCTGCTCCTAGAGCTGTTATTGGGTATTGTATTAGTAGTTGTGCTTAATGTTATAATACACTTCCTGTTATACATATACCACTACTACTAACTATTACTTACTGCAACAATGACTACTAAATGACGGACTGGTTAAAATCGACATGACAGGCTTGAGATGAATAATGTTGACAACCGTTGTGATGGATGAACCTAAACTGAAACAAGTTATTTGTTCTACTTTTTCATCTTTATACTGCTGCTTGCTCCTTCTGTTTATTTTTTTATTTAGCGATATATATACATACATATATACATATGAATGTATATATGTGTTGTGAGTATTTTTTGAGCTGGTCATTTGTATGCAGATTGGCGTACGTTTTATCTTTTTTTTGCAAATAATTTGTATCTGTTTCACTTTAACGTTTTTTATTTTTATCTGTTCGTATTCGTTGCCATAGATTATTAAAGGTTTATGCTGATATTTGCCAATAACACAACAGCTTTAGTAACAACATCTGTATGATTGCAAAATGAATGAAAAAATCGTTTATTCGAGTGCCACTTGGAATGGAAATCAAGAATTTATTTATATTTTATGACGGTCTTAAGTTGTTAAATAACATAGTCGTAATAAATCATATTTCATTGATTTAATTTGTTTTTATTTTTATAAAATTATAGTGGTAGAACTGTGAGGAAAAACCGGAAAAGAACTCATGTTATTTTTTTAGAGATATTAATAGTAGTTGCTCATGTATTTAATTAGTTAAATAAATACATCCATAGATAGAAATGTAAGTGATCACAACTTTTTTTTTTTTTTTTTTTTTTTTTTTTTTTTTCAGTTCACTTTGCTTAGTTTTTTTATAAAATAAAATTTTAGTTCTTCAAAAAAAAAAAAAAAATCTGATTTAAATGTGAAATATAAGTAATAAAATATTTTCGTTATTTTTGCTCTTGAAATTTAAGTGTTCAGAGAATTTAAAATGTGATTTTTGAACACTTTAATCTGGCTTAGAGTTCCCTTTAAAAATTTCATTTAAATTTTTAATAAAAGAACGATTTGTGAGAAAAATACAAGTCATTATAGTGTTCGTCCTTTTTACTCTAGCATCTATAGTTTTCTCGCAAAATGCTATTTTAGCTTTTCATAAAAAAATCCTCACAGAATTTTTTTATCTTTGCTTTTGGGTTTCCAATTTGCTTATCAAATGAAGGCTAATTCTTCATATAAAAAAAATCTATTTTTATAGAAAAATATAAGTAACACAGATTTTTTTCAGAGCAAAACATAAGATTACAAAGCTGCATAATGGTAGAAATATAAAAGAGATAATGGTGATGTATACTCCATACTCGTGGGAATTCTCATCGCATGCTGCAAATGATTGCAATTTTGTCTCTAATGACTTTTCCCTTATCATCCTCGCCAATGATTTTTCCAGAGTTTTAAACATAAATGATCCACGTTATGTTTAGAATCCGGTGGAATATTGGAATAATATCTAAACGGTGATTTATATTTTTGGAAGCTTTTCATCATCCAGGGAATTATATTTTCATACAATAAGAGGGCGGATCAATAAGTCCGTGACTTTTTGAATGAAACACAGTGCTTTTTGCAAAACAAAAATTTATTTTTCAGCATAATCTTCTTTTAACTTAATACACTTAGTCCAACGTTTTTCCTGTTTTTGTATTCCTTCCAAAAAATAGGATTTTTCGAGGTCCTTAAAATAGACATTTGTTTGGTCAATAATTTCATTATTGGAGCTGAATCTATTTCCACCGAGCCATTTCTTTAGGTTTGGAAATAGGAAGTAGTCACAAGGGGCTAAATCCGGAGATTATGGCGGATGAGGTACCAATTCGTAGCCCAATTCATAGAGATTTGCCATTGAGACTGCACACGTGTACACCCGTGCATTATCTTGATGAAAAATAACTTTTTTTTGTACATATGGGTTCGTTTTCTTTTTAAATCCTCATTAAATCGGTCTAATAAGTTGGCATAATATTCGTCTTTTATTGTTTTTTCCTTTTGAAGGTAATCGATGTGGATTATAACGCGTGCATCCCAAAAAACTGTTGCCATCACCTTATTGGCCGACAAACTTACCTTGGCCTTCTTCGGAGCAGGTTCACCCGGAGAAACCCATTGTTTAGACAGTAATGGATCCATGTTTCATCCACAGTTACAAAACGCTGCAAAAACTCATTCGGACTGCGGTTAAGCAACTCAAAACAATCCTTTGAAGTTGTCACAAGTTTACGTTTATGGTCAATTGAGAGCAAACGCAGCACCCATCTTGCAGCCAACTTTCTTAAACCCAGCTGATCATTTAAAATCAAAACCACAGTGCCATATGAAATGCCTATAGCATCAACAATCTCATGCACTTTTACTCTTCGGTCGGCCAACACCATATCGTGGATTTTTTCGAAATTTTCGGGTGTACTGACCTCAATTGGCCGTCCAGAACGTTTAGCGTCATTTGTACTTGTGCGACCACAACGAAAGTCAGTAAACCATAGTATTTATCGAGCTTTTCCTTGGTTTGATTGACGGTTTTTTTTTCGCAAAAAATAATGTTTAATGAGCACTAGAAATTCACTTTTTTCCATTTTTTAGAAAAATACACGAGGTTGTATGTTTTGAACAGCTGTTAAACGCAAAGTAAATGACGACACTTGCTCAAAATTTGACAGTAGTCTGTTAACAGGTGGTACTTGATGGGAACAGTATTGTATTTCATATAACTACGAGGGAAGTTCGAAAAGTCACGGACGTATTGGTCCGCCCTCGTATCTCAAACTATGCATAATTACAAAGGCAATAAACCTCCATCCTATATTCTGTGATACACGAAACGTCATTAAAAAACTTCAAAAAATTAAAAATTTTAAAATTT
Source organism: Protophormia terraenovae (assembly GCA_951394005.1). Lineage (NCBI taxonomy): Eukaryota > Metazoa > Arthropoda > Insecta > Diptera > Calliphoridae > Protophormia > Protophormia terraenovae. The sequence goes on along the minus strand of OX596077.1, from coordinate 113,038,475 downwards.
TGGTTTCAATACTTGTCCACAATGTATTTCAACACTGGTCAACGACAGACTGATTGAACGCACGTTGGCCTATTTCTGTTTGTGGTTTACTTTAGAAGAATTGGATACATATGCTAAAATCCGCGAAGACAGCAATCAAAAGAAAGAAAAAAAAAAACTTATTAGTTTCAAAGACTTTTTATTTTCAAAAATTATGATATCGTTTTCGAGTGTACCTTTTAGAAAGCAACCTATATCATTTTAGAATTATAAATGATATCATTCTCGGGCTTCTATATCACCGAAATGATATCGTAATGATATCATTACAATATCATTTGGTTTGTTGGGATTATGAGTATCTTTACGTATTTTGTTAAAAAAAAATTATTGTGTCATTTTTTTAAAAATCCTGAAAAATAGTAAAACTTTATGTATCAGACTATTTATTATTTTAAGTTATAATAAACAAAGCATTATTAAATACACTTTTGAAAAATTCAAATTTAATAAATTCGAAACTAACAAAAATGCATCTAAAAACTGCATTTATATTTTTAAAATATTATGGATCGAAGACGTGGTTTTTGAAATGCTGACTAAATTACACAAAAACAGAAATCCATCAATAACTTCAAGAGATATGAATATTTAAAATTGCATACTTTTTATATTTTGTTAACTTTTATAAAAATTTCAAAAACAAGAAAAAATTTTAATTTTATATGAAAAATTTGAAAGATATAAGATTTTCGCGTCCCAAAAATTTGACACTTTTATTTTAATGTAAAGATTCCAAACTTTTCATTTATGTTAAAAAATTTAAAAATTTTAATAGCATATTTAAAGAAAAATGCATTTGAAAAATGCAATTGCATTAAAATGCATTTTTAAAAAATCTTTTTTATTTTTAAAATGTTCGTCGTAAAGCCGCCATATGCGGAATTTTAAGGCCGTATAAATCATTAAAATTCACAAAGTCTATCCAGAGATATTGCTATTCAAAATTACATACTTTTGAAATTTTTTTGGTTTTTGAGAAAATGAAAAAGCGAAATTAAATCGCGAGTTTTTGCAATTTCGCGAAACTGATGATTGAAATTGATAAAAGCTTAATGGAGTTTATGTATAAAAATTTTTATAGAAATTCAAAGCCATCAAGTAAAAAAATATACTTTTTCGGGTGTTCTTTCCTGGAATGGTCGATATAGAAAATTATTTAATTAAAATTAGTACAAATTTACGTAGCAAAAGAATCGGAAAAATATTTTATAAGTGCTAGTTTCATGTCATATTGAAATTACACTAACTAATGTTTTAATATTCCTTAAAAATTTCGACTTTATGAAAAATATATTTTATTTTATAAATCCATTTATTAATAAATAACACAAAATTTTCCCAGCTCTTTTATACAAAATATAATATTTTTTTAGATTTAATAAAATTTACATATGATAGAAATTTTGGTTCACTACACAGATTTAATTTATAAATAAAATAGTAAAGGCCTAAAAATTGTAATTTTTCAAGAAAAAACTTTAAACTATTTTTATTGAAAATATTCAAAAATTGTTTAAATAAAACTATTAATTTAACATTTTCCCAAGAAAATATCTACCATTTTCCTAGAGGACGATAACAAAAATATTACTTTTCGCTTAATATTTTATTAAACCTTCTAAAAAATTCTCTTGCTTTCCTGAAGAGTTGTTGTACTTTTTTCGCACACCTGTGTGAAAAATTTTCATATTCAAAAATTAATTTTTAAATACACCCTATAGCGTTGAAAGATTACTCGGGAAATGACATAAATAGCATCATAAATAAAGCCTATCAAATTTTGGAGTTATGCTTAAATTTTTTAGGGTCCTGTATTTTTTCTATTAAGATATTTTGAAAGTAGAATAATCAATTTTATTGTCGTATTTATTTCTTTGGTTTGAAATTTTTGGTGATTCAATGCATTCTAATTTTTCTGTAAAAGTCAACAAAAAATATGCAATCAATTTAAAAACATTTTTGTTGTAAATATAGCAAGATTTGGTTTTTTTAGTTAGATAAAAACTGAAGAACTTATTCGATTTTATGTGAAATTCCCCAGAAGGTATGCTACAAATAAAGCTTAAAATGAAATAATTTGCTTAAAATAAACGAAAAATTTGTTGATAAAATTTTTTAGTTTTTAAACGATTTTAAATATTGACATCTCATTTTATTGTAAACAAAATATCATTAAGACTTAAAAAAGAAATACGTAAAATAGAAAAGTATTTTAATATAGTTAAAAGGTATGTTTTTCCTAATAAAAAAATCTAAAATTTAGGGAGTTCCGAGATTTTTAGTTCAGCAACTAATCTCAAAATTGTTTTTTTTTCGAATTTTCTCGAAAATTGGTTGGTGATGTACTCAGGAAGATGGTTTTTTGAGTAAAACTACAAAAATATAAACATTCAGACTGAAATAATATGAAATTTTATAAAGTGATTTATTTACATAATTTTCACTAGATTTTCTTCACGGGCTCCTCTTTGCCGAAAAAATTATTAGCGTATATTTTCCAGTTGACATATAATATATTCCAGTAAAAATTAAATTTAAGTCAGATTTTATTTCACATTTAAATGTTTAATTCATTCAATCATCTACTTGATTGATTTAATCAATTTTTAATTAAAAAATGTTTTCTATTTTTAATTTTATGTAGTTATAAGTGATTGATATAATAATTTTGGTGATTTATTGGATACTTGTTTTGGTGTTATCAGATTAACTTCAAATTTTCATCTAAGTAAAAAAATTAATTTTAAAAATTACTCACATAACGAAGAGATAGTTCAGTGTGCTTTAGGGAATGGTAAACAATGTTAAAACTCGATTTTCGATTTTACGATCAACTTTTTTCATTTCGATTTTCAAAATCGATTTATCGGTCCCCAAAATCGATTTTATTTTGAAGTCGATTTTTTATTGATAAAGTCAAAAGTGTATAAAAAACCTCTAAAAATTAAAAAATAAACCTATAAAATAATTTCAAATATTCAGGTCACAAATATAAAAGTTATGTATATAATATATAAGAAATTGTTTTATTATTTTTTTTTCCTTCAGAGGATTTAGACTATTGTTTTGCCAACTGCCCAGCTAGGAATGATATGTAAAAATACTAAGATCTTTTGCGAATTAAATTTTGGGTTTTTTTTTCATTTTATATTGGCAAACTCCACTTGGGTGCATTTTTAAATTTTTTTAAAAAGCGGACATAACTTTATTATTACCAACCAAAAAATTTTAATTTATAAGATTTTTATAATTCTACATATTTTTTTAACTTTTTAAAACAAACCCGATTTTTTAAACTAAATAATCGATTTCAGTATAAAATAGTTGACATAAAATCGATTGCAAACAACCGATTTTTTTTCCCATGAAAATCGACTAAAATCGAAATCGATTTACCATTCCCTAGTGTGCTTGACATCCTATCCAGATCTAAATAGCTTAGCTTTTTGTGTTTTTCTAATGATGCACTCTTTATTTAAATTATTTTATTTTGAACTATTCAGTAGTATTACAGAAAAAAAAACACGGCTTTCATAATTAAAATCCTTTCAATATTCTCTGAGAAATGTTTATTTAAATACATATTTGTAATTTTGCATATTTGTTTGTAATTAAAAATAATAATAATTATAAATAACCAGTTTTCTGTCAAAAAAAAAAAAAAAAGAAATGGTTAAATTTTCATATTTCTAAAACTATATATAAAAACATAATTTTTCCAGTGATGATGAAAAAATTTCCCCCCCCCCCAAATGCTTTAGCTGGATCCGCGCCTGAACTTGATACTAACATTTTAATGGGATTTATGCCCGTTAAAGTGATTTTCTGAAAAGGGGTTTATATAGGAGCTATGGTTAATTATGGACCGATCTTTTTAAAAATCGGCACACTTATTTAGACTTATATAAAACTTATATGTTCCAAATTTCATTAAAATATTGCTATATTTAAGGGATTTATGATCGTTAAACCCTTTTACGGGAGGACATTTGTATGGGGGCTAGGTGAAATAATGGACCGATCATAACCAATTTCAATAGGCTTCGTCCCTGGACTAAAGGAAACCTGTGTACCAAATTTCATTAATTTTGATTCAAAATTGCGACCTGTAGTTTGATTACAAGATTTACATGGACGGACAGACGGTCAGATGGACAGACGGACGGACGGACATCGTTAATCGGTATAAATTAAGGTGGGTCTTAGACCAATATTTTTGGGTGTTACAAACATCAGCACAAACGCATAATACCCTCCCCACCTATGGTGGTGTAGGGTATACAAATTCTTCAGTTCTACATATGTTTCTACAATTCGACTTAAGCAAATTATTAAAATTAACGAAATTTATTCAATTCTACATGTCTTTAGTAAATTTGAAGAAATTTCGTCAAATTGAAGAATTTTATTCAATTTGACTAAAATGAATTAGTTAATATTAACGAAATTTCTTCAATTCTACACGTCTTTAATAAATTTGAAGATATTTGTCAAATTGAAGAATATTATTCAATTTCACTATAATAAAATTGTTAATTTTAACAAAATTTCTTCAATTTTACATGTCTTTAGTTAATTTGAAAATATTTATTCAAATTGAAGAATTTTATTCAAATTGACTTAAAAATATTAGTCAAAAATTATTAGTTAAATTAACAGAAAATTTATTCAAATTATCTTCTTTTTGGGACGTTAAATTGAATAAAATTGTGTCTTGTTTTTCTTACTGCCAATTGTTTAAGAGTTACTGCCAGTTTAACTAAATTTTCGTTGATTTAACAGATTTTTCGTCAATTTTTTAACGAAATTTTATTAAAATCAACGTCTTTTTTGACAAAATTTTTTTAGTAGATTTGAAGAAAATTTGTTGATTCGAATAAAAATTCTATTGATTTGAATAAAAAATCTGTTAATTTAAATATTTTTTTTTTTTTCATTAAAATTCTACAAAAAATTTTCGTCAAAATTACCTACGAGATTTGGTGCAGTGTAGTCCATATATTTTTTTTTTTTTTTTTTTGAAGGAGCAGGAAAAATTTTTTTTTTTCGACCAGTGTTATTTACTAGATTTATTAAGCATCAGTTTGAGTAAATTTTTTTTTTTTTTTTTTTTTAATCGGATAAATAAATGGGACCAAAGATATATGGATTTAAGATAAGCCCTTTACTATTACTACTGCTTCCAAATCTTTGAACAATTAAAATGTTTGTCCTTTTTGTAATTTTTAAATAAAATTTCTTTGTCTAAATATTTTAAAAATAATTTTCTTTTTCAATTACCTTTCAGTTAGTATTTCTTGTAACATAATTTATATTACAAAAATACAAAAGTCTATTGTTTTGTAGGTAAATAGAAAAAAAAAAATCAGATTTACAAAACTCTGATTTACAAAACTTGTTATTCTTAAGTAGAAAATTTTCATTTTCAATTTCAGTTTATTATTTGTTCCTTATATTTACTTGGACTTTTGTTCATATAAAAAAATATATACAAACAACAAATACTAGCAGCTACAACAATTGCAATAACAAACAATAGAAATTAATCCGTTTTTTTATTTATTGTTTGAATTGTTATATTCTTTTACTCATTGTATTGTATGATTGCTTTTTATGTGTATGAGTGTATGTTTTCAAGATGTATTGTAGTATTAAGTAATGTGGGTGTATATACGTATAGCTCATTTAATTAAATGAAAATATTGCAGACGAATTATGATTTATATAGAAACTTTTAGTAAGATTTATAGAATTTAATAACTTATTTTGGTAATTTTTACGAATTTGATACTTCCAGGAAGTTTACAGGACTAAGATAAATTATTTTGTAATGCGATTAGTTAGAATAAGTGTAACAATTGAAGTTAGAGTATTATAATCGCTCAAGTTCATGTGTTTTTCATTAAGTATTTCGGGAATAATTAATCGACAGGTTAATTCAGTCATTGTCCTATTCATAAATGTATTCTTGTTATTTGTTTTCAGGGAAATCATAAAAAATTTTAATTCTGCAGAATTTAATTCTTTATAAGAGATTTGTGTAACTTTGCTAATTTCTGGCAGTGGCTAAGTGCTTGAGGCAGCTATTAAAATGTATGCAAAATATTAAAATTCGCTGTGCTTTCTAATGCTATTTATCTGCATTTTCCACACAATCTGTGACATGGAATTCCTTTTTGAGACTTTTTTGATAAAAGTTCCTGAAAAATTAATAATCAAGTCGCATTTCATCTAGAGATGTACGGATTTTCCCTTAAAATATGTATTGTTTTGTCTAAGATCTAACAGTCCGTAAGTAAACTTTTACAGACAGATCAGATTTCCTTTCGATGATCACTAACTATTTGTATTTTTTATGACTAAAAAAACTGTACTCCTAGAAATAGTTATGTATAGCAAAAAAATTTTTTCGTGTTCCCTAAAAAATAACAAACGCGAATATATTCGGCCCGGTCGAATATATATACCACCATCAACTTTTTAGAATTTTACGTTCTTTTGTTTCAGAGTTTACATTGGTCCATGAACTATTTGAACACAATTTCGTAGATTTTCACCTTATATGGAAGGTGGGCGGTAAAGTGGGCGGACCACGCCCACTTTATATCGACCCTCGAACTATACGTACAAAATTTCGTTGTCGTACGTGCTTTTATTGAAGAAACATCAGCAGAAAAGTATGAAATGGACACCCTGTGTTTCCTTTTGAAGGTAATCGATGTGGATTATGCCGCGTGCATCCCAAAAAACTGTTACTGGCCGACAAACTTACCTTGGCCTTTTTCGGAGCAGGTTCACCCGGAGAAACCCATTGTTTAGTACAGTAATGGATCCATGTTTCATCCACAGTTACAAAACGCTGCAAAAACTCATTTGGATTGCGGTTAAACAACTCCAAGCAATCCTTTGAAGTCACACGTTTACATTTATGGTCAATTGAGAGCAAACGCGGCACCCGTCTTGCAGACAATTTTCTTAAACCCAGCTGATCATTTAAAATCGAAACCACACTGCGATATGAAATGACTATGGCATCAACAATCTCACGCACTTTTAATCTTCGGTCGGCCAACAACATATCGTGGATTTTTTCGACATTTTCGCTTGTACTGTCCTCAATTGGTCGTCCAGAACGTTCAGCGTCATTTGTACTTGTGCGACCACAACCACTTTTTACCATTGAAATCGATGGTGCAGAGTCCCCATAGTATTTATCGAGCTTTTTTTTTTAATTTTTCCCAAAAAAATTATGTTTAATGAGCACTCGAAATTAACTTTTTTCCATTTTCAGAAAAGTACACGCCGTTGTATGTTTTGAACAGCTGTTAAACGCAAAGTAAATGACGGCACTTGCTCAAAATTTGACAGCAGTCTACTAACAGGTGGTACTTGATGGGAACAGTATTGCATTTCATATAACTACGAGGGAAGCTCGAAAAAAAATATGTCGAAAATGGAACTTAATTCCGGAAAGATGATATCAATATATTAATATCTACATTTTGTTTTTATATAAACCAATTAAAAAGATATGAATTTTAAGATTTTTTTGAGAGAATTCTGATATCCCTCCGTCAGTGTTTCAATTTTTGTAATTTACAAAATTAAATAAAATAGTTTATTTTTGGGCTAAAAAAATATGCTTTTTATTTACTTTAATATATTAATTACGAGTATCAACTCTGAACAAAAATGAAAAAAAAAAAACTTTCGGAATTTTAAAAAAAATTATAAGAAAGCATATTGTTCTTTAAAATATTTGGTCATCCTAGCCAATATGTTTGATATAAACACATAAGTCATTACTTCCAAAGAAGTGCATGCTATCCATGAAACAGTGCCAAGTTGTATACTTTCTACTGTTAGTGGGTTAAACTTTATTCTTGGTCAAGTATTATAATTTGCTTAAATAATTTGTAGCATATTTAATATTGTTTTCCTTAGAGACTTTTGTATTTCAACTATTGTTTACCCTGCTTGTTTGTATAAATGATAAAACATGTTGTAAAACAAATGAATTTCTAATAATTTATGCATGTTAGTATGTGTACTTAGATTAAATTTCCTAAATGGCTTAAATCCCAATTGTAATATACTTTTTTTTTTTGTACTTTTAGTACAAACATTTCAGTACACTTGTAAAAATTAAAATAAATTCTAAATTTTTTATTAAAATTTTTTATATAAAAAAGTCCACATGGGTATTTGAACTGAAATATAAAACAATGCACACATTTGATTTCAATATTTAAAATTTATTTCATATTTTCAAAGTTTAGTTTCCCTATTGACTTTTATACTTTTTTTTATACATATTTCTAAGTGTATTTGTATAACATATGTTTTTATTTTCTTTTCCATTCTATAATTTTATTTTATTTACACCCACTTTGAAAAATAACATGCTTCACAACCAATGTCAGTTAAATTAACTCTTTATAGATGGGTATACGAGTATTGAAGATTACATGGTAAATTTTTAATTTTATAAAACAACCTTTTTGAGTTTTTTTTTATTCTTATTAACAACGCCTTCTGCTTTGAAATTATTGACTTAGATGTTTATTTTGTCACATGCACATGTCGTGGGTATACCGACAAAAAGAGCTATGTGTTTTTTCCAATATTTGATCAGATTTTACTAGAAATTCATACAAAATTACAGTATTAGAAAATGGGTCTTTAGAACTATTTTTTAGAATTACACTTAGGACTACATATTTGTCAGCGTACCAACGACATGTATACACATTTTGCAAACTACCATGTATTCAAAATACTACATACATAAGTAGGTAGATACTAAGATCTAAACATACATACATAAAATAAACGTTTACTTTAAATTTATGACCAATTTCTCTACATTGTTTTGGGTTTTTTAAATTTATTTATGTTTACCTTTTTGGCCTATTCAATATTTTAGAATATACACATTTACTTACCATATTTACAAAAAACATATTCTTATATACAATAGAGTGCTCCAAAAAAAAAAAAGTTTCGAATTTTGCCCGTTTTCCCCCCTAAAATTGTTCTATGGGTTATAAAAATACGTCGTGCAAAAAATTAGGGCAATAGGACTACGCTAACTGGTGCCGCAACGTCTCTGAATTTTAAAGATGCATTTACAAGGGGAAAATATGAATTTTTTTCAGTTTTCACAAAAATTTTGTCATTAAATAATTAGTTTTGCATTTTATTGTAAAGGAATCATAATGTACACAGAATTAGTGTTACAAAAAGATATAAAACACAAAAATTGGTTGAAAAATGTAAAAGTTATTGAAAATTCCCCAGGCCATTAACGTGTCTCAGAGCACTTGAATTCGAAATGTGACAAAAAAATATATATATTTTTGAAAATATTCGAATAAAACAACTGTATTACTTAAAATAAATCTTAACCCTTTTTGAATATGGTGTCTCATTAATTCAGCAAATTGATAAAAAAGGGTATTAACCCTTTTTGAAAGGTTCAGCAAATTGAAAATTGGAAGGTTTAATACCCAAAAATTTTTTTATCAATTTGCTGAACCTTTCAAAAAGGGTTAATACCCAATTTTTTTTATAAATTTGCTGATTTAATGAGACACCATATTCAAAAAGGGTTAATGCCTAATTTTTTATCAATTTGCTGAATTAATAGGATTGCAAACGGGTTTTATTGAAATATATTCAAATTGGCATGTTTTTAAAACATCGGGGTCATTTTAACCCCAAGACCGTTTAAGGGTTAATTTCATTTTTTTCACTATCATTGTAAATATCGGTTGTTAATAAATAAATTTCTTAAGTTTTATGATAATCTATAGAAAAATAGATAAAATTTCGACTAGTTTCCTTCAAAAATTGCAAATATTACAAAATTTGACCTTTGACTTTTAAAGTTTATGGGTTAATGTCGTCCAAATTGTATGAAACTCTTGATTTATATTTAGAATTATATGGATTATAAAATTTTAAAAAAGTTCCATTCAAAATACAAAACAATGTAATAAAATGGCTGATTTGCCAATATATTACATAAAAATGGGTTTTTCTCGAAATCCGCTGAATTCAAAATGAAGGTACAGGCAAACTATAAGAGGTATTGACCTTATTTTTTTACTATATTATTCCGTAATCTGTTGTCCATAAATCCTTATGAGATCTCCCAAAAATATTGAAATTTGTTTAACAAAGTATCAAAAAAACTGTAATTTGAGTTTTGAAACGACCGTTAAAAATATCAACATTTTTTGACCATAGCTGGGAACAAGTTTACGGTATTCTATAAGAACAAAAACTCATATTCAAGTAACTATAGATATATTTTAAGTAATACAATTGTTTTATTCGAATATTTTCAAAAATATATTTATTATTTTGTCACATTTCGAATTCAAGTGCTCTGAGACACGTTAATGGTCTGGGGAATTTTCAATAACTTTTACATTTTTCAACCAATTTTTGTGTTTTATATCTTTTTGTAACACTAATTCTGTGTACATTATGATTCCTTTACAATAAAATGCAAAACTAATTATTTAATGACAACATTTTTGTGAAAACTGAAAAAAATGCATATTTTCCCCTTGTAAATGCATCTTCAAACTTCAGAGCCGTTGCGGCACCAGTTAACGTAGTCCTATTGCCCTAATTTTTTGCACGACGTATTTTTATAACCCAAAGAACAATTTTAGGTGGGACGGCCTGTAGGATAACATTTTTTTCCTTCATACAAGCTTGGAGCACTCTAATATACAAAGACAAATATAGAGATACATTTATGTATTTTCATTATAAAGCATAAAATTGTAAGTATACAAACTATATATAATAAGGAGACTCATTCAAAAAAGTATTTTTGCTATCACTCCGAAAAAAAATAAACATCGGAAAATAGTACTTTTATTATTTTAATTGCATTTGGTTATTAAATAAATTGTATAGTCGTGCACTGTATTTACAGTGAAATTTTGTTTTTGAAAAATTTTAAAGGTGGCAGCGAACTCTTTCAGAAGGTAAAACATACCGATTTATGCAAAAATATTTTGGAATATTCTCCTACAGTTATTGTAAATTTAAAAAAATACGAGAGCGGATCAATATTTCCGTGACTTTTCGAACTTCCCTTGTAGTTATATGAAATGCAACACTGTTCCCATCAAGTACCACCTGTTAATAGACTACTGTCAAATTTTGAGCAAGTGTCGTCATTTACTTTGCGTTTAACAGCTGTTCAAAACATACAACCTCGTGTACTTTTCTAAAAATGGAAAAAAAGTGCATTTCGAGTGCTCATTAAACATTATTTTTTGCGAAAAAAAACTGTCAATCAAACCAAGAAAAAGCTCGGTAAATACTATGGGGACTCTGCACCATCGAATTCTATGGTAAAAAAGTGGTTTACTGGCTTTCGTTGTGGTCGCACAAGTACAAATGACGCTGAACGTTCTGGATGGCCAATTGAAGTCAGTACAGCCGAAAATGTCGAAAAAATCCACGATATGGTGTTGGCCAACCGAAGAGTAAAAGTGCGAGAGATTGTTGATGCCATAGGCATTTCATATGGCAGTGTGGTTTCGATTTTAAATGATCAGCTGGGTTTAAGAAAGTTGTCTGCAAGATGGGTGCAGCGTTTGCTCTCAATTGACCATAAACGTAAACGTGTGACAACTTCAAAGGATTGTTTGGAGTTGTTTAACCGCAGTCCGAATGAGTTTTTGCGGCGGTTTGTAACTGTGAAAAATATAGACAAACTTTTTTAAAAACTGTTCAGCTTACGAACCAGCATCAGTAGAACTATAATATTTTGCGGAACATTATAAAATATACCAAGGTTTATTTTGAGGGGTGGGTTACCAAGACACTTCTTTTCTTCCATAGGCCTCAATGTACATATATCATAGAGATATAAAAGTTTTATAGGTGGATTAAGATTATATAAATTTGAGACAAGTTGTCTGGGGACAATATAATATATTAAATCGATTTCTATCTGTTTCAAGGAAATTTTCTACCAAATGTCAAATAATAAACTTCTCAATTGTTGTGATATATACAGACATGGGCAGATAGACAGAGGGACGTAAATTAGTTTGTTGTTCTAAGGTGATTAGCTAACTTATAGTTTTGTGCTCTCCACATTATGTTCACTACACATAACAACTGTTGTCATTTAAGCCTCATAAATTATTATAATTTTTTATTGCTAGATGAAATTCTATGTTATTTTTAGCCTTTTACTGCATATAACATTTGAAAGTGACTCTGCGCACTTTTTGGTAATAGAAGACTTTTGGTCAAAGTTTGTAGTCCCTATACATGTGAGCTCTTTTATACGTCCTTACGTCCATAAGACAACCGAAAAATCTCCTACTAATTAAGAAATGATATATTTTCTTGCGTGAAACACTGTCCCATGTAGAGGTAAAATGTGTCAAAAGTAAATAAGTAAAATTATGTGTCAATACCAATTAAAATCATCAAGCTGCGATATGCTGTTTTCATATACGAAGCTGTCAATGTTAAACATTTTTTACATTTTGGAAAAAGAGTAAAAATTAAATTTTTATTAACTTTCGGTACATATATATATGTTTTTTTAATTAAAAATATTTTAAAGTAAAAAATTTAAATGGAACCATCAACATCACACAGTGGGGTCAAACACAATTTTTTTGGTAATAAATCTGTATTTTCTAATTTACTGATCGGATTAAATTAAAATGTATAGACGAGTTGTAGAGAAGGAACTAATCATTCCGAAAAGTTATCTTGTGGTCAACTTGCGATAAGACAAGTTAAGCTACAGGGTGTCAAATTTGACTATCTCGGGTATGTAGAAGTTTAAAAAAATCTTAACTTCTACAAATGAAGTCCGATTTTAAAGATTTTTATATTTCTGTAAAGTTCTTGGCAAATATCTCCTACAGTTAAAATATATATTTATACTTGAATTTTGAATTTTTGATTTTTTGCCTCCGACTTCATTTGTAGATGTTACGATTTTTCAAACTTTTACATACTCGAGATAGATCTATTTTAAATCAAAACTTTGACATCCAGTAGCTTATCTTGCGTTATCACAGGTTGACTACGAGGTGATTTTACGGAAGGTTTGGGTTCTCATCTATAACTCTTCTTTACATTTCAATTTGATCCGAGCAGTAGTTTTACCAAAAAATTGGCGTTTGACTCCACTGTGCGTCAGTTACCTAAGATTTTCAAGATTTTGTAAATTCAAAAAGAAAATTGTCCTAAAATAAATTAATTTTAAAATTTCATGGAATGCAACTTAAAAAGTTACAAGCTAGCCGATAGCCCGTTATTAGAAATTAATATTATTTTTTCGAAGAAACTCCAGTAGCCCTCATACAAAAAAAACTTTAAGTGCAGACTTTTTTATTTTCTTTATCAAACGTAAAACAGCACAGTGGTTAGATTTAAATAAAGTTTTGTACAGGCATAGCAGAGGAGTGTAGTTTGGAAGGGTGCCTACATACCCTTCAGGATTGGAGCTATTAGTTTTCAAAATAGGGTACCTCTGACAAAGACAAATTTTCATCGCTTGGCAAATTTTTGTTTCTTATGCGATTTCAAATATTTTAATATCTTCTTAAAGCTCTCCATAAGACCTATAAGTAACATATAGTTATTTACACTTTTTTCAATATATACGTCAATATTTTTATACGTTTTTCTCAAGATTTTAACCAGTAAGCTAAACAACAAAATTATCTAACGAATAGAAAAAAACTCAAAGTCGATATCTCTCTTGTGTTCAAAAATAATCGATTTTGAAACTGAAAATTGCAAAAATTATTATTATTATTTTTTTTTTGCCGAAAAAGTGTCTACACTATTTTTTCTCTAGAATAAAAGTTTCTTTGAGTACAAATTTATACCTTTTTGAAAGGTATCTTTACGGAGTTGATTTTAGGGTTAAAAACAAGCCTAAAAGTTGAACAAACCTTTCCGAATTTGATCTATTTTAAATCAAAATTTTGACATAAGCCTATATGTTCTAAAATCCCAAATACTTAATTCACAAACCGAATGCAATTTCGAAAGTTCTATTATGTTCCAAAGAGTTTGCTAATGGCTTTTTCCAAACCTGCAATAAAGGTGGACTTTATGGGCAAAATTAAAAAAAACATTTTTGAGATTTTCGTCAGTTTATTGGGAATTGTGGGCTTATTTTTTTTACAAAAACCTTAAAATTTTCTTCACTATACTAATTCAAATGATGAAGTCAACAATCGCTGATTATTAAGTTAAGATATCTTTACTTTATTAGATATAAAATATTTTTAGTTTCTCTAAAAACCAACTTTTTACAAAAGTTATCATTTAATTGAAAACTGTGAACAGTGTGACTGGACGTTTTTATTATGTGTTTTGTCATTAATTAAAGAACAAAATTAACTATATAATAAAGGAAATTTTAAGTGAATATTTTTATTGGGTCGATTTCGAATTGGAAAATTTTATAAAAGTAAAAAACCGACATCAAAATTCTCATCAGAATAAATTATAACATTCAAAAGCAATTTTTTTTTTAATTTCAATCAATATAAAAACCAGATGTTAATATCTTTCCTTGAATTAAGCATTATTTTCGACCCATTTAACCCCAATGTATAGACGGACGGACATTACCATTCTGAGAAAAATGTCTTATAATTCTAAAAATGAATTTTTTACCTAATAATAAATAAAGAATTAAAACGTGATCATTATACCCTACACCACCAGAGGTGGGGAGGGTATAATGCGTTTGTGCTGATGTTTGTAACACCCAAAAATATTGGTCTAAGACCCACCTTAATTTATACCAATCGGCTTAGAATCACTTTCTAAGTCGATTTAACGATGTTCGTCCGTCCGTCCGTCCGTCCGTCTGTCCGTCCATGTAAACCTTGTATTCAAACTACAGGTCGCAATTCTGAACCAAAATTAATGAAATTTGGTACACGAGTTTCTTATAGCCCAGGGACGAAGCCTATTGAAACTGGTTATGATCGGTCCATTATTTCACCTAGCCCCCATACAAATGTTATCACATAAGTCTAAATAAGTGTGCCGATATTTACAGATATCGGTCCATAATTAACCATAGCTCCCATATAAACCCCTTTCAGGAAATCACTTAAACGGGTATAAATCCCATTAAAATGTTAGTATCAAGTTAGTATTCGACACAAATAAGTTTTATATGAACATAAATGATAGTGCCAAATTGTACAAAGATCGGTCCATAATTCACCATAGCTCCCATATAAGGCTCTCTTTTGGGAATCACCCAAAATTTAATAAATTCATATAAATGTCAGCATCAGCGTAATATTCTGTATTCGTATGTTTTATTTTACACTTATGAATATCGGTCCACATTTGACTTCAAGTCTAATAAAAAAAACCCCTCCCCGAATTATAATGTACACAATGATGTAGGGTATCATGTGGTAGTGCTTGACCGACTATATCTTTTTCTCTCGTTTTAATATTGATATCACCTTTTCCTGAATTAAGCTGCATTTTCAACCCATTTAACCTCAATGTGCGTTGTGATTTTAATGAAAAACAATTGTTTTTATAAAAAAAAAAATATATATATAATATTTAGTTAGTACAAAAATTAATTACTCATGTTAAAAGTTTACAGAGAAATTACAGTTATAATAGTGAATCAGATATATGTATGTCGTGTCACTTTAAACCATTTTGGTACTTTAATTACGTCCACCCATATGTCCAACGCAGAAACAATGTATAGTTATACCCTGGCTACATTCGCAAATAAAATTTTCAAAATTCAATACACAAGATATACATTTTTGGACAAAAAAGTAATTCTTTAATCGAAGAACGCTGTCCTAGTGTAAAAATTATGTAGGTATTTATCTTATATTTATTTACTTTATTTTATTTTTTACTTTTCTTCTTTTTTAGTCATTCTTTCACCCGGTATTTACTTACTAAAGGTTTCAAAAAATAAATATTTTATTATATTTCACCTGTTATTATACTGGGTCTTAAGAAATTTTTTGTGAGTTTTACAATATATTTTTCTTAATTTTTTATTTTTTATTTAATACTTACTACAGGTAACGAACATAACATGTCAACAGCCTTCTGAGTATCGTACTCAAATTGTACTCACACTTAAAATCTACTTACTTTCACTTTTGTTATGGTGATATACGAGTACTATATGCGACTGTGTGTATAAGTACTTCTTACTTTTGTAATAGTAGTAGCAGCAGCATTTTACTTACAACCACTATATTAAAATTTTATACAAATACACATGCATGTATTTTAAGGTATACTTTATTATTATCTTATGTAAATCTTTTCCAATTGAGCAGCAGTTTCAAAAGTTTATTTAGGAACATTATGTATGTTTGTTTCTAGATTGATATAAAATTGTCTCACCTATTAAGGCCTATGAGGAGAGGCTGCCATACAAAGTAAATATTGATATCACAGGTTGAAAAATTAAAAAAATAAAATAAAATTTGGAGCTGTTGATATCTCAGTCAATTTGTATCAGGTGTTAATAAGAACTAAATATTAAGAACAGACTCTAGTTCTGGCGATAGATAGCAATTTGTAAAATTAAGGAGGTTACACTATACATATGTATCGAAAACGACTTGTCTTTAATTTAATATATAATTTCTTTTCGCAATTTTATCCGAGATATCTCGTTATATTTTCATCATTTCAAAAGGTATGTAGAAAATATTTTTTTTTAAATTTTAGGTCCACCTGTACAACTCTTCTATACATTTCAATTCGATCCAGACGATTAGAAGTTATAGATTTATTTTCAAAAATTGTCCACTTATTTATCATTAACTTTTTAAAATAAAATAATCATATTTATAAATATTTTTTAGACTGACTTACTATATGTTTTGTATACATACGTATGTGCGTATATAAACATGTATGAGTACTAAGGCATTCAAGTATTTATTTACTTTTTTACGTAAATTTTTCATTATAAATAATTTTGTTGGTTGATGTAACTAAGAAGTCAAATATGAGCTTAATTTTTTAGTCTTAAGAAAATGTTAAAAATGATATAAGAATGAAAGTAAAGAAAAGTAAGGCGTAAAGATTTTATTTTTATTTTTTTTTTACTACTGTGATTTGTGTCAAGGATAAGAAATTTGGTATATTACAGGATAAATGTATATGAGAACAATTTAAAATAAATGAACATTTTTAAACAGTCGCTTATTGGCAAACTTTTGAAAAGTTATTTACAAATTTTATGGCTCTAACCTTCCTTACTTGATCATGTTGAATATAAACAAATGTTATATTCGACTATGCCGAATCTATATACCCACCATCAACTATATGGGAGGTGGGCGGTAAATTGGGCGGAACACGCCTATTTTTTGTTTCCGAGTTTACATTGGTCCATGAACTATTTGAACACAATATCACCTTATATGGGAGGTGGGCAGTAAAGTAAGCGGACCACGCCCATTTTTGGTTTCCGAGATTATATCGACCCCTAAACTATTTATACAAAATTTTGTTATCGTACATGCTTTTGTTTAAGAGATATCAGCAGAAAAGTATGAAACGGACACCCTGTGTTTCTAGTTTTTAGCCCATAACTTTTTTGTTTATTAGCGGATTTTGCCCATTTTTAATCCCAAACAAACCTTATATAAGGCAAATATTTGTGACAAATTTCGTCCCCTTACGTTGCACGTTGGGGTAAAAGGGGTCAAAAGTGGCGTTTAATTGAATTTTGAAAATTAACTTTTTTAAGTAAAATTGGGTACCGAATAAAAATAGACAAAATTATGTATCAAGGACAATAAAAGTCATTAGAGTAGGTTGCGTTGTTTTTGAGTACTGAGGTGTCAAAATTCAACATTTTTTTATATTTTAAGAAAAGAGCAAAAAATTAGATTTTCATGAATTTTCGGTGAATTTATCTTTAATAAAAATTGCTTTAAAGGAAAAATTTAAAATGAAACCATCAACATCAGGTATTTGTGTTTACTTTTATGCAAGAATTTGTAAATTATTTTTTGTCCTAGTATTTTTGTTATTTTTTTTTTTTTAAATAGTCCAAAAATGCACTAATTTTAAAATTTCATGGAGTGCAACTAAAAATATAACAAGACTTTTGTTCTGAAAAATTGTCTGAAAAATATTACATATTGTCTACTTAAATATTCTGAAATTAAATCGTGCGCATATTTTGCCCGATTTTAGAAATTTACACTTTTGTGAAGTTGCTCCAAACCAAAAACAAGTTAAGTGCAGACTTTTTTATTTTTTTACTTTGTTTTATTTTTCGTTATTTCACTATGTTTTTTGTTATTGTTTTGTACAATTATTTTAAATAAACAAAATAATTTTACTGCTTAATACAGTCGAACTCAGTTAAAATGAACATGATTTAATGTAATGTTTTTATATTCTACAAAGTGATGTGTCTTATATTGGTACTTGGTATTTAATATTGAAAAATTCAGGAACTATGCGAACAATACAGCCAGATACTACGTTGATAAATATCCATGGTATTGTATGTCTCCTATCCTCCACAAGTTTTTTATTCATGGCCCAGAAATTATAAAACATGCTCTTCTCCGAAATGGCCAACTTTCAGAGACACCCAAGAAGCTAGAAAAGAAGATTTCAAAAATTACCGGAAACATTTTTCACGAAAAGACAAAAATCAAACGAAGATATATTTAATAGACTTTTGATAAGTACCGATCCAATCAAGTATGGGGATAAAGTATAAAATAAAACATATAGACCTACCACAATCCGCAGTTGATTATTCTCCCTGATGACGATTTTTTTTTTTTTTTTTTTTTTTTTTGTATGAAAACATTACCATTCTGCATTACCATTGCCTTAGAAATCTAAAAATGAATTTGTTTACTTACTAATAAATAATAAAGTCAAAAGTGATCACTAAAGTACTGATATCACTTTTTCTGAAGTATGCTTAGTTTTTGACATGTTTAACCCCAATGTATAGACAGACGGACGGACATTACATATCAGGCAGAAAAAATTTGTAAGATTCTTGTGATGCATTTTTTTATTAACTAGTAAAAATCAAACAAGTTGTGATTATAAAAATATCGATTTCACTTTTCCTTGAGGTAAGCGGCAATTTTAGATCGATTTTTTTCACAATGTACAGACAGATGGACGAATGTTGCCATTTAGCCAAAAAAGATCGTAGAGATATAATGGTGCATCTTTTTACTAACTAGTAAAGAACAAAAGAAGTTGTAGTTATTAAAATATTCATATAGCGCTTCCTTGAATTATGCGGCTTTCTTCTAGCCAATTAATCCTAATGTATAGACAGACGGACATTTCCATTCTGCCAAAAAAATCGGAGTATTTTTAAAGTTTATATTTTTTTACTAAATAATAAAAAACAAAACATGTTGTGATTATTAAAATATTGATGTCGCCTTTTCTTGAATTATGCGGCCATTTTAGACCAATGTTTTCTAATGTATAGACAGACGGACGGACATTACTATTCTGTCAAAACAAATTCAAGAGTTCCCAAAATATCTTTTTTTACTAACTACTTGATAAAATACTAAATTGTGATCATTTAAATATTCATATCACCTTTCTCTGAATAATGCGGCGATTTGAGACCCATTTAATCCTAAGGTATAGACGGACGGACAGACATTACCATTCTGCCAAAAAAAATCCTAAAATTAAAAAAATACATTTTTTTACCTAATAATAAATATAAAAATAGATCCTCATCAATTAAATGTTGATATCACCTCTCCCTGAATTAAGCGCCAATTTCGACCCCTTTTACCCCAACGTGCGTTGTCCCATTCGGACGGACATAGCTAGATCGACTCAGAATCCAACCAAGACCCAGAAAATATATACTTTGTGGGGTGTTAAATGATTCCTTCGACATGTTACACACAGAATGATAAAATCAATATACCCCCCATCTTTTTGATGGTGGGTATAAAAATAAATTATATATAAGTCTTTGAAAATTATAATTTCCTTATTTAAATCATCTGTAGTATAAGTCTATGTCTTAGATATTTTCCTACTTTTGTCTATACCAATATGTAATATTTTAAGTAAGAAATATTACATGTGATTTCTTTTTTTTGTCATGAAAAAAATGTAATTCCTAGTACATATATATATATATATTTTTTTTTTTCATTGCCAGATAAGATTACTTATATTTGAAATATTCAAACATTTTCTTAAGCTTATGGAAAAATAAAATATCACAACCAAAAAAATCGAAAATATTAACAGTCAAATAGATAAATTATCAATCATTAGATTTAACTTCCTCATACATTGTTATTAGATATTTTCTTAAATTTTATTTTTTAAGGAATTTAAAAATGTTTATGTATTTTCTTTTTTTTTTTTTGCAACCAATTGAATATTAAAACATGTACTTTGGCGTTATGTGTGTCATTATCCTTGAATTTGTGAAAAGTGTCACCACTGCCACAGTTATTAAGTTTAGTTTTGTACTAAACTCATAGAATCACATACAGCAGTAAAGCAATAGATAGAAGATATGTATGTAGTTAAGTTTTTTTTTGCCATAATTCTTTTTTTATGTTGTGCACAAACAAACAAAAAATATAAAATGCGCTGAAATTGCAATTGTCATTTGTATTATTCTGCGTTACTGACACACATATTTGTGCAAGTGTTTTATTTTTTTTTTTTTATTTGCCACCATAAACAGAATGCAAGCCAAGTCAGAGTTGTGATATCTCAAATACAAAAATGTTTAACATTAAATTGTAAAATTATGTGGTCCACGACCTTTATCGTTGTTAGTTACTGTTTTTCAAAGATGAAAGATCAGAAAAATGTGATTGTCACGAAGGATAGATATTTTTTTCATATTGTTAATTTTTCTTACTAATACTTTCAAACAATTGCTAAAGCACAGTGGTTTTAAAACGCTTCTTTAAAATAATTCTTTAACTTATGAACCAAATTTCTTCAGACTATGACTCAAAAATGGAAAATTTAGATTTGAAGCTCTTTCTTGAAAAATAATATTAATACTTAAATTGAAATAAAATTTTAACGAACAAGTATATCCTATTAAAAATTTTACATAATATAAACAAGCTGGCTATAAAATTAAAGAATTAGAAATGCTCCACCTTTTTTGTATCAAAATGCCCAAAATTTCAATCCGGGAAAAACATGATTCAAAAATTGATTTCTTTCATTGAAATCGTCACTGTGTTGTTAAAGGAGGCGTCCCACGTTGGGGTAAAAGGGGTCGAAAGTGGCGTTTAATTGAATTTTAAAAATTAACTTTTTGTAATAAAATTGGATACCGAATAAAAATAGACAAAATTATGTATCAATAGCAATAAAAATCATTAGCCTAGGTTGCGTTGTTTTTGTGTACTGAGCTGTCAAAGTTCAAAATTTTTTTATATTTTGGAAAAAGGGCAAAAAATTTAATTTTCATTAACTTTTGATGATTTTTTTTTAATAAAAAGTGCATTGAAGGAAAAATTTAAAATGGAACCAATAACTTCAGGTATTTGAGTTTACTTTTATTCAAGAATTTGTAAATTATTTTTTATCCAGGTATTTTTGTTAATTTTTTGAAAATTATCCAAAAATACACTAATTTTCAACTTGCATGGAGTGCAACTAAAAATGATGTTTTGAAAATTTTCTGAAAAATATAACATATTGTCTACTTTAATATTCTGACAAAAAAAAAAAAAAAAAAAAATCGTGCGCATATGTAGCCCGATTTGAGAAAATAAAATTTTTGTGAAAAAACTCCAGTAGACTTCATACAAAAAACAGCTTAAGTGCCAGACATTTTCTTTGCTTTATCAAACATTAAACAGTGGGGAAGAATCGAAATAAATCTGTAACTTCTAATCGGCTGGTTGAAGTTGTATGAAATTTCATATAGGTATAGCAGAGAACAGTAGCATTCTGAGTTTAGGAGCAAAGACAAATATTCGCAACAGGAGCGGAACTATAGGGGTTCAAAAGAGACAACTAGTGTCATGGAAAAGGTTTAACCATTACCGAATTTTTGTCCCTTACCCGATTTCCAAGATTTTTATATCACTTTAAAGTAGTTAATAAATCCTTTAGAAAACATGCTTGCATGTATTACTTATATATTTTTCGAGTTATATACATTTGAATTTTAAAAAATCTCAATTTTACAAAATCTTTGTTAAGATTTTTGCATATATAGCCAAATATTTTCAACCGATTTTATTATATTTTATATGATTGGTTAAAAACAAAATTATCTATTGAACAAAGAAAATTTTTAGTCATTATCTTTATTGAGTCAAAAGTTAAGCGATTTTGAACCGGAAAGTTTACAAAAAATTAACAAACAGATGGACGGACATTAGAATTCTTAAGAAAACCTTTAAATTCTAAAAATATTTTTTTTTCCACTTCTTGATTAATATGAAAACCAAATGAAAGTATTAATCTTTTGATATCACCTTTTCCCGAATTAAGTGGCATTTTCGACACATTTAACCCAAATGTATAGACGGACGGACGGACATTACCATTCAGCCAAAAAACATGCTATAATTATAAAAATAAATTTTTTTACTTACTAATAAATAGAAAAATTAAACGTAATTATTAAAGTGTTGATGCCATCCTTCTCTGAATTATGCATAATTTTCCACCCATTTAACTCTAATGTATAGACGGACGGACAGACATTTCCGTTCTGCTGAAAAAAATCGTAAAGTTCTAAAACTGCATTATTTTAACTAATAATTAATAAAAAAATAAAACGTGATCATTAAAATATTGATATCACCTTTCCCTGATATCAATTTTCGATATCATTTTCGACCCCTTTTACCCGTCAGAAAATACTTCTTGGGTATTTACGTTACATATAAAGATATTCCATCAGAATCATTTTATGTTGATCTCAGCTTTGCGATTTAAGAGTTTAATAAACAAATTTTCAGAAAAGTTTGAATAAGGCTTGTGCGAAGACCTTTGCATGTAAGGAACCTCCAGGACCTCTGCACACCTACTTTGCTACGGATTTATCTCAGGAATATAGGCGTAGGCTGTGGTAACTGTTGTGAGGCGAGGATTAAGATTTTCTCTTTCTTTCGGAATAGAAAAAGAAAGGGAAAGCTATGAAGAAACAGAAATTGCAAATATCACTTTGGACATTTCTGTTGGACTGGGTGAACTAATGTTAATTTTTACTTAAGTCATTTATCCCTCCCAACCTTGATGATGACTTTCAATAGAATGTTCTACGCGTTAATAAAAAACTTGAGAGCAACTTAATTATGTAACACATATAGCTAGCAAGTAGTAAAATATTATTTTCTTTTTTCTGTGTGTAATATGTCGAAAGAATCATTTAAGACCCCATAAAGTATATATTTTCTGGGACCTGGTTGGATTCTGAATCGATCTAGCTATGTCCGTCCATCTGTCCGTCTGTTGAAAGCAGGATAGGGCTCTAACGGTACAACGTAGAGGGACGAAATTTGGCTTAAATATTTATCTTATATAAGGTTTGTTTGGTATTGAAAATCGGTTAATAAACAAAAAAAGTTATGGGCAAAATTCTAGAAACATTTAAGAAAATTGTTTGAAATAAATATAGTCGAACACTGTTGTAACGAACTATGGCTGTAGCGAACACTTTTCTTCGGTCACATTGATTTTACCTACATTTTCCATATAAATAACTACGCTTATAACGAACACGGTTATAGGAAACTTTTTTTTATAACGAACACATTTCTATGATCCCAATAAGAATATTTTATGCAAAAACGAGATTTGTTTTGTATACGAGCATAAAAATTGGGGAAGGGGAC
Source organism: Protophormia terraenovae (assembly GCA_951394005.1). Taxonomy (NCBI): domain Eukaryota; kingdom Metazoa; phylum Arthropoda; class Insecta; order Diptera; family Calliphoridae; genus Protophormia; species Protophormia terraenovae. Next base: position 113,014,548 of record OX596077.1, on the reverse strand, counting down.
TTATATTAGACTTGTGGCCAATTGTAGACCAACACTTTTAATAAATGTAAAATAATATATACAAATAAAGAATTATGCGTTGATACTAACATCTATATGATTTTATGCATTTTGGAGCGAATCCTGGAAGTGGGTTTAAATAGGTTTTACAACTTATCATAGGTAAACAATGGACCAATTCTCATTAAATTTGGCAAAGTTGTTTCTTCTTACATAAACTTTTATGGAAGCTAAACATTCAACATAGGGTTAGTAAGGCTACGGTGGCTACCAGAGAACAGAAAGAGACCATTCACGTTTACTGACCATTCGCAAATTCATTGCTTTTGCATTGCTTTTACTCGACAATAATAAAAATGTGCATTGTAGTTTGTTTATTCATTCCTTATTACTGTTTGCTTTTTTACAATCTCTTTTTGTTAAGCCATTATACATCAAGCAACGAAATAATTCAATGCCACATGAAAAAACTAAAAACATTCACACCATTCGTCCAGTATTCGTTGCTTTCAGAGAATGAAAACAAACGAAACCTTTCCATGTGTTCAAGAGCAAAAACAATACAAAACCAAACGAGAACATCTTTTTTGTTGTTTTGGTTTTTCTTTTACTCACTACAAAGTTATTTTTACGATTTGTAGACTGTAAACGTTACTAAAGATTTGATATTTTGGCAAAGAAAAATATAAAAAAAATGAACTCTGAAAATTTGTTACGTTAATTCTTTGTTAATAAAACTTATTCAATCAGCATTGAAACCATTCACACCAATCGTTAAGTATTCGTTGCTTTTGAGAGTATTCGTTTACATTTGTAGAAGACATGCAATGCATGCATCATTTTTCGTTACACTCCGTTTTTGTGAATAATGTCATGTATTGCTTTACGGAATTGATTTATATTGTCAACATGAGGTTCGTTTTTTCTGATTGTATTCAAAATCAAAAATTAACCAATCAAACCGTTCTCTGGTGGCTACTACACCTGAAGAAAGGTGTTTAGTGTGAAATGGGGTTTGAGTCCAAAATTGACAAAATGGCTATACATTGCAATAGTACGGCCCATTCTTGTATATGGATCTCTTGTTTGGTGGACCGCTACTAGTAAGAGATACGTGGTGGATCAACTTTACAGGATACAAAGATCTGCTTCCATTGGCATTGCAGGTGCATTACGTACTGGTCCATCAGAAGCTCTGAACACTATACTGCACCTAACACCCATAGACCTACATTCATTTGAATCATCAGTTAATAGTGCGATAAGATTATCTGTAACAGAAAGCTGGTGATCAAGAACATATGAGCACGCGAGGATATTAAGTTTAATACTACCGCAAGCCAATCAATCTACCGACTATATGATTCCCCAGATGAACTTCAGGAATACTTTTAAAGTCCTATTCCCCACCAGGAGCGAATGCAGAAGGGGAAATCTTCTTAAAAAATATGGAATTAAAATATACACTGACGGCTCAAAGATGAACTGTGGTGTCGGCTCTGGTGTTTTCCCCGACGACCTTGGAATTAGACACTCATATAGACTCCCTGAGTCTATATGATTCTATATGAGCGTATTCCAGGCGGAAATACTAGCGGTCAGAGAAGCATGTAAACTTATTCGCGATAGAAATATTCAAGGGAATATTGGTTTATTTGTTGAAAGCCAAGCGGCAATTCTATCGCTCAAATCACCCAAAACTACCTCTATTCTAGTCAGAGGAACTGTCTGTATAAAGAGGAACTGCTAGGACTAAATCGTCTGTATGACATTACTATAGTCTGGGTTCCTGCGCATAGGGATTACTATGGTAATGAACAGGCAGACGAATTAGCCCGGGCAGGCTCTGCTAAGCAGAATCCGAAAACACTATCTTGAAAAGGCGAAAACTCATTAGCTACAAACGCAAAGACATCTCGAGACTTACAGCATTGTTTACAGGTCACTGTACCATCGGAAAATATGCAAGCAGACTTTGTCTCCCCTACAATGAATACTGTCGCAGTTGTGGCAATCGCAAAAATGAGGAGACAGTGCATCATCTTCTATGCGAATGCCCAGCCTTGAATGCAATCAGACATAAATTTCTGGGAAGGTACCAATTAGACTACCTCTGTGGTATATCTGACACTAAACTCAGTGACATAATTAAATATCTCTATGCCATAATTAAATATCTCTATGACCACAACCAATTTCAATAGACTTCGTCCTTGTAATATAAAAGTCCCGCACGACAAATTTCATTGAATTATTTCAAAATTGCAACCTGTGCTTTGTACACAAGGTTTACATGGACAGTCCGCCAGTCAGATGGATGGACGTTAGATCGTTTAAAAAGTGATTCTGAGTCGATTGGTATACGTTAAGGTGGGTGTTGGATAATTTTTTCTATGTGTTATAAATATTAGCAAAAACGCATAATTCGCCATTTTGGATAATTAATTGTATAATTAAGAGTGTGACTAAGGCAAGATGCTATATTCGGCTATGAAGAATCTTTAATACTTTTCACTAATCACATAGTATTTTTAACATTTTTTTATTTACAAATAAGAAGCTCTATGAAAAATAACGCTTTAAATTTTTAAATAGCGTGATTCCACTTCTGTAAAAGATATTGACTGCAATCGTTTTCTATATAATAAAGAATTATTATTAAAAAAAAAAAAACTATTTTTTGGAGGAACTATAAATACTTAATCTGTAATAAAATCTTTGTTTGTTAAGACGCATTAACAAATTTATTTTTGTTTAAAATGATAAAGTGTAAAAAAATGCTAACATTTTTTTAAAGATAATTCCACAATATATAAAAAAAAAAATACTCCAAAAATCCCAAAAATCTCTTTTTTGTCTATAAAGTCCACATTTTCTCGATGTCTCAAAGATTATGATTGAAAACTCTTAAAAGCACTTTATAGATTCCTAAACTGTAATCTGTTTGTAGATTCATGCTTTGGAATTTTAAATAATATAGAGTCAAATCAAAACTTTCACATAAAATAGGGCAAATTCAGGAAGGTGTATACTTAGGCAGCATGGGTTTTGAATAAAAAATAGTTTAGATGTTTTTCGGCCAAAAAAAAAAAAAACATAAAAATTCTTAATTTATATAACTTAATTTGGACTCGTTAAAGAAATCAACTTTAAATTTTCTTTATTCAATTGATAATTAAGTTAATTAGTTAAAGAAAAACTTATAAAATCGGTCAGAAATGCTAGGACTGTGGCACGGGTGTCCAGAAATGTGAAGCCAAAAATATGTGTACTGTAGCAGGTTGCAAGTCAACCTGAGGCTCCCAAAAAATAACACAATAAAAGAACACAAGTTTATATAGGGTGACAAATGTCAATTAAAACAAATACTTTCCTTTTATTTTCGATGTATGAGAGTTCACAAAAAATACAATATTTTATTTATAAATTAACAAATTATTATTTTATTAACAAAACTATTTAAAATTCAATGCAAAATTCAACTTCTTTCTACGAACGATAATCAACGAGCTATCAACGATTTTATATATTTGCCGCCAACAACAATCAAACTTCAAAGTTGTCGTTTGAAACTTGACATAAGTCAAATATATTTCAAAAATAGCGCCCTCTGGTTGTCAATGCAGGTATCACATATAATGATAATACAGCCACCAGATCGAGCAAAAGATGGTAGTGCCGGCAACCTCTATTCAAACTTGAACAGCTAGGATGTACTTATATTAAAATAACTGGACCAAAAACGTGCAAAATTAAGATTGTTAAAATTTCAAATGCAAATAACTAAAAAAATTTTTTACAGGCTCTGACAAAGGCTTTAAGAAGATATACAAATTGGCAAAAAATTAAAAATTATCAGAGGTACCCTAACTTTAGCCCCATATAGCTCCGCTCCTAAGGAGTATGTGGGATCCTCCTTCCAAAATTAAAATTGTATACTCCTCTACTACGCACTTGTAGAATTTTATGTAAATCCAATCAACCGGTTAGAAGTTAAAGATTTATTTCTAAAAATTATCGACTCTGACGCATTGTACACTGTACAGTGGGCCAGACTAAATTGTAGGTATTTTCATTTAATTGTGAATAAATTCGAAATTCGTGCATCAATTTTAATAATATGTACATTGCTTCTTTCATTTGCAGCACTATCAGCTTTATGATCAAGGAAGGGTTTCATTTCTCTAAAGAAATTTTCTTCAAGTTTGCATTAAAAATTGCTTTTTTCCGATACTAGTTTCTGAATAACTGCGAAACTTTTGGTCAGATAAAAAGAAATATTGTTAAGATGACTTAAGGATAATTTTCGTCTGCATGATTTGAGGTTTCAATTATCTAAATCAGACAACCTGTTATTGTAAAATACATTTTTGTATTCGCCTAATTAAAGAGAAGATTAAAGAGAAGATATTAGACATGCTCATAAAAAATCACGACCATATGGGAAAAAACAGAAAATAGTTTTGTATTAAATAAATCAAATTCCATCGAACTACATATTTTTGACTATTGATGTTGGACATCTCTGTTGTCTAAACCCATCAGACTCATCCTCAATAAACAATACAAGAACAACAAACAAACAAACTAACAAACCAACATGGTGTTTTACAATAACCGTGAATGTTATGATGACTATAATGTTGAATGACAATGACTGTGTGATGATGTTGAAACGTTAACAATGATGTGGTATTGTTCACTTATTACAGTATGTATACGGCATAAATTATTATACTATCCCATCTTCAAGAATGGTAAATAAAGATATATGTATGTATGAATATAAGTTTTTCATTCTGTTTATAAGACTTAAAAATATTTATCTTATATTTTTTAAACTTTTTAATATTTTGAGTTGCTATAACTATCCGTTTGTCTGTAAAAAAAAAAAACTAATTAAGAAAAATCAACTAAGAATGTTTTATACTGTCCCAAGTAATTCGGTATTTAACATCAGCTAAATCGCTTTAGTATAAAAAAAGAGCTATGAACCATAATTTGGGACAATTCTTTTATATGTGTGCACAACAGCAGCTTCAGCTGCAGATACTGAAATACTTAACACCAGAATTATGTTGGTTTGTATATATACGTCTTTATACCCACCATCCAAAAAATGGGGGGTATATTAGGTTTGTCGTTCCTTGTGTAACAAGTCAAAAAATTCATTTAAGACCCTACAAAGTATATATATTTTGGGTCCTGGTAAGATTCTGAGTTGATCTAGCTATGCCCGTCCGTCGGTCTGTTGAAAGCAGTATAGAGTTTGGAGGGTGCCACCTAGGGGCACGAAATTTAGCTCAAATATATATTTTATATATGGTTTAATATTGAAAATAGGCACAATCGGTTAATAAAAAAAAGGTATGGGCCAAATACAATAATACTAGAAAAACAGGGTGTCCGTTGTAACTTCAGTTCATATTTTGCTGCTGATATCACTTGAACAAAAACATGTACGACTACGAAATTTTGTACAGATGATTAGAGGATCGATCGATAGCTCGGAAACCAAAAATTTGACTACTTTACCATCCACCTCCCATTAAAGTTGAATCATCAACGAAAATTTGTACAAATAGTTCATTTACCAATATAAACCTAAAAACAAAAATTTCCAGATAGATTCGGTCAAGCCCTATATAACATTATCACTTAAGACTGATGCTGTAACTATACAACTATTTATTTAAGAGTGTATTAGTGTTAGTCCTGTATTTGTTTATGTGTGCAAAATATTATGAAATAGTAAACATAAAAAATTTTCTCTATATTGCAATGAGGACAAAAGTAGTAGAAAAATATTTAGTTGTTGTTCTTTTCTTTTTTCGATGACATTTCACAAACGTGTAATTTATGTTTGGTAAAATGCATGTTCTATGTATTTAAATATTTTATGACAATAGTGTGAATCAGCTAAAATAATAAAAAAAAAAAAAATGGAAGCAAAATGACAACATTTCAAGGTCAGTCACGTTCGTAGATATTAATGCATCATTCGTAGAACTTTTTACACAAGTTTTTAATATCAATTAATTGAATAATTTAAACGAAGGTAAAAACTATTATAGGCGCAAATTAAAAAAAAAAAAATAGCATTGAAATATTGAATGTTTAAATGGACGCCTCAATGGTTTTTCAATAATTTAGTTTCTTAATTGTCTTGTCCTTCCCAATATCATGTGGGCCTTTTTTTCTTCACGGATCAGGTTTCCTATCAATGGTTAAATTCTCCTGATAATGCTCAATAACATTAGAAACAGTTTGACAACAGACCCAATTCTTTGGCCAATTTTTTGTATGACCAATATGAACTTTTTTGAAATTTGTTATTAACCTAGGACTTCTTTTTATACCCACCATCAAATATATGGGTGGTATATTGATTTTGTCATTCCGTGTGTAACATGTTGAAGGAATCATTTAAGACCCCACAAAGTATATATTTTCTGGGTCCTGGTTAGATTCTGAGTAGATCTAGCTATGTCCGTCCGTCTGTTGAAAGCAGGATAGGGCTTGAACAGGACAACGTATGGGAACGAAATTTGGCACAAATATTTGCCTTATATAAGGTTTGTGTGGGATTGAAAATGAGCAAAATCGGTCAATAAAAAAAGTTATGGGCTAAAAAATAGAAACACAGAGTGTCCGTTTCATACTTTTCTGCTGATATCTCTTAAACAAACGCATGTACGACAACGAAATTTTGTATGAATAGTTTGGAGGTCGATATAAACTCGGAAACACTTTACCGCCCACCTCCCATATAAGGTGAAATTGTGTTCAAATAGTTCAACGACCAATGTAAACTCGGAAACAAAAAATAGGCGTGGTCCACCCACTTTACCGCCTACCTCCCATATAACGTAAAATTTTAAAAAATTAATGATGGATATATAGATACTAGGCAACCAGTCACTACTTAAACATTTTTTTACTTGTAAATTACATTGAAACCCTAAAATTTTTTCTTAAGAATATCATTAAATTTATATTAATTTATTTCAGCGAATACCGTGCATTTGCTATTTTAATTTTAAGTAAACAGAAGAGCCAGGCGTGGTCTATTTCCACCATCTTACTAGTTAATACATATATTTTTGTTACTTCTTTTGTTAATCATTGTTATATGTATGTATATCCTTTGTAACTTGTTAATTACATTTTTCTATTATTTATTACATGTCTCAGTGGTTTTAATGTCATTACTTTTAATTTTTATTTCTCGTTTGTTTTAATTTCTACGAATTTTTCTTCAATTCGTTGCTTGAATTTATAAATAAATTCACAATCTCCTCTGATAATTACTTGTACATTATGCAAAAACTTAATTAAAAATAATGATTATAAGTAGATTTTATCTACTTAGACATTATTGTAAGCAACATTATACTGTTACATTAAGTGGACACTTATAGGATAAATGAAAAAAAAAACTCGTTACACCTGAAAAACTACATATAAAAACTAATTCAAGTGAAACGAATAAATAATGTGCGTGTACGATGATAGAACATATTAAATGAATATTATTAGATCGTAATATTTATTTAAAGTTATATTAAGGTGGTAAAATATTTCAGAATTAATTTCCAATTGTGTATCGATACTGGTATTAAATTTAATGTATATTTCTATAATCCATATGTACGTATACATTTTATTATGGGATATTTGCACTTTAAGGTGAATATGGTAGTTATGGACCCATACTCATAAAATTTTGTATTGTAGTTTCTACTTCTATAAAAACGTGTTTGTGACAAATATTAACTTTTTAATTATTTATACGTTAAAATGATTTTTAAAAGATGGGATATTATGGACTGACCTTTATGAAATTCCATACACAGATTTATATATACCCCCACGATTTTCTATGACCAAGGAAAAATTTTAAGAATTCTTTAGCACGCTAGGAGATCGGTTTCTGGCATGTGGTGACTATAATGCTAAGCACACATACTGGGGTTCCAGGTTAATGAATCCCAGAGGTAGACAGCTATACAAAGATTTCGTGTCCCCAGGACAACCAACGTACTGGCCTGCTTATCCTAGAAAAATTCCTGATCTTATAGATTTCGCCATGTTGTCTTAAAGATAAGAGAAAAAATCAATTTTTTATAAATACTCTGTCCAAAATTGAGTGCTAAAACCAGGCGGATCAGATAAATGGTTTGTGTTGCGAAAACGCATCAATGGTTATTTCGGCGATATTTTCAGATCTGCTTTTCGAAAATATGTTTTTATGTTATGGATGTATTCCAAAGGTAAATAACTTTAAATTTGAGCTAAAAATGGTACTATTTCTTAAATTTTCGAAGCACTATATTTCGGATTAAAAAATATATAAGTGTCCAAATCTTTTTAATTTGTTATAACAATCACAAAAACAAACTTCATGCCAAATTTTGTAAAGTTATCTTAATGGAATCGGGTAGTGGTCGGAAATAGGTTAAATATACATTTTCTACAATTAAATTTTAATAATTGTAACTGTAACAAAACTAAAAATACAGATTCTTTACAAAGACATACAAGGTCCAAGCTTAAAACTTAAACTCGTCAATACCTACACTATTACTATGTGGTAGTTAAAATTGAAATTCCATATTTATTTCCATTTCATAATTAATTCCAATCATTGAAAATTTTAGAAACTTGAAAATTTTTTGCTTTAAGAAAAAACCTTTTCTTATAATTTTTTCTAATATGCATATTGTTAAATTATAATCTAATAAAATTATTATTACACTAGTTAACAACGTTATCAAATCTTAAAGAAACTTTAACGAAATAAATTACTACGATTCATTACAAAATAATTTATACCAATCAAACTGCAAACAAATCTTAAAAAAAAAAAATTGGGTTTTTTTTGATAAGAACTCTAATATTTTAATTCATTTTCGGTAAAATACTTATGATATATGCAAGAGATTACAGATTCTTGTTTCTCTCTAGCCTTTAGATTTCTTATAGAATAAAATTTTAGTTTTCGCTAAAAAAAAAACTGATTTTTTTTTCTTTTTCTGGGGAGATAAGATATAGTGAAAACTAATTTTCGTTCATTTGGCTCTGCCAAAATTCTTATAAAATTAATTTTTTTTTTACTAAATGAAAACTATACACAGAGAAAATGATTACGGTATTTTTTGTCAATTAACATAGTTGTTTCATTTTGCATCGAAATTTAATAAATTTATTCAAGCAAAAATAAAATAAGAATTAAATTTAACTATACTTTTATATAATACTAGCTAATACCCGGTGTGCTTCGCCACCTCCCAATAGATAGATGTTTCCCGTGAAAAATTTGAAAATTCAAGCTCTAATAGTTTCCCATAAAAATTTTTTTAATTTTTGTATTTAATTTTTATGGGAGGGACCATACCCACATAATCCGCTAATTTATTAGACAAATGTTTTCATGGATGTCAAAATTCTTTGTGCAAAATTTGAGCATTCCAACTCCAATAGTTTCCCAGATATACGAAGTTTTGCATTTAATTCATATGGGAGGTACCATGCCCCCTATTTCTAGTCCGCCCATATTTTTCTTAAATACTAATATTGATACCAAAATGGCTCCGACAAATTTTTATATTTTCTGTTATATTTTCTCAGATATGATAATTTAATATTTTCTTTATATAGGAGGTGCCACGCCAACTATTGCTAGTGTACCAATTTTTGTCCAAAATATTCATATTGAAGCTAATGCTAGTCGTACAAAATTTGAGCTCCTAACTTTTATAGTTTCCCAGATATAAAAATTTTGGTATTAACTTTATATGAGAGATGACACGCCCACTATTTCTTTTCAGCCCATTTTTGCACAAAATGTTCACATTGACACTTAAGTTTATTGTACAAAATTTGGGCATTTGGTATTGGCAAGCAATATTAGGTGTGTGATGAGCCACACCCCCTATTGCTGGTTCGCCTATTTTTTTCCAGAATATTCATATAGGTGTCAAAATTGTTTGTGCCAAATTTGAGGACTCTAGTATTACCAATTTTCGAGATATACTACTTTTAATAGTTATTTAGTAAGTGAGCGTGGCACCTCGCCCACATGGAATTTCAAAATAAAAAGTAGACAATTTTTCCTTCCAGGCATATAGGAATACACTGTGAAAATTTCAAGAAAATCGGTTTAGCCGTTTAGGCGGCTATAGACTTCAAACAAACATACATATATTAATTTTTATATATATAGAACATACATTTTTAATTCATCCAATCAACTACTTGATTGATGTAATTAATTTATTAATTAGGATTTCTTTTCCGTTTTGTATTTTTTACAGTTTTTATTAATTGATATAATAGATATATAATTTTCATATATATTTGTTAATTGGTGACTTTTTTCTGTGTACTTTCATTTAAAATGATATATTCTTACTTTTAGAAAGATAATCGACTTTTTGTAAGAAAGGCATCACAGATTTTCCTCTTTTTTCACTTTTTACAGATCATTTGCCTAATAATTTGTTAAAATATCTTATATACAATACAAAATCTTTTTTAGAACAAGTTCATACCACTACACTATTATGGACGCCAGAAATTAATAAGTAAATTAGAAAAACACCACTTTCCGAATCATTTTTCCTATATAAAAACTAATGAAGACACTGTCTTAGTGGTGGAGGGTATATAAGATTCGACATGGCGGAATATAGCATTCTCGCTTGTTTTGTTTTGATTATTATATGTTTAACTTTGACTTTTGAACTTTTGATATAAAAGACCTTATAAACATTGTTATAAAGCGAATATTTTTGTCTTAATATGAAATTAAAATTAGATATCTACCACGTATAGTTCTACAAATAACAAGAACGCCTTTGTAAAATTATTAGTTTTTTTTTTCGTTTTTTAAACCGTCTTATTTTTTGACCGAAAAGGGACATGAGTCTAAAATTTTATAATTTGAGAAACAATTCCAATTGAAAATATCTGTAATGAATTTCATATTATTATTATAATTTTTTTTTGCTGTCCATTTAGACATGGAATTATTATATAATCACCCATGGTGGTGTTTTAGACAACTTAATTATTTAGAAGGTTATACGTATTTTAAACAAATTAAAACCCATTTCTATGATTTTGGGATTTTTCTCTTTTAGATATTCTCGTCCTAGATAATAAAGTTTTACCAAACGCTCATCCCTGTATAGTTACATGGTGACTTTTCTTTATTATCTAACAAATTGAAAACAATATCCTTCCTGTTGAAAACCTTATATATTCGGGCTTATTTCATACAAAAATATTATTATTGCATTAAAAACCCCAGCCAAAAACTTTACTTTCCTGGTTATTGAAGGGGAATTGTAGCCAAACCTGTATAAAGTTAATTTATAAGACTGCACATAGGGGCAAAGTTATACCAAACGTGACATTAAATAAACCGCGGTATTTTAACATAAGTGATTGGTATCGTTGAAAAGATAATTTTTTCTAGAGTTTGAATATATTTTAATATTATAACCCACCGAACAATATTAATGAAAAAATAATGAAAATATTCATAAATGTTTTTTTTTATTTTCTTAATTTTGTTCTTTGGCGGATATGAAAATTTTAAATACTATTTTATTATTCAATAACACAAGTCAACATTAAAAAAATATCTTTAAATCATGTAGCAGATATTGTAGGTATATTCATCAAAATTACCAGGAACATTTCGGTTTATCTCCATCACCTCACATTTTTAACCCATTGAGGACCAAAGAAAATATGCTTTTCTTGGAAACAAAAATAAACTACTTATTTTTTGTATGAATAACTACTTACTTTTGTTGTAGTTGTCCACGAATTCATGTAGTTATTTTTAGACTCTAGGGATACTCAAAAATATGTACCTAAACGAAAATAAAAAAACAACGAACAAATTTTTCCGTCAGCCAGATTTGAATTTGGGACCATATTAACTATTCACTTTTAATGACAAAAAATTCTTAGTGGCACAAGCTTGTTTTAGCATAAAATATATTTTTAGACATTAAAAAAAAAAAAAAAACTAATATCATCAGAATGTGTTTGGACCAGTAACCTTCTGGTTGCTAATCCTGCGCTCTAGCCAACTGATCCATGTGATTGTAACTTACTCTGCTTTTATACTATTGAGTACTTATTTATATAATGTAGAGAAGGCAAATAATAATGACGTCTCATTACCAAGAAAGTACTTGTCATTACCGAAAACCAAAAAGTTTTTGCTGGAACATGACAGTTTTATTAGTTTTGTTTTATACTTTCTTGATATTTTTGTGTAAACTACATATTTAGTAGAATATCAATATGTGTAAATATACATATACAAATACAAACTCATACAAAATAGAGGTGTAACATTAAAGAGGAGTTTGTCAGAGCACTTTTTTCAGTCATGTTTTTAAATTTGATTAGTACAGAAATAAGCTATAAATAAAAAATAAAATTCCCTTTTTTATACAACCCTGCAATTTTTATCTGTATTCATATGTTTATAAAGAAAGTATCTCAAATATAGATACCTCAATTCAATTCAGTATATAACTATATTTTTTTATAACGCTGTCTATTCCTATATTTCTTTTTCTGTTGTATTTCTATTTCTCTCCCACTTGCATAAGTTTTTCTTTTATTTCAACTAAATATTTCCATATAATATTTATGCTTATATATTATATATAAAAAAAATATGTTTCATGTTTTCCGTTCATTTTCTTCAGAGATATCTTTTATTTTTTTTCTTTTACGGTATACAGTCGGCGAGAGAAAATATTATTTTTAATACATACAATTATTTTAAACAGACTTTTTGACAGGAAAACTATTTTGATCAGTTCTAATATTTTAATATATCTTTTTTTTCCCCGACCAGGAAACATTTTTTATAGTTTTCATTTCTAGCATTTTTTTTCAAATAACATAACCTTTTTTGTCATTCCTTATATTATTTGAAACATATCAACATTTTCAATGAGCAAAAATGTAATATTGTTCTATTGCATGTCACACGAGCAATTTAAATATTGTAAAACAATACATTGAAATTCTAACTGATGCAACAAACATTTAAAGACTGTTACAAATGTTGGAGTTTTTTTTTTTTTTTTTTTGATAAGAAAGTGATCCTTATCCCACATCTACTGGTCCGCTTTAGATAATTGTTGATAGTATTGTGAAATAAACATAGCTAGAAATTTTTAGAATAAAATTTAACCAGAATAATTTTATTCGAAAAATTTAAATTTAAATATATGAGAATATAAATTTAAATATATGAAAATTTATAATGAAGGAAATAAAAAAAAAAAAAAGATTCGGCTGTGCCGAATCGTTAATACCATTCACCATCTTACCCACAAATAATAAAATTTTCGCCTTAACGTATGCTCTCATACTTTCACATTTATAAATCTAAATTCTTTTCCAGACTACGAAAATTTTAATACAAAAAAAAAAAAAAAAATAATAATAATAAGAAAATAAAAATTATGATTATGATTTTTAATATTTGACATGATTCCACAAGTATTTAATTATTCTTATAGACGAAGAAGTTATTTATTTTTAGCATTTTTTATTTATTATTTTGAACTTAACTTTGTTATTCATTCTGCTTTTTTACTAAAACCGCTTTTATTAGTTTACTGCTGGTGGCTGTTCTTAATTGCCATGAAAATTATGTGATGTACTTAAGATAAAATATCATATTATTTAAATCAAAAGGGTAATTACTAATATTAGAAATCATTTCTTTTTTATCAATCACATACACATTTGTGTTTATTTACTGGCTGAACTTCTGTAGTTTATGACATAATTAGTATTAGAATGAAGAGTAAAATATCAATCAGAAATTGCAGTTGAAATTTGGAAAAAGAAGTCAAATGAAATGAATGCTGATGAGGTGTATTGCGTCATAGAAAATATATTTTAAGTTCTGCTGGTATCCAATTATAATCAAAAACCTCTATATAGAATTATAACTACTTTTAAGTTCACCAATAAAAATAAAAGTCGAGGACATTGTTTAAGAAAATTTTCACTCTCAAACATTCACTAAATCTTTCTTGTAGATCAACTTTCATTTTCTTAAAAATTAAACTTAATTAAAGTTTCATGTTTCTTTGACAAATTTGTGTTAATAATATATTTTACAATATTCACATATTAATACATATTACGAAGACAAGATGATTCTGTTGTCTCTTTTTATTTGCCTTTATGCAAAAAATAAAAAACGTTCTTGCATTTATTTTAATAAACAGAAGTTCTGAAGCGATAACTTTTTGTAGCAAAATTTGACAAATTATAAATACTCATGAACATGAGCATGAAAAAAGTTTTTAGTTTTTAACTAAAAAAGACGTGCTGCTATATTTAAGACAACAATATTTCAAAGGTAAATAAATCACTCACGTAATTATATATACACATATACATACCCAACACATATATGAAAATGCACTCACACACTTGCATTTAAAGAAAAAAAAGTTTTGAACAATAAAACTATTTTTTTTTTTTTTACTTTTTCTCATGTTGAAGAATGAACGATATGTATGATAATCAAAATGAAATTTTAATAAGACGTTTAATATAACAAAAGCTAAACTTTTTTAATAAAACAATTTAGTATAAAATTTTAAAAAAGTTATTCAAAAATATTAGTATAATAATTGGTGCTGAAATATGAAGTAAAATTTAAATGAAATCTATTAATACATGAGCTACAAATAACAGAGTAAATAAAGTAAATACCAAGATTATACTGCTCACAAAAAAAAAAAATGGTATTTATAGTCAAACTTAAACCATAATTACTGAAAAATAATCTTTAATGCAGAAGGGTAATCAAATTCCCTTCATAAACTTTATCCAATTTTAAAAAAGTTAAAAAGTTATAGACAACTATCTTATACTCGTGAGCTCCACTGCCCCTTTAATGCGATAACTAATATATACTCGACCTATCCGCCCTAATAAAAAAAATTTAAAGGAAATTATTTATAAAAATGTAAGGGCTATCACTCTCCCTAGACTATTTTCATTTTTATGTAAATTGAACATAATAATACATCCACAAAATCTTAGGACTTTATCTATACTAGTTCTGAAGATATATGTTAATTAATATTTACTTTGTATGGGGGTATTCCTTCCCCCTGCTCCTATCGAAAAAATAAAGTAGCCTTTTTTAATAAAAAAAACGAGAAAGATATAGTCGGACAAGCACGACAATTTAATACCCTACATCAATACATTTATATATTAAAATAAATATCATTTATGTGCGATTTTTGCGTGTTAAAGTAATTTTTGAATATGGGCCTTATATAGGACCTATTGTGGACCGATCTTCAAAAAATTTTGCACTCCGATTTATCTTTGTATAGAACTTAGTCCAAATTTTATTGAAACAGTGGCATAAATAAGGCATTTGTTATCGTTCGAACCCTATTCCGTAGTATATGTATGAGTATTTGTATGGGAACGAGGTGAAATAATTCACCGATTATGACCAATTTCAATAGCGTTCGTCATTGTGTCAAAATAAACATATGTGCAAAGTTCATAAAATTATCTTTAAAATTGCAACCTGTACTTTGTGCACTAGGTTTATATGGATAGACAACCATTCAGCTGACCAGGTAGAAAATGGTGATTCATTAAGGGAAAGGTGATTTAAATATTTTAATGATAACATTTAATTTTTTATTGATTATTAGTTTAAAAAAATTGAGAATTGTAAGTTTTTTTTCCAGCTGAACGGTAATGTCTGTCCGTCCCTCTATATATAACAGCTAAATGGGTCGAAAATGCCATTTAATTCAGAGAAAGGTGATATCAAAATTCGAATTCTTTCATTTGGTTTTCATATTAATTGAGAAGTGGAAAAAAATATCTTTTGTATTTTAAGATTGTTTTGAAAGAATTCTAGTGTTCGTCCACCTGTCCGTCTGTTTGTTAATTTTTGCAAACTTTCCAATACAAATTTTCTCAAAATTTTCTTTGTTCGATAAATAACACTGGTCGACAAAAAAAAAAATCATCCACCATAAACGAATAGTTGGACTTGATGTATTTTGATGTTCTAAACACAAATCTGCTTTCAGTTTTTTTCCATCAGGTCTGGATTTTTTTTTATGGGCATGTCTAATATTTCACCCATAGTAACGCCATTACTCTAGTATATTTCCTCATAACTCAAGAACGGTGTATACGATAGCCATAAATAATACACCAAAAGATGCATACTAAAAATATCTTCCAAACTCCTTTTTTGTTGTGCTCAATAGTTTCGGAGTTATTTTGAAATAAGTGTCCGAAAAAAACTTTTTTTTTTTATTAATAGAATTTCTTTTAATAAATGAAAAATGAAAAAATGTTTCATTTTATATCTTTATCTTAAAGCTGGTAATGCTGCAAATAAAATAAGGTATGTATCTTAAAAATTGATGCATTAGTCTTGATTTTATTCACAGCTAAGTAAAAATACCCATGTTACATACAACTGGGAAGAAATAAAGTGGTGGGCAAACAACTTTTCTTTATTTTTTATTTTTACTTGTAACAAAAAAAAAAAAAAAAAAAAAATAAAGAGGACTAGGTGGATTTTGACGTGATAAATAAGAATCTGCTTTCACTTTTTTTCTATAACGTACTGATTTTTTTTATGGGCATGACTAATATCATCACCTTATTCAGCGGTTACACTATAAAATTCAAGAATGGTTTGTCAAATTTAGACTATAACTTAAGAACCGTTTACACGATTTTGATAAATGATACACCAAAAGATGCATACAAACTATTTTTTATTCGCTCAAGAATTTTAGAATTATAGATTAAAATGTTCACCATTAAAAAAAATTAATTTTTTCGCTACTTATTACCTAATAACTACGGAAATATTAACTCAACATAAAATAATGTAAATTCAGCTTTAAGACAATTTAAGTCGCTATATATTGGAGTTAAATTTAATAGGCCAAACCGTTCTCGAGTTATACAATTGTGACTGCCTAAATGTAGGGTCATAGTAGGCATGACCAAAAAAAAATCGATAAGTGATAGAAAAAAAGTAAAAGCTGATTCACACGATAAATTCCATCTAATCCACCTTTATTTTTTTTACTTAAGACGAAAATTTTTTTTTGTTTTGCCCACTAATGTATTTCCACTTAACTGTAGATATGCATGGGAATCCTAACTTAACTGTGAATGCAATCATGATTTGTGCTTGAATTTTTATGATACGTGGCATTATTTACTCTTAATTTTACCAGCTTTGAGATAAAGATGATGAACCGAAACATTTTTGATGTTTTCACTTTTAAAAAGAAGTTTTATTAAAAAAATAAATCTTGAATTTAGCATGAACAATTTTTTCGGACACTTATTTCAAAATATCTCCAAAACTATTCAGCGGATATTTAGGACGCAATATTAGACACGCCCATAAAAAATCTCGACCTGATGGGAAAAAGTTGAAAGCAGATTCGAGTTTAGCATATGGAATTCCATCTAGTTCTATTTATTTATTTTTTTTTTTGAAGGAGCATGAAAAAAATTGTTTGTCGACCAGTGTAATTTGGCTTTTTAACCAAAAATCGGTTGAAAGTATTTGGCTATATAAGGAAAAATCATAACCAAGATCTTGTAATATTAAGATTTTTGAAATTTCAAATGTATATAACTCGAAAAATATATACGGTAAGTAGTACATGGAAGCATGTTTTCTGAAGGATTTATCATGGACTTTATTATGATATAAAAATCTTGGAAATCGAGTAAGGAAAAAAATTCGCTAGTGGTTAAAGATTTTCCATGACACTAGTACCCTATTTTGAACACCCATAGTTCCGCCCCTGATGCTTATATGGGATCCTGTTTCTAAATTCAAAATATTACTATTCTGCTATGCCTATGTGAAATTCCATGTAAATCCAACCGGCGGATTAGAAGTTACAGATTTATTTCGATTTGCCCCACTGTTTAATGTTTGATAAAGCAAAGCAAATGTCTGCACTTAAGCTGTTTTTTTATATTTTTTTTCATAATATTAAAGTGGACAATATTTACTATTTTTCAGATAATTTTCAGAACAAACATCTTGTAACATTTTAAGTTGCATTCCATGAAATTTTAAAATTAGTGTATTTTGGGACAATTTTCAAAAAAATAACAAAAATATTAGGACAAAATATAGTTTACAAATACTTGAAGAAAAGTACACCTAAATATCTGAAGTTCATAGTTTTATTTTAAGTTTTTACTTTAAAAGACTTTTTATTTAAAATAAATACACTGAAAGCTTATGAGAATTTATTTTTTTATTATTTTTCAAAAATGTAAAAAATTCTTAATTTTGAAAGCTCCCCAGGAAAAATTTTAATCATGTTCTAAAATCATTACTTCTAGAACTGGTAAAGTCAGAACCACTTCAGATTCTTTAATAACATCCTCAGAATTAGTGGTATCACAACCAATTCTGACACTAATGGAGTAGAACTTTATTATGATTCTAAATTCGTTTTAAGGAATGTTTTAAAGAACTAGTGCTTAAGAAATAATTCTGTATGACTTCTACATCACTTCTGAGAACAAATTACTGTCTTTCGAATGACTTCCTAGAACTGTTTGAAATACTTGTAAAAAAAATTTTAAAAAAGATTATTTACAAAATTAAATTGATTTCAAAAGTGGCTTTTAGGAAATATCCCATTAGAATAACAAAAAAAAAAAAAAAAAAAAAACAGATTCTGAAACCGTTCCCTAACGCTTCTATGGAACTAGTTCCGAATATGACAATTTCGAACAAAAATCACTGATTAAAGAACTAGTTCTAGAACCGTCCCATAGAATGTGTACTGGCTAGCTAACACTTCCACAGAACTAGTTCTGGAGGTGACAATTTTAAACAAAAATCATTGGTCGTAACGCCAAAGTAGAACAAGTACAGGCTATTTTCATGTGTTCTGGAACTATTTGTAGAACTAATACAAATTTTCCTGGGTCCTTATGAGCAAACAACACAACCTAGCTTAAAGATTTTAGTTGATATTGATACATAATTTTTTCTATTTTTATTCGATACCCAACTTTATTACAAAGAATTAAATTTTAAAATTCAATTAAGCGCCACTTTTGACACATTTTATCCCAACGTGGGACGGATAGAAAGTGATTCTGAATCGATTGGTATATCTTAAGCTGGGTGTGGGATATTTTCTCAGTACTTTATAAACATCAGCACAAACGCATAATACCCCAACCACCTTTAGTGGTGTTGGTTATAAATATTGCATTTTGAACAACAGGAACGTTTTTGTAAATGAACGCATTTTACTTAATAAAGCTAAATATGTTTATTTTTTTTTTTTTATATATTACTATGCTATTTTTCTGTTTTTATATATTTAATTTTTTCCCGCGTTTAAAGTATTTTCTTTTGCTCGAGTAAAACATTTTGCTCTTTGCATAATTCTTTGCATAATAACAATAAACTTCCATGGAAGTTTGCATAATTAAAAGTGTTTTATTTGTGTTTCTATAGCAGTGGCTGTTGTCATAATTTACCTTCATGTTTTTTTGAATAGTTTTCATAATTTGGTTGCATTTAAATTTTACATATGTTAACAGTTTTTTGGTGGAATAAATTTCAGTGAGATAAAGTTGTTGAGAAATTTTGGTTTTAGTGGTAATGGTAAAATGGTCAAATGTTTTGCTCAACTGTTGGGTTAAAAATAAATGTTTTGAATACATATAAAGATTGTTTGTAATATAATTTAATATATATGTATATATATAGATACTTTTTCATTAAATTTAATGACATTTATTAGTCACAATTAATGACACCACTAAAATTGTAATCATGTAAGTATAATCGTTGTACTGAAAAGTGTATAAGGGAGTTTTGTGGTTGTGTCCATTTTGGATTTTTTCCCTTTTAAATTCTATTTTATTAGTGAGTCATAAATGCTTATTGATGTTACGCAGTAAATATTCAATTATTTTAATTGCAAATTATATACACAGTCATAATTATCTAAACAAATTTTGTTTTGTACGTGGGTGTTTATAGTTTTTATTTTTATTTTTTCAGTGGTCTTTATTTGTTTTGTTGTTATTATTGTAATTCGCATCTCAAAGGATCTGTTTTAGGTTTGTTATCATAAAAATTCTATCAACAATTAACTAATGGCTTACCTTTACACATATCTATACATAGAAGATGATAGATATTTACTTGTATATGTATTGACATATACTTCCATGTACATTAGGGTTATAACATTTTGCAATTTTTGCAATTGTCCAAAACCACAGCAAGGTCTTGTATAGCATGGAAAAGATTAAAGGAATACAATGAAAATTTTATATAGAAAATACATATCACAAAAATTTTAATTTCGTACCAATTTCATAAAGATATTTTTATACCCACCATCAAAAAGATGGGGGGTATATTGATTTTATCATTCCGTGTGTAACATGTCGAAGGAATCATTTAAGACCCCATAAAATATATATATTTTCTGGGTCCTGGTTAGATTCTGAGTCGATCTAGCTATGTCCGTCCGTCTGTCCGTCTATTGAAAGCAGGATAGTGCTCGAACCTAGGGGGACAAATAAGGTTTGTTTGTGATTGAAAATGGGCAAAATCGGTTATTAAACAAAAAAGAAAAACTAGAAACACAGGGCGTCCGTTGTATATTTTTCTGTTGATATGTCTTAAAAAAAGCATGTATGACAACGAAATTCTGTATTATTAGTTTGAGGGTAGATATAAACTTGGAAACCAAAAAATGGGAACTTTTCCGCCCACCTCCCATATAAGGTGAAAGTTCATCGAAATTTTGTTAAAATAGTTCAAGGACCAATGTAAACTTGGAAACAAAAAATGGGCGTGGTCCGCCCACTTTACTGCCCACATCCCATATAACGTAAAATTTGAAAAAGTTGATGGTGGGTATTTAGATTCGGCCGAGCCGAATATAATATTCGCGCTTGTTAAGATTGCGACATTTATTTTGTTCACCAGTGTTACCGTTTGGCGACTTTAGTCGCCAATTGCCACTTTTTCAAACACCTGGCCACTTTTTTGGCCCGTTTTTTAAATGGCGACTAAATGGCGACTTTTTAAGACAATACAGTGATATAAAAAACCGCGAGTATTTATAAATGATCTGAAACTGTTAGTAGCTAAAAATAATACAGTTTATAAACAGCTATTTATATCATCATATGCCGAATCTTTTTGGGCTGGATTGAAAAAATAAAAAAAAGATTCGATGAATATTTATATCCTAATTTATATTTTTACATTCCTCATAACAATCCCTCGGGAAATGTGTTTTTTTTTTTACTAAAATATCAATAATAAAAAAATAGTTTGTCTAACAGACTTAAGTCAATACTTGTGGTTCCATACGTTTCATCCTAAATTTGTTCGACAGGGATTTGAAAGACTGGAGTACAAGTGAAGAACTCGTTTGTTGTATGTTAACTATTTCAGTGAAAAAATCTTTAGTTTTGCAGAAATTGTCGTAAAATCATCATAAATTATTTTGTTATTAATAAACTTAATTTTGTAATTTTTCTTAAAACAAAATTTGTTTGTTTTTGTTGATATCGAATAAAAAAATTTTAAGGAGTTTTTTTTTTAGGTTTTAAAGCAGTTGGCCCCTTTTTTGGCGACTTTTTATTTTAAAATCCCGTTTTTTGGACACTTTTTTAAAATTCTCAACGGTAACGCTGTTGTTCACAAAGTTTACATGAACGGACAGCCAGACAGACGGACGGACATTGTTAAATCAAATCAAGAAGTGATTCTTAGTCGAACGATATACTTGAAGGTGGAAGTTTAAGGATCTTTTGTGCAAATTATAATCATAAATACGCATAATATCCCAATCAGCTATGGTGGTGTAGTGTGTAAAGATAAAAATAAAATAATAAAAAT
Source organism: Protophormia terraenovae (assembly GCA_951394005.1). Taxonomy (NCBI): domain Eukaryota; kingdom Metazoa; phylum Arthropoda; class Insecta; order Diptera; family Calliphoridae; genus Protophormia; species Protophormia terraenovae. The sequence goes on along the minus strand of OX596077.1, from coordinate 112,992,563 downwards.
AATACAAAAGCATTTTCCCAGCAAAAAACTATGAAGTTCTTCCAAATAAAGAACATTTTCACAACTTCAAAAGTGGAACAAAGTGCATATTTTAAACTTCTTCTTAATAATTACTTCCAAAAAAGTGAAAATAAATGGATTTTTAGCGGAAAAAATGGTAATAATTTCTAAGAAAATTAAAATTTTACAAATTTTAAAGCATTTTTATTATATTTTAATAAAGATAAAACAGAATTTTTGTTAAAAAATTTTATAAACATAGTTTTAAGGGAAGTAATTCAAAAGAAATGAAGAAGAAGTATAAAAGAAGAACATCCTACCAATGACAACCATGGGTTAAAAAAAGAACTTCTGCAGCTCTTTTTCACCACTAAGTACTTCTTTCCAATGACAACACAATGTTAAAATCATGACCTTTTCAGTTCTTTTTTTGCTGGGTTATAAAACGCGTTCGTTGCATTCTTTTGTTCATGTGCCTATAATGTGGAACTGTATAACCCTAATGTAGGTGCTTTTATAGACATTCAAGTCATTATTTTTTTTTTTTTTAACGCATATACTATATAATAAATATATATCCGAAAGGAAATGAGTTAATTGTATATGTATATGATACAATCCATTTGAATTATTATTAAATAGTCGTTGCAATTTATTATAAATTTATTTTAGTTACAAATTTTATATACGTAAAAATACTAAATGACATTGAAATATTTTATCTCTTGTATAGGTATTAATCCTTAAGAATTGTATATTCCATATAATTTGTTTATGGTATATGTCTTATAAGAACTGCGCACGAAAAAATCCATGCATACAAATCTGTTTATAGAAACTCAAATATTTATGAATTTTTTTTTAAATTATATTTCTATTAATGATTTAAGCAGAAAAAAAAATTTCAAATAATTTTTTAATAAAATTATAAATTAACTTTATATTGGAATTTAATTATATGATTTATTAATATAATTAATTTTCTAATTGGTTTACGATTTTGCTTTTTAATAAATTGACATCTGTTAACAAAATATAAAGAAAAATTAAAGATTTATCTATAAAAATACAGAAATAAAATAAATTTAAATAAATTTCAGCTCATAACATCTATTTAAGGAAAAGAAACAATAATAATATCAATTATTCTAGTTATTAATATTATCATTTTGATGATTGGAGCAAAATCAATTAAAAATTAATTAATATAAGCAATTTTGTAATTGAAGTCCATTTTTATACCCACCATCAAAAAGATGGGGGTATATTGATTTTGACATTCCGTGTGCAACATGTCGAAGGAATCATTTAAGACCCCATAAAGTATATATTTTCTGAGTCCTGGTTAGATTCTGAGTCGATCTAGCTATGTCCGTCCGTCTGTTGAAAGCAGGATAGGGCTCGAACGGGACAACGTAGGACGAAAATAGTTGTCTTATGTAAGGTTTGTTTGGGATTGAAAATGGGCAAAATGGGTCAATAAACAAAAAAGTTATGGGATAAAAACTTGCAACGCAGGGTGTCCGTTTCATACTTTTCTGCTGATATCTCTTAAAGAAAAGCATGTACGACAACAAAATTTTGTATACATAGTTTGGGGGTCGATATCAACTCGGAAACAAAAAATAGGCGTGGTCTGCCCACTTTGCCGCCCACCTCCCATATAACGTAAAATTTGAAAAAGTTGATGGTGGGTATATGGGAAGTTCTTCAAACTCGTTTACTTTTGATGTTCAAAAAATTGTCGAAAATAATGGCACATCAACGATATTTAGTACTAATAGTCCTTCTCTCTAGTGGAACACAGATACATATATTCGCGTGAATGACTTTTATCGAATGGCGTCAATGTTTTGGCGGTTTAAGATAAAAATTTATAAAAAACTTGGCAAAATTCTATTTATAGTTCTAAATAAAAAGTTATTGCATTTATGTACTCTACAATGCTGTGTCTAAAATACAAATTAAAAATATCGCGATAAGTTAATTATGCGTGGATATATTAGCGATTTAATAATTATTAAACCTTCTTATAAAATTTGCAAAGTTCAGTTTTTAGTGATGTTGTGTTGTTCATATTCATCCATTTATTGTAAAATTCATCATTTTTTTTCAATAAGTCATAAGACGATGCCATTTAAGTATGTACATTTTTTAATTGCACCTAGTCAAATCTCTAAAGTTGCATTAAATGCAAAATCGTACTTTTTTTCGAACGCCATATTGATTTTGATATATGGTATTAAAGCAGCTACAGATTGACATATATCACCGCTAATTTTGATTAGCGCCTTGGCTGTGCCTCGACGATTAATGTTAAACTAAAAACATCGCGTTCTTAGCCCATGAAAACCGTTGATAAATATTTTTTGTGAAATTATATTTTCTGCGTAAGTAAAACTTTACACAGGAACTTATTTCAGTTTAAAATTGGTTTATAACGCCAACATCCGCTATAACAAAATATGCAAAATTGCTGAGTTCTTTAAAATAGCTATACACGTTTACTAAATTAATATTTTAAAATGCCACAATGATTTTTAAATGTCATTTGGAAATCTTCTTTGATAACGCTATAGTCCAGCATCACCGAAATAACGTTGCTAGTGTGCCTCGCGAAAAAGGCACCTCTTAAAGCCATTCACGTTTTTTCTCTCCAAATTTGGGTACCTCCTACAGCATTTCTGTTGAGGGCACATTAACGAGATATATGTCAAATAATGCATAATTTTAAGAGCTATTAGGCTCTGTTTTGAATTTTGAAATATCAGAAACGGCTAAAATCCTGCAAAATTTTAAAATTTTTTTAAATTTGGTTTCACGACTTTTGCACAACACAATTTGTTAATGGAACGCTAATTTAATCCATGCTGATCTACAAGTATTTATAGTTTACATTAGATGAATTGGACATTTATGCTAAAATCCGCGACTACAGCAATAAAAAGAAATTAAAAAAAACTTGTTAGTTTCAAACACTTTTTTTGAAATTTATGACTTTGGGTGCTTGCCGGCACCAAATGGAACCGCTTTAGGTCTTGAATTTTTTTCTGTTACAGAACCAAGTGTTGTCAATATAATTGCATCAAAAGTTGTTTAAAAAATTCAGAAATTAAGAAAATATTTGAGGTTGAAGTTCGGTTTCATAAAGTCAAACGTAAAAAGAGAATTGCCCATATAGATTCGGCCGAGCCGAATATAACATTCGCTCTTGTTACTTTGTTATATGTATGTTCAAGTTCAAAACAAACGAAATAACTTATTTCCTATATTTTTTTAATGAAATATTTGAACTTTCCAGAATTCTTCCCATTAAAGATCTTATTGTGTTTCGGTCTCTTTTTTGCTCGAATAAGCACTTAATTTTAAATAATGTTTAATTTTTTCTTGAGTTTTTAGTGTCCTTTAAATTATTTTTTTACTAGGGAAATTCTACGGAGTTTAAATTTTAAAGATTAGCCTCTTCGGTTTAAACACAATACAATTTCTTTGAGCGAAATCTGGCCAGAAAAAAGCGGATGCACTGTATTTTCTTAGGAAAGCGAGAAGTCTTTTCCAAAGGTAACTCATTCACGTATATTCTGTATTAATGGAATCATTTGTTATGAATAAAGTGTTTCTTTCTCGCACATACAAATGTTGTGCCAAACCAAAAACTTTTTTGGGAATTTTGATTTCTTTGGTACAGTAAATTTTTCTACTATATTTTCTCTAGCTCAACGGTAATCAAATGGGGGTCCAGGACCCACAATTGGTCCGTACAGACATTCGTGGGGGGTCACCAAAAGGTTCTGAAATTTTTTCTTGAACACACAATTTTTTTTATTTAAATATTATGTCGAAATTTAAATAAAAATTCCAATGAAAGCACGAAACTATAAAAACTATATAAAAATGGAAAAATGGACAGAAGTCATGATTTTTTAATGAGTTCTTTTAGGAACCAACTAGCTGCAAGAAAATCGATGCAGAAACCCGAGCTTTGATTGAAAATACTCTGTTTGATAAACAAAACAATGATCATATAAATACAGTGATGCTGTCGAATGACACAATATAAAGAAAACTACAATGTGGCAGGAAAAAGGTTTAATTAAAAGGATAAGTAGTGAACTACTTAACTTGATGAAACTATAAATTTTTCACATTTATTTTTTTGCAAGTTTATTATGCCAAACATTTTTTTATAAAGTCGTTTCAATGCTCTTTCAAACCATAGAATAACATAACAATATAATAACATTCTGCGTAATAAGATTATTAAAATTTGCTCAATGCTAAGTACACAAAACATTTATTTCGCAGAGACAGTTGCGGGCTATAAAAATTAATTTTGCTTAAACGACTTTATAATTCAAATGCGTAAAAATCCTTTCGATATTGATAAAATAACAGATTCATTTCAAAAAGTGTTAAAATGTAACTCATGGTGTAAATTTTAATCTTAATCTGCAGATTTAAAAGCATTTTAGTTGAAATATGGCAAAGTTTATCCGCTTGTTCGCTCCGAAGTTCTAACAATATTACAAAAATTTTCATCAACATAAATTTTTATGTGGAACTGTCATATTCGCTCTTTTGTCAAATTAAATTATCGAACTTTTGTGTTTTTAGAGAATGATACGAAAAAGTCTCTTAATATTAAATCATTAATAAGAAACAATGTCGCAATTATTAATTTTATTTTATATTTATATAACATTTTATCTGAATTTTTTAACTAGTCAAATTTGTAGTGGGTCGCGCTTCCATTACAAAAGGGGGTCGCGAAGGAAGATCTTGTGAGAACCCCTGCTCTAGCATCTGTAACATAGAATTCCTATACTGGATGTTTGAAAAAGTCAGCCAGTATGAACGATTTATCGTTTATTATGCAGCAATAAAATTTCTGAAAAAAATTTGCTATTTTTTTACCTATTTCTATTCTGTACGACTTTAGGCTAGATTTTTTTACAACTTTTCTGTAAAGATTCAAAACAATTAACTTTTTGCGACAATTTTCCCTCAAAATTCTTTCTATTTTGTCTAAGTCTTACAGTGTGAAGATATTATTTTTCTTCCACCACCAGCTTTCCTTGCAGTAGTCATGACCTCATTGTATAATATTATGACTCGAGAAACTGTATTTTGGTTCACACCTGACTTCCTAGCAAAGAAAAAAAAAAAACTAGTTTTGGCATTAATATGAACTGAACAAAGAAGCGAGAAGGCATTTAAATACTTAAATAAATATGCTCTCTTAGGTACAATACTATTAAAAAAGAGTCTAAAATAGAATTTTTGAAAACTGCCTTCTTTATCGACACTTAAAATAAGTCTCTTCTGTCTGTAATGAGACAGTTAATAAGTAGGGCAAGTTTTTCAAGCTTTTCGCTTGGAAAGTAAGCATTTGCATATTTCAAAACAATTTCACAAAAAATGCTTTTATTTTAAATCTTTGCATAAATTTGCATATAATGGAGATAAAAGTTAGTTTTCTTAACAAAAACAAAATTTTTTGGTGATTTTTTAGAGTTCAATCAAATAATTTTTAAAAAATTTTTGGTGAGAATTTTGAGTACATTGCAAATATTGTAAAGAAAAATAATTCGGAAGCGTCAAATATGACACTTAAAATTAAAATAGTTATATTTTTATAAACATCGAAATCTATTAGAGATTGAAAGTTAAAAAATGCATATTTGTGCATATTTGTGCATATTTTCTACACATTAATATATGAAAATGCATAAATTCGTTGGTTTTTATATACATATTCATGCTATTTTGGCATATTTCTGTGCATATTATAAAATTTTTTCGTGCCTTTTTAAGCGCATATTTCAATTTTTTTTGTGCATATAAAAACTTGCCCTGTTAATAAGTATACCTTCTATTTCGCCACTGAGACAATGTTTTCATTAGTTTTTATATAGGAAAAATTCTTCGGAAAGTGGTGCTTTTACGATTTACTTATTAATTTTTGGCGTCCATAAGAGGGTGGTGGTTTAAATTTGTTCAAATAAAGGTTTTGTATTGTATATAAGATATTTTAACCAATTGTTAGGCAAATGAATTGTAGAAAGTAAAAAGTGTGAAATAAAATATACAAATGCAGAATATTAAATAAATACTAACATTTATATGAATTAATACGCTTTACGATTATTACCGAAAGTGCGTTCATATGAGAGCTATTATAAATTGACCGAACCTCATAAAATTTGGCACTGTGATTTCTACTTAAAAATATATCGGAAGAGTGATTTGTATGGGATCTATGTTGGACCGATCTTGTTGAAATTTGGCACAAAAATATAAAACTTCTTTGCACCGAATGTCTTTAAAATATTGCCTTCATGATCGTTAAACTTCTATTCCGGGAAGATATTTGTATGGGGATTTGGTCAAATAATGGACCGATCATAACCGTTTTCAATATGCTTCGTCTCTTTGCCAAAATAATTATTCATGCCAAATTTCATGATGATATCTTTAAAATTGCGACCTGTACTTTGTCACAATATTTACATGGACAGACAGTCAGCCAGACGGAAGGACAGACATCGTTAATTAGACTCACACAGTGATTTTGAATCGAACGGAGTACTATAAGGGGTCTGATAATTTTTTATATTTCTGTGCAAAGTCGATTTAAAGAATGAAAAACTGAAATCTTATATTGCGTTCAAATCGAAGCTCGATTGTAAAAGCATATTTTTACACCAAATAGGCCTTTTTTGCTTCACTCTGCAATATTAATCGTAAACATTTTAATTTTTCCGAATTTAAAACTTATCATTATAATCAATAAAATAAAATTGATCAATTATTTTTGTAAATCTGTGCTTACATCAAATTTATATTTAAGGAGGCGATTAGGGAATCGTATTATTAGACCTTTGGCCAGTTTTGGATTGATATTTTTACCAAGTGTAAAGTAAAATAAAATAAAATAAAATAAAATAAAAAAAGGTAAAGTACACAAATGTAGAATATTACATTAATGCTAACACGCAGCAAAAATACGGTCAAGAGCCTCCAAAAAAGAACATTTTAATCACTTCAAAAGTGGAACAAAGTGAAAATTTCGAACTTTATTGAAAATTCTTAATAATTACTTCCAAAAAAGTGAAAATAACTGAATTTTTTGCCGAAAAAGTGTTTAAATTTATAATAAAATTAAAATTTTACAAATCTTAAAGCGTTTTTATAATCCTTTAAAAACGGAAATTTTGTTAAAAAAATTTTTTAAATTTTATTAAACGAAAAGTACTTCAAAAGCAATGAACAGGAAATATAAAAGAAGAACATTTCTCCAATGACAACCATGGGTTAATAAAGAACTTCTGCTGCTCTCGTTCACCACTAAGTACTTCCTTCCAATGACAACACAATGTTAAATTTATGACTTTTTCAGTTCCTTTTTTACTATATAAATTAATGCTACTTTTCATAGAATTTCATTAAAATATTACCATTATGAACGTTAAACACCTATTCCGGGAAGGCATTTTTATGGAGGCTAGGTGAAATAATGAACCAATCATAACCAATTTCAATAGGCTTCGTTTTTATGTCAAAATAATTATTCGTGCCAAATTTCATTACGATATCTTTAAAATTACAACCTGTAATTAGTTCACAGGGTTAACATAGACAGACAGACATTAGAGGAGTTTAGAGAGTCGTTTCTCTGATGATGTTGGAAAAACTAAATAAGTAAACTAAAGAAAAGTATAATCTTCTAACTATAAGGGTTTCCCTCTGCATAATTTAAGATGATTTATTTAAAAGAAATAAGCATTTACCGTTAAATTATATTATTTCTGCTCAAAGTGCTCTTAAAAATTTTAAAAATTATATTTGAAGACTTTTATAAATACTAATCTTTAAGAAAATTCTAAGAATTAGCTATGCTTTTTAAAATGCATTAAAAAGTTTTAAATAAAATTCTAACATAACTAAGTTATATTTTTACAATAAAAATTAAATTAAGTTATTAATTATAAATGCACTAAAATAAATTATAAAGTAACATAAATTTGTATCAATTCTTTTTCTTCAATGTACTAAACAAAACTATAAGAAATTTATAAACAATTTCATATTTATGCCAGCAATATTATACTTAATTACATCTACATGTTAACAGAGAAACTTTTAAAAAGTATATTTACATATCCTTCTCTATCGATGTGTACATCTCGAAACACATCGAACTACTACTTATCTACTTAAGGATCCGTTACTCTACCGTAAATGTAAATGTAGCGAATCAGATGACACGTTTTGCTTATGAGAGTTATGTGTGTTTGTGTATTAAAAAACGTAAATGTTACGTATCAACCTAATCAAATTAGGTCGCTCTACGTTTTTACGTGACAGCTGTAACAACAGTGTTGACAGCTTTTTATTTCATTATACTAAATCTGCGTAAAAAATTGCTGTAAAAGGTTTATCAATTGGACAATTAATTTTGCTGTTTTCTTCACTAAAAAATTGTTGAAATAATTTAAATAAGACGTAGAGTCGAATATTTAATTTAAAGTTCAAAATTTTTGTCATAAAAGCACAAATTTCGTTTTGTATACAAATCGCTGAAATACAAACCAATAAATTTAGCGATTTTCAATTTGAATTTGATACACTGGAAATATGTGTAATTGACATCACCGATGTTCATGTGTACAAAACAACAACAAAGTACAAGCTACATTTACGTTTTTAGAGTAATCATCCACTTACGTTTTCCTTTACATTTACGTTTTTACATTTACATTTACGGTAGAGTAATGGAGCCTTAAGGCTCCGTTTAATAATAAGTTTATCAACTGAACAATTTGTTTTGCTGTTTTCTTCGGAAAAAAATTGTTAAAATAATTTAAATAAAGTGCGGAGTTTAATCAATAAATTAAAATTTAAAAATTTTGTAATAAAAGCACAAATTTCGTTTTGTATACAAGTCGCTAAAACACAAACCAATAAATCTAGCGATTTTTAAACTGAATTTGATTTACTGAAAAAATGTGTAATTTGCATCACTGATGTTGATGTGAACAAAACAACAACAAAGTACTGGCTACATTTACGTTTTTTGAGTAAGCACCCACTTACGTTTCCAGTTACATTTACGTTTTTACATTTACATTTACGGTAGAGTAATGGAGCCTTTAGTTTAGTAAACTTATTAACATATGTTGCTAATAAATAGTGAACACACCATGTCGTGGTGTGTTCGATGGTGACAACGATCAGACATCAAACTCAACATAGTTGCATACCTTTGTGTTTATCAACATTCCATATAAATTATAAGTTTTAGAAAAACTTACGGCGTAGTAATCATAAAAACTGTTCATATTATTGTCTATAACTTTTTTCCTACTAACCGATTTAGCTAATTTTTGGCAGTAATTTAAAGTGATTATAGATAGATATTTCTTCAAAATTTTATTAAAATCCGTTTATTGCTTGTTGAAATATTATCAGTCAAAGATTGAATTAGGGATTTTTTCAGATTTGGTAACATAACTTTTTTTCTACTGAACCGATTTGGCTGGTTTGCAATCCCAAACTGCTTGGGAGAACAGCAAATAACCTGAATGATTTTCATTGGAATAGCTCAATTAGTTTGAACGTGAGAATGTTTTCAACAGACGGACATTGTTTAATCGACTCAGAATTTCATATGGTGCCAGAATATATATCGTCTATTCCATGAAAGAACGCCCAAAAATTTTTATAAAATTTTACACGTATAAGATCTACGGGTGTCTATAAATAATTCCGTTTTCAGATTCGCTAAATTCAGAAAATTCGCGATTTTATTTCGCTTTTTCACTTTCGAAAAAACCTGATAAATCTCGAAAGTATACAACTTTAAATACAAATATTTCTGGGAAGGCTTTGCGGAAATTTATGATTTAAACGGCGTTTGAATTATAATTATATCAGCTTTAACATAAATATTTTATAAATAAAAAATATTTTTTAAAAATGTATTTTAATGCAATAGCATTTTTTAAATGCATTTTTCTTTAAATATGCTATTAAATTTGTTTAATTTTTTTACGTATTTCGAAAGCATGGAATCTTTACATTAAAATAAAAATCTAAAATTTTTTGGACGCACACATGTACTGTGCATAATTTCCCCTTTTCTTCAATTAGTTTAAATTTTTTCATACAAAAATTATATTTTTCTGGTATTATGAGTAACTTTACGTATTTTGTTAAAAAAATGTATTGTGTTATTTTTAAAAAAATCATTAAAAATAGTAAAACTTTATGTATCAGACTATTATTGATTTAAGTTATAATAAACAAAGCATTTTTAAATACACTTTTGAAAAATTTAAATTTAATAAATTCGCAACTAACAAAAATGCATCTAAAAACTGCATTTATATTTCTTTTCTGTCATATCATAAATGAATTTTTGGCGATTTTTCAAAAAAATTACATACCCGAGGTGGCCAACTTTGTAGGACCACCCACTTCCCTTCTAACCCGGTAGGAAGCTGTACTTCTCCAAATCAACTCGAAAGCCCCTCAAGCTCTGACCGTGTGAAATTTTATTGAGATACTACTGATGGTTCTTTAGTTACTGAATTATTTCCAAAAAAAAAAAAAACATTTTGAAACCACTGTGCGCTGCTTGTAGCCGACAAAATTAGATTTTCGAAGTAGTCGGTTGCTCCAACGAATCTGTTTTCCCTTTGTATTTTAAAACTAGGTTATGTAATTTATATTTAAATTTCTAATATGTAAAGGCCTAATTTTGTAAAACATTTCACCTCACTTTGAATTTTTTTTTTTCATATAAATTGTTTTTTTTTTTTTTTTTTTTTTTTTTTTTTAATTTGTATGGATAATTTTTTAGTGTGGTGAAAAGATTTACAAAATAAGGGGATAAGTATTTTTGTTAAGTTTTCATTTTTAATATGTACTATAATAACAAAATTTTCTTAATAAAACATTTAGCAATATATTATAAGCAATTATAAGCAAATTGAAAATGTACATTTATAATACCTTTAATTATAATAGGTAAGCTATTTCTATTTTAAGCTAAATATGTGGGTCACACTTACATATTACAAGTGTTAAATAGATACTTTCTTATACACATATATTATATACAATACATACGATAATCTAAAATATTTAAGTAGTTTTAAACATACAGTTAAATAATAAATAAGTAGCATGTGGTTTCTATTCAGTATAAATATTTCTCCATTAGAAAATAATTCTACATTTCTTATTAATAAAATTCCAATAAAATAAATTTTATTAGATTTGAAATTTAAATGAATTTTACACATGACATCATTCTTAATTCAAATTAATTAATTTGCAAATTATTTGCCAATATAATATATTTGAATTCTAAACCAACTATGTGTAAGAAAATATAGCATTGAATTATTCACTTTTCATTTTTGTAATTTTATTTAACATTCTTTCTATTTCTTTTGCTCTTCCTTTTTAACGATAAATACTTTATGATTCATTAGAGAAGTGGAAATAAGTGATTTAAAAGAGTTGTTTGATGAAATGGTACTGAATTTGTTAGATTTTTCCTTTTTCCTTTTATTTCCTTAAGAAGAGGACTGCAAGAGCCATCGATAGACTAGCAACAGTAGGGCAAAAGGGGGTTCTGTTTCCTCTTAAACTAAAGTCTGACGGTTCACAGTGGGGTCAAACGCAAATTTTTTGGTAATAAATCTGTATCTCCTAAACTACTGGTTGGATTAAATTGAAATGTATGGAGGAGTTACAGAGGAGGACCTTAGCTTTGAGAAAAACTATCTTGTAGTCACCCTGTGATAACACAAGAAAATCTACAGGGTGTCAAAATTTACTACCTCGAGTATCTAAAAGTTTAAAAAAATCGTAACTTATAAAAATTAAGTCCGATTTTAAAGATTTTTATATTTCTGTAAAGCGCTTGGCAAGATAAAGAAAAAATAAGCTTACTCACCTAAGTTATCTCTTACAGTTAAAAAGATATTTACACTTGAATTATTAATTTTTGATTTTTTGCCTCGACTTTCTTTCGTTTTTCGGAAATAAGTCCTGGGATATATAAGGTAAAAATTTTTTAAAAATATTTTATAATTTGCTATAGATTTCAAAATAACATGCTGAAAGAATTTTTGGATTATCTGAATGCGTCTAGACGTGAAAAATATTCAAAGTCAGCACTCTGAAATTGGTATGAAAAATGGCTATTTTTTTACAAAAATATAGTACAATTCTTTCAATTTTTTCCTCAAAATTCCTTTAAAGAAAAAATTTTTTTCTTTATATATTTCAAAAGACAAGGCTTTTAGGAGTGAAAGATCGATATATATTTTATACACTACATAAGAAATAATGTCGAAAATATCATTCTAATATGCTTTTTTATGCTATTAAAAAAAGTAGTTTAAAAAATTTACTTTTTTCATGAAATCTGCTCTCCTGCATTCGTTTTTGGCCGGGCGGGAAGCAGTTTAGTGTCAAATCGTTCTAAATCCATTTTTTGATGAACTATCGTCGATAAATTTAAAAAAGCTCGCGTGACATTTTTTTTATTAAACGACAAAAATTTAAATTTTTCCAAAATTCAACATTTTCGACCAATGCCTGATGTAGGGTGCAAGCCTAAATCAGTTCAAAATTTCTACATTAACCATTTATGAAGCCTTGTCTTTTGAAATATATAAAGAAACAAATTTTTCTTTAAAGAAATTTTGAGAAAAAAGTGAAAGAATTGTACTATATTTTTGAAAAAAATAGCAATTTTTCATACCAATTTCAGAGTGCTGACTTTGAATATTTTTCACGTCTAGACGCATTGAGATAATCCAAAAATTCTTTCAACGTGTTATTTTGAAATCTATAGCAAATTATAAAATATTTTTAAAAAATTTTTACCTCATATATCCCAGGACTTATTTCCGAAAAACGAAAGAAAGTCGAGGCAAAAAATCAAAAATTCATAATTCAAGTGTAAATATCTTTTTAACTGTAAGAGATAACTTAGGTGAGTAAGCTTATTTTTTCTTTATCTTGCCAAACACTTTACAGAAATATAAAAATCTTTAAAATCGGACTTAATTTTTATAAGTTACGATTTTTTTAAACTTTTAGATACTCGAGGTAGTTATCACAGGGTGACTACAAGATAGTTTTTCTCAAAGCTAAGGTCCTCCTCTGTAACTCCTCCATACATTTCAATTTAATCCAACCTGTAGTTTAGGAGATACAGATTTATTACCAAAAAATTTGCGTTTGACCCTACTGTGCGACTTTTATTGAAATTGTGACATAAATAAGGCATTTGTTAGCGTTAAAACATTATTCTGGGAGTATTTGTATGGGGCCAGTTGAAATAATAGACCAATCGTGACCATTTTCAATAGCGTTTGTCGTTAGCCAACATAAACATATATTCCAAATTATATCAAATTATCATCAAAATTGCGACCTGTACTTTGTGCACAGGGTTTACATGGACAGACAAGAATCCATCCGTTTAGCCAGACGGACGGACATTGTTAAATTAACTCAAAAAGCAATTCAGAGTATGCGATAAAAAAAATAAAAGTAATTATGCTGATTGTTTTCAAATATGCACAGCAAAGTGATGTCAAAATGCTCAAATAATTCTGTGACTTGTAAATATATCTAAAAGAAATTTCACATGGTTAGAGATGAGGTGATACCCAGTTTGAGGAGCACAGGTCCAGGACCTCCAAGGTTGGTCACATCAGATATGTAATATTTTTTAAATACATTAATGACCTGAATATAAAAAAATCACACTACCTACAGTCCTTGTAAATCTCTACTAAAAAATATGAACATGTGTAATTTATCTAATTCAGTTTGGGAGATATTTAGGTTAAAGCAAATGCCAGTCTCATGTGACTTCGTTTTTTAAAGCTTCTTAAACTTGGAGCTGTAATTTGGATCTTAAAATATTTTTAAAATATTCACTATATTTTTTATAATATTTTAAATAATATTGCAGGTAGAATTTTATAAACATATCTATCCGATTAAAAGTTATATTAATCTGAAGTTTAAACTTTAATTTTTTTGGGGTTGTATTCAAAAAAGCTGATAATATTCTTTAACTTCTAAAATATATTATTCTACGGACTACAGACTTTAGGTAACGGTTTCAAAAGAAAACTTTGCGCAAAATTGGAGGCGCTTTGGGTAACAGTTTCCTCCAAAGACCTATCTAAACTTTGTCAATTTTGAAATAGTTTTCTAAATTTTTATTATTATTATTATTTTTTTTTTTTGTAAAATTCTCAAAAGTCAATTCAGAAAATAACTATCAAATATAACGAAAATATACCTACATAATTTGGTTAAGCACAAAAAAATATTTTCTGAGTTACACTTTTTACGACAATTTTTAACGTTAAAGTGCTCTTATTTCTTTACTTCACCGCACTGACTTTGGTTTTTATGAATTCCTTTCAGTTTTTTTAAATATTATTTAATAATATCCACCACTTCTACTCTAATATATCATGAAAGTGCTCAAGATATTGAAATGACTCGTTCGTTCTAAGGAACGTAAACTTTCGATATTGTAGTTTCAATAGGACGCTATGTCAACACTAACAACATTCATTGTTATAAAAGTTATTCTTGGACGTGACCTATTTTCGGTGAGAATATTATATGGTTCCCGTGCTTAATTGGGGATGAAGTCAATGCCAGTAATCTTTTGGACTGTAAGAACTTTATAGTCTGACTTGACCGATTTTCATAGAGAGTTTATATAGACCGTGTGTTTTATTGTAGATCAAGTCTTGTTTTAAAGTTTGAAATTACAATTTATACTTTTTAGAATCTTTTGTTTACAAAAAAAAAAAACATAATGTCTACCAATAGTAATTTATGCACTTTATGATGATTTTTGAAAATGGGCCTTATATGGGTGCTATGGATTTTTAAGGTTGGTTTTTATGTTTATAAAAATTATTTTATAAAATTAAATAGGGTTACTAACGTACATAAAACTTTTATATGTACAATACTAAAAAATGTTTTGGCGTCGTCTAAACACTATAGTACACAGAAAAAACAGATTCGTTGCCACAACCGAATTTTTTGCCAAACTAATTCTGTCAGTTGTGACTACTATATATAATTGTACTAAAAATATTAGTAAGTGCAACTGCGTTGTAAATTATTTCGCTTGACTGTACTAAAAATATTATTAGTGGCAACAAAATTATTTTATTATTATTATTTTATTTTTTTGCTATACATTTGATTAAAATAGCAACAATTACAAATAACACTGGTTGACAAACAATTTTTTTTCGAGCTCCTTCAAAAAAATATATGTAGACTAGATGCAATTCCGCATGGTTAACCCGAATCTGCTTTCTGTTTTTTTCCATCAGGTCGGTATTTTTTTTATGGGTGTGTCTAATATTGTGCCCTAAATATGCCGATTACTCGAGTATATTTCACTATTACTTGAGAACGGTATGCACGATTTACATAAATGATATACGATATGCGGAATAAAATTAGCTTTAAATCGCTCTACTATCAAATTTTTATCCGCTCAATAGTTTAGGAGATGTTTCGAAAAAAGTGTCGGAAAAAATTTTTTCATTCTAAATTCAAGATTTTTTTTTTTACTAAAACTTTTTTTAAGGTGAAAACATCAAAAATATTTAAGTTGATGCACAAATCTTGATTGGATTCACAGTTAAGTTAGGATACCCATATATACCTATAGGTGAGTGGAAATACACTAGTGGGCAAAATTTTTTTTTTTTTCGTCTTAAATAAAAAAATATGTAGATTTGATGGAATTTAACGTGATAAATAAGAATCAGCTTTTAACTTTTTTTGTGTCACGCATTGATTTTAATAAAAAAACATCTCGACCTGATGGGAGAAAACTGAAAGCAGATTCGAGTTTAGCATGCGGAATTCCATCTAGTACACATATTTTTTTTTTTTTTTGAAGGAGCACGAAAAATTTTGTTTGTTTGTTGGTCAGTGTAATTTTTTATTTTTTCGAGCAGAAATACCGGTTATATTACGATTTATATTTTTTCGAGCAAATATAACTGTTATTACCAAAATATGCCCTAAAAAATGGGTTTTATGTGCATTAAATATGCAGTAAAAAACGAAAAATATGCTCCAAAAAATGCAAAAATTTGCAATAAAAAGCTATGATTTTGTAAAAATTTTTAACAAAATTATTAAAACAAATGATTTTATTAATATTTCAACGTTATAATTAATATTAATAATTATTATCCTTAAAATGTCAAAATATGCTCTAAAAGGGTTAAATATGACCTAAAAATAACAAAATATGCACTAAAAATCGCCAAATATGCCGTTAAGAGTAAAATATGCACTCACAAATCGATGCCAAAATGATTTCTTTGTTCTGAAACGGATAAATATTTAATCGATATCTTCATTTAACGTCCAGGAGAAAACATGCAATTGCATATTTTGGTTTCCCTGTTATTATTTTCTGAGACCATTTAACGATGTCCGTCCGTCTGGTAGGCTAGTAGTAAAGCTTGTGCGCAAAATACAGGTCGTAATTTTTAAGATAATTTTATGAAATTCGGTACATATGCTTTTTTGGTTAGGATCGGCCTATTATTTTACCTAGCCCTCATACAAATGACCTCTCGGAATAGAGTCTTAACCTAAAAGATGTCCTAAAAATATAAATATTTTCATGAAGTTAGACACAAATAAGTTTTATATAAGTATAAATACGTACATATACATATAAATACTCTTATATGAATCCTTCTTGCGAAAATAATTTTAACGTGCATAAATCCCATAAACATTTTAGTATGAATTTAATTTTTTATAAGTACAAAATTTTATGAAGGTCGGTCCATAATTTTATTCCTTCTTTTTTGATTATGAGTATAAAAATATTAATGGAATTTCTAAATCATCTTTCTCATTCATCTTATATCGAAACTATTGGGCAATTAAAACAAGGGAATATTTGACAATTTCTAACGATATATAATTTTATATTATATGATAGTTATAGAACTTGTGATGGAGCTTGTAAAATTTCTTTATTTGGTTATACTCTACATCAATATTGGTGTAGAGTATAACCAAATTAAAATTTAAAATCACTTCCGGAACTGATTTATTAATGTCCATCCGTCTGTCTGCTTGAAATATTGGAAATATCGGTGTTATTATTTTAGTAAATAAACAATTAAAATTTAATTGATTATTTTATTTTTTACTAAAAATTTCTATATCAACACTCCAATTTAATTTAAATACAAGGATTTATAGTGTATTCTTATATCATGACGATTATTTGTGCTCATTGCCAATCCAATTGTTATAAGAACAATTTTGTTAGATGTGATACTTGTAAAAATACATATGATCTAAAATGTGCTCAGCGGTTAACACCTAATTTTGCAAAAGCTACGTTAGATGCCATTGTGAGCAGCAAAGATGCGAAGGGTTATTTATGTCACAATTGTTCAAAAAGATCTAAAGATCCTACTATTAATGATCTTTTGGTGATGTTTGAGAGTGGTATAAGTAAATTATCTAAGCAAATTGATGAGTCGGGCGTTGAAATCAAATGTATGTCTTCAAAAATTGAACAATTTGACACTCGGTTAAATGAAATAGCTGAACAAATATCGAGTGAAGTTATTACACAGCTTTCTACGATTAAAAATGGATTAGATGACTGTTTAAAGCAAGTGGATAGCGTTCGTGAAGACACTAAGTTAAAAATTGAGCAATTAAAATTGGAAAACAATAGTTTAAGACGTGTGATGAATAGAAACGACTTGGTCATCAGTGGACTACCCATGGACTTATCTTCGGAAGCCATTTTGCAAATTGTAATCAATATAGCCAAATTTTATGAAGTTAGTTTGGTAGAACTTGACATTAATCATTTCATATGGATCAAAAAACGTTCTTCTATCTTGATTAAATTTAATAGCTGTTGGAAGCGGGATTTAATAATGCAGAGATACAGAAAAGAATACAAATTGGTATTAAATAATATTTATAAAAATAATATAACTGATTCTAGTCAGCAAAACATGAACTCAACAAATTCAACTCAACCAAAGGAACCAATAATAGAGTCTAGAGTTTACATCAATGATCATGCTACCCCGATGGAATCAAAACTTCAGTATTTGTGCCGAAGACTTTTAAAAGATGGAAATATTAAAAAATATAAGATTATTTATGGCAATGATCCAAAAGTCAAGATTACCAAGAAGGATGATATAGAAGTAACTATGAGTTTATCCGGTGTTTCTAAATTTTTATTATTATATTTTTTATTTTTATATTTTTTATTTTTTTGTATATAACAATATCCTTCATTTTCCTATTTAATTGAGTTACCTGCCGAACAACTTGAAAAATATATATTTGTTAACTAATTGAAATATTTTTTTTATTATATATAATAACAATTTTGAACTTTATATTAAACATGCTTTTATATACACTTTATAATTTATCGTTAAGTTATATTACATTTATTTTTTACTTTTATATGTATAGGAGGATAGACAAGTATATGAAAAACAAAGTTCTTAACAATAATTTAACACAAACAAATAGAAATAACTTTTATATTGATGTTGGATAATATAGGTCCAATTGTTAGCGATAACACACTTTTAAAGTCTAAATTGCAGGCAAATTGTTTAAATGTAGCACACATAAATGCTCAGAGTTTATCTCCCAGGTGGAATGCTACTAAATTAGACGAGGTGAGGTATATAGTGCAAGGTTCGGGACTGGATATTTTGGGGGTATCAGAGACATGGTTTCGTAATCATATTTTGGATAGTGCTATATCTATGGAGGGTTATAAACTCTTTAGAATTGATAGATCCTGGAGTCGAGGTGGTGGCGTGGGAATGTATGTAAGTAATAAACTAAAGTCCAAATTTGTTCATGAACATATGGATGAGGGCTACTGTGAAGCTTTATTTGTAGAGGTCCAATTAAGTTCTAAAGCAAAGGTACTGATTGGAGTAATATACCTTCCACAAGGAAATTTTGCAAGTTATGAACATGTTTGGGCAGATGTGGCTATTAGATATGAACATGTCATTCTTATGGGTGACTTTAACACGAACCTTTTTAATAATGCTACAATAGTAAGGAATTTTTGTAATCTTAATAACCTGGAAATAGTTCATAATAGCTGCCCCACACATTTTAATAACAATAATGCATTAACACTTATAGATTTTTTTATGGTGTCGAATTCCAATCTAGTTACTAGCAAAGGTCAGTGCCAAGTCCCTGCTTTAAATTCCGGACATGCTTTTATATACCTTTCATATAATCTTTTGCCCACAGTTTCTAGTAATAACTTTGTATATAGGGATTATAGAAACCTTGATGTGGAAGGATGTTTGGATCATTTAAGATCAGTGGATTTTACTAGCTTATATGAAGTTTCGGATGCAGAAACTTTGGCTGAAATACTAACTTTAACTATTTATAATACTTTTAATGATTTTGTTCCTATAAATACTTTTAGGAGAGTGCCTGAGGATTGGTTTAAGAATTGGGAAATTAGGGTATATAGACAGAGGCGGGATTATGCTTACCGAGGGTATTGTGAAAATAAATGTGATAGAACTTGGAAGATATACTGTTATTATAGAAACAAACTTAAATCGGTAATTAGAAAGCACAGATTTAAAATGACTGCGAAAATGTTCGAAAACAGTTCCCAATCTCAAATGTGGACTAAATTAAGAATATATGGTGCAACGGGTGACTCCTCTATGGCGAATGATATTGACGTGAATCAATTTAATGTTTCCTCTATTTTACCACCTATACCAAATGAACCCCAAATATCATTCGATAATTTTCAAGGGGCAAACTTTTCATTTCAATGCATTGATGAATATGAATTGGCCACTGCTATCAATAGTATTAAGTCCGATTCAGTTGGACCGGATGGTGTACCAATTCGTTTTCTCAGAATTATTTATCCTGTAATATGTAGTCATTTATTGCGTGTTGTAAATGTTATTCTTACAATGTCACATTTTCCGAAAATCTGGAAAACAGCCAGAGTGATACCTATTCCAAAAGTTCGTAATGCATCTTCTTTATCGGACTTTAGACCTATTAGTGTGCTTTCCGTATTTTCTAAGATTTTAGAGATTGTGATGAGAAAACAAATAACTACTTACTTGAATTCTAATGGAATGATTTCCGATTACCAATCTGGTTATAGAGAGAAGTACAGTACAACAACATTAATGTTAGATTTGACCGAGAGCATAAGGGAAAGTTTGGATAAGGGTGAGTTTGGTGCGGTAGTATTTTTAGATTACAGTAAGGCTTTTGACGCAGTTAGCCACAGCGTTTTAATTAACAAACTATTTAACATGTATGGATTTTCTACATCGGCTTGTAGGTTATCTTTTTCTTTCTTAAATGAACGTTATCAATTTGTTAAATATAAGGAATTATATTCGTGTTGTTTGCCAAGGCATAGAGGTATTCCTCAGGGATCAATGGTGGGTCCTTTATTTTTTTTCCTTATACATGAATGATCTATTTGGTTGCTGCAAGTTTGGTTTTGCACATATTTTTGCGGATGATGTGCAATTAGTAGGAACGTCTAAGGGTGTTGATGCTACTTGTTTTCAGAACAGAATAAATGGAGATTTACGCAGAATTTCTAATTGGTCTAAAGCTAATTTTTTGACTCTTAATCCATCTAAAACAAAGGTTATTTTTTTTAATACAGTGCCGATGAGTATCTCTTTGAAAATAGAAGGTGAACCTATTGTAGTTGTGGATCATTATGAAACGCTTGGATTTCAAATTGATAATCAACTTAATTTCAGTTATCATACAAAATTAGTAATTAGCCGAATTTGTTATATTTTGAAAAGACTCTACTCTTTAAACGTAAAATTACCATTTTATTTAAGGTGTAAACTAGCACATGCTCTTATGATGCCTTTATTTCTTTATGGAGTTGAAGTATATAGTGGGACATCTTGTGAAAAAATGAATGCAGTAAAACTATGTCTTAATAGAATGATTCGTTACATATATGGCATAGGTTATCGGACACATGTGACACCGTATTTAGTTAAGTTCCTAGGTGTAGTTTTTGAGGATTTTATACGTTTGAGATTACTTTTAATGTTTTATAAAATTTATAAGAATAGGGCTCCTCAATATCTTTTAAAAAGATTTGCCTTCATGAGTTCTACTAGAGTAAGGGGTCTAATGATTCCCAGAATTTGTACACTACATATGCAACGCTCGTTTGTTACTCGAGTTTCTCGTTTATGGAACATGCTTATTCCCTATGATGAGAGGCATTTTGCTAATTCATTAGGACAATTTAAAAGGATTTTGTTACTAAATTTATAACCTACTTATATTGTGTGTTTTTTTTTTGCTAACAATTATTAAAACTCTATTATTTTCTATTAGTTTGTGTTAAAATTATTATATTATTTACATATATAGTTAGAAAACAAAAAAAAAAAAAAAGAATTAAATTATATCTATTTTTTATGCATATTTGTATCCATATACATGTTATGTATTTAAGTATTCCAATTTTTTATATAATTTTGCCATTATAACCTTAATAATATCTATCAATCACTTGGCCTTTGTGGCTTCAGATTGTAATGAAATAAATAAATAAATAAATAAATCTGATGATAATTTTACATTTAACTTTACAAGTTTTTATGTCCTTTATTTTCTTGCAAGTTTAGCTTGAGCAATAAAAAACTAAAATGTAATAATGTTAATACAGGCTGAGACAAATACATTTGTAGCACATACTATGTATATTTCTAATGACTTTCTTAAAATACCACTAAAATATTTGTTATTTTCTTAAGGAATTTTAAGCTTTAATTATCATGTCACCTGTACAACATGTAAGTTTTCGTATTGTAATGTTGTAATTTTAGCGCACTTTTTATTTTTTGCCTTTGAAGTGGTAAAAAAAAATTTTTATCACACACTCTCTCGTAATGTTTTAATGTCCTTTTTGTAATAATTTCCGTAACATTTCGTTTTCTATGTATTCTTTGTTTAAATAAATTGTATGTTGTCACACGACAGTATGTTTGCAGTTTTGCTTACTTAATATAAAACACCCTACTTCAGTCATATGCTAAGCAAAATTTATATTTTATTAAATTTTTAATATTTAAAAAGTAAGTAAATAGAAATCAGTAGAAAAGTTATACTTTGAAAGTATTTTTGAACTTATCAAAACAATAATCAAATAATCTTCTTTTACATACGCTTAAAGTGTACTTATAGATTAAGGTTCTTCAAATTCACTGTTACCTTGCAAAATTTTTAAGACTAGTCTTTTTTCTAAAAAGAGAACCTTTTTATGTTGTACATTTCTTTAGCATTTGAAAATCGTGTAAAGAAAGATAAAAAAAAATTTTAAAATTAGAATTGTAAATGAATATGTCCGACTGTATTGCATGAACAAATACACAGAGAGAGACATATACATACTCAGTCACATACACAGGAAATAAATGCACCAAGAAATTTACTACTGAATCATTCTCAAAAAAGGAATCCCAGCAAAACTCCTGGGAAAAGAATGCGAAATAAATGAAAATACTTTACAATAAGTATAATCTTTTCACAGTAATTATGATGTTGATTCCAGGAATAATAAAAAATTAAGAGAAAATATATATAAGGAGCGAGATCGAAAAATTCTTAACACACATTTTGCCTCATAACTTTTTTCGGAATCAATATTCAAATTTTTTTTTGATCTAGTTATCATGGAAAAATACTTCAGTTATTATTTTTAATAACAACCATGTTAATTTGTCCTTATTTTCATCAAAATAAGTGACGAAAAAGATTTACGTCCTACAAGTTATTAAACAATTTCAAAAAATCCAAATAGGTCTTACAAATAATTGGCCACAGAATTAAATGTCGTCCGTAAAACCGTTTCTAATGTTATTAAACAGTATCAGGAGAATTTGACTATTGATGTGAAACCTAGTTCGGTATGAAAAAAGGACCACATGATATTGGGAAGGCCAGAAAATTGAAGGCATATTGAAAGGAACTCCAAAAACACATCTGGTAGAAAATCAGCTCAGTTTTCTCAGTGCTTCGAGAATTTGGTGCGAAAATTTAAAGCTAATGGGAAAGTTGATAACATATAAAGTTCAAAAAATTCCAAACTGGAATTCTGCAAAAAAAAAAAATATTATAAGCCAAAAATAGGACTGGAAATTTAAAACCATTTCATACAAAAATACTCAAGCTATATAATTGACGAAGAAACGTAGGTGCTGGCAGAATCTGCGCAGCTTGTGTCTCAAAAATTTTTATTGCTAATGCTCGAAGAAATGTTGGAGATAAGTTTAAGACCCAAAAGCAACAAAAATTTCTTACAAAATTCATGGTATGACAGGCTTTTTGCAATTGCAGCAAAACAGAAAAGTCATTTGATACATTCGGATCTATAAATACCAAAATATGCATAAAGAAATATTTGCAAAAAAGACTTCTTCTTTTCTTAAGAAAGCACAACGTATCCACATATTTTTAGACCCGTTTGGTATCATGTCACTAAGGTAAGAAAGCTCTGGATTGGTACCAAATCAATAACATAGTTTTAGTACCAAGAGAGGTCAATTTTCAAAATTGTCCATAGCTTAGACCAGTGGGGAGATATTGAGCTCTTGTGAAAAGTGAATTCAAGAATATATAATATGAATATGAATATATTTCTGTAATCTGTGCTAAATTATCAAATGATTGAAAAAATAATGAAAACTCTAAGATCAACCGTTTCCAAGTTATTGAATTTTATGTATGTTAAGAATTCTTCGATCTCACTCCTTAATCAAAAATTTGTTAGAAAAAACTGTAATAAAATAAAATTCAATTAAATTTCAGCTTTGTGCTGAATAGAAGATATTTAAAAAAAAAAGGAATTTTATTTGTTGTTTTGGTTAATTTTTGTTTAATATTTGCCTAGTCTGACCATACTTAAAGTAATATGTTAATCCAAAAAAGGATTCCGAAAAGAAAATATATCAAAAAGAAATTGGTTGTTATTTAAATGATTTTTGGAATCCAAAAATCTGTAATCTTGTCAGTACAGTAAACAAAAGCCAGAAAATATGCTAAAGTCGGTCCAGTTCGACATATAACACTTTGCATAGAATAACTAGCAGAAAATCCAACCAGTCCACATTGGGGTAAAAGGGGTCGAAAATGGCGATTAATTCAGAAAAGGTGATATCAATATTTTAATGATCACGTTTTATCTTTTTATTGATTATTAGTTAAAAAAAAGCAGTTTTAGAATTTTAAGATTTCTTTTAGCAGAACTTTAATGTCTGTCCGTCTGTCTGTATTAATCGGAAAGTGGGAAAAAGATTCTTTCTGAAAGAAATCTAATGTCCGTCCATCTGTCCGTCTGTTTGTTAATTTTTGCAAACTTTCCAATTCAAAACCGTTTAACTTTTGACTCAATAAAGATAACGACTCATAAAATAAAATAAAATCGGTTGAAAATATTTGGCTATATATGGAAAAATCTTAACCAAGAACTTGTAAAATTGAGATTTTTGAAATTTCGAATGAATATAACTCGAAAAATATATAAGATAAGTAGTACGTACAAGCATGTTTTCTAAAGGATTTATCAAGGACTTTAAGGTGATATAAAAATCTTTGAAATCGAGTAAGAAACAAAAATTCGCATTTTCTATTTTGAACCCCCATAGCTCCGCTCCTGAAATGGGTATGGAATCCTGCTTCCAAATTTTAAATTTTACTTCTACTTAGA
Source organism: Protophormia terraenovae (assembly GCA_951394005.1). Classification (NCBI taxonomy): domain Eukaryota; kingdom Metazoa; phylum Arthropoda; class Insecta; order Diptera; family Calliphoridae; genus Protophormia; species Protophormia terraenovae. The sequence continues at coordinate 112,967,701 of OX596077.1, read as the reverse complement.
AGTTACAGCTTCATTTCGATTCTGCCCCACTGTTTAATGTTTCACAGTACTAAAGTAGACGTTATGTACTATTTTTCATAAAATTTTCAGAACAAACATCCTGTAACATTTAAGCTGCTTTCCATGAAATTTGAAAATAAGTGTATTTCAGAACAATTTTCTAAAAAATAACAAAAATATTAGAACAAAAAATAATTTACAAATACTTAAAGAAAAGTACACTTAAGTATCTGAAGTTGATAGTTCCATTTTAAATTTTTACTTTAAAAGACCTTTAATTTAAAATAAATACACTGAAAATTCACGAAAATTGAATTTTTTACTCTTTTTCAAAAATGTAAAAAAAAATATTTAACTTTGACAGCTCCTTATAGGAAAACAACACAACCTAGCTTAAAGATTTTAATTGATTTTGATACATAATTCTGTCTTTTTTTATTTGGTATCCAACTTTATTACAAAAATTTTAATTTCAAAATGCAATTAATCGCCACTTTTGACACATTTTACCCCAACGTGTGATCTTTTAATATATTACAGAAAATGTGCGGTATCTCATATTAGCAATTTTTAGATAATTATTTAAAAATTTAAATATATTGCCTAAACATTTGTCATGCAAATATAACACTAAGATTGGTGTGATAAGAAGCCGCGTCTACCTTTAAGGTAAACTTTATTTTAATAAAATTTATTAAAATATGGGTGTGGCAGTGATTCTTTTCGCCCATTTTTGGTGGGAATATTGACGACCTTGTATAATAATAGAATATAAAATTTCAGTCCATTATCTCAAAAAATGGATTTTTGTCATTCTAAAACTTCCAAATATAACACTGTGCAACAGCAGGGTGATTTTTTTTTTTTTGCTAATTTGGTTTTGCTTTTATAATTTACATCTCAGCCAAAATAAATGGAAGTCATTTTTTAGGAAGTACTTTTTCATTACTTCCAAAATATCAAATAGTGTGTGTTTATTCTTCTTAAAAAGTTATTTAAACAGCATCCGCAGATGTTATTAAAAAGCGATTCAAATGAAGTTTACTGTGGCAAAATATTGATGAACGTTTTCTGTTATCGCAAATATTTACCTTGTTAGCCATAAAAAAATTATGTCTATTTTTAATAAAAATTACTTTAAAAACGACATTAGTTCCTATTCTTTAACAAAACTTAGGAAATTTATATACTGTATAATTAGTAACCGGTTTATCATCTGGTGAAAAGTTATGGAGCGATAAAATATGAAACCAAGAAATTTTTTTACATTTTGCAAGTTTTTATATAGAAAATTTGCGCCGTTACGTGAACTGATTCCCTACAGTTTGATGTATATCATTTTGAGCTCAGGAAACCAGGCATGGGAAAGCATTATCACAAACGACGTCAAAATATTTTAAGGACTTATAACTTTATGGACCAAAAACGATATTCTCAACCTTAAAAATTGGCCCCACATATTTCTCATTATAGTTAAAATTTTAAAATAATAAAATCTATTTTCTATATAATATTTATCATAAAACGAGATAGAAACTATAGTCGGATAAAACCGACCCTATGATACCCTACAACATTCTGTATGAGCTAAAAATTAGACTTGTGCCTAATTGTAGACCAATACTTTTACTCAATGTAAAATAAATTATACAAATACAGAACAATGCATTGATACTAACATCTATATGATTTTATGCCCTTTAGGGCGATTCCCGGAAGTGGGTTTATATGGGAGCTATGGTAAATTATGGACCGATTCTCACAAATTTTGGCAATGCTGTTTCTACTTATATAAAATTTATTTGTGTCGAATATTAACTATCGTTCGTATAGGATTTATACACGTTAAAGTGATTTTCGGAAGAGGGGATTTATGTGGGAGGTATGGTCAATTATAGACCGATCTTGATGAAATTTGGCACAAAGGTTAATACTTATCCAAAATTTTTGTACCGAGTTTCATTGAAATATTCCTATATTTAAGGCATTTATGATTGTTAAACCCCTATTCCGGGAGGACATTTGTATGGGGGCTAGGTAAAATAATGGACTGATTATAACCAATTTCAACACACTTTGTCCTTATATCAAAATAATTATTTGTACCAAATTTCATCAAGATATCTTTAAAATTGCGACCTGCACTTTGTTCACAAGGTTTACATGGACAGACAGCCAGACGGACGGACATCGTTAAATCGACTCAGAAAGTGATTCTGAGTCGAACGGTATACTTTAAGTTGGGGATCCGATAATTATTTCTGTGCGTTACAAACATCAGCATAAACACATTATACCCCAACCACCTATGGTGGTATAGGGTATAAAAAGAAACAAATTAAAATGTTTGTTAAAGTTCACTTAAAAATTATTATGAGCATTAATATTCAAAAGACCATATTTTCAAAAATAGAACCTATATTCACTTAATTTTTTCAGAAAATGATCCCAAGAGATATCTTTTATTACTCATAATTTTAAACTAATATTGTTTTTTTTTTTCCAATTTATGAAATCGTGCAAAAAATTAAATTACAAATTTTGCTTTTCAGCATATTTTGATTATAAAATCAAGTTGTTTTGATTTTGATAAAAACAGAACTCTATTTTTAAGTTTTTTTTTAAAGTTTCAAATTCAAACCTCCACATAAAGATCAATTAAATCATAAAGCTTGGTAGAGTTGTTTTGTTATAAGGAGCTGTCAAAGTTAAAAATTTTTTTACATTTTTGAAAAATATTAAAAATTTATCAAATTTCAGAGTATTTATTTTAATAAAAGGTAAAAATTTAAAATGATACCATCAACTTCAGATATTTTAATGTACTTTTCTTCAGGTATTTGTAAATTATATTTTGTCCTAATATTTTTGTTATTTTTTTCAAAATTGTTCTAAAATACACTAATTTTAAAATTTCAAGGAATGCATGTTGAATTATTACAGAATGTTTGTTCTGAAAATTTTCTGAAAAATATTATATATTGTCCACTTTAATATTATGAAAAAGAAATCGTGCGCATATATAGCACGATTTGAGAATATAATTTTCTTTTTGGAAAAAACTATGTATATTTCACACAAAAAACAGCTTAAGTGCAGACATTTTCTTTGCTTTATCAAACATTAAACAGTGGAGAAGAATGGAAATAAATCTGTAACTTCTAATCGGCTGGTTAGATTTACATGAAATTTTACATAGGCATAGCAGAGGACAGTAGCATTTCAAATTTAGAAGCATAATACCACATACGCTTCAGGAGCGGAAGTATGGGGATTTCAAAATACGGTTCTCGTGTCATGGAAAGTGTTTAACTACTAGCGAATTTTTGTTCCTTAGCCGATTTCCAAGATTTTTATATCATCTTAAAGTCCTTGATAAATCCTTAGGAAAACATACTTGTATGTACTATTTATCTTATGTATATTTTCGAGTTATATTAATTTGAAATTTTAAAAATCTGAATTTTACAAGATCTTGGTCAAGATTTTTTCCATATGTAGCCAAAAATTCTAAATTTTATTATATTTTATGCAGTAGGTTAAAAAATGAAATCATCCATCGAATAAAGAAATTTTGAGATGCTATCTTTATTTAGTCAAAAGATATACGATTTTGAATTAGAGAGTTTGCAAAAATTAACAAACAGACGGACAGATGGACGGACATTAGAATTCTTTCAAAATAATCTTAAAATTCGAAAGATGTTTTTTTTCACTTTACGATTAATATAAAAATCAAATAAAGGTACTAGAATTTTGATATCACCTTTCCCTGAATTAAGTGACATTTTCAACCCATTTAACCCAAATGTATAGACGGACGGACGGACATTGCCATTCTGCCAAAAAATATTTTACTGTTCTAGAAATGCACTTTTTACTAACCAATAAATAGCAAAAATAGAACGTAATTATTAAAATTTGGATATCACTTTTTCCTGAATTAAGCGTCATTTTCGTCCCATTTAACCCAAATGTATAGACGGACGGACGGACATTCTCATTCAACCAGAAAACATCTTATAAACCCAAAAATTATTTTTTTACTTACTTATAAACAGGAAAATCAAACGTGGTTACTAAAGTGTTGATAACACCTTTCTCTGAATTATGTATAATTTTTGACCCATTTAACTGTAATGTTAAATTGATTGATTTTTTTACCTAATAATCAATAAAAAAATATATAAAACGTTATCTTTAAAATATTGATATCACCTTTCCTTGAATTAAGCGCCATTTTCGACCCCTTTTACCCCAATGTGTGGCGTTAGTGTCAGATGAAAAAAATTAGTTTGGAAAATATTTTTACTTAAAATTTTCAACATTTTGGAAATTCCTTATATTTATTACCATTTTTTTATATTTTGAAATCTCAAATATAATTTCTATAGCTTTTCACAGTGAATATATTGTGGCTTTTAGCATTGAAAATTTAATTTCACATTGTTTCTATTAAAAGATGAATTCTTATTTGACCTACAAAATCTACGGCTTTATAATTCTCCACCTATAAATGCAGCAAAAGTTAGAAACATTTTGTTGGGTTATTCTTTATAAAAGAAGTAACATAAAATGTTAGAAATATAATACTTACACATCACACATATGCTATTACATGACAACTAAAAATGTTGTGATTTGTTGAAAGTACCCTACACTTTTGAAATAAATAATACAAAAATGTTCATTAGTCATATGACTATTTATGTAACTGAAAAGTTTTTACGCCACGAGAAATTTACACAGAAAAAAGTCACCAATTAACAATTATACAGTGGTGGCCACGAATTTAAGACACGACATTTCACTTATATATTTCTGATAATTTTTACATCTTATCGAACAAATTTTAGATCCATGTTATTTTTTAAAGATCCTAGTAATGTTATGAAAAAAAATCAACAATAGTTTGTTACCTATATTTAGTTTCCAATTTTTATTTACATATTATACAGATTAATACAAGTTTAAGCCTGGTCATGAATTTAGGACATAGGCAAAATAAAAGTTAATTCACAAAAGTAAAGCTCAGCTTCATAAAACAATATTAGTATTTGGTGGGAAATCCTTTATTTTGAATCACAGCAGCGCATCTCCTGGGTAAACTTTCAACTAAGGCCATACAGCGCTCCTTTGGAATGGCATACCAAGCCTTTTGAATTTCTTCCCATAAATCAGTCAAATTTTTTGGCTTTACTGCTCGTACATGCTCCTCAACATCATTCCACAAGTTCTCAATTGGATTGAGATCCGGGGATTGAGCTGGCCATTTCAGAACTGTGATATTATTTTCCTCTAAGCAACTCTTCACTAGGCGTGAAGTGTGCTTAGTGTCATTATCATGCATAAATTTCCACATTAGAGGCATGTTGTCTTCAGCGAATGGTATCATGATGCTTGTCAGTATGTTTTTGTAAATATGCTGGTCCATTTTATTGATAATCTTCTGAATGGGACCTACACCATGCCAGGAAAATGCTGCCCACACCATGACATTTCCACCACCATGCTTAACCGTTTTAAGGGTGTACTTTGGGTGATGCTCCAGGTTTGGAGGACGCCATACGTACTGTTTTCCATCAGAACCAAAGCGACAAAACTTCGACTCGTCGCTCCAAAGTATATTTTTCCAAAATGTCATCGGCTTATTGAGATTTTCTCTTGAAAACGCTAGTCGGGATTTAATATTTTTTTTTGACACAAGTGGTTTACGTTGTGCAATACACCCACGTAAGTTCTTCTCATTCAGACGTCTTCTTATTGTCCTGGACGATATATTAATACCAAAATCCGATGAAATCTCATTTTTAATTTTACTTGAGCTCTTGAAAGGATCTTTAGCAGCTGATTTATAAATTAAGCTATCCTCCCTGGGTGTAGTTTTTCGGGCTCTAGGGTGCTGTTTGACATTTTTGGTAGTGCCATGTTGCTTGATGTGTTCCAGTGCATTGTAAATCTTGGATCTGGAACATTTTAGTAGCTTGGAAATTTCCATTACTGTTTTTCCATCAGTATTCATTTGTTGGATCAATTTTCGCTCGGCATCCGAACTCCAAGTACCTCTGGCCATTTCTAACTAAATATTTTGATGTATTCTAACATTAAATGGAATAAAACATTCATTACTTACCTTTTAGCTTCAAAAAACACCAAAAAATCACTTAAAAACCAAATATTTCTTATATGTTTTAAATTCGTGACCAGCTTCAAAAGCACGTTTTTACGAAAATATAATAAAAACAGCAACAAAATGTATACACAAACAAAACCAAATAACGGTAATTGATCTTAACATTACAGGGTACACTGAAAAATTAACAAAATCTAATTTTATATTGCAGGGTTGTAATAATTATCACAACTTAGTTCGTTACATGTCGTGTCTTAAATTCGTGGCCACCACTGTATATGAAAATAATTCATTCAATTATAAACTTGTTTAAATTTGCACCTTTCACCAAAATGATTATATCAATTACTAAAAACTATAAAAAATACAAAACAGAAAAAAAATTCCCAATTAATAAATTAATTAAAACAATCAAGTAGATGATTGAATGAATTAAAAATGTGTATGGGAAAAAAAATCATACCAAAATTTATTTTTTATTTTATTTTTTCTTGAACATATTTATTAAATTTTGATGCAAAATTAAACAACTGAGTTAATTGTAAAAAAGACGGTAATAATTTTTTCTGTGTAACAAGTAAATAAGCTTCAAAAGTTTTCACTTATAACTACTCTAAAAGAAATTTAACTTATTTAAATTAAACTTTGTTGACTCTTTCCACCCAAATAAAACGATAAATAAATTTGTTTGATAATATTGTTAGTTTAGTTTAAGGTTTTAATAAAAATTAATATCACAACAGTTTTTTTTTTAATCAGCTAAAGTAGTAGCTAAAAAGTTCGTCAATGTAGAACTAGTGTCATGGGCTGCAGCATATGTCAGTAAGAATTACTGACATACACATACAAATCCATGTTCCTTTTAAAAACATAAAATAAATGTATAAGTATTATATATTTATGTGTATATAGTAGTAAGTGCAAGGACTATGCGTGTAATATGAAAAGAATTTTCTTTAAAAAAAAAAACTCACAACACAACTACTTAAAACTATTTGTAAATCCAAAAGGCGTCAAAGCAAAGTATTCTTAGAGATTACACTACTCAACAAAGTTTTATAGTTAAATAACAAAATTGCTAAGATTAAAATCAGCCTTAGTTAAACATTAAATTCAAAATAAATTCTAAATTTTGTATTAAAAAATAAATTATATATACTTTTGTTTAGTAAAAGTTGCTTAGTGTTTTGTATAAGTTTCATGTCCTTTAATTTTTGTACTATTATTTTTACTATCATGTTCTTGGAACATGTTGAAAGACAGCGACTTTAATTGGAAATTTTAATAAAAAAATATTTTATTTGTACAAAAGACTCATGTGTTAGCAAGTGATAGCAATTTATTTAGCATAATGTAATACAAGAAAATTTTCTTTTTAAAAAAGTTTTTAATTTGTCTTAAAAAACACGCACTTGAAATTTATAAGTAAAATTATTATTTTTTTTTTAAGATTAAAAACAAACTTTTGTTTAAATAAGACAGAGATCAAAAGTATAAATACCTATATTATTTTTATTTATTTGAATTAATCCTGCTTTTCGCCCACCTATCAAATTATCTAAAATAACTTTTTTAGTGCTCTTAAACAAAAAAACATACTTAAATACATACATATGTATGTACGTTTGTATGTATATTTTATTACTGCTCTCAATTTAAAGAGTCGATCTACCTCAAAAAAGTTAACTTTTTATTTTGATGACACTTATCTAAATAAATTCATTGAACAATATAGCATTTACAATATTTATGTCTTGTGCCTTGCGTTTACTATCTATCACCAATTACCAATATCAAAAGACAACATGATAAAAATAACTTATATTATACTCTCTGGTATAGAGGTAAATGAAGAATTTCCATAATGATACTAAAGCAAAGGCAAAAACAGATAGAAAAACAACATATAAAATTTCAGCACATAAATCTTTATTACCATTCATTCAGCTACAAAAAAAAAAAAAAAAAGTATAAAAATAAGAAACTCACAAAAACTCATAAGTCAAAGCTTTGACAGTTTTCCCTTGTTATCATATTAGCATTTCTATTTCCACATCTATGCCATTCTATTATATTCTCTTCTTTATTTTCTTATATTATATTATTTCGCAACATACTCGCATAATATTTTCTCCGTATGTTCGTTAAACTACTACTTATTCCCCATGAATATTGCAGACAATGTTTCTAATTTTAGTGGGTTTGTTTTAAGGGTTAAATAAACATAAAGTTGTCAAAAAGAACACACAGAAATGAATAAAAAAAATGTACTAAATGTTAAAGACATAAAATCTAAAAATTTTACTGATATAATAAATGCAAACACCAAGGAATATTTGAATAAAGCAACATTGTTTATAAATTTGTTGCATAGTGTGCGAAAACTGCTGAATCTATATTCATAATATAAAGAAAGCCCTGAAATTTTTATTGTCAATATAATAAGATTTTATTTTTTCAAATTGGTTCACAAATGTATAACTTATATGATTTTATTTGTAATAACTTACTTAAACTTTTATTTTTAATTTTTGCCCCAAAAAGTATGCTTCGAATAAAATATATAATAAAAAGTTTTTCGCAAATGTATAGTAGTGTGTGTGCGCATCACTGATCTATATATATAAAAGAATAAACTGACTACTGATTCATTATCCCATAGCCCAAACGCTTTAAGCTAGAGAGACGAAATTTGGAACTTAGGTAGGTCTCCCTCCATATAGATCCACTAAGACGGGATTTTTGGAAATTCGAATGTTTAGGGGGTAACATTGGTAACCTTATATCTGCAAAACTAATAAAGATACAAAAAAAGTTGAATAGTTATCGTTATTCATTAAAAAAATAATCGGACAGGTGTCTAGTACTTTATTTAAAATCGGCCCTTTTAGGGAGAAAATGGGTAAAAACTGTATTTTGGTACTTTTTTGGCACCATATGTATCTTTGAAACCAATCAACATACACAGATAAAATTTATATCATCTTCATAACTTATCAAAAAAATTACAAATATAAATTTGGTACTTTTACGAAATTCGAAGTTTAAGGGGTAAAACTCTAACCTATTTTTGGTACTTTTTTGACAAAACCTTTTTTTATATTTATATTTATTGACATAAACATATGTTTATTTTAATATGGGATCCCACTATAATTTAGAAATTCATTGGAATACAATTTTCATTATATCCATAGGGAAAAACGTATCAAAAAGGGGGTAAAATCGGGAAATTACATTTTATTCAAACTCAATAATTAACTTTCAATTATATTAAACCTAGAAACATGAAATTAAGTAAATGTAGTTCTATGTGGATAAGAATTCATTCAAGTGGAATTTGTGGTACTTAAAGAATTCAAGAGGAGAGACTTTGTAGTACTTTTTTGTTCTTCTAATGGTACTATTTCCTGTAATATTTAACCTAGAAACATAAAATTAAATACACATGGTCTATATGGGAAAGAATTCATAAGAGGGTATGGTACTTTTCTGTTCTTCTAATAGTACTGTTTGAATTTTCTATAATTATGTACCTAGAAACATGAAATTGAGGATATGTAGTCCTAAATAAATGAGAATCCATAAGAAGGGACTTTGTGGTAGTTTTTTGTTTCTCTAATGATACTTTTTGAATTTGTTATAATTATGAACCTAAGCTAAGTAAATGAAAATCCGTAAGAAGGGACTTTGTGGTACTTTTTTTGTTCTTTCAATGGCAATTTTTTCATTTTCTATAACTATGAACTTAGAAACATGAAATTAAGGACATGTGGTGGTAAGTGAATGAGAATCCATAAAAGGGATTTTGTGGCACAATTACAAAGATAGTATTTTCGAAAAGTAAAAAAAGCATGTTTGATACATTTCTGATAAAAAAAAAGATAATATTTTAAATTTATTTCTAAATGTTTCGAAAAATCACAACTTCTACAAATAAAGTCCTATTTCAAAGGCTTGTATGTTTGTGTACAGTGCTTGATAAAATAAAGAAAAAATAAGCTTAGCCACCTAAGTTATTTTTAACGATTAATATAAAAAATGTCACGCAAGTTTTTTTTTAAATTTATTGAAGATATTTAGTCAACAATGATATTGTGATCAGTTTGACACTAAATTGTTTGCCACCCAACCCAAAATGAATGCAGAAGTGCAGATTTTATGAAGATGATAATTCGAATTGAAATATTTGAAACATTTTTTCAGCATGTTATTTAGAAATATATTCCAAGCTATACCATGTTTTCAAACAAAATATTCCTTCATATACCTCAGAACTTATTTTCGGAAGTATTCAGTCTTACTATGTAAGAAAAGGTACTAACAGAAAATAATATTGAACTGTTAGCGAAAAATTAATTTGTGTCTTGAGAGAAGAGTTGCAGTCCACAACGAAGGAAAATTCAAACAGGTGACCTCACTTAATCAGTAGATTTTGTTTGGTACTTAGAACTGCCGAACTCCATATATGCACAATTTTCGCTTACTCGCTAAAGTATCAAGTTCCATGTATAAAAAATGTATGAATCACTTGTTTCAATTAAATTTGTAAAAATATATACGAGGCGGATCAATAAGTCCTTGACTTTTTGTATGAAACACAGTGTTTTTTGTAAAACAAAAATTTATTTTTCAACATAATCTCCTTTTAACTCAATACACTTAGTCCAACGTTTCTCCAGTTTTTGTATCCCTTCCAAAAAAATAGGATTTTTCGAGATCCTTAAAATAGGCATTTGTTTGGTCAATAATTTTATCGCTGGAGCTGAATCTCTTTACACCGGGCCATTTCTTTAGGTTTGGAAATATGAAGTAGTCACTAGGGGCTAAATCTGGAGAATATGGCGGATGAGGTTCCAATTCGTAGCCCAATTCATAGAGTTTTAACATTGAGGCTGCATACGTGCATTATCTTGATGAAAAAGAACTTTTTTCTTGGACATATGGTTTTCTTTTTAAATCCTCATTAAATCGGTCTAATAAGTTGGCATAATATTCGCCATTTATTGTTTTTCCCTTTTGAAGGTAATCGATGTGGATTATCCCGCGTGCATTCCAAAAAACTGTTGCCATCACCTTATTGGCCGACAAAATTACCTTGGCCTTCTTCGGAGCAGGTTCACCATTTTCCTTGGTTTGATTGACGATTTTTTTTTTCGCAAAAAATAATGTTTAATGAACACTCGAAATTTACTTTTTTCCATTTTTAGGAAGTTGTATGTTTTGAACAGCTATTAAACGCAAAGTAAATGACGACACTTGCTCAAAATTTGACAGTAGTCTATTAACAGGTGGTACTTGATGGGAACAGTGGTGTATTTCATATAACTACGAGGGAAGTTCGAAAGGTCACTGAAATATTGATCCGCCCTCGATTTTAAAAAATATTTGATCCAGCAACAATATTTTTTTAGGGTCTGTCGATGTCAAGATAGGTGTAGCAGTTTTAAAGATCAAGATTTATTACCCTTTGTTTTTCAATAGGACCCACTGCGTAGTGTTATATAGTTGATAGTTTTGCCTTTAGACGAAACTTCTTTCTCTGATCCAGATTTTACATTTAAATTATCTAGTGAAGTTTTTTACTACAAAATTTTTGCTACTAGTAAAAGTAAATTGACTAAAGGAATTTAGGACAAGTACTTCTATTTTCATGTGCTAAAAATTATGTTCAAAATTTGCTTTCAGTAAGTTGATTATGTTAAAAAGCATTTAGCAGAATTTTTAAATAAATATGTAATTTTGCTAAATTAGCAGAAAAATTGTAAGGTGGTAACACTAAAGTTTTTGGGGTATTCTGCCTTTAACAGACAGACAGACGGGCATAGTGAGATCGTGTTAAATTTTCCCGAGGCTACATAATATATACAGAAGCGAGCACAAAAAATGCAACGTTGAGTAAAGTTATCTTTAAGTGGGGGAATTTAAATATAATGTTGGCCAGTTCAAAATATTTCTTTGGTTTATTAATCCCTACAGTTAAATATATCTATTATCAATAACATTATGTAAATATTTTTAATTAATAATATATTTTTTTGTTATTTATTAAAAAGAGTGCGAATTTCATGGGAGCAATAAAAATGTAACAGCTTAAATTGCAAAGTGTTTATTTAAATTAAATAGTATTGCTTACAAAAAAATATTCTTAAAATTAATATTTTTTGGCGTATCCCTTATTTTATATTATAACCTCTCGTAACCTAGAATGCATAGAGTCGACTAAAGATGTTAATGTGTTAATGGATATTTTCTCCCATTCACTTCTCAAAATCTCTTCTAATTCCCTCTTATTTGACGGATGTTTCCTCTTAACTTCCCGATCTAATAGCTCCCATAGATTTGCTATGGGGTTTACATCGGGAGACTGTGATGGCCAATCCAAAACATTGACATCATTGTCGCTTAAAAAGTTTCGAGCTAAGCGACTTGAGTGCTTTGGATCATTATCCTGGTGGAATATGCTACTAGGAGGCATTTTTTCCCTCAGATGAGGAAGCATGTTTTCTCCAAAGATTTCACAATACTTCTTGGCGTCCATTTTTCCTTCGATTTTAATTAAGGGACCTACCCCATCACGGGAAAACGCACCTGTAAATACATGACGTAAAATAAATAATTTTTTCTAAGCATATTTTTCCCTACCCCACACCATTATTGATCCACCGCCATGTTTTACGATTGGAAGTTGATATCTAGGAGAATATCTTTGCCCAGGCGGTCTGCGAACATAATTTATCCCATCGGAGCCAAACAAATTAAATTTGCTTTCATCGCTCCACAAGACTTTAGCCCACTGTTCATTTGACCAATCCTTATACCGTTTTGCAAATTCCAGGCGCTTCTTTTTGTTGATTTCGCTGATGAGAGGTTTCTTTGCAGGTCGTCTAGCATGCAAATTAGCCTCTTTCAACCTACGGCGAACAGTGTGAACGCCTATAGAGACTCCCATTTGCTCATTTGCGAAATTAGCAACGTCCACTGCGGTCTTTCGTGGATCTTTTTTAACCAGTGCAATCATCTGGCGGTCTTGGCGCAATGTAGTTTTTCGAGGATTACCACTACCTGATTTTCTTTCGACACTATTTCTCAAGGAAAATCGAGATTTAATGCGACATACGGTGGATTGATTTACACCAAAGTGGTGTCCAACTTCACGCATGGATTTTCCTTCCTCTAGAGCTTTAATGATTGCAGTTTTGCTGTCAGTTGATAGCTGCTTCTATTACAAAACACATATTGTATAACATCTTCAGGAATTTTTCCATTACAATTAAATAATTAACTTACTTTAACTATTTATTTATTATGTTGGATTTTTTTTTGCTCGCTCAAAAATTGCACTTTTTAAAACAGAATTTGGAACAAACTGTGGTTACTTTGAAAATTTACAATTAAAAGAATAAACAGCAATAGAAAAGAGATAAATTATTTACCGTTATTTTGAAACAGATGTTATTAAAGATCATATGGCCCAGCGTTGCATTTTTTGTGCTCGCTACTGTACATATACTTCATAGACCTTATATAATTATTTTGGTTTGTAACACACGGAATGACAAACCCAATATACCCCCCATCATTTTTTATGGTGGGTATAAAAATGAGTTGTAAGTTTGTTTGTGTATATATCACTTTCACATCTAAATGGCTTATCCTTTGCACGGAATTTGGTACATAGCTAGAAACAGTGCCAGATGTACCCTGCGGAAAATTTGTGGCAGTTGCAGTAATGGATCAGTCCATCAGTACCAGTTGAGTACTAATTGACAACTAACTCGTCACCAGAGTTCTAATTGGGAACCAGTTGACACAAACACACTTACTATTTAACAGTTGAGAGTATATTTATAACATGCAACTCGCGCGCAATAATAATCAGTGGCTGAGCGGCTAGCATTGAAGACTTTTAAATATAAACAAACAGATGAACATGGGTTCGATTCGGGGTGCCACCATCGACATTAACGAAAAAATTAAAATAAAAATAAATATAATTTAGTAAACATAATAATAAAAAATATTGAAAAATTAATCAATTACCGAATTTTTATAAAATTTTTATTACATTAATCGTTACTGAACCTGTACTCTTGAACCAGTCTTATGATCTATCCTGCGACCTGTCCCAAGGGGCTAATTAGCCACCTCCAATGACAACCCCATGTAAAAGTGACAGGTTCCTCTCATATAAAGTTCCGGAACTGAGATCGGTCACTAACCCCGAGAACCTGTCACGTGACTAGTTTTGAACCAGTTTTTTTTTTACTCTGAGGTACTTATAGGTTATGTTAGATTGGATGTCATGCTCAAATTTCACGCCTACTTTTAAAAAATTAATTTTTTTCGGTCTAGTACGTTATTAAGGTAGCTATTTGTATAGATAGTGCTTGCACTGAGAATTTCATAGGCTATGTTGGATCTTGATCAGATGCCATGCCCACATCTTGCACTAACGTTTTTAAAACTCTCAACGGATTACCCGATTTTTACAGCATCATACTGTTATACTATCTTCCAGGGGAAAAGGTAGCCCACATGCAAAGAAATTATTATTTTCGCATATCTAAAGGATTTTTACTGTGAAAGTTTTAAAAAGTTATGAAATTATTTCCATATCAAATTTCGAATAATGCAGATAAGTCCAAGGGGAGCAGTAGACTTTATATAAAATAAATAGTAGTTACCGCATCATCTGATTTGAATGATTTTTTTTTTTAGCTATTAGTACTCACAGTTCAAATGAAAATTGAGTTACTTAAAGAAACCTTTTCACAAAATCTTTGACCTAAGATTATACTTTCAGGAGCTAAATCAAAAGGAATAGAAGTATTTTGATATTATTTTTTTTTTTTGTATTTCAAACAAAATAACAATATGGAAATTTAGTATCGCTAGAAAGGTTTCTAAGATGTTTTAAGTGGTTAATATAATATATAAATAAAGGTTAACCACATAGTTAGCATTTTAAAATTATTTATATAATTTATATATTAATTTTTATCACAAAAGTGTGTCAAATTATGATCAGTATAATAAAAATATCAGTTATATGGAAACGGTTTTCCCCATTTACTTTTTTAATTTAATTTTTTATTTTTTTGGAATTTTATTCGAATTTTTCAAAACTAATTTTAATTCTAATTTTTTAATTTAATTTTAAATCTCATATGATACATTCTGTATAAACAAGTTATGATCAGCTATGGAAAAGTGTGTCAAATTATGATCAGTATAATAAAAATATCAGTTATACCAGGCGCGGATCCACGGGGATCATACAATTTAAGGCAATAGTTAAGAAAATCATTATATTTTCCTCCTCCAAAAGCTTGAGCTGGATCCGCGCCTGGTTATACGGAAACGGTTTTCCCCATTTACTTTTTTAATTTATTTATTTTTAATTTTTTTTTTTTTTTTTTTTGGAATTTTATTCGAATTTTTCAAAACTAATTTTAATTCTAATTTTTAAATTTAATTTTTAATCTTATATGATACATTCTGTACAAACAAGTTATGATCAGCTACAGACAATTTTTCCATAATATTTTTCTTTATAATTTCCATTTACAGTGTAAATATTACATGACTAAGAGTCTTACAATTTTCTTATCTACTTGCCAACAGCATTGACCTAAATTTATGACCACTTTTTTTTTTTGCTTGGTCTCTTCTCATCTAAAACAAAATGAAAATGAAAAAAAAAATAAAAAAATATATATATATATATGTATTTTTATTTTATGGAATCAACGAATTGGCCATCACACATACATATAGACATACGTATTTTGGTATGAGGGTGCATTTTGAACATCTTTTCATACATGCAAAGTTTAAACGTAAATTTTATGTACATATATGCCTTCAATTTTTAGGATAATTTTATGTGTTACACATGAAGGAGTCGTCTAAAAGGTGGTTGTATGGCTGGTTGATTACAAATAGAGGGAAACATAAATAAATTCTTATATATACAGATAGACAGGCAAATACATATGTATATATGTATTCCAACAGACAAGCTACAAATTTAGTGTTAAGACCTATAAATCTTATTTTTTTACTTACTTGTTAACTATAAAAGTACATACTTATTTACTTATACATGTATTTTGTATAAAGTCATGTACATATACATACATATTCATATATTTTTATATATGAGCCAAAGGTAAATTGTATTAAAAACATACATATGCACATATGTATATATGTGAAGAAGCCAACGAAACCAATGTGTTAAGTTTTCAGTTTTTACGATTTAAATCGTAAAATATGTTCAAGTTTAGAACCTTTCCGTTTTCTTTTTATTTTATAACTGACAACAAGTTTATTACCTTTAGCCTTGTTAACATATGTAATCCTTTTGGTCATGTTTTATAATTAGCATACAGATTTTTGGGCCATGAAAAATAAATGATTTTTAAGGTGAAATTTTGTGAAAAAATTAGATAAAGAAAATAAATGTGTTTATTCAAGATTTAGGTTAACGATTTATGTCTTTGTCTTTTTATTTGAGTTTATATTTAAATAAAGTATTAAGATTTCATTTAATATTTATCATCCTATGAATCGAAATTGACAAGGTAATAAAATTAAATAGAAGGTGAAAGGATGGAAATAAAACAAAATTATTTACATAATTTAACCGTTTAATAAATATACCTTTCAAATGTCGATTTTTACTATCTTCAAGTGCTTTTGCAATACATTATTTTTGATTACGTTGAACAAATTTGCAGAATCTTTTTTCCATTTTTAAATACTTCCACACAGAAAAAGATCTTCAATCAACAAAATAATTCATTTAATTAAAATTTTTTTGAATTTGGATTTCTAAGCAAAATTATTATATAAATTACTAAAAACTGTAAAAAATTAAAAACAGAAAAATGTAAATAATAATAATAATAATAATAATAATAATAATAATAATAATAATAATAATTAAATCAATTAAGTATATGATTAAATGAATTAAACATTTAAATGAGAAATAAAAAAAAAAATGAAATTGAAAAAAGATTCGGCTGTGCCGAATCTTTGATACCCTTCACCATATTACCATCTTACCATCTTATCGACATCATATTACCATATTACCGACAATTAATAAAATTTTCGCCTTAACGTATGCTTGCATATTTTCTAAATCTAAATTTTTTTCAAACTACGAAAATTTGAATATGAAAAAAAAAAAAAACAATCATAACAGGCTTTGCTTTTAAAAAAGAAAAAACAACAATTCCATATATATTTATTTTTGTATGTACAAACTGACTGAATACACAAAGAACAACAACAACACTGTTATTCATTATATTACTGCTGTTGCTAACTAAACTATTTGTCTATACAAAAAACAAAAAACGTCACTAATAGTCATTACAATGCTTAATATACATGTTTGTGTATGTATTTATGTATATTCTTAACAGATATGTTTTAGTTTTTAAAAATAAACAACTACAATATCATATCTATTTATTTTTGTACAGACTGCATATACAAAAAACAACAACAACAACACTGTTATTCATCATATTACTGCTGTTGATAACTAAACTACTTGTCTATACAAAAAACAAAAAAACGTCACTAATGGTCATTACAATGCTTAATATACATGTTTGTTGGTGTATTTATATTCTTAACAGATTTGTTTTTGGGCCATAACTCTGTTGATTATGAACGAATTTGGTTTATTAAAAAAACCGAAATTTTATAAAAATATTTATGACTGATCTATATAAAAATAAAAATATAGCTTGAACAAGGGCTTCAAAAATAAAAAATTCGTTTTCCCCGATATCTCAGTTATTACTGAACCGATTTATTTAATTTTTTCAGAACAAAAATTCAGAAAATAATTTTCGAGCCCCCTTTAAAAATTCGAAGTCCCTGGTATATGCAGAGGCTTCAGAAACTAAAAAACCGGTTCTAAAAACCGGTTTTTAAAGCATATCTCCACCATTTATAAACCGATCTTCCTGATTCAAAAAACTGAAATTTTATAAAAATATTTGTGACCGATCTGTATAAAAATAAAAATCTATAGCTTAAACCAAGGCTTCAAAAAATAAAAAATGAGTTTTGTCCGATATCTCAGTTATTACTGAACCGATTTATTTCATTTTTTCAGAACAAAAATTCAAAAAAAAATGTCCGAGAATTCTTTGTAAAAACGAAGTCCGTAGTGTATACAGAGGCTTCAGAAACTGGAAAACCGGTTCAAAAAACCGGTTTTTTTAACATATCTCCGCATTGTATGAACCTATCTTGCTGAATTCCAATAGCAAAATTCTCGAAAGCATTTCCGATCGTTTGACATACATATTATATATGTCAGTTATCGGTGGGCTTCATAAACGCCATTTCAACCGACACACGGACGGACGGACGGACATGGTCCAATCGTCATCGCTTCTTACAAGGATTCCGAAAATATAAACTTTTTTGCTCTCCGACGAAAATTGTGGAAATTACAAACGGAATGACAAACTTATATATACCCTTTACACCTGTGGTGAAGGGTATAAAAATTACTTAATTTTATGTTAACTATTTCAATTATTTAATTATAGCCTACACCACCATAAGTGGTTGGGGTATAATGCGTTTGTGCAGATATTTGTAACGCACAGAAATAATTATCGGACCATCACCTTAAAGTATACCGTTCGACTCAGAATCACTTTCTGAGTCGATTTAACGATATCCGTCCGTCCGTCTGTCTGGCTGGCTGTCCATGTAAACTTTTTGAACAAAGTACAGGTCGCAATTTAAAAGATATCTATCTTTATGAAATTTGGCACAGATAATTACTTTGATACAAGGACAAAGCCTATTGAAATTGGTTATGAATGGTCCATTATTTCACCTGGCTCCCATACAAATTTCCTCCCGGAATAGGGGTTTAACGATCATAAATGCCGTAAATATAGCAATATTTCAATGAAACTCTGTACGAAGGAGTTTTATATAAGTGTTAATCTTTGTGTTGAATTTCATCAGGATCGGTCCATAATTGACCGTAGCTCCCATATAAAACCCTCTTCCTTAAATCACTTTAACGTGCATAAATCCCATACGAATGATAGTATCAAGTTAATATTCAACACAAATAAGTTTTATAGAAGTAGAAACATCATTGCCAAAATTTATGATAATCGGTCCATAATTTACCATAGCTCCCATATAAACCCACTTCCGGGAATCGACCTAAAGGGCAAAAAATTATATAGATGTTAGTATAAATGCATTATTAAGTATTTGTATAATTTATTTTACTTTTAGTAAAAGTGTTGGTTTACAATTGGATACAGTCTAATGGTGTAGTGTATCATATGGTCGGTCTTGACCGACTATAGTTTCTCTCTCGTTTTTGATTGAATATATTGAAAAATATAGTGCAATAGAATAGAATTATTTTATTTCATATCTTTTATACAAAAATGCAAGAATGTCAGAGAAAGTATTAAATATATTTAAATATTTCCTTAAAAGTATTGAAACTCGAAGGTACGGGGTTTCAAATGTTTATATTTTCTTAAAAATCTTATGGAATGTAAAACATGAAATTTTTACTTTTTGCACTTTCACTTCGAAAAATTCGTTATAACCAGATTAAACTCATTACATTACCCAGAAAAAAATTAACCTCATACTTGTAGAAAACGATACAATTCAGTGTTAATAGAGCTCTGTATTTGTTCACAACGCACATTGTGGTAAGCAAAGTTGCAAATGGCGCTTAATTCAGGAAAAAATTATATCAATATGTTAATGATCACATTTTGTTTTTATTAGTCAGTAAAAAAATGCATTTTGAGATTTTTTTTTTTTTTGTTACAGAATGTTAATGTCTGACCTTCTATACATTGGGCTTAAATGATTCAGGAAGATTAATACTTCCGTCAGTCTGTTTGTAAATTTTGTTATTTTCTTTAACTATTTACAAAAAATATAAAGAAATCGGTTGAAGATGTTGGACTATATATAGAAAAAGCTCAACCAATATCTTGCAAAATTGAGATTGTTAAAATTTGAAATGCATATAACTCGAAAAATATATATGATAATTAGTGCATATAAGAAGTGCGATCGAAAAAATCTTAACACACGTTTTGCCTCATAACTTTTTGCGGAATCAATATTACAATTTGTTTTGATCTAGTTATAATTGAAAAATACGTCAGTTATTATTTTTAATGACAACCATGTTGATTTGTCGTGATTTTCATCAAAAAGAGTGATGAAAAAGATTTACGTCCTACAAATTATTAAACGAATTTCAAACAAATCCAGATAGGTTCTAAAAATAATTGGCCACAGAATAAAATTTCTGCCATTATACTGTTTTTAATGTTATTTAACAGTATCAGGAGAATTTGACCATTGATATGAAACATGGTTCGGAAAAAAAAGGACCACATGATATTGGGAAGGCCCGAAAATTTAAAGTATATTGAAAGAAACTTCAAACACATCTGGTAGAAAAGCAGCTCAGTTATCTTAGTGCTTTGACTATTTGGTGCGAAAATTTAAAGCTAATGCAGAGTTGATAACATATAAAGTCCAAAAAAATTTCAAACAGGAATGCTGCAAAAAATTTAGAAGCCAAGAATAGGACATGGAAATTAAAACCAAATTTCAAACAAAAATATACAAGTTGTATAATTGACGAAGAAACGTATGTGCTGGCAGAATTTTCGCAGCTTCTGTGTCAAAACTTTTTATTGTTAATGCTCGAGAAAATGTTATAGATAAGTTTAGGACCCAAAAGTAGAAAAAATTTGCTAGAAAATGCCAACTATAACAAGCTTTTTGCTATTGCTGCAAAACAGGAAAGTCATTTGTTACATTCGGATCTATAAATACCGAAATATACATCAAAGAATATTTGCAAAATAGATTTCTTCTTTTCGTAAGAGAGCACAACGTGTCCACATATTTTTGGACCCATTTGGTGTTATGACCCTACGGTAAGAAAACTCTGGAGTGGTACCAAAACAATAACATAGTTTTTGTACCAAGAGAGGTAAATTTTCAAAATTGTCCATAGCTTAGACCAGTGGAGAGATATTGAGCTCTTATGAAAAAAGAATTGAAGAGCACAAAAAAGGTGTCCCAAAATACTAAAGATTTTAAAGGAAGATGTGCACACTGTTCTAAAAAAGAAACTGAAGCAACTATTAAATCTCTAACGGAAGGGTTACCAAAAATGGTCCACAAGTTCATAAGTAGTAGTTAGAACTATAAAAGTTATATTTTTCTGTGATCTGTAATAAATTATCAATTAAATACAAAAAGAATAAAAACTCTAAGAGCAACCATTTCTAAGTTATTGAACATTATATATGTTAAGATTTTTTCGAACGCACTTCTTACTACTTATCTAATATATATTTTTACTTATATTTTTTTCGAAGTACTTTTCAAGAGCTTTAAGATGACAAGGTAAGAAATGAAAATTCTCCTCCACAACACCGCACCTAAAATGTTTGTAGGATCCTCCTTCGAAAACTAAAACATTACTCTCCTCTGCTATGTCTTTATGTTTGATAAAGAAAAGAAAAATTAATAAACTTTGTATATTTAAACATTGTTTTTGAATACGTTTACTTAATAAAGCTTTGTTAACCTTAAATTGTTGGGTAACTAATGTGAATTTGAATGCAATGTTAAACAAATTTTTTTTTTTTTTATACAGCTGTAAATATCTTTAAAATTGCAATTTTTACTAAGTTTGACTTTCCCCATTATCAAAACATTGGCGGTATATTATAACTGTAGGAACTGAGGAAAGTGGGAGGAGCCATTCAATATTCTTACAGGACAGAGACATAGACTTTAGGGTTGGGTTTGGACAAATAGGGACGTTAATGAATAGGGACATGGGTATAAAAGGCCGACAATTTGTGACAGAGGTCAGAGTCAGATGGTGAGTCGTATAGAGTCGACATTACAGAACCAGTGGTTGTAAATTGAACCAGAGTTGATGTTCAATAGTGTTTTTATTATTTTAGTATTAATAAGTTTTAATTTTAATAATGTAAATAAATGTAAATATTATAATGAATTGAAACCGATGCTGTGTTTTTAATTGAAGAGGAGAGTTGCAGGGTAAAAGCAACAAAAATTAAAAGTAGCTAAGGTATTCATTAAAATACTTTAAAATCTACATAACATTAATTTTAATTTGGTCCAGTGTTTTATATAATCGTTTTTGTCGTTTTTTATATAGGCTTTATTTGGGGTCATTGAAATTAAAGAAATGATATAAATCTTCTACAAAATGTTGAATCAAATTACTTATATCTACCAATGAGGCATGATTTTTTATATGATTTTCAGCAAATTTCTCCTACTTACCCAAATAAAAAAATTTTGAAAATACATTTAACTATCTTAACTTAATATATTCAAATATATACACTTATTTTATGTTAACAATATATACACATTTACATTAATAGATGCATTCATTTAATTGTCTCAAATACTTTAGTATTGGTTAAGAAGTTTTACTAAGTAGACAGCAATGCACAAAAAAGTTCGTTTTTTACTTTGATTTCAATTAATTCATGCAAAAATCAATAAATACTGCCCTTAAACCATCAATTGATGGGACTTAAAAAACTTTTATTTATCATCATTGTACGAATGTTCAAATGCAGAGATAAAACTTTTATATTAAAATCCTTTTTGTAAACTTTATCTTTTATTTCAGTTTTTTGTATTTGGGATATTAAATACAAATGCAGCAGTTGAACTTTAAAAAATACATATAAGAAGACAGTGGTGGTAAATATTAAAAGTGATATAATATAATAATTTAGTTTCATAAATTTGCTACGTTCTTATACTCTATGAATTTAGGAATTATTCCATCTCTCCCATAAAAGTATTTAAGTATTTCAATTATAATTTTTCTATGTATTATGTAAATAGCATTTTTATGATTGGTACTGTATTGTATCATACACTGAAATGACTTTGTTTTACATTTTTCAATTCAGTTCGATAAAAGTTTTAGCTTTCTATTTCTGTTTTTTACATTACAAACTGAAAATTTACAATATTATATAGCTTTATATTTGTTTGAGTTTAATGAAATAGTAGTCATATAGCTCGAGAGAATTTTTAACTTTATACAAAGACACAAATTTACAATTAATTAGTTTTGATAAGGAACTGGGTTAAATTACATTTACCTTTGAATATGCATAATTTTTGTTTAAAAGCCCAGATTGCGTATGATTGATATTTAATATGTATTTTAATAATTATACGTCCAGTTATGTGTTGTTATGTAATTAAATAATTAAGTAATTAGAAACTATGTTGCATATAGTATGTACAAGTAATTGTTTTGTAATTAAACAGCAAAGATATATAATGGAAAATAAAAATCGATTTTATTTTGCAATAAAATATTTAAAAAAGTTTTTGTTTCTAAATATTTTTTAGTAAAAATTTAAAAATCATGTATATTTTAACTCCTTTAAGTATTCTTATCATTTTATTTAACAGTTGAAGTAATAATT
The DNA here is from genome assembly GCA_951394005.1 of Protophormia terraenovae. Taxonomy (NCBI): domain Eukaryota; kingdom Metazoa; phylum Arthropoda; class Insecta; order Diptera; family Calliphoridae; genus Protophormia; species Protophormia terraenovae. The sequence goes on along the minus strand of OX596077.1, from coordinate 112,944,016 downwards.
ATAAACTAGACATCTATACCTAAAATTCGCCAAAAATTTTACACTAATTGTATTTTTAATTGGATTCAAATTCGTAAATCTATTTTATAATATTTTTATTATTATTATTATTATTATTATTATTATTATTATTATTATTATTATTATTATTATTATTATTATTATTATTATTTTTTTTTTTAATATTTCAATAAAGAAGATCATAATTTCTTTTACTAATTTTATTATAATAGAAATCATTTAAGAATTTTTGTGTAGTAATTCTCACAAAAATTCGATATTTTTTGTATTTAACAAAAATTTTCGCCTACGGTGCTTCATTCACCAATCAAATATAACTTAACTCATTTTATGCACTTATCACAGAAAAAGTCACCAATCACTAAAATAATTTATTCAATTAAAAATTGTTTAAATTTGAACCTTTCACCAATATGATTATATCAATTACTAACAACTTTAAAAAATTTAAAAAATAAATTTCTTTCCAATTAAAAAATTTCCAATTAAAAAATTTCTTTCCAATTAAAAAATTTCCAATTAAAAAAATTTGCCAGGAATTTTTTTAAAGAAATTTTGTCTGCTTTTGACTTCTAAACTTATCTTCAATATTTTCTCGATCATTTTTACCCGGAAGATTTATTGTCAAATTCTCCTGAAATTGTTCAATAAACAGTTTGACGACAGACCTTTAATTATTTGACTAATTTTTGTAGGAACAATTTGGATTTTTTAAACATTTTGAATAACTTTAGCACGTAATTCTTTTTCGCCATTCATTTTGACTAAACTTACAAGAAATCAATATGGTTGTTATTAAAAATAATAATTGACATATCTTTCAAACATAACTAGATAAAAAAAATAAATATTGCTTCCGAAGAAAGTTAAAAGGTAAAACGTGTGTGTTAAAATTTTTACGGTCTCACTTCTTAAATTTACTGAGGCATTAGTATATCCATTGGCTTCCTATATAAGTCACAGGAATATCTATAGAAAGTTTGGAACACATAAAAATTTCATCAAACGTATGGAATTGCATTCACTTAAGAATTTAATGAATCTACTTGCAGCATTACAATATAAATTTAAAGGGCAGAATCAACAATTTTTGAAAACAAATATGTAACTTGTAATTGGTTTGTTGGATTTACATGAAGTTTTACAAAAGCAGAGGAACGGAGGAGTGAACAATTTTAAGTTTAGAAGGGGGACTAAATAAATCTCGATTACAAACTCTTTAGAACAATTAATAGATTCTAAAACTATCAAAAATACGTCAGTTATTATTTTTAATAAAAACCATGTAGATTTGTCATGATTTCATCAAAATGAGTGACGAAAAATATGTACGTGCTACAAATTATTAAACGAATTTCAAACAAATCCAAATAGGTCCTACAAATAATTGGCCACAGAATTATATTTCTGTCGTCAAACTGTTTCTAATGTTATTAAACTTTAGTTCAAGAGAATTTGACTATTGATAGGAAACCTGGTTCGGAAAGAAAAAAAAGTCCACATAATATTGGGAAGGCCTGAAAATTGAAAGCATATTGAAATGAACTTCAAACACATCTGGTAGAATATCAGCCCAGTTAGCTCAGTGCTTTGACTATTTGGTGCAAAAATTTAAAGCTAATGCAGAGTTGATAACATGTAAAGTCCAAAAAGTTTCAAACAGGAATGCTGCAAAAAATTTAGAAGCCAAGAATAGGACACGGAAATTAAAACCAAATATCATACAAAATTACTAAAGTTGTATAATTGACGAAGAAACGTATGTATGTGTTGGCAGACTTTTCGCAGCTTCCGTGTCAAAACTTTTTATTGTTAATGCTAGAGGCAATATTAAAGATAAGTCTAGGATCCAAAAGCAGAAAAAGTTTCTTACAAAATTCCTGGCATAACAAGCCTTTTGCAGTTGCGGCAAAATAGGAAAGTCATTTGATACATTCAGATCTATAAATACCAAAATATACATCAAGGAATATTTGCAAAAAAAAAAAAACTTCTTTCTTTCATAAGAGAGCACAACGTGTTCACATATTTTTGGACCCATTGGGTATCATGTCACCATGGTAATAAAGCTCTGGAGTGGTACCAAAACAATAACATAGTTTTTGTACCAAGAGAGGTCAATTTTCCAAATGGTCCATAGCTTAGACCAGTGGAGAGATATTGAGCTCTTGTGAAAAGTAAATTGAAGGGCACAAAAAATGTGTCCCAAAATACCGAAGATTTTAAAAGAAAATATACACGCTGTTCCAAAAAAGTGACTGAAGCAAATATTAAATCTCTAACGGAAGGGATACCAAAAATGGTTCACAAGTACATAAGTAGTAGTTAGACTATAAAAGTTATACTCTTCTGTAATCTGTAATAAATTATCAATTAAATAAAAAAAGAATGAAAACTCTAAGATCAGCCGTTTCCTAGTTATTGATTATTATATATGTTAAAATAATAAATGAAATTTTGGCGATTTTTAAAAAAAAAAAATGCATACCAGAGGTGACCAAATTTGGAGGTCTACCCAATGTCCCACAGACCAGCTAAGAACCTGTGGTCCTCCAAATCAATCCATGCGAAATTTCAATAAAATACATCCAGTAGTTCTAAAGTTACAGATTTATTTCCAAAAAAATCGTTTTGGGACCACTGTGACACGTATAGCAAATTAATATTTTGAAATGCCACAATGATTCACTGAAATAACGTTGCGAGTGTGCCTCTTGAAAAAAGAAGCTGTTGGAGCCATTCACATTTTTTCTGTCCAAGTGTGTGTACCTCCTACAACATTTCTGTTGAGGGCACAAATTTTTTTAATATTTAGTTTCACGACTTTTGCACAACACAATTTGACACCGGTTAATGGCACGGTAATTAAATCCATGTTGATCTTTTTCTACAGGTGTTTGTAGCCTACATTAAACGAATTGAACACTTATGTTAAAATCCGCGATTACAACAATCAAAAGAAAGAAAAAGAAAGTTTCCAACACTTTTTTTTTGGATTTATTAACTCTTAGTGCTTTCGGTACGGTTAGAGGACGGTTTTATAAAAGTAATCGTAAAAATTTGTCCATAAATTAACTTTATAATGGGTGATTTTTAATTAAAAAGCAAGTCCAAGTGGTCTAGGTAAGGAGTGCGTTCGAAAAAATCTTAACATATATAATAATCAATAACTAGGAAACGGCTGATCTTAGAGTTTTCATTCTTGTTTTATTTAATTGATAATTTATTACAGATTACAGAAGAGTATAACTTTTATAGACTAACTACTACTTATGTACTTGTGAAAGTTATAATTCTTTACATGTGTGGGATATCTCTTTTACTTTAAGAGATATTTGGACCAAAGTAAAATTTTGACCCATTTTTGGTCATGAATTTTTTACAATTTTTTAACTTGGCGGGCTCAATTTGAGCTCTAAAATTTCTAAAATACTCTCTAAATTCTGTACAAAATTCCAAATAATTTGTATGCAAGGATCATATACCTATGTGGTTTAGATAAATAGTTATATTATTTTGAAATAGAATTTTTTAAAAAAATTGTGATTTTTTGTGATTTTTTTCAAAAAGGTGGTAATTTTTTTCACTTTAAAATCCATTATTTTCCTCCAGACCATAAATTTTTTTTCCAAGTTTCTAAAAGAACGCTTACCATAAATTCATGTAAGAGAAATTCGAGGGCAGTTGGGGTAACAGTCTCCCCGCTAGCCCTATAAGAATTTCGTTAATTTTAATTTTTATTTTTTTAGTTTTTTGTGGATCTCAAAAATGTCATAGCTGAAATTAAAAAAAAATACCTCGAAAACTTACCTACATATGTTAGCTAAACACACAAAAAATATTTAATAAGTCACGCTTCTTATAACGACAGGATGACCATTTTACTGAAAAAAGTCAATTTTTTAAACAAGCTTTCCCCGAACTAGAATTTTGGGTATTTCGGAGAAAAAAAGTGGGAATTTATTTACACTATTCTTTTAAGGACAAATTTTTAATATTATACTAAAAATTCATAGTGATAGCTTAATTAACATAGATTTTATTTAAGATCAAATATTAATTTTTTTTTTTTTTTTTTGAAAAATAACACTAAATACGAACAATTTTGGTTTTTTGATAAATTTAATGAAGAAATTTACTTGGAATACTTTACTATTTATATATTATTATTTTTCAAGTAACAACATTTCCAACGATAACAAATACTTGTATAAATCCTTTACACAATCGTTTAAAAACTAACTGAAATTTAACCCCCCTTTAACGAAATGTGCACATTTTCCTTAATTTCTATAGTAAATGTGTGCTGCAGCATTCTATATACATAAGTGTACAGCAGTTTCAACGTGTTGTTTTAAATAATTTTGTGTAACTTTTGAACGGATAAATATATTTCAAAGAAATTTCACATAGTTATTGCTGAGGTATTGTCCAACTGTTTTGGAGGAGCACAATTTAAAAAATGTTCATACCCGTGGTGACCAACTTTGGAAGTCTGCCCCATGTCCCTCAGACCAGCTAAGAACCTGTGCTCCTCCAAATCAATTGGAATACCCCTCAGGATTTAATAAAATACATCCAATAGTTCTAAAGTTACATAATTATTAACAAAAAAATATCATTTTGGGATCACTGTGCGTGTATAGTTATTTCACAAAGAAAAAAAAAAAATCAGAAATTTTTCATATTTTATTATAGCAGATTTTGGCGTTATGAGTTAATTTAATTTGAAATGAGGACCCCCACCTCAAAGTATAACGTTCGACTCAGAATCATTTTCTGAGTCGATTTAACGAAGTCCGTCCATAATTTACCATAACTCCCATATAAACACACTTCCGGGAATCGCCCTCAAGAGCATAAAATCACATAGATGTTAGTATTGTTCTGTATTTGTATAATTTATTTCACATTGAGTAAAAGTGTTGGTCTACAATTAGCCACAGGTCAAATTTTTAGCTCATACAGAATGGTGTAGGGTATCATATGGTTGGTCCTGACCGACTGTAGTTTCGCTCTCGTTTTAATTTGTATTTAAGATACATCATTGTAGAGTACATGAAAGCAATAATTTTTGCTTTAGGGCTATAAAATGAATTTTGACAATTTTTTTTTTTTTTATAAATTTTTACTTTAAACCACCATAACACTGACGCCGTTCGCTAAAAATCATTCACGCCAACAGATCTGTGATCCACTAGAGCCAAGGAATATTGGTACTAAATAGCGTTAATGTGCCATTCAAAAATTTTCGAAATTTTTTTAAAACCCAAAAGTAAACGTGTTTGAAGAATTGCCCATGTGTTGTTGAAAAGTTTTTTTTGGACACATTTCAAAATAACTTCGAAACTATTGAGCACATAAAAAAATTAAGTTTGGGAGATTTGAAGATATTTTTAGTTCGCATCTTTTGATGTATCACTTATGTCAATCATACACACCGTTCTGGAGTTATAAGGAAATATACTAGAGTAATGGGATTACTATGAGCGAAATATTAGCCCATAAAAAAAATCCAGACCTGATGGGAAAAAACTGAAAGCAAATTCGTGTTTAGCACATCAGAATACATCAAGTCCAACTATTCATCTATGGTGGAGGATTTGTTTGTCGATCAGTGTTATCAGTGTTTTTTTTTTTTTTTGCATTCGTATAATCAAGCAGTTGTTGCTTATAATATAAAATTTTGTTCCTTCGAATAAATTTTAAAATTTTGTCTTCGATTATTCAAATATCTTTTATTCGATTGATAACCTTATTTTCTACATTAATAGCACACAGAGAATACTGTTTGGTTATGACAACCGAATTTTTAGCAAAACGAATTTGGTTAGTTGCACCAACTATCACAATATACTGTTACGATTATTGAATATTTCATTTACATATACCAATTAATTATTAGCTTTAAAAAAAATTTCAATTATAATGATTAAAACTAACGGTAGACACAATTGAAACAATGCCTAAAAATTCGGTTCCTAAAATATAATTTTTATACTAAGAACGAAATGTCAAAATCATATTTTTAATTTATTTTATTTTCATTTAAAAATTTTCAGCATAAACTTATTTTATAATGAATTTTAATTTACAAAGATTTTAAAAAACAATTTCAAACGTATTTATTATCAATTTTCGAGAGCCTTAAGTACCACCGAAGGATTAGTTATTTGTTTCCAGAAGAACTATTTAGAATCGTTTTTACCAAATTGTATATGATCCTGTAGAATTTAAGCAAAATGACTTTAGAATTTTATATAAGACTTATTATAAAGACAATATTTATCTATTAAAATATTATGGGATTCAAACAAGCTTCGTCCATTTATCAAATACATCAAAGAAAAAATGTAAAGATGAATCTTCAGATAAAACTTTTTTCCAAATAGAATCAACTTTTTCGACATTTACATGGTGAATAATGTAATAAACACTCTTCGAAATGTACAAGACAATATCTTCCTTGTTGGTATTAGTTTGCAAAATACATAATCCTGGTCCGTCCACCATATGCAATAAATGTAAAGAAAAAACTTAACCTACTTTCTTATAAAAATATAATATTATGAACTTACTCATGTAGTATATCGTCCTTTGTTAAGATTATTGCTATATTTTTAATTGTATTCCATAAATTCATCTATTTCTTTGAATACGAATTGTTTTTCATCACACATTTTCAATTATACAATAATTTTATTTCGCATTATTTATAAAACGTCAAAATGCAATATTAGTTTATCTTTAATTGCAACCGAATTTATTTAATATTACGATAGAAAAGTCATAACGGGAACTTAAATACGATTCGTAAAAGAATATCAGTTGTAAGTACCGAAAAATATTATACTTAAACACATTTATGAAAGTTACCACACTCGAATTAACAAATTACTAAATGATTGGTTACCACAACTATATTGTTTCCTACAGAGACTAATATAACGTCGTGAATATATAAATATTATTATATTTATGAAAAATCTACTACATTTACATATTTTCATTAAATAAGATACAATTTTATTTAATCTTCTTGAATTTTGATAGTAGTAACCATTTTCCAACCAATCTTTTTTCTGTGTGCATAAATAGTTTAATATTTATTAATGTAATAAAATATTGCACATATTTTATTAGGCAAATTAGACCCCAAGGCCTTGCAAGGTGTTAATGATATGCGAATATTTTCTGTGAAATATATCATTTATTTGCTTAACTATTGAAAACTTAAATTAAATATATTGAATTTAGTTAGTATGTTTATTTCTATAACAAGTAGCCTAAAAGAAATCACAAAATTTATAAAATTTTTATACCCTTCACCAAAGGTGTAAAGGGTATATATAAGTTTGTCATTCCGTTTGTAATTCCCACAATTTTCGTCGGAGAGCAAAAAAGTTGACATTTTCGGGATCCTTGTAAGAAATGATGACGATAGGACCATGTCCGTCCGTCCGACCGTCCGTCCGTCCGTGTGTCGGTTGAAATGGCGTTTATGAAGCCCACCGATAACTGACATATATAATATATATATCAAACGATCGGAAATGCTTTCGAGAATTTTGCTATTGGAATTTAGCAAGATCGGTTCATACAATGCGGAGATATGTTAAAAGAACCGGTTTTCCAGTTTCTGAAGCCTCTGTATATACTAGGGACTTCGTTTTTACAAAAAAGTCTCGAACATTTTTTTCTGAATTTTTGTTCTGAAAAAATGAAATAAATCGGTTCAATAATAACTGAGATATTGGTCAAAACGCATTTTTTATTTTTTGAAGCCCTGGTTTAAGCTATAGATTTTTATTTTTATACAGATCGATCACAAATATTTTTTTAAAATTTCGGTTTTTTGAATCAGCGGGATCGGTTTGTAAATGGCGGAGATATGCTTTAAAAACCGGTTTTTGGAACCGGTTTTTCAGTTTCTGAAGCCTCTGCATATACCAGGGACTTCGAATTTTTAAAGGGGGCTCGGAAATTATTTTCTGAATTTTTGTTCTGAAAAAATGAAATAAATCGGTTCAGTAATAACTGAGATATCGGGGAAAACGATTTTTTTATTTTTTAAGCCCTTTTTCAAGCTACAGATTTTTATTTTTATATAGATCAGTCATAAATGTTTTTATAAAATTTCGTTTTTTTTTTAAAACCAAATTCGTTCAGAATCAACAGAGTTATGGACCAAAAACAAATCTGTTAAGAATATAAATACACACACAAACATGTATATTAAGCATTGTAATGACTATTAGTGACGTTTTAGCCTATAAGACAAATAGTTTAGTTAGCAACAGAAGTAATATAATGAATAACAGTGTTATTGTTGTTCTTTGTATATGCAGTCAGTTTGTATATACACACATAAAAAAATAAATATATATGGAATTGTTGTTGTTTATTTTTTAAAAGCAAAGCCTGCTATGATTGTTTTTTTTTTCATATTCAAATTTTCGTAGTTTGAAAAAAATTTAAATTTAAATATGTGAAAATATGAAAGCATACGTTAAGGCGAAAATTTTATTATTTGTCGGTAATATGGTAATAAGATGTCGATAAGATAGTAAGATGGTAATATGGTGAAGGGTATCAAAGATTCGGCACAGCCGAATCTTTTTTCAATTTCATTTTACATAAAATTGCCTAAAAGAAAATTAAACTAAAATATGGCTCCATGGTTAAATAAATATTTCCTTTAAAATTAATTACCATAAGGGTGTTAATGCAAGTGTAATAAATTTAATAAATTAATATACCTTGTTGAAACATAATGATGATTTTGCACTTTGCAATTACTCCTTTAAATCTAATAACTATTGCCACGTTTTGCTCATTAACAAGAATAAAACTAAATTACAGTTTTTTATTATAAGATATTTATACTCTTTAAAAATAGGTCAATTGTAGAAATATGCTTTTATTTAAAAAAAAAAAAAAAAAAAAATAAAGTAAAACAATGCTAGTTTTAAAATAATTTGAACATATTCTCAGAATTATTAAAGTATATCTAACTAGTCAGGTGTCAAGTAGTTGTTGCCATAAAAAATATATAAAAATTCAAATTGATTTTTGAAATTGTTTTTAACACGCAATATGCCAGCATTTATTAAAATGACATCGCATGCAAATATTGTATTTATTATAAAAGATATAAACTAAAGTTCTATCTGATACATTGGACATTTTGAATTTATTTTTATTTTATTTTTCGTTTGTTTTTGTCATGTCTTTACGAATAGACACAATAAACGTAATATGTTTGTATCGAATAAATAATAAATAAAATATTTATTTATTATCCCCCTCTGTAGGAAACATCGCTCAAACAAAAAACCAAAAATAACAAGCCAAAAAAACATTTGAAATCAATAAATAAAACAAAAGTGAAATACTACTGCAGTCTCTTCAAAAAGTTAGTGTTTGCTTTTTTTTGTTTGTTATGATGTTTACAGTGATGGTTAAAAGTTATGCTATAGGGATTTTAATATTTTTTTAAATTAAAGTAATTTTTCCCTATAAATTTTCTCTTTCTTACTTTTGTTTGCCACTGTCCCCATAAAGCATTTAATAGAAAGTTATTTTGATATTTTTGTTTTGTTTTTATTATTTTTGTAATAGAACATTTTTTTTTATACCAAATAATCTTCTATTCAAATGATTGCAGAGGGAGAATTGTTGGAAAATTTGAATATTTTTTTTTGTTTTATGTTTATAAAAGTTTCGAGTGTTGGAATGTAATGAAATGTGAAATTTCATTTAATAAAATTTCTTTACGAGACAGATAAAGCTTTGTTTTATGACAGTTTTAAATTAAGGAAATAAAATATTTATCGAATAGCTCTCAAAATATTTATGTTTATTCGTAGGAAGATAAAAAACTTGTTGGTTGGTTTGCAAACATTATTTAAATTAGTGACTCTGCCATTTGGACTAAAATATATTATGTTTTAGTTATAAAATTTATAATCATTTTAATTATGAAACTAATATAATTAAAGTGACCACTATAGTTGTTTTTAAGATTAAAATTTTAATCCAAATTGTTTTCTTTAATTCTATATTTAAATAAAAAACAAGCTAGAACGCTATATTCGGCCATGTCGAACCTCATATATACCCTACACCACTGAAACAATGTTTTCATTAGTTTTATATAGGAAAAATTCTTTGGAAAGTGATGCTTTCATGATTTACTTATTAATTTTTGGCGTCTATAATAGGGTCGTGGTTTAAATTTGTTTTGTATTGTATATAAGATATTTTAACCAATTGTTAGGCAAATGAATTGTAGAAAGTGAAAAGTGAGAAATAAAATATACAAATGCAGAATATTACATTAATACTAACATTTATATGAATTAATACGCTTTACGATTATTACCGAAAGTGCGTTCATATGAGAGCTATTATAAATTGACGGAATCTCATAAAATTTTGCACTGTGATTTCTACTTAAAAATATATCATTTCTGTCGAATGTTGATATTGACATCTGTATGGGATTTATGCACCTTAAAGTGATTTTCGGAAGAGGGCTTTGTATGGGATCTATGGTCAAGTATAGACCGATCTTGATGAAATTTGACACAAAAATATAAAATTTCTTTGCACCGAATGTCTTTAAAATATTGCCTTCATGATCATTAAACATCTATTCCGGGAAGATACTTGTATGGGGACTTGGTCAAATAATGGACCGATCATAACCGTTTTCAATATGCTTCGTCTTTTTGCCAAAATATTTATTTATGCCAAATTTCATGACGATATCTTTAAAATTGCGACCTGTACTTTGTCACAATACTTACATGGACAGACAGTCAGCCAGACGGAAGGACAGACATCGTTAATTCGACTCACACAGTGATTTTGAATCGAACGGAGTACTATAAGGGGTCTGATAATTTTTTATATTTCCGTGCAAAGTCGATTTAAAAAATTAAAAACTGAAATCTTATTTGCATTGCACACCAAATAGGCCTTTTTTGCTTCACTCTGCAATATTAATCGTAAACATTTTAATTTTTCCGAATTTAAAACTTATCATTATATAAGATTTATTGAGATGTCATATTAAAGGTATCAAAATTACCTTTAATATGACGTATAAAATGACTTTTTTCTTAACATCAAAATGGTCCATATCTCGCGATTTTTCGTTCACGGGTAAATATCTCGAAAAGTGGTCTTTTTAAAATCTTTAAAGAAATGTATGTTAATGATGAAAATGTTTACTATAACCGTGTAAAGTGGCATTCTGGAACTCTCAATATTTTAGGAGTTATTACAACAAATGTCAAAATAAATGAGAAATATTTATTTCAATTTGTATTGTTTTGTTTATAATAAAATAGAAAAATCGACAATTTCTTCCAAAAATCATCCGAATATAATAAAATTCGGCAAGAATATTAATTTTGATGCTGGTAACGCAAATGCCGAGTTTAAGTATGATTACTGCTACAGTTTGCGATTTATAATATCTCAAAATTGAGGAAAATTGTCTTTTTTTTTACAAATATCTGCCAAAATATTTACGTTACAACGTTCATTAAGACAAATATTTAAAGGTAATGAAATTACCTTTAAAATGATACCTGAAACATGTTTATATGTTGAATTTTATTGGTGGATAATTCGTGGATTAAATTTTGCGGTCGCGTATTTCAAAAAGTGGTATTTTTATTTATTTATATTTTTTTAATACTCCATCGAATTCATGTAATTTTTGTATTAAAATTATAAAAATACTCTTTAATTAGCGCCATCTGGAGGATTTTTAACGTAATATATTAGGTCCAAAAAATATATTTTTCTATTCCTTAGTTGTTTTTTAAATTTCGAAATAAATTTTTGTAATTATTTTATTTTAATATAGTAAAATAAATTACGTCAAGATTGAGAACTCTTTGAAATTGAAGTAAAAACGGAAAATAAGAAACTTTTTCGTTTAAACTTTTATAAAGTTGTGGCAAAAAATAGGCTCGAACTATTTTTTAATATATTAAATAACTGCAAAAACTTACATAAACCGTAAAAAAATATTGTATAATTTTTTATAATTTTTTTATATCCTTCATCAAATTTAAGGAATTTTTAGGTTTTAAGTAAAAAATATGTGTAAATTTGAGCAATAATATAACACTATATTTAAAAGGTAATAATAATTTTAATTTACCAATATTCTGAGGTATTGAAAAAACGAAACTTCGACGCATTAAATCAAAAAACGAATTTTTGAAAATTTTTTCCTAAAACTGTTTAATACCAGCTTTTTGGTTCATTTATATTGTCTTTAAATTCTCTGACTTTAGCGCCCTCTAGTAGCTACAAAAATAATTTTTTCCAAAAGGATATCTTTAAATTATATGATCTATATTGTTAGCTTTCCAAAAACGTATACTTCAACTTAATTTGAAAAATGTTGTTATTTTGATTTTTTTCTATGGCACAAAGCACTGTGCGTCGTATCTTTCAAACTGTAGAAAATTTATTTAAATTAATATTTTTCTGAATAAAATCAAAATAAATGCATTGATTTCGATAAAATGTATATATCGTGTTATTTGCAACAGGTATGTCTTTATCAGTGTTGCAAGGACTTGAGAAAAAAAGAAGCTAAATTAGGCTTTAAAAAAGGTCAGAAAAGGCTAAATGTCCTAAAAAATAATGCGTTTTATTAAAGAACGTATTTACTTTTTTATTCTCATTAGTTTTGGTATTTCTTTGAGATATATTAGTGAATTTATAATTATAAAATAAAGTGTTTCTTAAAAAAAAAATTCAATATTCTTGTAGAATGAAGCGCCGCAGCCGAAAATTTTCGCTAAATATAAATAATTTCTATGTTTTGTGAGACTTAATACACAAAAATTCTTAAATTGATGATTTTGTAAAAATAAAATTAGTAAATTTGTGGCCTTTTTAAGGCTATGGAGTAATTCCTTATCAAAACGGACAAAAAACAGTAATTTTCGGATTTCATATCTCCGATTTCAATGAAATTCGCTACAGTTATTATCTATTACAAGTGTTGCTCAAATTGCAAACTTTCAGACTCTTTCCGGTCCAAAAATATGACGTTTTAAAAGTGAAAAAACTATCAAATTTTATCCAAAAGTGTACATAGTTCATTCCTCATAACTTCTAAATTATACATTGTAAAATTCTAATTTGTATCTCATTTAATAGAAACAGATATTAGCCTTAAAATGACGCATATAAAATTTATTTACTTCGAAAGTTCAAAGGTCAAAATATATAACATAATAATCAAAGCTGAATATCTCGAAAAACGGTATTTTAAAATTCTTTAAAAAAATAATATATTGATAACTTAACTCCTTTCTATACTCGAGCCAAAATTCAATTTGGAGTCTCTTTTGGTTTAGGATTTATGAAGCGAAATATAGAAAAAAGATTTTTTTTTGTATGTAAAAATTTAAAATATTTATAAAAATTAATTTAAATAATTTTTTTTTTTTTTTTTTATTTAAAAAATATGAAATTTTATATACAAAATTTGACTTTGATTTATATTTTGTTACATAACTTCTAAACTAAATGAGTGTCCAATATGAAATTTTGCACTGGTATGGACAAGAGTTGTGGTATATAATTTTTTAAGAATTTTAAAAATATCGTTTTGGGAGATATAAAGATTTAATTTTTATAAGTTTAAATTTGACCTTTGAACTTTCAAATTAAATAAATTTACTACACATAATTTTGAAGACAATATCTTAATCTTTAAAATGATACTAAAATTTAAATTTTGTTGTGTATAGTTTAGAAGTTATAAGTAATTAAATTTTATTTTGGTCCCTAACCTCTAAACTAAATGAGACTCCAACTTGATATTTTCCGTACGTAGGAAGAAGAGTTACGTCAACATTATATATTTTTTTTCAGAATTTTAAAAATACCGTTTTTTGAAATATAATGATTTGATTATTATAAGTCCAACTTTGACCTTTTAACTTTTGATTTAAAAAAAAATGTATAAATATCTTTATAAAGGCAATATTTTTGTCTTTATTATGAAACTAAGACTAGATAACTACCGTATATAGTTTAGAAGTTATTAGCAATTAAATAAATGAACCTTTGTACATTTTTTAGCTTTTTCTCGTTTTTCAAACAGTCATATTTTTGGACCGGGAAGAGGCATGAGTCTAAAATTTAATTGTTTGGGAAACAATTCCAATTGCCAATATCTGTAGTGAATTTCATTGACATCGGAGATGTCAAGTCCGATTGCTGTTCGTTTTGACATGGAATCACTCTATGTTAATAATCAAAAAAGGCTAGAAAAAAAAGCTAGAAGCTAAAACGAAAATTTTGAGGCTAAAAGCAAAATAAAAAGGCTAGATTTAGCCTTAAAAAGGCTAAACTGGCAACACTGGTCTTTATGATTAGAGAATAAAAATTGGAATTTTTGATATTTTAGAGTTTATATGATTTTTTGGAAAAAAAAATATTGAAATTTTTTATAAAATTTTATTTATTCAGAAAATGGGATTAACATCTAAATAATTGCTGATCGCATTAAAAGATAATGTAAGAATGATTTGAAGCCAATTTTTTGATATCTTTTTGGAAAAAAATCAGTCGTTTTCCTTAATTCTACAAATCGCAACTTATTCTGAATACTGGAGTCAATTCAAAAAAAAGTGGATTAGGGGCTTTGTATTTAATAATACCGTGTATCCGAATTGCATTGGAAAACACGTGCTACAGAATCAGTATTTCTTTATATTATTAATTAATTTTAATTAACTAAGGTAAAATTCCAAAGCTGAAGTTAACAAACTAAAATTTATTTCAGAAATCCTTATGTATACAAATGTGGACTGTGACAAATAAATAAAAAAATAAACCATTTGGGATTTTCGCAAATTTTTTTGAAATTATAAAATATTTTAATATACCAGAACTTAAACTAATAAAACTGTGTTTAAGTTGCAAGAAATTTTAATACTTTTGGTATTTAAATTAAAACATTTAACACTTTAAAAAAAGTTACGTAATTATATTAAAATATGTTCAGGATTTTTTACATAAACCTCCCAAGAGTTAAGTGTTAAATTTAATTGTAATTTTAATATTAATTAACTTACAAATCACTTGTCTAAAACATACATAGAATATTATATGTTATTATAAAAACAAACACACAATACACATGAATACATTTATTCTTAAACAACCTCCCATCTAAAATGTACAGCTGACTGCTATTGTAGACAATTTTACTCTATGTTTATTTTTTTAAAAAAATAGAGTTTGGGTTAAATTGTAGCATACATTTAGGTTAAATTGAATGACAGACCATTACATGACAAACCAAACCTTATTTACATACTTATATATATATATATGTAGTATATATAAACGTTATATTTATCTAATTATGTTTCAGCAAATTCTGTAAAATTTTAGTGCTTCCAATTTCACAAAAGTGAATAACAACCGAATTACACAGAAACGCTTTTGGTTTGTCCAGTTCAAGCATCAAAAATATTAGCATAATATTATAATATACATATATATTATGTAAAAGTACTTAGACCAACTTTTTATAGAACAAATGCTTCTAAAATCATGTTTACTTAGTAAATACTATATAGAAATATTTAATAAAAGCTAATCAATTTTCTAAGATAAATTTTTTTAAAGAATTTATGTCTTTCATTGAATTTATGAAATCCGAACCTTTGTGTTTGAGATCAAAAATTCAGAATCTTTTTTTTATATTTTGCTAAATAAAGTATCCGAGATATTTTGAAGCTCTAAAATTGGGTTCGGTTAAAATAGTTCTACTGAAATCGGTAGGCTAAACCATTATATATTCTTATTTGAATCGGAATATTGGTGTTTACACTCGAAAACTCATTTGCATGAAAATAATATGAACTTTAACTATATTTTCAGTTACAGTAACCAACTTAGTTTTTAATGAATACGTTAATAATTGAAATTTCTGCACTGGCAACCGAATGTTTATACAAAAATTTTTTGACATTTTTAGAAATAATACTAAGGCGTATCAATATTTCCGTGACTTTCCGAACTTCCCTCGTAGTTATATGAAATGCAACACTGTTCCCATCAAGTACCACCTGTTAATAGACTACTGTCAAATTTTGAGCAAGTGTCGTCATTTACTTTGCGTTTAACAGCTGTTCAAAACCAGTGTTGCCAGTTTAGCCTTTTTAAGGCTAGATCTAGCCTTTTTATTTTTATTTTAGCCTCAAAATTTTCGTTTTAGCTTCTAACTTTTTTGTTAGACTTTTTTATTTTTAACATAGCCTTAAAAAGGCTAAAATTTTACAAATTTTATTTTCACAAAATCATCAAAATTTAAGCATTTGTGTATATTAATTCTTTCAAAAATAACGAAATTATTTATATTTAATGAAAATTTTCATTAAATATAAATAATTCTACAAAAATATTACAATTATTTTTTGAAAAATTTTATTACACATATAAACTAATTACTTTATAATTACAAATTCACTAACATATATTTAACAAATACCAAAATCTAATGTGAACAAAAAAATTAATGCTTATTTAAATAAAAAAATATGTTAGCTTTTTTCTGGCTTTATTTTTTGGGGCATTTAGCCTTTTCTGACCTTTTTTTAAGTCCAATTTGGCTTCTTTTTTACTCAAGTCCTGGCAACACTGTTCAAAACATACAACCTCGTGTATTTTTCTAAAAATGGAAAAAAGTGAATTTCGAGTGCTCATTAAACATAATTTTTTGCGAAAAAAAAAAAAAAAAACAAAAAAAAAACGTCAATCAAACCAAGGAAAAGCTCGATAATTACTATGGGGACTCTGCACCATCGATTTCAATGATAAAAAAAAGTGGTTTACTGACTTTCGTTGTGGTCGCACAAGTACCAATGACGCTGAACGTTCTGGACGGCCAATTGAGGTCAGTTTACCCGAAAATGTCGAAAAAATCCACGATATGGTGTTGGCCGACCGAAGAGTAAAAGTAAAGTGGAGATTGTTGATGCCATAGGCATTTCATATGTCTGTCTGTCTGTTGAAATCAGTTTTTAGAAAGCCCTAATTATCAGATATTCATGTTTTATACATCAAATTGTAGGAAATATTCCTTAGAAAATCGCTAATAAAAATTATCAAAATCGGTTGATAAATAACTTCGATATCGGCAAAAAACGAAGATACTCCCAAAAAATCGTATTTGTTGTCGGCTTTTCTCGGCTCCTATATAAGCTAACGACTTCATTTTTACATGAAAAATTCAGAATCTTTCTTCAAATACTTTTTCTGAAAAAAAATTGGTCCACTATATCCCAGATATCGGTCAAAACGCATTTTTATTAAACAGGTTGGTCATAAATATTTTTACAAAGTTTCGGTTTTTCTAATCAACCAAATTCGTCCATAAACAACCGATTTATGGGTCAAAAACCAAAACAAAAATTAATAATATAAAAATACACAGAAAAATATTTATATTAAGCATTGTTGTTTTTTTGTATGGGCAAGTAGTTTAGTAAGCAACATCAGTAATATAATGATTAACATTGTTGTTCTTGTTGTTGTTTGTATATGCAGTCAATTTGTTATATGTACATAAAACAGGGGTTCTCACAAGATACCACTTCGCGACCCCCTTTTGACATTGCAATGGAAGCAAGACCCACTATAACTTTGACTAATTTAAAAATCGAAAAAAACGTTATGTGAAGATGAAGGAATTTTAAAATATAATATTAATAATTGCGACATTTGCTTGAATATTAAGAGACTTTTTTTGTATAATAAAAATAATAATATTCTCTGCGTCCTCTGTTTTGAAGGACAAAGGAGTGAAGAAAGATATTTTACATAAAAATGTATGTTAAAGAAAAAAAAATGTTTAATAGTTTTAGGTCTTCAGAGCCAACAAGCGGATAAACTTAGCTATATTTCACCGGTACCATGAAATAACTAACAAATGAAATAAGTCGCATGAAATAACTCCCAATGAAATTAGTCCCAACAAAAATGAAGAAATAAAAAAAAATAAAAAAAAATTAAATAACTTCCAAAGGGATAAATGAAATAATTCCCAACAATTGGGAATTTTATCACAACAAAGGAAATAAGAGCCACTTTTAGTGAAATAACTCCCAATAAAATAAGTCCCAAAATAAATAAAATAAGATCTAATAAAATAGGTCCCCACACAAATTAAATAATTCCCATTTTAAAATAATTAATAAGTTTTAGTTTCGGAGTTGCGTGAGCTGAAATAAAGCCAAATTGCAAAAATTAATGAAATAACTTCCAATAAAATTTCATTGGAAATTATTTCATTTGGGAGTTATTTCATTATAAAATAACTTCCGATGATATAAAATGAAATAAGTTCCATTATTTCATAATGAAATAAAATCCAATTTGTATGGAAAAATATTGGGAATTATTTAATTTTTTTGCTGGGAGTTATTTCATTTGGGAGTTATTTCATGGTACCTATTTCAACTATTTAAAATGCTTTTAAATCTTCAAGCAAATTTTCTTTATATAGCCGGGAAACTTATTCATGAAATAAAAGTTTTGTGTACTCAAAACGATTTTGTAAAAAGTTCTTGACATAATATATTTTTATTTATATTTTTATAAAATAAAAGTAGAATTTCATGTGAAAAAACTATAGTTTCAACAAATTTAAGTGAACTACATATTTATCTTTTTAATTAATTGTGTTCCCTGCCATATCGTAAAGTTTTCTTTTTACTGTGTCATTGGACAGCTTTACTTTCTTCGTGTGATCATTGTTGTCTTTATCAAGCATAATATTTTCAATCCAAGGTTCCTTTAATAGTAGTTCCTTATTTCTTAAAAGAACTCATTTTAGAAAAAACTTTACGCTTGCCTTTAATTTGGGTATATTTTGTAAAATGGTGTATTTCCATTTTTAAATAGTTTCATGCTTTTATTGGAATTTTCATTTAAACTTCTAAATAATATAATAACATTAAAAAATTGTGAGTTCAAGAATATTTTTCAGGAACTTTTCGCGACCCCCCACGAATGTCCTTACGGACCCCTATTTGAGAACCGTTGATATAAAACTATTCAATTGTTGTTGTTGTTTATATTTTTAAAGCAAATCTTGCTATGACTGTTTTTTTTCGTAGTTTGGAGGGTAAGATGGTAATATGGTAATATAGTACATAATATGGTAATATGGTGAAGGGTATCAAAGATTCGGCACAGCCGAATCTTTTTTTAATTTCATTTCTTGTAGTTTTAGTTAACTGAAACTATTATTTTTTATAGTTATGCCCATCCTTCGGGAAATTAGTCTTGGTAATATTTCTTACCCCATAATGCACAAATATATCTATGACTTTATTTTCAAAAAATTAACACTGATTAAAAAAAGTATATGTTTATCAATGTAGGTGCAACAAACCTAACAATAAACATAAAGTGCTAACAAAAAACCACATTGTGGTTAATTTTTAAAATGCATGCAAATGAAATTGTTAGAGTATCTACACATATAAGTGTATAAATGTGCATTTAATAAAATACATTTACTTAAATGGCTTTTTACATACACTTTTATGTATGTATGTATGTATGTGTACGTAACTATAACATTACAATTCACACACAAAAACACTTGTCCATCTTAATGTGTAGATGAAAATGTTTATATACATAATTTGTATATACCTATCTACATATGTATGTACATATTTGTATGTAAGTACATGTAATTATATTTACATATATATATATACATCTCATATCTGTCTATGTATCTATCTGTCTGTCCCTATTTTAGTTGTACTTTTGTAATCTGTGTTAGTACTTGTCTATACGCAGACATACATAAGTGTGTGTGAGTATATACATACTAGTCTCCTGCGCAAGATGATTTGAAAAGCAAACACACTTGAATTTCAAGTGTGTGTTTCATAGCCAACATGTGCAAAAACAACAATAAATACTGTTCGTACTGTTCGCTGCCCGAAGCAAAGCAAGTGTGTACTGTGTATGAGCGACTGCAAATCCGTGCGTTCAAATCATTTATCGTAAACAAGTGGTGCAAGTGGTGTGGCAAAAAAAAGCAAATCATACAAGACGTTGAGAAATGATTTAAAGATTTCAAGTGGGCTTAATGATTTGTTTGTTTTTTGTAATACGTAGTTGCTGTGTGTGGCAAAAAATCTTCATAATGTGTAAAAAGTGGTTGTTTATAAATATTCTTGCATACACACACATATATACAGTATGTCTATATTTTATTGTTGGTTCTTCTTTTCTAAATAAATGTAAAAGGGTGAATTCATAAAGTTATTAAAAAATACTCTTTATTAAGAGTTAAAAAAGTAAAAAAATTAAAGTTGACATTTGAAACTGACAGTTACATATGTAAGTTAGAAAATTTTTATCTTTAGTATTTATTTATATTTTAAATAAAGTAAGTCTTATTATTAATTGTATGTTTATAAAAAATTTTAAAATTGTACTTATTTATATTATGATAGATTTTATTGCATTTAATTTATATTTACTAAGTAATCATTCTATTTTAAAACTCAACTCAACTCAACCATCTTTTCACAGATTATGTTTCTTCACATGAATACAGACAACATTATTATCTGTGATATAGTTTAAGTATTTATATACATATGTATAAGAAAGTAGTATATAAGTAATTAAGTATATATTTGTTTTAAGTAATAATATAAAAAAACCTTGTAAAAAAACTTTAAATATTTAATAAAATCTGTTTACTAATAAAACTTAATGCATGTTTCTTTAAATTGTTATAACTAGTAACATTAATAATTTATTTGATCGTAAATAACAATAAGTTTATAAACAATACTTTTAAACGACTGTTTTACTTACGAAATTACTTTATACAGTCATGAACGCACACACACACATATCATTTTAATAAAAAAGAAAACACAATTTTTTTCCTTATTGAAGCAAACAAGTGGTCAAAAGGCTTGTATTTTTTTATACAAGCCTTTGAGAGGCTTGTTTGGTCGCTATCATAGCACACTCATGATTTGTTCATAAAGTTGAAGCACACACGCAGTATTTGTATGGTTTTAAGTGCCTGCAGAACAGTATTTATTACTCCGCACACACACTGATAACAACACTTGAAAAATATCAATAAGACACAGTTTGCAGGGCTCTAATACATACATATGTGCTTATGTGTGTATGCGTTTTTCTGAACTAATTGCAAAATCTGATTACTCATGCCATTGATGTTATATTATGAGTATAAAATTTGGTTAAACATGACAAAGATAATATGAAATATGTGTTACATCATTGTCATCGTGTCATAGTCATCAATATGAGCTTAATTAAAAACAGATTTTTTGATTTTAGGTTAGTAACTGCAATATTTATGGTGGTTTCACATATTCACCCATTGCTTATGGTTTGACACTTGTACATTTGAAAATACATACTCGCATTTTTTGTACGGTCTATTTATAGATTATGGATGTATTCAGCCCTAAAAAAAAGAATGGAATATTATAGAAAATTCTACATTTAAATTGTAATTTGATGGAAATATGTATTTAGTTTTAGTAATTACATACATTAAGTATTTGTATAATATATGGAAAATTTTTAAAATTTACTAATGATTTATAAAACAAAATTTAAAAAAAAGTTTTTTGTAAAATTCCGTTGTGCTTATATCAGAATATGTTTGTTTAAATGTAGACGTATACGTAATATGGTAATAAATATTAATCAGATTACAACAAAAAAAAAAGCCATGATTTTAACATTGTGTTGTCATTGGAAGGAAGTACTTAGTGGTGAAAAAGAGTTGCATAAGTTCTTTTTTTAACCCATAGTTTTTTTTTTAACCCATAGTTGAACAAGAAGTTTATTCTTTTAAACTTCTTGTTCACTGCTTTTGAAGCACTTCTCTTAAAACTATGTTTATACAATTATTTTAATAAAAATTCTGTTTTTGCCATATTATATATTAATGGAAATGCTTTAAAATTTGTAAAATTTAAATTTTTTTAGAAATTATTACAATTTTTTCCCGCTAAAAAATAATTTTCGCCTGCAGCGCAAAGTTCCACAAAAATATTATGATTATTTTTTAACAAACTTTATTACCCATAGATAATATTAAGGTTATATTTATAAATTCTCTAAAATATCTTTAAGAAATACTAAAAACTAATAAGAACAAAAAAATAAATGCGTTTTTTAATAAAACAATATATTAGCTTTTTTCTGGCTTTATTTTTTGGGACATTTAGCCTTTTCTGACCTTTTTTAAAGTCTAATTTAGCTTCTTTTTTTCTCAAGTCGTGGTAACACTGATCTTAATATCTTTTTTGAACCACCTGTCTAATTTTTCGCCCCCTTTTTAATAGATCTAAACACCGACTTTTTAAGACTATGTGCCAAATGACGACATACTAAGTAGTTTAAAATATCTCGACCCATTATATATTAATTCCAGCGAAGAAATTAATACAATACACAGTGGGGCATTCTCTAAATTCTAACCCCCGCTCACTCGCAAGTCTTCTTGCTGAAGTTCAGTCAGATACAAGGCTTCTTAGAGTCGACTTTTCACCACGGAACAACCAATGATCTCGAGAGAGATTTTAAGTTTTTAAGATTTTAATACATATTGTGAAGTCTATACTAAGAAAGATTCAATATTCAAATATAACTTTTAGAAAAAGGAAAAAAAAAATATTTATTCTAACCACATCGATATTCTTAATCCATTTTTATACCCTTCACCAAAGGTGTAAAGGGTATATATAAGTTTGTCATTCCGTTTGTAATTCCCACAATTTTCGTCGGAGAGCAAAAAAGTTTACATTTTCGGGATCCTTGTAAGAAATGATGACGATAGGACCATGTCCGTCCGTCCGTCCGTCCGTCCGTCCGTGTGTCGGTTGAAATGGCGTTTATGAAGCCCACCGATAACTGACATATATAATATATATATCAAACGATCGGAAATGCTTTCGAGAATTTTGCTATTGGAATTCAGCAAGATCGGTTCATACAATGCGGAGATATGTTAAAAAAACCAGTTTTTAGAACCGGTTTTCCAGTTTCTGAAGCCTCTGTATATAAAAGGGACTTCGTTTTTACAAAGAAGTCTCGGACATTTTTTTCTAAATTTTTGTTCTGAAAAAATGAAATAAATCGGTTCAATAATAACTGAGATATCGGACAATACGCATTTTTTATTTTTTAAAGCCCTGGTTTAAGCTATAGATTTTTATTTTTATACAGATCGGTCACAAATTTTTATAAAATTTCGGTTTTTTGAATCAGCAGGATCGGTTTATAAATGGCGGAGATATGCTTTAAAAACCGGTTTTTGTAACCGGTTTTTCAGTTTCTGAAGCCTCTGTATATACCAGGGACTTCGAATTTTTAAAGGGGGCTCGGAAATTATTTTCTGAATTTTTGTTCTGAAAAAAATGAAATAAATCGGTTCATTAATAACTGAGATATCGGGGAAAACGAATTTTTTATTTTTGAAGCCCTTGTTCAAGCTACAGATTTTTATTTTTATATAGATCAGTCATAAATGTTTTTATAAAATTTCGTTTTTTTTTTAATAAACCAAATTCGTTCATAATCAACAGAGTTATGGCACAAAAACAAATCTGTTAAGAATATAAATAC
Organism: Protophormia terraenovae; assembly: GCA_951394005.1. Taxonomy (NCBI): domain Eukaryota; kingdom Metazoa; phylum Arthropoda; class Insecta; order Diptera; family Calliphoridae; genus Protophormia; species Protophormia terraenovae. The sequence goes on along the minus strand of OX596077.1, from coordinate 112,920,286 downwards.
ACACACAAACATGTATATTAAGCATTGTAATGATTATTAGTGACGTTTTTTGTTTTTAGTATAGACAAGTAGTTTAGTTAGAAACAGCAGTCATATAATGAATAACAGTGTTGTTGTTGTTCTTTGTATATGCAGTCTCATAGTATAATAATAAAGTATACTCGTAAGACCAGCTGTTTTACAATTTTTTCATTGGCAAACCTCGCGGTACTGTCAAATTTTTTTTGTATTCACATGTAAAATATTTTTTGAGTTTTTTTCTCTTGCTCTCTTTCGTTCTCTCATTTTTCCGTTCAAAGCATTCTGACATTGTGGGCAGTAGTTTTACACTAACAAAATACAAGCAATTTTTGTTTTTGTAGATGTGCGAGTACTTTATTATTTTACTATGATGCAGTCTGTACAAAAATAAATAGATATGGAATTGTTGTTGTTTATTTTTAAAACTAAAACATATCTGTTAAGAATATACATAAATACATACACAAACATGTATATTAAGCATTGTAATGACTATTAGTGACGTTTTTGCCTATAAGACAAGTAGTTTAGTTAGCAACAGAAGTAATATAATGAATAACAGTGTTGTTGTTGTTCTTTGTATATGCAGTCAGTTTGTATATACACACATAAAAAAATAAATAAATATGGAATTGTTGTTGTTGATTATTTTTTAAAAGCAAAGCCTGCTATGATTGTTTTTTTTTTATATTCAAAATTTCGTAGTTTGAAAAAAATTTAGATTTATATATGTGAAAATATGAAAGCATACTTTAAGGCGAAAATTTTATTATTTGTCGGTAATATGGTAATATGATGTCGATAAGATAGTAAGATGGTAATATGGTAATATGGTGAAGGGTATTAAAGATTCGGCACAGCCGAATCTTTTTTCAATTTAATTTTTTCTTATATATCCCATTATTTCCTACCGATTTTATTTTACTTTTCATTTTATAGTTAAAGAACAAATTTATTTGTTGAATAAAGAAAATTTTAAGTCAATTTATTTACCGTGTTCAAAAATACACGATTTTGAATTTGAAAATTTCAAAAATTATAACTTATTTTACGAAAAAGTGTACACTTTTTTTAAGTAATTTTCTTTAGCAATATATAATTTAATATTTTTCTCAAAAGTATCTTCATAGAGATTATTTTAAAGTAGAAAACAAACACAATAATTCCAACGGCCTAGGTACACACAATCCCGAATTTAACACATTTTATATGAAAGTTTTGACTTTAGTCTATATTTTCTCAAATACCAAAGCACGAATCGGCAAACGGAATGCAGTTTAAAAATCTGTAATATATTGTTAAAAGTTCTCCATTAAAATCTACAAAACTTCGGAAAAATGTGGATTTTATAGCCGAAACCGATTTTAGAACCGAAACTATACCACTTTAAAGTTTATTAAGTCACGGAAAATTCCATTATTTGCGTACTTTAGCACAAAAGCATATTCGAACATTGGCTACGTGAACAAATTATTTACGTTCTTATGGCTTTTTTATATCCACAATAGTACAATGTTTTTGGAATTTTCCATGACTTATAAAAATTTGAAGTGACGTAGTTTCGGTTCTATAAAAGATATCGATTTCAATATTTTTCTGTATCACGAAGAATTATGTCAGCTAAGCAATGCAATTTAAATGAAAAAAATCAAGTTTATACTATTTTTAATTTTTGAAATTAAATTAAATGCATGAGCTCGAATATGAATTAATGTTATACATAGACAGCAGAATGTTTTTTGCAATCAATGACAGAAATACTATTTATAAAACGCTTGATAGGAGATGATGGTTCACCAATAGAAATGTTCGTTTAAGTGATTTTTCTTGCTCTCATTCAATTCTTCAACAGTTGAATGATTGTGCAAATATGATAGTTAAAAAACATTTGGCTATAAAATAGTATTACCCATATTCTTTAAAAAATCAGATTACTTTTTCTCATTTCTTTTTTTGTCAATACAAAAACCTTTTAAAGGATTTGTTATGCAAAAAATAAAAAAAAAAATCAATACATACATATGTGTATATTTATGACGGATTTTGTGTTTTTTTAAGCTCGTTTTTAAATGTATTTCCTGTTCATAACTTAATCTGGTTTTAAGTAATATTCCATTGAGTGAGTGAGTTGTATATTGGTCTGTAAATATTAAATTGCATTTGATAGGCTTTTTTTTTTTTTTTTGTAAGCAAATAGTTAAAAGTATACTGCAATTATATATATGCATACCATTTGATTTATGCAACGTTGTAAAGAGTGATTTTTTTTTACGACTGAGTGCTTAAAAAACTATATATTTTGAATGACTGAGTTTTATTTTTATTTTTTGCTTTTGAATGAATATAACAATTAAATATACCAATTTTTATAACAATATTGAAATACTTTATTTAAGAGTGCTAAAATATTCTTTCTGAAGAAAATTTTAAGGGAGGCTAATTAAAATAATAGAGAGATCATAAAATTAATAAGCTTCCAAAAAATATAATTTTGCATTAAAATGTTTTATAAAACTATTAGCTAATACCAGGTGAGCTTCTAAAAAATTTTGGGAATTTTGTTGTCCTATATTTATTCCCAGCAAAAAAAGAACATCCAAAGAAGTCAAAAAGATTCTGAAATTGTGATCCAGAAGTAGTACAAATTCAGATAATTTCCAATGAATTTAACATAGGCTTGTCATAGGAAAATGTTATCTTTTTTGATACCTACTTATTTACTAAATAGGAAGTCAAGTCCACGATGTTATTCAAAATTGATTTTTGGATTTTTCTTTTTATCACTATTGGAAAATTAAATTTTATTTATATACAAAGCGCGAAATAACCTAAGCATATACAATAAAAATATAAGAAAAACCACTTTATTTATTTTATATCGAAAAAGTATGTTCCACATATTATTTTGAACTATTTGCAGCTACATATTTTGACACTGAAATTACAAAACTTAAGATCACTGTTAAGAAATATGGTGCAATTGAAAGGAGTAGAACGAAATAACCTAAGCATACAAATTATATTAGCATGCTTCTTTTTTAAATTATATACAATGTTATAGTGGTTTAATAGTTGTTATAGCTAATTGGATTCCTTATTGGATTCCAATCATAAAGGCATTGATAAAGAAGTCTGTAGGCAAAATATAGGTCAATATTCCATTATTATTGTCCATGAATTTTTTTAAGGCCTTTATAGTGTTAAAGCGGCTTCTTTCAGCAAAAACTGTTTGGCATATAATTCCTCGCATACTCTCGGACAAATTCAGGTCTATGAAAAACTGGCTCATGTCCTATTAGAACAGTTTTTTTCTGCAAACAAAATTTTTTTTTTTTACTTTTAATTTTTGATAAGGTGACATCTCGGTAAAATGTATGGACCATGGCACAAGTATTATAAGGTATATGCAAAATGACAACAACTACAACAACGTAACTCTGTCAGTGTAACACAACGTCAAAAACAACTGATTTTTGTTTGTAAACATTTTATTGCGCTTCTTGCTTTATTATATTTTTCGTTCTAAAAATTTAAATATATTTGAGAAAAGTAAATAAAAAGTTGTGTATTTTACAACTTATATTCGTCTTTTTAGTGGCAGTTTATATTTGTAACGCAATTTTTATCATTAAACAATCCAAATTACTTCGAATTATTAAAGCTCTCAAATGCACAGTTATATAAAATATTAATGTGTTTCTATAAAACTTGTATAATATCTTTTATTTCTTTTTTGCTTTTTATAACACAAAACACACGAAATGTAACAAAAAATAGTTTATTAATAACAACACAAATATATTTTAGTATTATAACACAGAAATTGTATTATAAAATTATTTACTTTTCTTGGAAACAAACAAATGTAAAAAAATTTTAACAAGATAGTCTGCTTTGAAACAACGAGCAAAAAATAATCAGCTGATCTTATAAGGTTACCTTATTTAAAAAGGTTGTGCCATGGTATGGACCAAGTTCAAATAATTCATTTTGTAAGAAAAGCAACGTTTATCATAATTTTCTGTATTTATAAAACATTTTAGGAATATTTTATTGTAAGTATTTGCACGATATTCTATAATAAATCCTACCAGAAATTTGGTAAGTATCTGATTTTCTCATCCCACGGTTTATTTTGTATCAATACACGAAAGAAACATCTGGTAATACAAGTTAAATATTTTATTGTCACTAAGAACAACTTCCTCCAAATTTTGTCCAAAATTGTTTATTTTTGGAGAACGACAGTCTTGGTGCTTTGTGAGAGTACAAAGATTTAAATTTTAGTACCCCTTTTCGCATACTATATGTTGGGATATAATTTTTAAATGTGTGAATACGACTCAAAGATAATATCAGTTTAAAAATGGTTCATATTTAGCGAGGCGATACTTCTTTTTTAGTGCGAATTCTTTTTATGTCCATAATATTTTTATTAAATTTTTTTTATTTCTTTTTTCAATACTGTTTTTCGCTAACTTTCGCAATTGTTTGGAGACATAAATATGATAACCTTTATTTCGGATTAGTTTTCAGATATTTGACAAAAAATCCAGCCACATATTGTGTATGCTGTCAAGTTGGCGGACTGTTATTTAATTCAATACGTTAAACGGGACATTTCGTTAATTACTGTTACATTAATACAATGAAACATTTTAAATCATACAATGGGTTCAATTACTAGGGAAACATTAATACCAAAATGTGTTATTTTAATTAAATGCTGACTAATGAATCATGATTATCTTAAATTTTTATTTTGTATGCTTATTATTCTGTATGCTTAGGTTTTTTCGTGCACTGTATAAACTAATATATTTACTTATAATAAAATTAATCTTTCGTAATAAATATTTGAAAAAGGAACTTTTGAATAAATTTTTGATTACATTCTTGGATGCTGTTTATATTACTTTTTAAGATAATGAAAACGCATACCTCTCGATACTTTGGAAGTAGTGAAAATGTACTTCCTTAAATATTATTTCTATTTATTTTTGCTGGGTTAGTTTCCAAAAAGTATAAGGAACCTATCTTCTCATTTTCTAAGTACTTAGACAAAGATTTGAGTAAAATAATTTTTCCACTAAATTTACCAGATTTTAATAATTTATTTCTTCAATTTTATAGAAAATTTAAAAAGTACTATTATAAGTACCACGAAGTTTTCCCTCTTTAATTAGTACCTTCATAGGACCAGGTATCTTTAATTTCATGCTTCTAAGTTCAATATTATAGAAAATTTGAATATTTCCATTAGAAGAACGAAAAAGTACCAAAACGTTAAACAGTGGGGTCAAACACAATTTTTTTTGGTAACAAATCTGTATCTCCTAAACTACTAGTCGGATTAAATTTAAATGTATGGAAGAGTTGTAGAGGAGGACCTAACTTATTTTATAGTCACCCCGTGATAACACAAGATCAGTTACAGGGTGTCAAAATTGACTACCTCGAGTATGTAAAATATTTTTATATTTCGGTAAAAAAAATAAGCTTACTCATTTACGTTATATCTTACATTTAAAAAGATATTTACACTTGAATTTTTTGCCTCGACTTTGGGGAATAAGTCCTGGAATATATGAGGTAAAACAAAATTTAAAAAAATTCTGTAATTCTCTCTCTATATATTAAAAAATAATACGCTGAAAGAATTTTCGGATTATCCCAATTTGTCTAGACGTGAAAAATATTCAAAGTCAACACTCTGAAACTAGTACGGAAAATGGCAATTTTTTAACAAAAATATAGATCAATTTTTTAACTTTTTTCTCAAAGTTCCGTTAACAAAAAATTCTTTCTTTATACATTTCAAAAGATAAGACTTCGCAAATGTTTAATAAAGAAATTTTGAATTGATTTATATTTGCACCCTACATCCAGCGTTGGTCAAATATAATAAATTTTAGATAAAAGTTTTATTTTTATCTATTAATAAAAAAATGTCACGCTAGTTTTTTTAATTTATTGACGATATTTTCTCATGAAATATATTGAAATCAATTTGACACTAAACTGTTTCCCGCCCGTCTAAAAACTAATGCAGGAGTGGAGATTTTATGAAAAAAGTGACTTTTTTAAACGACTATTTTTAATTGCGTAAAAAAGATTTTGAGCATAATATTTTCGCCATTATTTCTTATGTAATGTATAAAATATATATCGGTCTTTTACTTCTGTGAAAATGTTTTAAAAAGCTTTACAAATCAATTTTTGGCAATTTTTCAAAAATAAACAATATTTAATAAATAAAAACGCGCCAATACAGTTGTGTGTTACGTATACGTACATATGGAAATATGGTAAAACAGTGAATTTGGTGAGAGTTTTCTTAACCGATTAATGCCCACTGTTTTTTGACAATATAGTTTAAAACTATATTGTCAAAAAACGGAATAATATAAACTTCAATTTTGTTATGAATTGTGTAATTCAAAATTCGTCCTGCATCCTCAAATGTTTTTTATTTCTTTTCCTCCCCATTTATTGTAATAAAAAGTGATTTTGTAAAGTTCATTATTTGACAGCTTACAAAAACTCGATTTTAAGGGCAGGAGGATTGCAAAAAGGCTTATTATTTTCATTCTACATATTTAAAAAAAAAAATTTTGTATACTAAATTAAAACAAATCAAATTTGTTCATTTAATTGTTTAAAAATATATAAGATGATGATATTAGAAAGTAAAAAAGGAAAGTGTTACGTATATGTAACACTGGCTAAAGGCTCCATTACTCTACCGTAAATGTAAATGTAGCGAATCAGCTGACACGTTTTGCTTATGGGAGTTATGTGTGTATGTGTACTAAAAAACGTAAATGTTACGTAGTAACCTAATCAAATTAGGTCGCTCTACGTTTTTACGTGACAGCTGTAACAACAGTGTTGTCAGCTTTTTATTTCAATATACTGAATCTACGTAAAAAATCGTTGTAAAAGGTTTATCAATTGGACAATTAGTTTTACTGTTTTCTTCACTAAAAAATTTTTCAAATAATTTAAATAAGACGTAGAATCGAATATTTACTTTAAAGTTCAAAATTTTTGTCATAGAAGCACAAATTTCGTATTGTATACAAATCGCTGAAATACAAACCAATAAATTTAGCGATTTTCAATTTGAATTTGATCCACTGGAAATATGTTTAATTGGCATCACCGATGTTCATATGTAAAAAACAACAACAAAGTATTGGCTACATTTACGTTTTTAGAGTAATCATGCACTTACGTATCCTTTTACATTTACGTTTTTACATTTACATTTACGGTAGAGTAATGGAGCCTTAACTCTCAGTACTTTTTGGCTCCCACTATTTTCAATACAAAAAGGACTAAATGAAAACATTTTTTTGTTTTAATTAAATGGATTAGAAAAGGAGAGGGTCATTATAAAGTTGGAAGAGGGACACCACATAATCCTCAGCAGCGGACCTATGGGGCTCAAAATAGGTTACAAATAACATAAAAAGATCTTTAAAGCACTTAATAAATCATGCATGTACTATCCATGTATTATTTGAAAAATCTATATACATATAGCCCAACATTATCAATTGATTTTATTATATTTTATGAAGTTTGTGAAAGAACAAAATTATCTATAGAATAAAAAAAAACGTTTTCAAAAATTAACAAACAGACAGACGGATGGACGTACGGACGTAAGAATTTTCTCAAAAAAACTTAAAATTCCAAAAGTACGTAATTTTTCTTTTTGATAAATATAAATATATAAATATACGACCCATTCAACTCCAATATATATAGACGGATAGACGGATAACACCACTCTGGGCCACCCTATTTTTAAATTGAATGAAAAAGAAAAAAAAAAAAAACAATACAATAAAATTTTATAACAAAATGACACATTTTAATTTCACTCAAAAACTTAGATCTCTTTGTGGACATTATACAAAAATTTTAAAAAATACTTTCAAAAGTGTTAAATGATTTATTAAAATTTTTAATTTTTTTTTATTTTATTTAAAAGAATTTCTTGATAAACATTTGAAATAAAATATCTTAAAATATATTTCATATGTAAGTATTAGTATATTATACACATATATGTATATGTATGTATGTACCCAGCAGTTTTTCGGTGTCAATTCAATCGCTTTAGCACAGTAAAGTCCATTTGTGACTACCCACCTGACTCATTCAAATGTGTACGTTTTTTTATACACCCTAACTTCGCATATATTGTGAGCGATAGTTAAGCTATCGTATCTTTTATTGACTCTTTTGGAAGCGTTGAGGTGATGATAGCACCATTTATTGACTCTTTTGAAAGCGCTGAGGTGGCGATAGCACCATTTATTGACTCTTCTGAGAGCGTGGAAGTGGCGATTTATACTTTATTGACCCTTTGGTGAGTGTGGAGGTGGCGATTCTTTTTTCGTTAAAGTTTTCGTTTATTAAATGTTTTTACTGAATTTTAGCAAAAATGTAATGTAAAAATGAAAGCGTTGAGGTGGCGATTTATACTTTATTGACCCTTTGGTGAGCGTGGAGGTGGCGATAGCACTATTTATTGACTCTTTTGAAAGCGTTGAGGTGGCGATAGCACCATTTATTGACTCTTTTGAAAGCGCTGAGGTGGCGATAGCACCATTTATTGACTCTTTTGAGAGCGTGGAAGTGGCGATTTATACTTTATTGACCCTTTGGTGAGCGTGGAGGTGGAGATTCTTTTTTCGTTAAAGTTTTCGTTTATTAAATGTTTTTACTGAATTTTAGCAAAAATGTAGAGATTCAAATGAGAGTTTATAACTGCGTTTTTAGAATTTTGAAACTGATTTGTTATTAAGTTTTAATTACATTCAGTTCTTAGTGAAAGTTTTTTTAGTGAAAAAATTTATTTTACTGGAAATACAGAATTTTGGTAAAATTTTTAATTTTTAATAAAAAATTAAATTTTAAGAAAAATTTCAGAATTTTTTAAAAATTTTGATTCTTATTAAAAATTTCTCCTTTTAAGAAAATTTTCATTTATTTGCAAAAAATTTAATTTTTCAAATATTAGAACTTTTGTGAGAGTTGGTATTTTTAAATGAAATAAAATATTTGAATAATTTGTTTAAACGAAAAATATTAAGGAGTTTTGAAACATAAGTTTCCATAGTTATGTTATTTTAAAGTTTAAAACAAATTTTTAATGAACGGGTCTAATATAAGAAACATTTAACATTAAATTAATTTTAAAAATATTTCCAACAACATACCATACATATATTCATATTGGTTAATTGTTGGAAAAATCTGCACACATTTATATAATATTTACACTTTTTTCATATTTTTTTTCAAGACAATTGTTTTGTTTTTAAATAAAAATCCAATTAAAATTAAAATTTTTTTTCAAATAATGACGTTCTATCATTTCTATCGATATTTGTCGTTAAAATATACTTACGAAAAAAATAGCTAACTTTAGTAGAGAATAGCAAAATCAAAAACAACCGAAAAATTTCGTTATTTAACGATATCGGTAGTAAATGAAAAAAGTTACGGAATTGCGGTACTAGTCTTGCTAATTAGGATTTTACAATTAATAAAAAATCAATTATTCTGCATTTGTGTTTTTTTTTATTGACTTTTTTGTACTAGTTACAATATCGCCACTTTTTGGTCCTTTGGTGGCAATACACCTCTTCCTAGGACATCCCCATGTTAAAGTGACTAGTCAGGTGATTAGTAAAGTGACCAGTTAAAAAGATTGTCAGGTGACTGACTCAATTTCACCAGTAAAAGGATCGACTTTCAAAGGGTATATAAAGTGGAAGCAACAGCCACCTCACGCTCACAAAGGGTCAATAAATCAACATGCTCATTAAAACAACAAATAGTGCAATGTATGTAAGAATGCTGTGTGGCTGAGTGGTTAGCGCGTAAACAAAAATGTAAAAATATTAAATTGAATTAAATTGATTAATATAAAATAATATGAAAAGAAAATAAAGAGATTTTAATAAATAATAAAATATAAATAAAAATAAAAAAGAAAAAAAAAAAAAAAATTAAAAAATTTACAAAAAAAATAAAATAAAAAATAAAAAAATAAAAAAAAAAATAGAAATAAAAAAATATACGCAAAAAAATTTTTTAATTTTTTTTTCATTCTGAAAATCACTAATTTAAAGATTGACTTTCTCGTACTAGTCACTATATCGCCACCTTTTGGTCCTTTGGTGGCAATACACTCCTTCCTAGAACACTCCCATGTTAAAGTGACTAGTTTAGGTGATTAGTAAACGGACCAGTTAAAAAGATTGTCAGGTGACTGACTCAATTTCACCAGTAAAAGGACTAGTATGAATTGACTTTTTCGTACTAGTCACTATATCGCCACCTTCTGGTCCTTTGTTGGCGATACACTCCTTCCTAGGACATCCCCATGTTAAAGTGACTAGTCAGGTGATAGGTAAAGTGACTAGTGGTGACCCAATTTCGTCAGTCAAGTAACTTGTTTCGGACAGTCACCTTTGACTGCAGGGTACTAATATATGTGGTAACCAAAACCAATGTATTTATACATTTAACCTCTAGATTTTGCTTAATAAAATGAATCTTATAATAAATTTCATTATATATATTTAATACAGTTGTTTGATATTTTCTTTGCTTCTTTGCTTTTGGAAAACTTAGAAAGGACATACTAAATACAACAAAATAGAGAAATCCTTATGAGAATTCAATTAACTGTATGTTTCGTACTATAATTTGTAAGCCTCAGGATAAATATGAATGATTGTCATGTATTAAATTATATAAAAACATAACTGAAATTACAAGCAATAAATTTGTTTAACATGCATATGTCCAAAAGGACATATTAACGTTTATAAATATGTTTATTTTGATTAGGGTATACAAGTACTTAAATTGTTGAAACTTTTAAATAAAACATATAAGAAAATTTTTATTTTTCTTTTTTTAGAATAGATAGCTTTTACTATACAGATAAGTAAAATTTAAATTTAATTTTTAGAAGAATTTCTTCAATTAAACTTATTTATTAATGGGGACATCCTAACTCTAGAGATACATAAGAATACATATATCAATTCCCTAATCATATGAACCTACAAATACTTATGTACGTTTTGTTCATTGGTTACATGAATAAGTATATGCATTTGTGGATAAAAAGGACAAATTTAAGCTAGTAGTTGTACGTACATTCAATATAATAGACATTTACATAAAAATATATCTTATTTCTATAAACAAACATATATATGTGTATGTATGTATACATATTTTTTTGTATAACTAGAATTAAGCTTTTACTAAGTCCTTTAAGATCAATCGAGATAATATTTACATATCACTGACTGTTATGATAATGAATATGACTTTTTCAAATAACACGTGCACGTTAACAAAACAGCATGATTAAATCGCACATTCATATTGTTAATTAGACAGAAATGAATCACTCTGCAAATAAATGTTGTCAAATTAAAGAATTGATTTACATAGTTAGACAAAATAAAGAAATCGATTAATTACACTGGTCGACAAAAAAATCCTCCCCCAAAGACGAACAGTTGGACTTGATGTATTTTGATGTGCTAAACACGAATCTGCTTTCAGTTTTTTTTTTCATCGGATCTAGATTTTTTTATGGGCATGTCTAATATTTCGCCCACAGTAAGGCCATTACTGTAGTATATTTCCTTATAACTTATGAAGGGTGTGTACGATTGACATAAGTGATACGCCAAAAGATGCGGACTAAAAATATCTGCACAATAGTTTCGAAATTATTTTAAAATAAATGTCCGAAATAAAACTTTTCATGCAAAATTTAAAAATACGCATGTTACATACAATTGAGTAGAAATACAGTGCACAGAGGGCCAGAGAGATAGATTTTTGGCCATAAGTCGTTTTTAAGAATTTGAAAATAGCGAATATGGCAAATTATTAGAAACACTTAAAGGTATATTTTCCGAATTTTTTGTTATCCATCTACACCATTTCCTTCTGTATCGATCCAAAATTAAAAAAGATGTTAAAAATTAATTTTATTGAAGGAACATTTTTTTGGTTTTTGCTACATATTTTTATGACAAAATCTGAAATTTTTTTCGCATCAATTGACATTTTAATCGGCAATTATAACAAAAATAACCCGAATTTAAATTATTTACATATAGTACATTTTTTTTTTAAATTTTAATCAAATAAGTTAAAATTTTTTGGATATTAACCTTCTTCCAAAGAAACCCACACAAATCCTCAGTCCGATAAAAGCAATTTTTTTCTATTTTTATATCTAATGGAATGTTAGTTTTTGAAAGAAGTTGCCCAAACTTGCTCCAAATGATAAATGACCATATCGCACCAATTTATAATAGTGTTCCTTCATTTCAAAAATAACATAAATTTTAAGAAAACATTTAGATATTTTTTCAAACAAATAATTATCCAGTGTATCTACACAAAAATTTATACTTTCGATATAATTATAGATGCAGTTAATTTTCTATCTCTATTTCAAAGAAGAAAAACAATACGGAAATTGGTCATGATTCGTCAATTATTTCAACTAGCTCCCATGCAAATAGCCCTCGAATAGGGTTTTAACGCATAGAAATGCCTTATTTATATCACTATTTCAATATAATTCAGTACAAATAAGTTTTATGCAATATTAAATCGGAGTGCAAAATATCAGGAAGATGGGTCCACAATTAGGCATAGCTCCCATATAAAGTCCACTTTCGAAAATCAATTTAACTCCCAAAATCTAACAAAAATTACAGTATCATGGTAATATTTGACACAAATAAATTTAAAATCAGTAAAAATCATATAAACTAATTTCTTATTAGGTCCATTTCCGAAAATTTCGGAAATCATTTTAATGCACAAAAGTAATGGTGTAGGGTGTTATGTTGCCGGGATAGACCGACTATAGCTTTCTTACTTGATTTTTATGTATGCTCTTAAATTCAGTAACAACAAAAACAAACAGAAAACTTAATTTTAGAATGATACGGTAACAAAAAAATTTTAGACGCCATATTGTTTCCGCCATTTTGCATTTTTTTAATATTTTCGATAATTTTATAGAAAAGAAATTTCAAAGTTTTATTGTATTTGGTTTTTGACACATTTATCGATTATAAAAAAAATAATATTTTTGAAGAAATTAACATAACATAAAAAAACATGTTGAGTCCGCCATTTTGTTTTTTTAAATTCTGATTTCAGTTTCTAATTAAGTAACTCTAAAACTGCCTATACACAAAATTTTAGCTGGATCAGAAAATTTTTTAAAAATTTTGGCAGCCATTTTGGTTCCGCCATTTTGAATTTTTTATTTTTTAGTTCATTTTTAGAATCAACAAGTCCAATAACCTTGAAATATGATTTTTTTTTCCATATCCGACAACGATAAAGGGTTTTGGCCAAAAATCGATCTCCCTGGCCCTCTGTGCAAAAAACTCAAGAACCGTTTACACGATTTTGATAAATGATACACCAAAAGATGCATACGAAAATTGTCTTGAAGGTGTGTCAAAAATATTTTGTATGTATGGGTGTCCTAACTTAACTGTGAATGCAACCATGATTTGTGCATCAATTTTTATGATACGTAGTTTTACCTGCATTGAGATAAAGGCGATAAACTCAAATAGTTTTGATGCTTTCTGTTTTAAAAAGAAGTTTTAGTAAAAAAGGAAATCTAGAATTTAGCATGAAAATATATTTTTCGGGCACTCCCAAACTATTGAGCGGATAAAAAATTGATAGTAAAACGACTTAAAGCCAATTTTATTCCACATATTTTGGTGTATTATTTGTATAAATCGTGCATATCGAATAATCGGCTTATTTAGGGCGCAATATTAGACACGCTCATAAAAAAATTTCGACCTGATGGGAAAAAACTGAAAGCAGATTCGAGTTTAGCATGTGGAATTCCATCTAGTCCATTTTTTTTTTTTTTTTTGTTGAAGGAGCACGATAGTTGTCGACCAGTTATTATTATTAGTTTTTCAAATGTAAAAAACCCACAACATAATAGTTTCACAATGGAAATAAATTTGTTGCAAATAAAACAAGATATCTTTCATTAAAATCAATGCATAGGTTTAGATTTTATTCACAAATTAGTAAAATTACAATTTACAAGTTGCATAAAAAATTAAAAAAAAATTATTTTGTGATTTTTTTAATTTTTCTATGTAACTTTCAAATCAGTATTTTGACTAATTTGTAAATAAAATCTAAACTTGTGCATTGATTATAATGAACGATATTTTGTTTTATTTATAACAGTTTTGTCTTTATAAGTAAAAAAATTTAAATTTGAAATTTTGACACTTTCGAATTTAAAATATTTTTTGAATTTGATTTTTTTCCTTGAAATTTTGTACAAAAATTAATTTTTTTCTCAAAATATGAGCTTAATACCTCCATAACTGTTGACCGTATTTAAAAGTAATTTAGAAAAGACTTGAAGGTAATTTCAATTAACATTTTTTTTTTTAACAAAATAAGACAAATCGTATTCGAGATATGATTCAATATAAAGTGCAACCTCCTTAATTTTACAAATCGTGATTTATCGCGAGAATTAGAGTCAATTTAAAAAAAATGGATTAGAGGCTTAGTACTTATCAGTACTGAGTATCCGAATTGACTGAGAAACCCCGTGCCGCAGAATTAGTGTTTCCCTGTGTTATATAGAACTTGTATTTACTCTAGACTGACATTTTGAGCAATAATTTTTTTTTTTATAAACCAACATTTTTCTTATAAAAGTGAACAGAGGTAGTCATTCTGGACCAATATTTGCACAATATATGATATTAAAGGCTTCGTTACTCTACCGTAAATGTAGCGAATCAGCTGACACGTTTTGCTTATGAGAGTTTTGTGTGTATGTACTCAAAAACTTAAATGTTACGTAGCAACCTAATCAAATATGGTCGCTCTACATTTTTACGTGAAAGCTAAAAAACTAAAAAAATTTTAAAATAATTTTTATAAGACGTAGAATCGAATCATTAATTTAAAGTTTAACATTTTTGTCATAAAGTTTCGTTTTGTATACAAATCGCTAAAATACAAACCAATAAATCTATCGATTTTCAATTAGAATTTGATCTAATGGAAATATGTGTAATTGACATCACTGGTGTGGAAGTATACAAAACAACAACAAAGTACTGGCTACATTTACGTTTTTTGAGTAACCATGCTCTTACGTTTCGTTTACTTTACGGTAGAGTAGCGGAGGTTTACAGCTTTTGCATCAAGCAATGTAGTTCGAGATTGGAATTTAGGTTAAAAAAATCATTTTGTAGTTTTTTGGTCTCACATAATGATTTGTGGTACCATAGAAGCATATATTTTAACCATTTGAGTTATTTTTTAGAGTGACCGTATTAAAATGGTTTACAACCAATACTTCTTTCTATAACGCTATTCAGGGACCAATTTTACATTTACGTTATTGACGCATTAGCTAACAAAATCAAATCAAAAATAGTACACAGGGCATTTCTAGAAATACATAGAGAAAATAAAATCCTTTGGATAACGATACATTAAAGTACTTTTGCGAAGAGAAGTGGCTGCATGAAATAATCTGTGTTCTAAAGAATTGAGTATATTTTTACTTTTAAGTTATTTAAATGCACTTTGCAATATTTACAAAAATAGGCGTGCGACTTCACATACATTACAAACAGTCTTAAATTGAATAGTGGGCGTAATAATATTTAGTAGAAGCTTTACATTATACACATACATTACAAACAGTCTTAATTTGAATAGTGGGCGTAATAATATTTAGTAGAAGCTTTACATTACACTGCACAGTGGGGCATAATCGAAATTTCTTGGAAATAAAACTGTAACTTCTGATCGGCTGGTTGGATTTGCATGAAATTTGATACGTGCGTAGCAAAGGAGCGTACAATGTTAAGTTTGGAAGGGAGAATGAACAGACCCTTCAGGGGCGGAGCTAAAAGGGCTCAAAGTTGGGTATCTCTGACATACACATTTTTTAATCGCTTGCCAAATTTTTGTTTCTCGTCCAATTTCAAATATTTTTATACATTATTATAGGCACTGATAAGACCTACAAAAAACTTATCTCTTATAGTTTTTGAGTTATTTCTATTTGAATTTTTTAGTACCTCAATTTTCCATGTTCTTGGTCCAGTTTTTTTCATATATATCCTAGTGTTTCCGACCGATTTCATCCGTTTTTCTTTAGCTAATTGAAGAACAAAATTATTTATTGTACAAAAAAAATTGAAGTCGATATCTTTACCGAGTCCAAAAATAAAAGAATTCGTGTTTTTTTTACCGAAAAAGTATCTACACTCTTTTTTCTCTAAAATAAAATTTTCTTTAACAACATGTATTAATTTTATACTTTTCTCAAAAGTACCTCCAAAGAGAACACTTTAAAATAAAAAGCAAGCTCAATAACTCAAACGGTCAAGGTACACACCCTCCCGAATTTGACCCATTTTATACAAAGGTTTTGATTTTAAAGTATCTGCACTCTTTTTTCTCTAAAATAAAATTTTCTTTAACAATATGTAATAATTTTATACTTTTCTAAAAGTTATCTCCTCAGAGAAGACTTTAAAATAAAAAGCAAGCTCAATAACTCAAACGGTCAAGGTACACACCCTCCCGAATTCGACCCATTTTATATAAAGGTTTTGATTTTAGTCTATATTTTCTCAAATCCCAAAGTACGAATCGGCAAACGGAATGCAGTTTAAGAATCTGCAATATGTTGTTAAAAGTTTTCAATCAAAATCTACGGGACATCGGAAAAATGTGGATTTTATAGTCGAAAGTGTGAAAAAACCCATTTTTGGAATTTTCGACGTTTTTTTTTTGGGAATTGTGGGATTCCTTTTATAAAAGTCTTAAAGTTTTTTTGACTTTCTCATTTTATTCAATAAAGTCTGCATCCACCGAAAATTTCGTTAAGTTATCTTTAATAACAAAGATTTTATTACAGATATAATATTTACAATTTCAAAAAAAAAAAAAAAACAATTTTTTACAAAAATATTATTTCAATTGCAAAAATCAGAAAATTTATAAACTCGATTTTTTATACCCTTCACCAAAGGTGTAAAGGGTATATATAAGTTTGTCATTCCGTTTGTAATTCCCACAATTTTCGTCGGAGAGCAAAAAAGTTGACATTTTCGGGATCCTTGTAAGAAATGATGACGATAGGACCATGTCCGTCCGTCCGTCCGACCGTCCGTCCGTCCGTCCGTGTGTCGGTTGAAATGGCGTTTATGAAGCCCACCGATAACTGACATATATAATATATATATCAAACGATCGGAAATGCTTTCGAGAATTTTGCTATTGGAATTTAGCAAGATCGGTTCATACAATGCGGAGATATGTTAAAAGAACCGGTTTTCCAGTTTCTGAAGCCTCTGTATATACTAGGGACTTCGTTTTTACAAAAAAGTCTCGGACATTTTTTTCTGAATTTTTGTTCTGAAAAAATGAAATAAATCGGTTCAATAATAACTGAGATATTGGTCAAAACGCATTTTTTATTTTTTGAAGCCCTGGTTTAAGCTATAGATTTTTATTTTTATACAGATCGATCACAAATATGTTTTTAAAATTTCGGTTTTTTGAATCAGCGCGATCGGTTTGTAAATGGCGGAGATATGCTTTAAAAACCGGTTTTTGGAACCGGTTTTTCAGTTTCTGAAGCCTCTGCATATACCAGGGACTTCGAATTTTTAAAGGGGGTCGGAAATTATTTTCTGAATTTTTGTTCTGAAAAAATGAAATAAATCGGTTCAGTAATAACTGAGATATCGGGGAAAACGATTTTTTTAATTTTTAAGCCCTTTTTCAAGCTACAGATTTTTATTTTTATATAGATCAGTCATAAATGTTTTTATAAAATTTCGTTTTTTTTTAAAACCAAATTCGTTCAGAATCAACAGAGTTATGGACCAAAAACAAATCTGTTAAGAATATAAATACACACACAAACATGTATATTAAGCATTGTAATGACTATTAGTGACGTTTTTTGTTTTTTGTATAGACAAGTAGTTTAGTTAGAAACAGCAGTCATATAATGAATAACAGTGTTGTTGTTGTTCTTTGTATATGCAGTCTGTACAAAAATAAATAGATATGGAATTGTTGTTGTTTATTTTTTAAAACTAAAACATATCTGTTAAGAATATACATAAATACATACACAAACATGTATATTAAGCATTGTAATGACTATTAGTGACGTTTTAGCCTATAAGACAAGTAGTTTAGTTAGCAACAGAAGTAATATAATGAATAACAGTGTTATTGTTGTTCTTTGTATATGCAGTCAGTTTGTATATACACACATAAAAAAATGAATATGGAATTCGATTTGTCCATCAAATCGATTAAACGCATCGCGCTGTTTCCCTTTTTTTCGTGTGCAAATTAATACAAAACAAAAACAATCAAAAAACCAAAAAAAACAAAAATAGAATATAACAATTAACTAAACAATACATAATTGTTATACTCGTTTTTCAAGTTTTCTGTTCTTACATTACACCCTAAAAAAAAAAAAAAAAACAATACAAAGCAAAACAAAACAGATAATATATTTGTTAGTGTTTTGGTCGAATACTATAACAGTAAATTTAATAAATTTTTGTTACACTAGTAAAGTTGAAAGTGTGATTAAAATAAACAAGTTTACCCAATTAACATTTAAAATAAAAAATGAATAAACCACCAGATCAAACTACCATAGGGTACCAAACAAATAAAAATAAGTTCCTCAATATAAAAACACTAGGACCCAAATATCTCACTATGAAAAGAATTAAAACTAATGATAACCTCTCGAATGTGTCCCCCTTTCTAATAAAGAAAGTAATTGATGGATTATGCCAGGGCGAAGTTGAACTATGCAAAAAACTTAGAAATGGAGAAATTCTCATCAAAACTAAATCTTACTCCCAAGCAGCAAAACTAATCACGCTGACAGCCTTAGACCCATCCATTGAAATCGAAATGTCAGAACATCCATCACTTAATTTTTCTAAAGGTGTCATATACTCTAACGACCTAAGAAATATTGATGACACTGAAATTGTTCAAGAACTTAAACCACAAAATGTATGGGCAATAAAAAAAATTCTTAAAAAAGACAATGATAAAAAACTTGTTGAAACCGGATTAATAATAATAACATTTGCCGTCACTACTCTACCTGATGAAATAAACATTGGATACGAGAAGGTTAAAGTACGCCCATATATACCAATGCCTCTAAGATGCAAAAATTGTCTGCGTTTTGGACATATCACAACCAACTGCAAAAATAATAGAATGTGTCCCAACTGTGCTAAAAACTTCCACCTTGATGAAGAAGAAGATGACGAGATGTGCATATTTGAAAAATCTTGTATTAACTGCAAGGAAAATGCGATAAGCAATTGCACACATAATGCATATGAAAAAACATGCCCCGTTTTTTTAAAGGAAAAAGAAATCCAAGCTATCATAACTTTGGAAAAAGTCGACAGAAAAAAAGCTAATGAAACATACAAAGAACGCCACCAACATAAAGTAACATACGCTTCAACTGTATCTAATCCGACACCAGTCCAATCTAAATCAAATTTAGTTACGGAACCCAACAATAAAAGCATTGTAACGCGAGAAATAGTAGATTATTCTGATGCTTCAGCCAATACTACAACACCATTATCATCAAACTCGACAGCATCTAACTCACCAGGAAACTCCCAACTCCCTGCACCGTCTAACAAATCTGCAAACCCCGAAAAAAAAGACAAAATTTTGATATTACCAAAAAGTACTTCCAACAAAACAAAAGCAGCAATAAAACGTTTAAAACAATCCAAATCAAACAACAAAAACTTAAAACAATCATCAAAATTAACAACAGTAGAGAATATAGAGGAAACACTAACTGACGTTAGTGACGACGCCATGGTATTAGAATAAATTAATTTTCTGGGTTCCCGTTGGGATCTGGCCCCGTTCATTAGTCGGACTTCGAACTATACATAGTACAGCACTATGTATGGTTCATCGTCTAGGTACTAGACGGGGGATCACCAGCGGGGACCCAGATATCTCTTACAAAATATCATAATCCAGTTACAATTTGGTTGGCAGGACCTTACGGAGGGGAAGATGTCCCCTTTTTTTGGGGTATACCTTCCATTCAGTATGGTGAATGTCGATCGGCGGCGCTGGTTTATGACTAATCTTATGTATATTTATAAGTAATTATTTCATTTTATAAATAACCTTAGTCTTATCTATACTTTACTTTAATTACAATTATTTACGATGGTATTAAAAATCCTACAATGGAATTTAAGAGGCTATCTTATCAATTATAATGAACTAATTTTACTTATTAAAAAACATAATATTAAAATAATATCTATTCAGGAAACGCATATTAACCCAAATCCTTTCAATATTCCTATCCCCAACAACTTCTCTTTTTATCATTACAACAACTCAAACTCATTTGGAGGAGTTGCTTTAATTGTTCATAATTCGATACAACATAAACATTTATCAATAAACACTGATTTTGACACTGTCGCATGTGAAATACATTCGAAACTCAAGTTTAATATTTTCTCGACATATATCTCCCCAACAACTGGTTTCAAACAGCATAATCTTGAAAATGTTTACTCTATAAATAACCTCCCCTCGTTAATAACAGGGGATTTTAACAGTTGGCATTGCACATGGGGCTCTCCAAATAATAACAAAAGAGGTACAATCTTGAATAAATTTATTACACAATCAAACTTTATCATTATGAATGATAATTCCCCAACCCATATTTCTACCCACAACACTTTCACTCATATAGATCTCACTTTTTGCTCTGCGGAGTTAAGTATTCATTCCAATTGGGACATAGAAAATGACCCCCACGGCAGTGATCACTACCCAATTATCATCACACTATTCCCACACCAATCAATTGAAAGTCCTAATTTTAGACCCAAATTTCTAACTGAAAAAGCTAACTGGTTACTTTTTGACAAGAAATGCGCCCATTATGAATCTTTAAGAAAAAATAGCTCCAACACCAATAAGGAAGCAAGCAACATAAAAAAAATAATTTTACAAGCTGCAAACGATTCTATTCGTCAATCGAAACCAAGAAGGATTTCTCCATCCGTTCCTTGGTGGAACTCGCATCTACAATTCTTGAAAACTGAGAAAAATAGGCTTTGGTACATATTTCGAAGAAATATTACTACGGAAAATATGTTAAACTACAAAAAAGCGAATGCATTATTTAAACGTGAAATTAAAGATTCAAAAAAGAAAGCTATTTCAAACATAACATCACTAATTAATCCACGAATATCATCCAATAAAATCTGGACAAACATACGAACCTTTTGTGGTTATAAAAACAATCTTGGTATCCACTGCATTCGTAAACACAGTTCAACGTCGGAAATGTGTACCGATCGTAGAGAAATAGCAAACGAATTATGTTCTTTTTGGTCATCAGAATCAAAGGACTGTAATTTTAACAGACAATTTCAGAATCGAAAGCAATCAATCCAACGTCCGTCCTTTAATACTGTTCAACAAAATTATGTAAGAGAAATTGAACAGAATATCACTCAACTGGAATTTTTAGCTACTATTTCTAAATTGAGCGGGAAATCCCCCGGACTTGATCGAATATCGTATATAATGATTAAAAACTCCCCCTTGACCATCAAGAGAAGAATTTTAAACCTCTTCAATAATATCCTTAATACAAATATTCCTCAACAATATAAAACCAGTTTAATTATACCAATTTTGAAACCACTAGCAGACAAAACAGCTTTAGAATCATTTAGACCAATTTCTCTTAATCCATGTCTTTCAAAAATTTTAGATAGAATAGTAGCAAATAGATTGTGGTGGTTACTTGAATCTAGAAAACTTTTAAATCCCAATCAAATGGGATTTAGAAAAGGAAGGTCAACATCTGACTCTCTTTTATACATTGATTATCTTTCCTGCAAGACTCTCTCTGCCAGACAACATCTTACCATTATCTCTTTAGATTTTGAAAGGGCATATGACAAGGTCGGATTACATATTATTATTGACCAACTTGTATCATGGAACGTAGGACCTAAAATTTTAAACTATATCTTTAATTTTATGTCACACCGGAAAATACTGGTTCGAGTAGGTAATCATTACTCCAATATCCTACCTCTGTATAACGGAATCCCACAGGGGTCCCCCCTATCCGTTGTTCTATTTTTGATAGCATATAATAAACTTAGCAACATTATCCTATCACACAGGAATCTCAAATTTTGTGCATACGCAGATGACTTCAACATTATAGTACAATCGAATAGAAAAAAAAACCTAAGTATTAATCTTACACATATATTTGATGACATAGAAGACTGGTGTAATTATTCAGGGGCCGTTCTCTCACGAACCAAATGCAAATACATTCACATTTGCAGAAAACATAACTGTAAATGTAGTATAATCACCAACGGAATACACATTTCAGAGACAGATAATCTAAAAATCTTGGGCATTATATTCAATAAAAGATATAAATGGGGACCACATATTGAATATATCAGTAAGTCACTTAACAGAAAACTAAACATAATAAAATGCTTATCTAGTTATAAATTTGATTGTAATACTCTATCATTATTAAATATAATTGGTGCACTAATAGTTTCAAAGATAAGCTACGGAATTCAAATTTACGGTTACACCTCACACTCGTCTTTCAGGAAAATCAGATCAATTTTTAATTCAGCTATTCGTCTTGCTCTCGGTTCTATACGTACCACACCCATTAATAACATGCTGTTCGAGACTAATATTATCGATTTGACTAATCAACGTGATGCTACATCTTGTAAACAAATAAAATTCCTTCTATCTTGTTCCGATGGTCCATTACAAAATAGCATTAAAAAACATTATAGGACAAAAAAACTGTTGAAAATTCAACATAGTATCGGAAGAATATTGGAGCTATGCTCAGATTTAGGTATCAATAAAACTCACTTTAGGAAAGTACCAATAAAATGTCCCCCATGGAGACTACCGGAAGACTCCATAGATTTGTCCCTCCATATTCATTTAAAAAACAACACTTCATCACAACATTATCAATGGCTTTACCGTAACGCCGTTGACATACGTAAGGGCTATTGCTTTATTTTTACAGATGGCTCACGTTCCGAGAACAATGTATCCTTTTCCATCACTTATGAAGAAGAACCAATAATGGTTTCATTATTACCTAATTTTAGTTCCAGTTTTTCTGCGGAAATTATAGCCGTATACGAAGCTATAAGAATTATTAGATATAGAAGAGGCAAATTTGTCATCTGTACAGATTCACTTGCAGCTTTAAAATCTATATCTAATGTAAACAATCAAAACTTTTATGCATCTAAAATTCGAGACATAATAATTTTATTATACCCAAAAATTATTCTTATGTGGGTTCCTGGGCATATGGGGATCCAGGGGAACGAGTTCGCAGATTCTATGGCAAAACAGGCATTGAATTCTCCACTCATAAAAACTGAGAACATCAATATTAGGGATATAAATAAAGAAATCAAACGGTCATCCGAATCGAAACATTTTTCTATGTGGAATCTAACAAGTTCTTGGTATAGGAATATTAATATCGAAAAGATTAACATCAGACAGTGGTTGGGAAGTAATATAAAAATACAGAGACTCGATCTCATTAAATTTCTTAGATTAAGACTTGGACACACTAAACAAACACATGGTCATTTACTGAATGGCCAGAACCCTAGCCCATGCATCTGTGACAATCACAGTAACGTCAGCATTAATCATATCCTATGCCATTGCCCACTCTATGCGTCAGCTCGAAATGAAATCTTTGAATTAATTAATCCACTATATCTCCTATCCTCTCCATCTACAGAAAACATAAATAAAATGAAATTGAAAAAAGATTCGGCTGTGCCGAATCTTTGATACCCTTCACCATATTACCATCTTACCATCTTATCGACATCATATTACCATATTACCGACAATTAATAAAATTTTCGCCTTAACGTATGCTTGCATATTTTCTAAATCTAAATTTTTTTCAAACTACGAAAATTTGAATATGAAAAAAAAAAAAAACAATCATAACAGGCTTTGCTTTTAAAAAAGAAACAACAACAATTCCATATATATTTATTTTTGTATGTACAAACTGACTGAATACACAAAGAACAACAACAACACTGTTATTCATTATATTACTGCTGTTGCTAACTAAACTACTTGTCTATACAAAAAACAAAAAACGTCACTAATAGTCATTACAATGCTTAATATACATGTTTGTGTATGTATTTATGTATATTCTTAACAGATATGTTTTAGTTTTTAAAAATAAACAACTACAATTCCATATCTATTTATTTTTGTACAGACTGCATATACAAAGAACAACAACAACAACACTGTTATTCATCATATTACTGCTGTCTATACAAAAAACAAAAAACGTCACTAATAGTCATTACAATGCTTAATATACATGTTTGTTGGTGTATTTATATTCTTAACAGATTTGTTTTTGGGCCATAACTCTGTTGATTATGAACGAATTTGGTTTATTAAAAAAACCGAAATTTTATAAAAATATTTATGACTGATCTATATAAAAATAAAAATCTGTAGCTTGAACAAGGGCTTCAAAAATAAAAAATTCGTTTTCCCCGATATCTCAGTTATTACTGAACCGATTTATTTAATTTTTTCAGAACAAAAATTCAGAAAATAATTTTCGAGCCCCCTTTAAAAATTCGAAGTCCCTGGTATATGCAGAGGCTTCAGAAACTAAAAAACCGGTTCTAAAAACCGGTTTTTAAAGCATATCTCCACCATTTATAAACCGATCTTCCTGATTCAAAAAACCGAAATTTTATAAAAATATTTGTGACCGATCTGTGTAAAAATGAAAATCTATAGCTTAAACCAAGGCTTCAAAAAATAAAAAAAGCGTTTTGTCCGACATCTCAGTTATTACTGAACCGATTTATTTCATTATTTCAGAACAAAAATTCAGAAAAAAGTGTCCGAGAATTCTTTGTAAAAACGAAGTCCGTAGTGTATACAGAGGCTTCAGAAACTGGAAAAACGGTTCAAAAAACCGGTTTTTGAACATATCTCCGCATTGTATGAACCTATCTTGCTGAATTCCAATAGCAAAATTCTCGAAAGCATTTCCGATCGTTTGACATACATATTATATATGTCAGTTATCGGTGGGCTTCATAAACGCCATTTCAACCGACACACGGACGGATGGACGGACGGACGGACATGGTCCAATCGTCATCGCTTCTTACAAGGATTCCGAAAATATAAACTTTTTTGCTCTCCGTCGAAAATTGTGGAAATTACAAACGGAATGACAAACTTATATATACCCTTTACACCTGTGGTGAAGGGTATAATTATAAAATTCCTAAAAAAGACAAATTTATACCATCATATTTAACATACTAATAATCCTGTAATCCAGATAAAAACATCTACTACATACTAACATCCAAAACACTGTAAAAATAACTTTAAGATATGCTAACTTTTGAAATTGTTTAAGGAACCGTAATAAATAAGCTTAAGGCCTTGTTGTTGCTATAGCTATATATAAATGTATTTAGTATATAAAATTGTTATTTTAATACTAAATTTTAATAAATAAATAAATAAATAAATATGGAATTGTTGTTGTTTATTTTTTAAAAGCAAAGCCTGCTATGATTGTTTTTTTTTTTTCATATTCAAATTTTCGTAGTTTGAAAAAAATTTAGATTTAAATATGTGAAAATATGAAAGCATACGTTAAGGCGAAAATTTTATTATTTGTCGGTAATATGGTAATAAGATGTCGATAAGATAGTAAGATGGTAATATGGTGAAGGGTATCAAAGATTCGGCACAGCCGAATCTTTTTTCAATTTCATTTCATCTAAATTACATTGCTTAGTTGACATAATTCTTTGTTATACAGAAAAAGATTGAAATCAATATCTTTCACAGAACCGAAACTGTGCCACTTTATATTTTTTTAAGTCACGGAAAATTATAATCTATATATTTATCAAATTCTCCAGGACGTCAAATTTTTTTCTCTAAAATACTTAAAATTTTCTCAAAATACCCAACTTCAAAAAAAAAAAAATATTTACCAAAATTATAAATTATATTATAATTATATTTCTTTGAATTCTGGTTCAGATATGATTCAAAGTTGCATTCTCATTAATTGCGCCGACGCACGTTGGGGAAAAAAGTGTCAAAAGTGGCGATTAATTGAATTTTGAAATTTAAATTTTTGTGATAGAGTTGGGCACCAAATAAAAATAAACAAAATTATGTATCAATATCAATTAAAATCTTTAAGCTAGGTAGTGTTGTTTGCTCATAAGGAGCAGTCAAAGTAAATTTTTTTTTTTTTTACATTCATCAACTATCAGTGTATTTATTTTAAATAAATGGTCTTTTAAAGTAAAAATTAAAATTGGGATAATCAACTTCAGGTATTGAGGTTTACTCTCTTCAAATATTTGTAAATTATATTTTGTCCTAATATTTTTGTTATTTTTTTGAAAATTGTCCTAAAATACACTAACCTTAAATTTTCATGGAATGCAACTTGAAATGTTGCAGCATTTTTTTTACTAACTAACAAATAGAAAAAATAGAACATGATCATTATAATTCGGATATCACCTTTTCGTAAATTAAACGCCATTTTCGACTCATTTAACTCAAATGTAGAGACGGA
This sequence comes from Protophormia terraenovae, assembly GCA_951394005.1. Lineage (NCBI taxonomy): Eukaryota > Metazoa > Arthropoda > Insecta > Diptera > Calliphoridae > Protophormia > Protophormia terraenovae. Next base: position 112,893,387 of record OX596077.1, on the reverse strand, counting down.
CGGACCGACATTACTATTCAACCAAAAAGCATCGTATAATTCTATAAAAGCAATTTTTTACTTACTAATAAGTAGGAAAATGAAACGTGATCATTATAATTTTGATGTCACCTTTCCTTGAATTATGCACAATTTTCGAACCATTTAGCAAAAAAAAAAAAAATAAAAATTAAAATTCTAGAACAAATTTTTTTTTACGTAATAATCAATAAAAAAAAAAAATAAAACGTTATCATTAAAATATTCATATCACCTTTTTATGAATTAATCGCAATGTATATATTTTAACCCTATGGTACATACCCAAAAAAATTAACGTTAATCAATACCCGTGGTACCTGGGTACCATAGTGTAATTTTCGTTGATTTTATTCAAAAAATATATAATTTTAAGCAAATTATTTATTCCGACCATTTAATTGGCCCCAGATCATAAAGTAAATCGATAAAAACGTGTAGAAAGACATGTTTGAGTATTTAAGCGATGTTCGTCCGTCTGTCTTGCAGTCCATAATAAACTTTTAATGAAGCTACAAATTGCTGTTTTTTAAATAATTTTATGAATTTTGGCTTCATATGATACAGACACGTGCTCTGTTAAAATTTGTTTATAATGGTTACCTATTACAACCAAGTCCCTATAAAATTTTGTCAATGTTGTCATAGTATCTTATCATGTTTGGAGCTACAATATAGAAAGCTTACGTTCCTTAGCACGAATATAGGAAATAATTTCAATATCTTGAGCACTTGCATGATATTCTAGATTAAAGGTGGTAGACATTACACAAAAACCAAAGTCAATACGGTGAAAGATTTAAAAACGGCTAAAATGTGCGCTATCATTTTCATATTCATAAATACTGGCTCAAAACAGCGATAATTTGAAAATTTTTTAACTTGTCACATATTATCCTTTATTTCTTTTTCTGAAGCTCCTAAATAACTTAGAAATATCAAAAAAAGCTTATTTCTGATACTAGTTCTCCTTCAAATCCTAATGAAGTCACTACTTTTAATTTGGTAATTTCGACTGTCATAGACATGCTTATTCCCTAGTTTTAACAAAAAATTTGTAAAATTTTAACTTTATATGAATCAAAGGATAATAAAAATAAGATTTTCAATAACAAATAGTCAAAAAAAAAAAAAATATGAATTATAGTGCAAAATACTGAATTTATATGGGGGTACCCGGGTACCATGGGTATTGATTTCCGTAGATATCAACTTTAGAGCAATTTTACATATAGACCAAGTTAAGAAAATTTAGGTTTTCTCCAGTTTTAATGCCGCATAAACATATAAGGAGTGAGATCGAAAAATTCTTAACATACATAATATTCAATAACTTGGAAACGGTTGATCTTAGAGTTTTCATTATTTTTTTAATCATTTGATAATTTAGCACAGGTCACAGAAATATATAATTTTTATGGTTCTAACCACTAATTATAAAATTGTGAACCATTTTTGAAAACCCTTTCTTTGGAGATTTGATAGTTGCTTTAGTCACTTTTTTGCAACAGTGTACACATCTTCTGTTAAAATCTTCGGTATTTTGTGACACCTTTTTTGTGCTCTTGAACTCACTTTTCACAAGAGCTCAATATCTCTCCACTGGTCTAAGCTATGGACAATTTTGAAAATTGACCTCTCTTGGTACTAAAACTATGTTATTGATTTGGTACCACTCCAGAGCTTTCCTACCGTAGTGACATGATACCAAATGGGTCCAAAAATATGTGGACACGTTGTGCTTTCTTAAGAAAAGCAGAAGTCTTTTTTGCAAATATTATTTTATGCATATTTTGATATTTATAGATCCGAATGTATCAAATGACTTTCCTCTTTTGCCGCAACTGCAATAAGCTTGTCATACCATAAATTTTGTAAGAAATTTTTGCTGCTTTTGGGTCTTAAACTTATCTCCAACATTGTTTCGAGCATTAGCAATAAACATTTTTGAGACTCAAGCTGCGAAGATTCTGCCAGCACTTACGTTTCTTTGTCAATTATACAGCTTGAGTATTTATGTATGAAATTTGGTTTTAAATTCCGAGTCCTATTTTTGGCTTGTAATTTTTTACAAGCCAGAATTCCAGTTTCCAGTTTGGAATTTTTTGAACTTTATATGTTATCAACTTTCCCATTAGCTTTAAATTTTCGCACCAAATAGTCGAAGCACTGAGAAAACTGATCTGATTTTCTACAAGATGTGTTTGGAGTTCCTTTCAATATGCCTTCAATTTTCTTGCCTTCCCAATATCATGTGGTCCTTTTTTCTTAACGAACTAGGTTTCACATCAATAGTTAAATTCTCCTGATACTATTTAATAACATTAGAAACGGTTTTACGGACGACATTTAATTCTGTGGCCAATTATTTGTAAGACCTATTTGGATTTTTTGAAATTTTTTAATAACTTGTAGGACGTAAATCTTTTTCGTCACTTATTTTGATGAAAATAAGGACAAATTAACATGGTTGTTATTAAAAATAATAACTGAAGTATTTTTCCATCAAAAAAATTTTTGAATATTGATTCCGAAAAAAGTTATGAGGCAAAATGTGTGTTAAGAATTTTTCGATCTCACTCCTTAAATTACGACGATCTGAAGTTTCGTGGCTATATCTTTATTAATAAAGAAATGCGACCACTTTAAAGTTAAAAATAGTACCCGGGTATGTACCGTAGGGTTAAAATAAATCTGAAATTGCAAATTATTGTGGTATTGTAAAATTAAGTACATTGAGTACTTAATTTTTCTCATAAAACGAAAAGTTGGGTACATTGAGTACTTAATTTTTCTCATAAAACGAAAAGTTGGGTTTTGGCTTTCAATATCATATCTAGGATTATCAATTAAATAAAAATTAATTGATCAATCGAAGAAAAATTTTAAATACTATAAGCACTTGATTCACTAATAAGAAGTAGGAAAGGGTATCTACTTAGTGCAATAAAATTTCACGTAGGCATACCAAAAACAAAAAGGCACTTAAACGTAGGACCTGAGCTACTATGACTTTTTAAATTAATTTTTTTGTAAAATTATATTTCAACTCATGGTCTTTTTTTCATACATATATCATTTATTATGTGAAATAAAGTAATTTCATTTTGTAAATTGTACTTTTTGTGTAAATATGAGTTTTTACTCTGCAACAGTTGACATGTTGCAATAAAAGTTTTGAAAAGCATAAATTTATGGCATCAATTGTTTGTAATTTACGATGTTCTTGCTGAAAAAAGTTATAACAAATTAAACATTTTGCCAATAACATGAATATATGTGATTTGTCTTTTTTTTTTAATATTATTTTTGGACAATGCTTTAAAGTTTAAGTGATGAGATATTATACCCTTTTTATGTACATACATATGAACATGTTAATATGTAAATAGATATATGCTTTTGTGTAAATGGGAACTAAATGACACAAAATTTACAAAGGAATGTGGCAAAAAAAATCATAAAAAGAGTTTAATCTCTACCAGTATAAATGAATGAATAAATGTATACAGACATACATACATAGCATTCAATATACAAACTCATACATTTAAATTTAAAAATACAAGCACATATATGTACATAAACATAAATCTATCATGATAAATACATAAAGTAAAAGTATTAATGCACTTACCCATAAGCACACTTTCACATATCAACTTTTATATTATTTTTGTGTTTATGTATGCGTGTGTATGAAGGATATATGGGTGGCTATAATAAAAGAAATATAATTCACATATGAATGCATGAATGTTTGAATGAACGGATGAATGGAATCATACATATGTTGTCATTTAACTTCCTTTTTTTTTTTTTTTTTTTTGCCTTGTTAAGGATTTAATGTTAAATTTTAATATAATTCAATGAAAATAATAAGTAATGAAAAACTGTGTAATTTTTTTCTTCTTATACTTTTTCCATTTGTATTATTTTATATTTTAATATCTTAAGCGATTATTGAGAGTAATATTCGATAGAATAATCCTTGTAGTTTTAATGGGAATGTAATATTGTGGAATTGAAGTAACAGCATTAAGTTTTATCAACCATTAACTAGAAGTCAAATGAAAAATGTCATCAACTATATTACCTACTTGAAGATGGTTTTTGTACTATTGCATTTAAAAGCTATATGGCTTTTAAGACCCAGAAAAAAATAAGTGAAAAAATCATGATTTTAACATTGTATTGTCTGAAAAAAAAAAAAAAAACTGCTGCTGAAGTTATTTTTTTAAACCCATGGATGTCCTTCTTTTAGGCTTCTTGTTCATTGCTTTTGAATTCTTTTTGTTTTAAATATTATTAAAAAAATTTTATGAATTTTAGTGATTCCATGTCATAACGTACACCAATCGGATTTGCCATCTCCGATTTCAATGAAATTCATTACAAGCATTGACCATTGGAAGTATTTCCGAAAACATGAAATTTCAGACCCACGCACATTGGGGTAAAAGGGGTCGAAAATGGCGCTTAATTCAGGGAAAGGTTATATCAATATTTTAATGACCACATTTTATTTCTTTATTGATATTTTATTAGGTAAAAACATTCAATTTTAGAATTTTACGATTTTTTTTTAATACAACGGTAATGTCTATACGTCTGTCTATACATTAAAGTTAAATATGTCGAAAATTATGCAAAATTCAGGAAAAGGCGATATCAACACTTAAATAATCACATTTAATTTTTCTATTTATTAGTAAGTAAAAAATTGATTTTTTTAAATTATAACATGTTTTTTAGCTAAATGATAATGTCCGTCCGTCCGTCTATACATTTGGGTTAAATGGTACGAAAATGCTTAATTCAGGAAAAGGTGATATCTAAATTTTAAAGATCACATTTTATTTTTTCTATTTATTAGTTAGTAAGAAAAAAATGCATTTTTAGAATTCTAAAATATTTTTTGGCTGCATGGCAATGTCCGTCCTTCCGTCTATACATTTAGGTTAAATGGGTCGAAAATTCCACTTAAATCAGGGAAAGGTGATATCAAAATTTTAGTACCTTCATTTGGTTTCCATATTAATCGAGAAGTGGAAAAAAGATATTTTTCCAATTTCAAAAATTTTTTTTTAATTCTAACGTCCGTCCATCTGTCCGTCTGTTTGTTAATTTTTAAAAACTTTAAAATTCAAAATGGTGTAAATTTTTAACTGAATAAAGATAAGGACTCAAAATTTTCTTTGTTCGATAGATAATTTTGTTTTTTAACCAACTATATAAAATATAATAAAATCGGTTGAAAATTTTTGGCTACATATGGAAAAATCTTAACCTAGATCTAGTTAAATTGAGATTATTGAAATTTCAAATGTATATAACCCAAAAAATATATAAGATAAGTAGTACATGCAAGCATGTTTTCTAAACGGCTTATCAAGGGCTTTAAGGATATATAAACATTTTGGAAATTGGATGAGGAACAAAAAAATTCGCTAGTGGTTAAACCTTTTCAATGACACTAGTACCCTATTTTGAACCCCTATAGTTCCGCTCCTGAAGCGTGTATTGGAACCAGCTTGTAAACTAAAAATGATACCGTCCTTTGCTACGCCTATGTGAAATATCATGCTAATCCATCCAGCCGATTAGAAGTTACAGATTTATTTCGATTCTTTCCCAATGTTTCATGCTTGATAAAGCAAAGAAAATGTCTGCATTTCAGCTGTTTTTTGTATGAAATCTCCTGGAGTTTTTTTGAAAAAAAAATTATTTTCTCAAATCGTGAAAATGCGTGATAATAAAGTGGACAATATAGACTATTTTTCAGAAAATTTTCAGAACAAATATCCTGTAACATTTTAAGTTGCATTCCATGAAATTTGAAAATTAGTATATCTTACGACAATTTTCAAAAGAATAACAAAAATATTAGGACAAAATATTATTTGCAAATACTTGAAGAAAAGTACAGTTAAATATCAGGATGGTCCTCTTTAAAATTTTTACTTTTAAAGACTTTTTATTTAAAATAAATACACTGAAATCTGATGAAAATTGAATTTTTTACTATTTTTAAAAAATTTAAAAAAATTCTTAATTTTGACTGCTCCTTGTAAGAAAACAACATAACCTAGCTTAAAGATTTTAATTGATGTTGATACATAATTTTGTCTATTTTTATTTGGTACCCAATTTTAGTACAAAATTTTAAATTTTTAAATTTAATTAAGCGCCACTTTTGACACATTTTACTCCAACGTGCCACGTTTCATTTCGGTCTGGAAATATGACGGTTTAAAAAACGAAAAAATTTTAAAAACTTTACAAATTAATACTTATTTAACTTCTAATAACTTCTTTAATATACATGGTATATCTCAAGTTGTTACTGCATATTAAAGTCAAATATGCTGCCTTCATAACGATATATACAAAGTTTTTTGCATCAAAAGTTCAAAGGTCAAGCTTAGAGATAAAAATTTCAAACCATTATATCTCAAAAACCGGTATTTTTAAAATTCTTAAAAAAATTATATTGTTGACATAAATTTTCTCCATGTGGATATAAAATTTCAAGTTGGAGCCTTATTTAGTTTAGAAGTTATGGACAAAAATAAAATCCAATTATTAATAACTCCTAAGATATAGAAAATAAAGAGTTAATTTTAGTGTAATTTTAAAAACAAGGACATTACCTTAAAAATTATATATAGTAGGTTATTTTAGATCGAAAGTTCAAAGGTCAAAATAAGACCTACAAAAAATAAACCATTATATCTCCGAAAACGATATTTTTAAAATGTTTAAAAAATAAATAACATTAATACAACTCTTCTTTATACTTGTGCAAAATCTTATGTTGGACACTCACTTAGTTCAGAAGTTATGTAACAAAATATAAACTGAAGTCAAATTTAGTATATAAAATTTTATTTGTTTTAAATATGTGCTCGTTGAAAAAAATAATTGCAAAATTATTTTTGTAATTATTTCAAATTTTGCATACAAAAAATGAGTTTTTTTTTCTGCATTTTGCTTCATGACTTCTAAACCAATAGAAGCTCTAACTTGAAATTTGGCACAAACATAGAGGAGGGTTTCATTATCAATATAAGTATGTATTTTTTTTTTTTTTAGGAATATTAAGATAACGTTTTTTGAGATACTAAGCTTTAATCTTAATATTATCGATTTTGACTTTTGAACTTTCGAAGTATATAAATGTTTTACTTATCGTTTTAAAGTCAATGTGTTTTTCTATTAAATGAAGTAAAAAAAGAAATGTACAATGTATATTTTAGAATTTATGAACAATAAAGTGTGATTACTTTTGGAAAAAATTCAACCGCTTTTTGATTTTTGAAACGTTATATTTTTGGATCGGAAGGATTCTTTACTCAAAAAAATTGTGATTTGAGCAACATTTGCATTACTTAATATCTGTAGCGAATTTCATTGAAATCGGAGATATCAAATCCTAAAATGTCTGTTTTTCGTCCGTTTAGATATGGAATCACTCAGATACTGTTTTAATTTTATTAAATACGAACTGTAAACCCGCTACTTCGTCAGCGGAAATTTTTTATAAAAACTATACTATATAATAAATTTAAACTAAGATTCTTAACTCCCTTGGGAACATTTTTAATAATGGTGTTATGTCATCCATAAATAACAATATCTCTTTAATTTCAGGTTTATAATCTTAGAATAATGAAAAATAAATATCAGAATTACGAAAAAGTGTATTAGAATAAAGAAAAAGGACCACAAAATTCATTTAAAGGTTTCTGATTCACTTAGGAACTTACATTTTCAATTTTATGTTTCTAAGGATGAAAATTGCAGAACATTCAAGAAGTACTATTGAAGAACGAAAAAAGATACCAAAAAGTCCCTTTTTATGGATTCTCATTCATTTAGGACCACAAATCTTTAATTTCATGTTTCTAGATTCAGAATTATAGAAAATTAAAAAAGTACCGTAGGAAGAACAAAAAAGTACCACAAAGTCCCTTCTTATGGATTCCCATTCATTTAGGACCACGTATCCTTAATTTCATGTTTCTAGGTTCATAATTATAGAAAATTCAAAAAGTACCATTAGAAGAACAAAAAAGTACCACAAAAACCTCTCTTATGGATTTTTATTCATTTAGGGCCACATATCTTTAATTTCATGTTTCTGGGTTAAATATTATAGAAAATTCAAAAAGTACCATTAGAAGAACAAAAAAGTACCACAATGTCCCCTCTAATTAATTCTCATTCATTTAGGACCAAATATCTTTAATTTTATGTTTCTGTGTTAAATATTATAAAAAAATTCAAAAAGTACCATTAGAAGAACGAAAAAGTACCACAAAGTTCTCTCTTATGGATTCTCATTCACTTAGCACTTCATGTCCTTAATTTCATATTTCTAGGTTAAATATAATAGAAAATTCAAAAAGTACCATTAAAATAGCAAAAAAGCACCACAACGTCCCTCTTATGGATTCTCATTAACTAAGGACCACATATCCCTAATTTCATGTTTCTAGGTTCATAATTATAGAAAATTCAAAAAGTACCATTAGAAGAACGAAAAAGTACCACAAAGTCCCCCCTTGTGAATTCTTTACAACATCGGACCAAGCGTATTTATTTTCATGTTTCTAGGTTAAATATTACAGAAAATGAAAAAAAGTACCAATTGAAGTAGAAAAAAGTACCACAAAGTGAATTCTTATCTACATTTTCTTAATTTCTATGTTTAATGTAATTGAAAATTCATTATTAAGTTTGAATGAAATGTAATTTCCCTCCTTTACCCCTTTTTTTGGTACTTTTTTTTCACCCATCGAAGTATCAAAAATTGTATTCCAATAAATTTCTAAATTTAGTGGTATCCCATATCAAAATACTCATATGAATATTTCAATAAATATAAAAAAAGGACCAAAAATAGGTACGATTTTTGCCCCGTAAACGTTCGAATTTCTAAAAAGTATCAAATTTGTATTTCTCGTTTTTTGATAAGATAAGAATACGGCATAAATTTTATTTGTATGTTGATTGGTTTCAAAGATACATATGGTGACAAAAAAGTACCAAAGTACAGTTTTTACCCGTTTTCTCCCTAAAAGGACCGATTTTCAAAAAAGTACCAGACACCTGTCCGATTACTTTTTATATGAATAACGAAAACTATTCAACTTTTTGTGTATCTTTATTAGTTTGGGAATTATAGAGTTACCGATTTTACCCGTTTTTACCCTTTTTTACCCTCCTAAACATTCGAATTTCCAAAAATCCCGTCTTAGTGGATCTATACAGAGGGTGAACTTCCTGCGTTCCAAATTTCGACTCTCTAGCTTCAGCCGTTTGGGCTGTGGGATGATAAATCAGTCAGTCATTCATTCAGTCAGTCAGTCAGTCAGTCAGTCACGTTACTCTTTTATATATATAGATTAACCATTTTTCCTGCCAAAAAATAAATGTATCAAAAAAAAGATGTTAAAATTCTAAAACTGAATTTTTTAAACTAATAATCAATAAACAAATAAAACGTGATCATTAAAATATTGATATCACCTTTCCCTGAATTAATCACCATTTTCAACCCCTTTTACCCCAACGTGGGGCGGACAGACGGTCAGATGGACGGACAAGCATCGTTAAATCGACTCAGAAAGTGATTCTAAGCCGATTGGTATAAATTAAAGTGGGTCTTAGACCAATAGTTTTGGGTGTTAAAAACATCAGTACGAACGTACAATACCCTACCCACCTATGGTGGTGCAGGGTATAAAAAACAGATTTTTTTTTTTGCTTTTTCAAACATTAAACACTAAGTAGAATTGATATAAATCTGTATCTTTCGAATAGAATTTTTATTCCTTACCCGATTTCCAAGATTTTTGTATCACCTTAATCATCTAAGGACTGCGCACGAAAAAATCCGTGCATGCAAATCTGCTTATAGAAACTAAACCAATGAACGAATTTTTTTAAAGTAACATTTTTATTAATGACTGTTATGTTCAAGTTCTAAACATAAAAGAATAAATTATTTCCTGTTGGTTTTTAAGGAAATATCCTATATTTTCCAGAATTATTCTAATTAAAGGTTTTATTGTGTTTCGGTCACTTTTTTAATGAAAAAAGTCAACTTATTTTTAAACTCCATTTCATTTTATGCTGAACTTTTAATGTCCTTTAAATTATTTTTTACTAGAGCCCAATATCTTTCAATTGCAACGAGTTTCGGACAATTTGATGGATTAGCCTCTTTCGGTACAAACTCTTACAATTTCTTTGTTACAACTCCATTGTTTTGTTGCTCTAATGAGAAGAAGCGGAAAAAGGCCTGAAAATAGCGGATACACTGTATTTTCTTAGGAAATAGAGAAGTCTTTTCCAAAGGCACTCATTTACGTATATTTCTGTGTTAATGTAACCATTTTTTAAGAATGAAGTGCTTCATTTCCGCATATGCATATGACTTCCCAAATCAAAAATTTTCTTAGGAATTTTGATTTCTTTGATACACGAAATTTGTCTGCTATAATCCCTCTAGCATCTGTAACATAGAATTCCTGGCTAGGAAGTTGAAAAAACGAACGTTTCATCGTCTATTATACAGAAATAAAATTTCTGAAAAAAATTCGTCTGAAGTACTTTCATGTTATTTTTTACCTTGAAATTCTTGCTTGCGTTTCTATTAGGATTTTTTTCTTACTTTATACGTCTTCAGGCTAGATTTCCTTTCAAATTTTCTGATAAAGATTTAAAGCAATTAACTTTTTGTGACACTTTTCTTCCAGAGATGAGGTGATTTTCTCTCAAACTCCATTCTATTTAATCTGACTCCTACAGCCTAAAGATACTATTTGTCTTCCATTACAGTGATCATGACTTCTTTGTATTATATGATGATCCAATAAACTGTATTTTGCGGCACAACATCCTTCCCTGCAATTATTTCATATGACCAATGCAAGATTTCATGAACAATTTTAATTATGTGTTTTTAGTTCAATTTCCGTTTTAAGAAAAACTAGTTTTGCTATAACCATGAATCTTAGCATATGGCTAGTGAGCATAATGACAAATGTAAACCAGTTAACAGAATTATATATTTTTCACCACATCAAAATTTATAAGCCCAAGAGCATGCACGGATTTTTTCGTGCGCAGTCCTTATATCTAACTAATAAAGAAAATTTAAAGTCGATATCTTTATTGAGTAAAAAAAATTTAGGATTTTTAATTGGGAAATTTATTAAATACACAGACGGAAGGAGGGCCAGTCGAATTCTCTAAAAGAGCAAAAAAAATATATATTTTTTTAATCTCTTGATCAATAGAAAAACTAAATCCAAATATTAAAATATTGATATCACTTTGCCCGGAACTAAGTGCCATTTTCGACTCATTTATTCCAAATGTATACTATCATTAAAGTGATGATATCGCCTTTCCCAGAATAATGCGTAATGTTCGACCCATTTAACTCTAATGTATAGACAGACGGACATTACCATTCTCTCCAAAAAAAATCTTAAAATTCTAAAAATTATTTTTTTAACTAATGAAGAATAAAAAGTGATCATTAAAACATTGATATCACCGTTCCCAAAATTGATAGCCATTTTCGGCCTCTGTTACCCCAATGTGCAGCGCAAGAAGCGAAGATTGTGCCATATTATTACAAATTACCTACGTGGGGTTTCTCCAAAATGTTTTCATCAGTCTTTGAACAGCAGACCTATAAAAGTATGTATAATATATTACCTAATAATCTTGAAATTTCATATATATTTCCGAAATATAGAATATATATCATAGGATTTTACACCAATATTTGCTTATGTTACATATAAAATGATATACCAAATAAACAACTATAACTTTCATAATGGCTTTTCGAAAATACTGAATTCTTTATGCAGATTTTAAACACTTTCGCTTCAAATAAACATCTCCTGTTTTAAAAACAAACAATAAATTTTAAAATATGCCACTCTTTCGTTACCTAATTATGAATACGACACCTCATTAAACAATCTTCTTGCAATCGTTTGCACTTACACTCATTTCCTTCTTAATGTCAAGTGGAAATTTCCGAATATATTATAAATTTTGTCGCGTCAGTTAATATTGTAGGGTTTAAAACAAAGGAGCTATTAATATTTAAAAGAACGCGTGTATACACATGTATACATAGTAATTATAAGTTATAAAAAGAAATTCGTATAATAAAAGATTTTTGCACCCTTAAAAATGCTTTAATGAAAAATGTTTTTCAATAAAAGAATATGAACAATATAAATATGATATGAACAAACAGTTGTACTCGTATTCATAGTATGTATGTATTTTGTATATGTGAATAAATAAATATTTAAATGTATAATATGTATTTACAAAATTGACGTATGGTAATTCTTATATTTAGGATGTCCCTTAAATATTTATCTCATCGTTTGATATAACCAGCATCCTTTTTGTTACTTTTTAAAGGACTTCTCATCCAAAGCGAATCTGATTTCTTCCTTTTTTCTTTTCACAAATTAGTAAAGTAATAAGCATTTATTAGTTTGTAACAAGATGCTAGTTCAGTTTACCCAAAACCGCACAGTGGGATAGAATTGATAATTGATGAAAAGAAATCTGTATCCTTTATTAGGCTGGATTATTTTACATTAAATTCGACGTAGAAGTGTATAATTTGTTGTTAGGAAGGAGACGTTTTAGAATGGGAGATAAAGGGGTTCAAATTAGACTATCTCTGGATGGATGATATTTAACTCAACTTTTCAGGGTATCATGTTTAGGATTATTTTTCATTCTTACATATATAATTTATGATTCATATTTTCTTCTCATAATTTAAAAAATTAAATGCTTCTTCATAATTTAACAAAATTTTTTATTTGTCTGGGGCACATCCTTTTTAAAAAAACCCCCACACAAATGCAGTCATTCATGTTATCAAATGTTTTTAATTATTTTCTCTTTACTTGTCATACCACCAAGTGTGACTTATTGTTTTGAATTTATTTTTTTTTTTTTATTATTTTAGTTTTTTGTTATTATTATGGTGTTTTATTTGTTGTAATAAAACACATTTATTTAAATACCTACAATTTTATGCAAACAAATACTCTAAATAGGCTTTTAATGTTTTAAAATCAAACAAAATACAACACCTCCACGTGGAGGAAAAAATATAATAATGCCAAAGTTTGTTAAATATTATGTATTTACCCAGTAAACACAAAGGTGTGATATCAAATTGAGAATGATTTCAAATCAATCCCTTTCTCAAATGTCAAACGTTTGAGAACGTTTTGAAAATAACTTGAATATAATAGCTTTCTCAACAAAAAGGGGAATTAATTCTCAAATTGAGAAATGATATTAGATTAGATTATTCTTAAATTTTTTTTTTTTTAATTTTGTTTACAAATATTTATAAGATTTATAAATAATTTGATATCAAATTGAGAAGACACATTATTTAAAATGTTTGTAAACTTATCTTAAGATTTAAGTTAAGAGCGTACAATTTTTCAAATATTTTTAGTTATCTTTAGGTTTGATAATAACATTTGATATCAATTTGAGAAAATATAATTTTTCAAAGGTTTTTTCTCAAATGATTCTCAATTTATATTGAAACTTGAAATTCAAACCTCTATCCACATTTGACACATGTTTGATATCAAATGATAAAGTCATCATATTTCAAACGTTTGACACCGTGTTTGCTGGGTATATACATATATATGTATATATTTATTGCATATGTGTATAATAACCCTACACCCAGCAAACACAAAGATGTGTTATCAAATTGAGAATGATTTGAAATCAAACCCTTTCTCAAACGTCAAACGTTTGTGAACGCTTTGAAAATAACTTGAAAATAATAGCTTTCTCAACAAAAAGGGGAATTAATTCTCAAATTGAGAAATGCTATTATTATCAAATCATTATCAAATGAAATTCTCAAATATTTTTCAAATGTGGATTGTGACTAAATGTGGAACATAAATAAAAATTATTAAAAAAAATAATTTAATATGTAATTTGTAAATAAATTTTTTGTTTAAAAGAATTAAATAAGAATATATTATTTACAAAAACCGCAAATTTTAGATCCTTTTTTAAAGACAATTATCTCAAATAAATTTCAAAATAACCACTACTTAAAGTTTGTGTAAATATTTATTTACTTTTTAAATTATTATTATTTTTTTTTTTAATTATCATAATCTAAACTTTTTTTTTTAAGGATTAGATAATTTAATTTAGATTATTCTTAATTTTTTCTTAATTTAGTTTACAAATATTTATAAGATTTTATAAATAATTTTATATCAAATTGAGAAAACACATTTTTTCAAATTTTTGTAAACTTGTCTTAAGATTTATGAATAATTTGATAATAACATTTGATACCAAGTTAAGAGCGTACAATTTTTCAAATATTTTTAAAGTTATCTTTAGGGTTTATAATGATTTGATAATAACATTTGATATCAATTTGAGAAAATATAATTTTTCAAAGGTTTTTTCTCTAATGATATCTCAATTTATATTCAAACTTGAAATTCAAACCACTATCCACATTTGACACATGTTTGAGAATTATGTTTGATATCAAATGATAAAGTCATCATATTTCATTTGATAATGATTTGATGTTTGATATCAAATGATAAAGTCATCATATTTCAAACGTCTGACACCGTGTTTGCTGGGCAGTTTTTTTTAAGGCACCATATGTATAAGTAATACTTTACAGTGGGGCAGAATCGAAACTTTTTGGAAATAAATATGTAATTTCTAATCGGCTAATTGGATCTACATAAAATTTCACATAGCCGTAGCAAAGAAGTGTAAAAGTTTAAGTTTGAGAGGACTATCCTACAGACTCTTTAGAATAATATTTTTTAATTAAGATAACTAAACGAAATGTTTTTTTTTTTTGAAATACTAAAAACGTTATATTTTTTCGATTTTTTACATATAATATATACAAATTTTCGATGTAAAATTTATCATCAAATAATAAACAAGTTAAAAATTTTCCTAATATTCAATTTTAAAAACATTAAAATCGCGCTTTTTGTTAGGAATATTATTTTAATTTTTTTTTTTTATTTATTTGTTTCACAAATTCATACAGATTGGTTTTTCTATATAAACAATATGGTTAACATTTTTTTTTTTTATTTTAAGAACTATACTATGACAATATTACAAATATTATGACAAATATACAAAATAATATAATAAAGTTTGTTATATACTTTACTTTTAAATAAGTGTATTTTTTGCTTGTTATACCCTACATCATAGGTGGTTGGGGTATAATGTGTCTGTGCTGATGTTTGTAACGCAAAGAAACAAATATCGGACCCCCACTTTAAAGTATACCGTTCGACTCAGAATCACTTTCTGAGTCGATTTAAAGATTTCCGTCCGTCCGTCCGACTGTCTGGTCGGCTGGCTGGCTGGCTGTCGTCCATGTAAACTTTGTGAACAAAGTACAGGTCGCAATTTTAAAGATATCTTCATCAAATTTGGCACAAACAATTATTTTGACACAAGGACGAATTGAAATTGGTTATGATCGGTCCATTACTTCACCTAGCCCCCATACAAATGTCCTCCTGTAATAGGGGTTTAACGATCATAAATGCCTTAAATCTAGCAATATTTCAATGAAACTCGGTACAAAAGAGTTTTGTATAAATGTTAATCTTTGTGCTAAATTTCATCAAGATCAGTCTATAATTGACCATAGCTCCCGTATAAATCCCCTCTTCCGAAAATCGCTTTAACGTAAATATCCCATACGAACATTAGTTAATATTCACACAAATAAGTTTTATATAAGTAGAAACAACATTGCAAAAATTTATGAGAATCGCTTCATAATTTACCATAGCTCCCATATAAACCCACTTCCGGGAATCTTCCTAAAGGGTATAAAATCATATAGATATTAGTATCAATGCATTGTTCTGTATTTGTTTAATTTATTTAACATTTAGTAAAAGTGTTGATCTACAATTAGGCACAGGTCTAATTTTTAGCTCATACACAATGGTGTAGGGTAACATATGGTCGGTCTTGACCGACTATAGTTGCTCTCTCATTTTTGGTGAAATTAGAAAATTTTTAATTTTGTTGCAATTTTTCCCAGATATAAAAAAAACTGCACCAAAACAGCACTTAACAAAATTGACTTGAAATTTAAAATACAAATAACTTGAAATCTATATTACTGAGGCTTTTACAATAAAATCTTTTTATGTCGCAGTTATCCAGTTTTGAGCCCCAATAAGATCGTCCTTATAAACTTGTACGATTCTCTTAATGTAGAAAAAAGATTTAATGTAGATCGAGACCATTAAAAGTTACAGAATAGTTACAGATGATTTTATTAT
This sequence comes from Protophormia terraenovae, assembly GCA_951394005.1. Classification (NCBI taxonomy): domain Eukaryota; kingdom Metazoa; phylum Arthropoda; class Insecta; order Diptera; family Calliphoridae; genus Protophormia; species Protophormia terraenovae. Next base: position 112,876,963 of record OX596077.1, on the reverse strand, counting down.
TATTATTATTATTTTTGATTCTGTCCTTCTTTTCATGGACATTTTAGCAGACATGGGACACTTTTTTTTTACCAAAAAGGAAAATAAAAATCTCTGCAATACATACATTCGCAAAATAATAATTTATTGGATTCGCAAGCATGGTTTATGAATTAAAACTCAATGGAAAATATCTTTGCAATATTATTGCAATTGTTTTAACTAGAAACCTACACGGTACACAGTGGTCGAAATACCCATTCTAGCGGCATTAAATTCGTAACTGGATAATAATTAAGTCTATTGTGAATTTTTCTATTAAATTCCTGAAAAAAATAATTTTTACATAATTCGTGTTTTGCTAGAGCTTAGTCGAATGTCATGCCCACATTTTACGGACAAATTTTTTAAACAGTTGTCTTTCACGTAACTAATGAAATGAATACGTCAAATTTGACTCGCATATAACACAGAATATGCTCTATAATTAAAACAGATTCTTCACCCACAACCACGCCCCCATTACGTCTATTTTGATACAACTATCAATATCGTACAATGAAATATAATCGAGTAATCGACTTATATGGGGCCCATAAAAAAATATTGACCTGATGAGAAGAACTGAAGGTAGATTCGATTTTAGCAAGTCGAGATCCATCTGGTCCACATACTTGTTTTTGAAGAAGGACGAACATTTTTTGTCTGCTAACCAGTGTTATTAATTACTTTTTATTTTATTTTTGTTTTTTATTTAGTTTTGACAATTTTAGTTTTTAGTTTTTTTTTTTTTTTTTTAATTAACAGAAGTTTCCTGGAAAGAGCTGAAGGTTCATGTTTGAATAATTGTTTATAATCTCGTCATTCAAAAAGATATTTTCCAGAATTACAAGGACTATATAAAGGTGATATTTAGTGGATATAGGAAGGTTATTTCTTTATATTTTGGTAGCATATTTTGACATAAAATTACAAACACGAAAGAACCGCAGGATATCAGACAAGTAACTACAAATACATACGCGTGTATAAAGAATTTCGCACTACCTATGTGTATGCAAGACATACATATGTATGTATATTTATTTATACGTATTTTATTTATGTATCAGAAAAGGGTTGTTTGCTATAACAATAATAATGATAATGGCAATGATGATGATTGTTATGGCGAATGAATGATGAATGAATTGTTAGTTATGTCACGTTCTGTAGTCAGTTTTGTTGTTGGTTTTTTTTATTTGTTTTATATCGTATTTTTTTTTTTCTGGTCATAATTGTGACATTGTTAACGTGTATGTAAGTATATTTCAATATTTTCGTGTATGTTTTTTTGTTTGTATGTATGAATAAGTAGTTGTTGATATTAAAAAGAAAAATCCTTTCACAAACACGTACTAATTTTTATAGATATACAAATGCATTCACATACATGAATACATGAATTTCTTTTATATCATAATTGACATGATGACAATTTTGATGATGATGATGATGATGTGGTGGTGGATGACGACAATGATGGTGGTGGTGTCGTGGCTGGTATTGGTCATGTTGGTAATTGTTGAAAATGTCAATGATGGGGTTCTATTGTCAACAGGATTTTAAGTATTTTGTAATGAGGAAACGATAAAGAAGAATTTATTTAAACAAACAAACAAATGTACACAAATACATACAAGAAATATTGTGTAAGAAAACAATTTATTTCCTGTATTAAAAAGATGTTTTATGAGGTTGAATAGATGTTAAATTTAAACAAAGATTACATGTCAAAAAAAAAAAACTTAGACTGCAATATCTTAGATTAAACAACATGATAAAGTTATTGAAGAATATTGTGAAAAGGCTGCTCTTTTAGTCTTTGTTATTAGAATATTAAAAGTCTTATAAATCACTTAACAAATGTTCCTAAATCTGTATAAATATAAATTAATTGAATGCCTATGTTTTTCCTTAACCCAATAAAAACACCTTAAATAAAAAATCCATTCAAATATGTTTTCATATCTTTACAAATGTTTGTTGATTACTTAAAAGGTTGTAAAGATTTATTTGCTAATTGTCATTTTATTTATTGTTGTTATTGCCTTAATAAAAATGCATAATATATACAAATATTTATGTGATTTGCATTTTATTTTTAAATGCATAATTTATGTTAATTGAAAAATTTTTGCATTGTTCGTTAAGTGTTTTGTATATTTCTAATAATGTCTATTTTCCCCCTTTATGATTTGTTAAAGTGCTGCTTAAAATACAATAAGACTTTTGTTAATTTTGACATATTTATTTCAATAGATATTTATATGTATGTTTAATTGCATGGGGTAAAAGAAAACATGTTTTTAATATATAACACTAATTTATAATTAATACGGTTGAATGACAGATTTAATATTAATTTTATATACAATACTTGTATTATAAGAAATACTTAATATTAAATGGTGTTGTCTAAGATAATGCCACAAAATTCATTAGAACAATTTTAAAATTCTAGATAATTGTCTTTTATTTAAATATAATAAAATAGTATACTTTGAGACTTTCCACAACGGGACCAATTGTAAACATTTTGGTAATAAATCTGTATCTCCTAAACTACAGGTTGGATCGAATTAAAATGTATGAAAAAGTTATAAAGGAGGACATAGTTTTTTAGAAAAATTATCTTGTACTCACCTTGTAATAATACGGTATAAGCTACAGGGTGTCATAGTTGACCATCTCAAGTATATAAAAGTATCAAAAAATCGTAACTTTAAATCCGGCTTCAAAGATTTTTATATTTCTGAAAAGTGTTTAGTGACATAAAGAAATGAAAAAAAGACAAGCGCGAATGTTATATTCGGCCCGGCCGAATGTATATACCCACCATCAACTTTTTCAAATTTTAAGTTATATGGGAGGGGCGGGAAAGTGGGCGGACCACGCCCATTTTTTGTTTTCGAGTTTACATTGGTCCTTGAACTATTTGAACACAATTTCGTTGATTTTCCCCTTATATGGGAGGTAGGCGGTAAAGTGGGCGGACCACGCCCATTTTTGGTATCCGAGTTTATATCGATCCCCAAACAATACGTACAAAATTTCGTTGTTGTGCATGCTTTTGTTGAAGAAATATCAGCAGAAAAGTATAAAACGGACACCCTGTGTTTCCAGTTTTTAGCCCATAACTTTTTTGTTTATTAACCGATTTTGCCCATTTTCAATCCCAAACAAACCTTATATAAGACAAACATTTGTGTTAAATTTCGTTCCCCTACGTTTTTCCGTTCGAGCCCTATCCTGCTTTCAACAGACGGACAGACAGACAGACGGACGGACATAGCTAGATCGACTCAAAATCTAACCAGGGCCCAGAATATATATACTTTGTGGGGTCTTAGATGATTCCTTCGACATGTTACACACGAAATAACAAAATCAATATACCCCCCATCTTTTTGATGGTGGGTATAAAAAGATATAATCGGGCAAGCCCACCATACGATATCCTAAACCATTGTTTACATCAAAATTCGTGGTGGGGTCTTTAATGAGACTTGGGGCTAACCATACCATATTAAGTGTCAAATAAAGCATACAAAAACAGAATATTACGTCGATACATTTATATGAATTTATTCACTTTTGGGTGATTCCCGAAAGAGGGCCTTATAGGGAAGCTATGATAAATTATGGACCGATCTTCGTTTAATTTGGTAGTATCATTTACATAAAACGTATTTGTGTTGAATATTAACTTGATACTAACATTTTAATGGGATTTATGCCCTTTAAAGTGATTTTCGGAAGAGGGGGGGGATCTTGTTAAATTGAGATTTTTGAAATTTCAAATGTATATAACTCGAAAAATATATAAAATAAGTAGTACATACAAGCATGTTTTTTAAAGGATTTATCAAGGACTTTAAGGTGATATAACCAGACGATTAGAAGTTACAGATTTATTTCGATCCCCACTGTTTCATGCTTGATAAAGCAAAGAAAATTTCTGCATTTTTAAGCTGTTTTTGTATGAAATCTACTGGAGTTTTTTGAAAAAAAAAAAAGAAAAATGTACTGTAAAATATTATAAAGTATTGACACCAGTTGTCAGTTTTAATATCATTATTTGTAAACTCTATTTACCCTGACTGCTGAGTTATACAAAAAATGCATGGAAGTGGCTTTTCTATATAAATACTAAATATGACTAAAAAATATGTTTGTGCTCTTTAATATATCTCATACTTGAATAATTTTTCCAAAAAAAAAAAAAAAAAAAATTATAAAAATAATAAAATTCAAAATGTAGGTATATATATTCATATGTACCACAAAACTCTTGCCTACTACAAACGTTATTATAATTGAATATTTGTCCTAGATTTTAATTCCTTTATATTTTTTCATAATCGTTTTTTTTTTTTATTATAAAAAATCTCGTTTTTTTATCTCTTTGAGTAATATTTAAATACAAGTAGTACTATTTCTATTTTCTTCTTTTACATCAGCTAAATGATAACTTAAGTTTGGAATATGAGGTTAAACATTTACTTTTATTTTATATCTTTTGTCTCTGTGATTCTCTTTCTCTCATTTTTCAAAAGGAAAGAAATAAATAAAAAATGAAATAAAAATATTTAGTAAATACGAGGGTACTTTTTATGTTTTGCGAAAAAGTTAAAAGATAAATCTTAAATGGATTTTAAATAACTTTTTTTTTTATGAATTGATGTGCTGCTGGTAATTAACCTTCATGTTTTATTCCAAAAATAATCGTACTTTTACGGTTTGTAAAAGCTTAATTACAATATAATTTAATAAAAAATGTTTAAATAGCAAAATTTTTATTACATTAATCGACACTGAAAATTACCTCTTGGACCTGTCTTGTGATATGACCAAGCTACTAATGAGATGAGTACCTGTCACGCGACTAGTTCTTAATGGTTCTCCCTTTCCTTTAAGGCTTCGATTCATTATCAAGTTTTATATCGATTTAATGACGTCCGTCCATCCGTCCCGATGGTTAGCACTAGGAAGATTAATTCAAAAATTTAAGTTTGTATGTTAATACGAGTAAAACAAGATATATTTCATTAAAATCAATGTAGGTATAAATAATAAAGTATTAGAATTAAGTTTTTTTTATTTAATTACAATATGAAAAAATTGATGATCATCGCGTGGGGGCGGAATCATTCCGATTGCAATTGATAGCTCTTGATATGTGTAATAAACCCTCCAAAGGATTTTTCGCTGGTAGGCAAAATTTTTCTTTTATCACTACTTAAACTTTTCTATTTTTGCACCAAAGTAGTTTCAGATAAATATAAAAAAATAATAGATATATAGTCGAAGCTAAAATATTTAAACATAAATGTTTAGAACATTTAAATGGCAATATTTCGTTAGAACCTTCTATTCATCTATGTCTGATTATATGGGGTCATTTCTAGTCCGTTTAAACAAAATTAAACAAAAGTCCATTAAAACTTAAATTTAATGGATTAAAATATTCTACAGAATTTCACTAGGGGTCACCGAAGGTCCAAAGTTCATACGGTAAAGCGTTTATCCAAAGAAATGAAATTGATGAAATTATTATTAATTTTGCTTAGGATTTGTACAAAAAATTTAATTTTATGTTATATTTCATTGCCTAGTTTAAGGAGTTTATATAAGAAATGTGGGAAAATTTCATAATTTTCTTTTTTAACAACATATCATAAGTCGGATGAATTTTTTATCTTTGTAGACCCCTAATAAAATTTGAAGAAGAAAATATCTGTAGAACATTTTAACCCATTAAACTCAAGTTTAAATCGACTTTCATGTCATTTCCTTAAAACGGGCTAGAAATGACCCCTTATAACGTAAGATAAATTAATTTAAAGTTCTAATGAAATATTCCCCGTGAAATGCTCTAAACATTTATGAAATTATTTTTAGCTTCGAACTATATTTCTATTATTTTTTTCGATTTATCTGTAACTACCTTGGTGCAAAAATATAAAAGTTTAAGTGGTCATAAAACAAAAGTTTTGCCTAACAGCGAAAAATCCTTTGGAGGGTTTATTACACATATTAAGAGCTATCAATTGCAATTGGAATGATTCCGCCCCCAAAATACTGTTGCATAGTGTTATTCAAAAAACCAAAAATGTTCGTGTTTAGTGTTATTTTGTAAAATAATAATAATATTTGAACTTAAATAAAATCTATATTAATTAAGCTATCATTATGAAATTTTGGAAGGGTATAAATAGATTTCCACTTTTTTATTCCAAAATACCCAAAATTCCAGTTCAGGAAAAGCTTGCTTCAAAAATTGACTTTTTTCAGTAAAATGGTATTTTTTGTATATTTAGCAAACATATGTAGTTATGTAATCAAGGTATTAATTTCAGCTTTGACATTTTTGAACTCTACAAAAAACTAAAAAAAATAAAAAAAATTAAAATCAACGAAATTCTGATAAGGCTAGCGGCGAGACTATTAACAGATTTATTCTACAAGCATTTATGTTAAACGTTCTTTTAGGAACATGGAAAAAAAATTGTGGTCCAGAAGAAAATATTGGGTTTTTAAGTAAAAAAAAAATGTTACTACCACCTTTTTGAAAAAAATTACAAAAAATCAAATTTTTTTTTCAAAATTTCTATTTCAAAATGATATAACTATTTATCTAAAACACATAGGTATGTGATTCGGACTCAAATTGGGCCCACCAAATTAAAAAAAAAAAACATGTCCAAAAATGGGACAAAAATTGGTTTCGGTACAAATATATCTTAAAGTAAAAAATATATTCCACATATGTATGCATATTTTTTGTAGAAAATTATAAGGACTATCTATGTGCAAAAAAAATTTCAATCAAATCATAAATGAAATTTTGGCGATTTTGTAAAAAATGTTCATGCCCGAGGTGACCAACTTTGGAGGTACACCCCCCGTCCCCCAGACCCCCTAAGAACCTGTGCTCCTCCAAATCAATTGAAATATATCTCAGGATTGTCCATGCGAAATTTTATTTAAATTCATTTAGCAGTTCTAAAGCTACAGAATTATTTCCAAAAAAAAAATCGCTTTGGGACCACTGTGGAGCGTAAGTTAAAAGATTAAAGAAAAAATGTTTGTCTATTAATTATATGCATAGATATATTTCTCCCAAAATATAAAATATAACCCTCGTAGTACTATATATATATTTTTTTTTTATAATTATATTTACCTAAACAATACATTAAGGATATTTATACTGCAATTCCTGTTTTGCTTACGTTAACGTTTATTTTTATACAATTTCGCACTTTGCATTGTCGAGATACTTTTTTTATTGTGCCATAAAGGTGTACTTGGATTTTTCTATTTTCATTTTTTATTTTTCTTCACAGAACATTGTCATATTTACTGACAATACAATTTCCCTTAAGGATACACCAACGACCTGAATGTAAAATAATATAAAATTAAATTGCATTTCTGTTGTTGTGTACTTTTTCGAAGAAAACTATTACGAATATACAAAAAATATATACACATCCACATATTTTAAAAATTCAGAATAAAGAAAATAAATGAGTAACACCAAGTAATACTAAAAAGGTTAAGATAAGTGAAGTTAAGTTGTAAAAGAAGAATAAAATGAAGTAAGATTGTAAGAGGAAACATAATAGAGGTGGGACTACTAGTGAGTTATAGGAAAGAGTCAAGTATTTTACAAATGACAAGATAAAAGTCATTAGTTAGAAAAAGAAAATAGTGGTCGAAATATATATTGTTGTGTAAAATTGTAGTCGGTATTAAAGCATTAAAGCACCTAGTATCCATATTAAGTAGCTCTTTACTATTTCATTACAATATGTTGCAAAAATTGTACCTTTTCATAGTTTTACAGTTACTATTATTTACCAAAGAGTAACAAGAGACGAAACTAATTGTCAAAAACCTAAGTCGGTTGTCAAAAACCTAACTCATGCAACAACAAAATACATGTAATCAAATATATTTTGTTGTTGGCAAAAGAAAATAAAAACAAATTTTTGTTTACAAAACAACAATTTTATTTAAATGTCAATCAAGAATTTCGTCTCTATATGCTACTCTATGTTATTTACCACCAACAAAGTAGTCAAATTGGCTCTTTAGTAAAGCTCTTTACTCACTTAAATTTAAAGAACTTTTTTTAAAAGAAAAATCGCCTTTAATTGTTTTATATTTCACCTTTAACTTCAACAACTATTGTAGGGTATACACTACAAAAAAAAACATATTTTTTCCATCATACAAATAAATTTCTGCAAAATTTACCTAAGACAATAAGAAAAACACGAGTAAAAGATATAAGAAATATAAAGTCAACAACAAAAGGAATATTGAAGTATAAAACTATGAAATGTAAAGTAGTAGACAGAACTAACTATTGTTATGATTTCTTTTTCTTTATTTATTTAACTTCATTATGGCACTAAGAAATAATTTTTATTTCAAATTATTTTCCATAATGGAATTTAAATATTTTACAAAAAAAAAATATTTACTTTTTATATCCTTTTGCTGACTACGAGTTAAAAAGAGAATTGAGTGCCAAAAAATAAATTGGCAAATATTAAATTATTTAAGGTGAAAATTAAATCAATTAAATAATATTTTATTTTGTGTATATTTGTCTATGTATGCTAAATATTTATTTACAGAATTTGTTTGCCAAAAGAATTTAAATCGAAGAAAGAAAAAATAGAAAAATTAAATGCAAATATGGCAAAATTCCAAAAGTCTTGTAATAACACTATAGCTAGTAGCCATATAGAAAATGTTAAACTAATTTGGAAATAATAAAAAAATGTACAAATTTATAAAATTCTTATAAGAAAAATGTAAATTGAGTTAAGTAATATGTGTATATAAATAAAACTCGAAGCTAAATTTAAATAATAATAAAGCATAAATATTTTTTTAAATACTTATAGTTATATTTATAGCCTGTTTCTTTATGTCGAACGAAGGCTTTCTTTCGCCTTCTAAGCGAACGAAAACTGATTTTGTTTTTCTAACTCACTACTATGCGAACAATGACTCGAAAGACAAGTCGAACGAAAACGTAAAAGTTTTCATACAAAATTCGGTTTCTGTATTTCGAACGATACGAACGAAAATGTAAAAATCAGTCACTAGCTATTTTGCTTTCGACTGTTTACATTTTTTAATAAAAAATAAGAAAATTACCCACCTAGATACAGCAAATGATCCTCAATCTTGTTATACCCACCATCAAAAAGATGTCATTCCGTGTGTAACATGTCGAAGGAATCGTTTAAGACCCCATAAAGGATATATTTTCTGGGTCCTGGTTAGATTCTGAGTTGATCTAGCTATGCCCCTACGTCTGTCCGTCTGTTGAAAGCAGGATAGCACTCGAACGGGGAAACGTAGGAGGACAAAATTTGGAACAAATATTTGATGATTTTGTTTGAAATATTATTTTGTACATGAAAATTTTCAGAAGAATTTTTGTTTTTTCCTTTTTAATTTTTATTTGTTTACATTATTATATTTGCATAGTTGTATCTATGTTTAAACAATTAAGTTGTATTTTTTATATTTCTACGAAAAAAAAAATACTCTGGAAGCAAAATAAAACAAAACTAATGCGGAAAGACGTAACTCCATGCAAACGAAAGCTTCGGAAATAGAGAAACCCAAAATGATTCGAATTCGTTCGACTTGCTTTCGTTCGCTTAGACTTTCATTCGACATAAAGAAACAGGCTATTATATTTAGAATGAATTAATATAGGTGTTTGTTTGTGATTGTTTTATGTACTTTTTCTAAGTGAATGTTTTGTTTTATTTTTTAATAAAAATGTTTTTTGATCAAAATCACTTATTATACCCTTCACCACAGGTGTAAAGGGTATATATAAGTTTGTCATTCCGTTTGTAATTTCCACAATTTTCGTCGGAGAGCAAAAAAGTTTGTATTTTCGGAATCCTTGTAAGAAGCGATGACGATTGGACCATGTCCGTCCGTCCGTCCGTGTGTCGGTTGAAATGGCGTTTATGAAGCCCACCGATAACTGACATATATAATATGTATGTCAAACGATCGGAAATGCTTTCGAGAATTTTGCTATTGGAATTCAGCAAGATAGGTTCATACAATGCGGAGATATGTTCAAAAAACCGGTTTTTTGAACCGGTTTTCCAGTTTCTGAAGCCTCTGTATACACTACGGACTTCGTTTTTACAAAGTATTCTCGAACATTTTTTTCTGAATTTTTGTTCTGAAAAAATGAAATAAATCGGTTCAGTAATAACTGAGATATCGGACAAAACGCATTTTTTATTTTTTGAAGCCTTGGTTTAAGCTATGGATTTTTATTTTTATACAGATCGGTCACAAATATTTTTATAAAATTTCAGTTTTTTGAATCAGGAAGATCGGTTTATAAATGGTGGAGATATGCTTTAAAAACCGGTTTTTAGAACCGGTTTTTTAGTTTCTGAAGCCTCTGCATATACCAGGGACTTCGAATTTTTAAAGGGGGCTCGAAAATTATTTTCTGAATTTTTGTTCTGAAAAAATTAAATAAATCGGTTCAGTAATAACTGAGATATCGGGGAAAACGAATTTTTTATTTTTGAAGCCCTTGTTCAAGCTATAGATTTTTATTTTTATATAGATCAGTCATAAATATTTTTATAAAATTTCGGTTTTTTTAATAAACCAAATTCGTTCATAATCAACAGAGTTATGGCCCAAAAACAAATCTGTTAAGAATATAAATACACCAACAAACATGTATATTAAGCATTGTAATGACTATTAGTGACGTTTTTTGTTTTTTTTTTGTATAGACAGGTAGTTTAGTTATCAACAGCAGTAATATGATGAATAACAGTGTTGTTGTTGTTGTTCTTTGTATATGCAGTCTGTACAAAAATAAATAGATATGGAATTCTAGTTGTTTATTTTTAAAAACTAAAACATATCTGTTAAGAATATACATAAATACATACACAAACATGTATATTAAGCATTGTAATGACTATTAGTGACGTTTTTTGTTTTTTGTATAGACAAGTAGTTTAGTTAGCAACAGCAGTAATATAATGAATAACAGTGTTGTTGTTGTTCTTTGTGTATTCAGTCAGTTTGTACATACAAAAATAAATATATATGGAATTGTTGTTGTTTCTTTTTTAAAAGCAAAGCCTGTTATGATTGTTTTTTTTTTTTCATATTCAAATTTTCGTAGTTTGAAAAAAATTTAGGTTTAGAAAATATGCAAGCATACGTTAAGGCGAAAATTTTATTAATTGTCGGTAATATGGTAATATGATGTCGATAAGATGGTAAGATGGTAATATGGTGAAGGGTATCAAAGATTCGGCACAGCCGAATCTTTTTTCAATTTCATTTTTATTTTTAATTTAAATAAAATATTTTTGAAAGCACTTAAAAAAAAACACTTTATTTTCACAAGTCCCTGCTCGGGCGCCAAAATGTACTTTCTTAATATTTTTTAAGAAATTTTAAATTAATTAATTTATAATTTAATTTCGAAAATGCACACTGCGAAAACGAAAACAGAAACGACCGAAATGTTTAAGGTTGAATTTGCAAGTGAGTTTTATTTATTATTTTATATATAAAAAAAAAGCCTACTTTCTAAGATATATAATGTTTTCAGCAAACCCCGTTACTTTTAACATTATAAACAACAGGGCTTCCTACTATTACTTAAATCTAAATTATGGTAAGTATTAAAAGGTAAGTATTATAAATTCATATTTTATTAGTATTATTAAAAATTCATATTTTTATTATTATAAAAATAAAAAAGCAAAAAATAAAATTAAAATTAAAAAATCAAAAAATGTTAAATAAAAAAAAAAACAATATTTTTTATAAACAATATTTTTTTGGCTTATAGATTCATACGAGGGCGAATCAATATTTCCGTGACTTTTCGAAGTTCCCTCGTAGTTATATGAAATGCAACACTGTTCCCATCAAGTACCACCTGTTAATAGACTACTGTCAAATTTTGAGCAAGTGTCGTCATTTACTTTGCGTTTAACAGCTGTTCAAAACATACAACCTCGTGTATTTTTCTAAAAATGGAAAAAAGTGAATTTCGAGTGCTCATTAAACATTATTTTTTGAAAAAAAAAAAAAAAAAAAACGTCAATCAAACCAAGAAAAAGCTGGGCTTAAGAAAGTTGACTGCAAGATGGGTGCCGTGTTTGCTCTCAATTGACCATAAACGTATATGTGTGACAACTTTAAAGGATTGTTTGGAGTTGTTTAATCCGAATGAGTTTTTGCGGCATTTTGTAACTGTGGATGAAACATGGATCCATTACTGTACTAAACAATGGGTTTCTCCGGGTGAACCTGCTCCGAAAAAGGCCAAGGTAAGTTTGTCGGCCAATAAGGTGATGGCAAAATTTTTTTGGGATGCACGCGGGATAATCCACATCGATTACCTTCAAAAGGGAAAAACTATAAATGGCGAATATTATGCCAACTTATTAGACCGATTTAATGAGGATTTAAAAAGAAAACGACCCCATATGGCCAAGAAAAAAGTTCTTTTTCAACAAGATAATGTACGGGTGCACACGTGTGCAGTCTCAATGCCAAAACTCTATGAATTGGGCTACGAATTCGTACCTAATCCGCCATATTCTCCGAATTAAGCCTCTACCGAGTACTTCCTATTTCCAAACCTAAAGAAATGGCTCGGTGAAAAGAGATTCAGCTCCAAAGATGAAATTATTGACCAATCAAATGCCTATTTTAAGGACCTCAAAAATTCCTTTTTTTTTAAGGGATACAAAAACTGGAGAAACGTTGGACTAAGTGTATTGAGTTAAAAGGATATTATGTTGAAAAATAAATTTTTGTTTTGCAAAAAACACAATGTTTCTTAAAAAAAGTCACGGACTGATTGATCCGCCCTCGTAGTTTAAATAAAATAAGTTTATTAAAGCACGAAGAAAAAAAGTAATATGCATTTCTTATATGTACTGAGTGCGTACGGATAAAAAGTAACACAAATTTTTGATTACCACGAAAAAGTAATACCATTTTTTTAAATGATTATCGATGGCCTATGTGACTATGCTAGGGCATTTTTTATATTTGCAAAAAATGTCCAAAATGTATAGCCCTAATGGGATCTTACACTAAACCAAAAAGGTACATAAATACAATGAAAAAGTTCATTGTTTCAATGAATTTATGCACTAAATTTGACCCTATGTACAGGTTCATTGAAACTATGTATTGTCATACATTAATATTGAAATTCAATGTACAAGTTCATTGATTAAATTTATTCAGTGAACACGTTCATTAAATGAAATAAATAATTCCAGTGAACAGTACATCGATTTCAATGAACTCATATTTTCTCCCAATAAAACAATACACTGAATATGTATTAAAATAATAGGCTTGTTCTGTATTTTGGTTTTTATTTTATTTCAAATTAATGATAAAATTTTATTATATTGAGTTAATATAAGCAAAAATTAAATATAATTGACTTAACATAGATGGCACAAATATAATAGTGTTTATACTTATTACATTCCACTAAAAAATTTAACAAAATACATCTTACAGATGTGACATGAACTTCTTGTTTGCTTTGTTGTCCTCATTAATATGGCAACAGCATTTTCCTGAAGGAAAGAGATGATTTTATAAATAAAATGTTTAAAATTCGTTAAAATGACAAGTTACCCTTAAACTTGTTTGTCTATAGAAATTTCCATATTTTCATAAAATGTTCCAGAGCGTCTAAATCTTGATCAGTATGTAATATATTTTTATTAAGAATTAATTTAAAATATTTTATATATTTATGAATACTTACGAATAGAATCCTCTTGGTTTTTGAATTAACGATATTTTTTGAAATCCTAGTACATTCCTCTGCATCTTAATTGTTTTATCTACACAAATATGAGTTAAATGTAATATCTTAAAAAATATTTAAAACCATTATTACCATTAAAATTACATATTAAAAAGGCAAGTGTCCAAATTCCTGTTACTGAAATAAAGTATTGAATTTAATTTATTGTATTCAATTTTGCTGCTCGACTTCTCCTGTGTGAATAAATTTATATTTATGTATTTTAATAATTCGAAGGTCCATACTTTATAATATTTACTTTATAATTATTTTTGTTTTTATCACAACACTGAATTTTTGTATATTATTTAAAACGCAACTTTTCTTGTTAAGAGATTAAAATAAACTATGTTGATTTTGTTTTCTTGGTTTCGTTTTTCTTTATTTCCCATTAGAATGTATTTATTTTAACATAATTTAGTGAAATATTTCATTGATTCAATGTTTTTGTTCATTATGTAATGCTTCTTCTTCTTATTAAATCAATGTATTAGCACATTAAATAAACGAATTCATAATATGCATAAAATATTATATTTTTAAATCAATGAATAAATACATTAAATCAAGTAATTGATTTACTTATTTTATTAAGAAATAAATTTAATGACTGGCTTCAATGTAACGTTCATAATAGTGTTAGTTTTTTCAGTAAATTTTAATAAATGTTTTCATTGAAGCAATGAGTCGTACGTTGAATTAATAAATTCTTGGTAAAAATTTATTAATTTCATTAAAATTACTTTTTTAAGTGTAAATAAATCTCTCTTAGTGTTACACACGGAACTACAAACCTATTTTAGAAACATTTGTTTTTTTATACCCTAATGTGTATATATTATTTAATCCACCATCTCACTTTTGCTCTACCCTAATTTGCACATATATTTTTTGTCGACAAATGTCATAAAGTTGTATATATGTCTTTCACTTATGTTGGTTTATTTTTGTACTTTATAAGAAAGAAAAAAAATTCTCAAAAAAATGTATTAAGATTTTTGTTTGCACCAGTAACTTATAAGGATAACATTATATTAGTTTGTCGTACCGTATGGTATTTAAAAGAAATTCCGTAAGATCACAAAATATAAAATAAATTTAAATTCATAATCTTTATGTTGTTTATGTAAAAAGAGATTTTAGAGAAAAATTTAAGCGATCACAGATTTTCGTTTTTTTTTTTTTTTTTTTTTTGTTTTTTTGTTTTGGCTCTACAAACGCTGGTTTAGCTTTAAAATCGATTTTTATGTTTTTCAATAGATTTTTAAAAGGAAATATGAGTGAGCACAGATTTTCGTCCCTTAGACTCTATTTCTATTGGTTTAGCTTTAAAATCGATTTTTATGTTTTTCAATAAAAAATCGATTTTAAGAAAGAAATATGAGTGATCACAAATTTTCGTCCTTTAGGCTCTGCTGGTTTTTCATTCGAAAATCAGTTTTCTGAAGGAGTTATGAGTGACCACAGATTTTCGTTCTTTAGGCTCTATCTCTGCTGGTGTAGCTTTAAAATTGATTTTTATGTTTTTCATTCCAAAATCGATTTTCTCAAGGAGTTATGAGTGACCATGGATTTTCGTCCTTTATGCTCTATCTCTGCTGGTTTAGCTTTAAAATCGGTTTTTATGTTTTTCATTAAAAAAAATAGATTTTTTGAAGGAAAATATGAGTGATCACAGATTTCCGTTCTTTAAGCTCTATCTCTGCTGGTTTAGCTTTAAAATAGATTTTTATGTTTTTCATTTCAAAATCGATTTAGGCTCTATATCTACTTGTTTAGCTTTAAAATAGATTTTTATGTTTTTCATAAAAAAAAGAAATAGATTTTTAGAAGGAAATATGAGTGATCACAGATTATTTTCGTCCTTTAGGCTCTATCACAGCTGGTGTAGCTTTAAAATCGATTTTAACGTTTTTCATAAAAAAATTTGATTTTTAGAAGGAAATATAAGTGGCTCTGCTGGTTTTTCATTCGAAAATCAGTTTTCTGAAGGAGTTATGAGTGACCACAGATTTTCGTTCTTTAGGCTCTATCTCTGCTGGTTTAGCTTTAAAATTGATTTTTATGTTTTTCATAAAAAAATTTGATTTTTAGAAGGAAATATAAGTGGCTCTGCTGGGTTTTCATTCGAAAATCAGTTTTCTGAAGGAGTTATGAGTGACCACAGATTTTCGTTCTTTAGGCTCTATCTCTGCTGGTTTAGCTTTAAAATTGATTTTTATGTTTTTCATTCCAAAATCGATTTTCTCAAGGAGTTATGAGTGAACATATTTTTTCGTCCTTTATGCTCTATCTCTGCTGGTTTAGCTTTAAAATGGATTTTTTTTTATATTTCATAAAAAATCGATTTTTAGAAGGAAATATGAGTGATCACAGATTTTCGTCTTTTAGGCTCTATCTCTGCTAGTTTAGCTTTAAAATCGAGTTTTATGTTCTTTAAAAAAAAAGAATCGATTTTTGGATGTTAAGTTAAATTTATTTTTTATATATTTATTTATGCTAAAGGGTACACATATATAAGATTCACCCTAGCCGTTAAATTCGTTTGTGTAAATTTATAACCTTCACAAAATCAGAATTTTTCAGTTTTATTCTTATGTTTTATATTACTGTTTTTAAGACAAATCACTGTGGTGCATCTTTGTTGAAAAAGGTTTTCGTCTTATAGTCATATGTACTAGTTTTATGTACATTTATACAACAATTGTTGTTGTATATTGCATATGTGTTTTACAAAATATAAGAAACTTAAAAAAAAAAAAAAATAAAACCACAAAAGTGATGAAAAAAAAAAAAAAAAATGTATGCCACATATTGATTTTTTTTATGTGAATGATGTATGGTTTAGTAAATATATTTGTATATGTTTATATAAGTTCTTGTAAGGATCTATGCATGTTGTGCATTAGTGTCTGTTGCATTAGCCACTACCAACTTAAAAGACTACATTTTCTTAATATATTTTTACGACTTAATATGAAATACATATATATTTTTTTTTTTATGTTTTGTACCTTTTTTGCAGTACTATTTGGTTAGTTAAGGAAAAAATTCATACATACTTACTATATGTACGATACACATAAAAAGTACTTTCATACGATACACGTTGGGGTAAAATGTGTCAAAGGTGGCGCTTAATTGAATTTTAAAATTTGATTTTTGTATAAAAATTGGGTACCGAATAAAAATAGACAAAATTATGAATCAATATCAATTAAAGTCTTTATGCTAGCTTATGTCATTTTCTTATAAGGAGCTGTCAAAATAAACCATTTTTAACATTTTTGAAAAATAGTTAAAAATTCAATTTTCTGAAAAATAGTATATATTGTCCACTTTAATATTATGAAAAAAAAAATCGTGCACATATATAGACCGATTTGAGAAAAAATTGTTTTCAAATATACCAGTAGATTTTGTTTAAAAAACAGCTTTGTTTATTATACAGTGGGAAAGAATCGAAATAAATCTCTAACTTCTAATCAGCTCTTTGGATTTACATGAAATTTCACATAAGGACTGAGCACGAAAAAATCTGTGCATGCAAATCTGCTTATAGAAACTAAACCAATGGACGAATTTTTTTAAAGTGATATTTTTATTAATGACTGTTATATTCAAGTTCTAAGCATAAAAGAATAAATTATTTCCTGTTGGTTTTTAAGGAAATATCTTATATTTTCCAGAATTATTCTAATTAAAGGTTTTATTGTGTTTCGGTCACGTTGTTCCTTGAATAAGTCCACATATTTTTAAAATCTGTTTTATTTTATGCTGCGCTTTTAATGTCCTTTAAATAATTTTTTACTAGAGTTCAATATCTTTCAATTGCACGGAGTTTCGGACAATTTGATGGATTAGCCTCTTTCGGTGCAAACACTAATAATTTCTTTGTTACCACTCTATTATTTTGTTGCTGTAATAAGGAAAAGCGACAGGCCAGAAAACAGCGGATATAATGTATTTTCTTAGGAAAGGGAGAAGTCTTTTCCAAAGGCCTCATTCACGTATATTTCTGTGTTGATGCAACCATTTTTCAAGAATGAAGTGCTTCATTCCCGCATATGCATATGGCTTCCCAAATCAAAAACTTTCTTTTGAATTTTGATTTTTTTGATACACGAAATTTTTCTGCCATAATCCCTCTAGCATCTGCGACATAGAATTCCTGGCCAGGAAGTTGAAAAAAGTCTATTATACAGAAAGAAATTTCTGAAAAAATTCGTCTGAAATACTTTCATGTTATTTTTTACCTCCAAATTCTTGCTTGCGTTTCTATTAGGATTTTTTTCTTACTTTATACGTCTTCAGGCTAGATTTCCTCTCAAATTTCTGATAAAGATTCAAAGCAATTAACTTTTTGTGACATTTTTCTTCCAGAGATGAGGTGATTTTCTCTCAAAATCCTTTCTATTTTGTCTATGTTCTACAGCCTGAAGATACTATTTGTCTTCCATTACCAGGTTACCATTCGGTGATCATGACGTCTTTGTATAATATTATGACCCAAGAAACTGTATTTTGCGGCACAGCAGCTTTCCTTGCAATTATTTTATATCACCAACGCAAGATTTCATGAAAAATTTGAAATATGTGACTATGTGTTTTTTGTTAAACTTTCATTTTAAGAAAAACCAATTTTGCTATTACCATGAAACTTAGCACATGGCTAGTGACCATAATAGTAAATACAAACCAGTTAACAGAATTATTAATTTTTTACCACATCAAAAGTTATAAGCCCGAGAGCATGCACGGATTTTTTCGTACGCAATCCTTAGGTATAGCAGAGGACAGTTGCATTTTAAGTTTAGAAGCAGGTTCCCATATACGCTAAAAGAGCGGAACAATAAGGGTTCAAAATAGGGCACTAGTGTAATGGGAAAAGTTTAACCACTAGCGAATTTTTGTTCCTTATCCGATTTTCAAGATTTTTATTTTTTTTATCACCTTAAAGTCCTTGATAAATCCTTAAGAAATCATGTTTGCATGTACTACATATCTTATATATTTTTCGAGTTATATACATTTGAAATTACAACAATTTTGATTTTATAAGATTAAGGTTAAGATTTTTCTATATATAGCCAAATATTTTCAACCAATTTTACCATATCTTATGCAGTTGTTTAAAAAGCTAAATTATCTATTGAACAAAGAAAATTTTGAGTCGTTATCATTAATGTGTTAAAAATTAAACGATTTTAAATTGGAAAGCTTGCAAAAATTAACAAACAGATGGACAGATGGACGAACATTAAAATTCTCTCAAAAAACCTCAAAATTCGAAAAATATTTTTTTTCCACTTCTCGATTAATATAAAAACCAAATTTAAACATTAATATTTTTACTTATATCACCTTCCCCTGAATTAGGTGACACAAATGTATAGACAGACAGACGGACATTGCTATGCTGCCAAAAAATATTTTAGAATTCTAAAAATTATTTTTTTTTATAACTAATAAATAGAAAAAACAGAGCGTGATCATAAAAATTTGGATATCACCTTTTCCTGAATTAAGCGTCATATTCGTCCCATTTAGCCCAAGTATAAAAACGAACGGACGGAGGGACGGACGGACATTACCATTCAGCCAAAAAACATCTTATAATTCTAAAAACAATTTTTTTACTTACTTATAAATAGAGAAATTAAACGTGATTATTAAAGTGTTGATACCACCCTTTTCTGAATTATGCATAATTTTCGACCAATTTAACTTTAATGTATAGACAGACGGACAGACATTACCTTTCTGAATCTTAAAATTCTAAAACTGATCTTTTTTACCTAATAATCAATGTAAAAAACTAAAACGTGATCACTAAAATATTTATATCACCCTTCCCTGAATTAATCGCCATTTTTGACCCTTTTTAACCCAATGTGTGTTGGTAAGAAATGAATAAGTTTAGGAGAACTGGAATCGACTTTTAAATAATCTACAAAATTATTTTTTGCCCAAAATTATATTAAAGTTTAAATAGGAACATTGGAAGGGAGTTTGGAACTATATAAAGCAGTATATATCTTCTATAAATTTTTAAAATTATAATAATTAAAATTATTTTATAGCTGTTTTTAAGTGCAAAATGCTTTATCATATTATAGGGTGCAAAAGTATTAAAGTTTATTAAATTGTAAAAAATAAGTACCAAATATTGACGATGTAACAGAAGCAGCTAAAACAACCGCAGTTTTATATTCTTGCTTATAAATGGCTATAAATAATAAAACGAACGGTTTCAAAATAGCTTCTAAATTTTTGAACTTTCATATGATAATGGCGTATAACTAACATCAACATTTAATTTCTGCACAATATAATTTACACGCCGATTTGAGCCTTAATTTTCAGATAAAAAGAAACACTTTCTATTAAATACTTAACTAAAACCTTGAAATTGATCCCTCAATAGCAATTTAACGAAATTAAATAGCAAAGAAATCTACTATTAACCTCGGGGAATTTCATTTAAGTTTCTTTTAAAGATTAAAAATATTAAATGGAAGAAAATCGAATTATAGCTAAAGAGCTGGAAAAATAAAAAAATAAAAAACACAATTATATTAGATACCCTACTACAATTATTAAAAGTAATAGCTACTTAAATTCTTTAACTTAGAATTGAATAGAATATAAAAAGTAAAAAATTACCTAAAATATTTAATTTAATAATAATAATAGAATTGCTTAAGGTAAAAATTGAAATTTCTTTGTTTTAAATAAAAAGAACAATTTGTTTAAAATTTAAATAATTTATAATGTTATTACTACTACTACATTTAATAGATAAACATTTAAGAAGAAAGTTCTAAAAGTTGTTTCAAATACATTTTAGTATTCTTTGAAAACTTCTTTTTAATTATTTAATTTTAAAAACATTTTCATCATGGTTTTTATTCTAAGCAGGATTGACTTCGTATTACTCACACCTAATAACAAAAAAAAAATAAATAAAAAAATATGAATATGCATAAGTATGTGTGTTTATTACAACAATTATGCTAAACGTTATGTCTTTTGTCCTTTTTTACTGCTTATTCTTTTTTAATATATATTTTTGTTGCTGGCAAAAGTAAACAAAAACTAAACTTGTTACAAACAAACATTGAAAACATTGTTACAACAGCAGTAAAAACATACTGAAAATGGTAGACAATAGAAAAATGACGCATATTTAAGGAGCCAAACACTCAAACCTACATATAGTTACTTAAGTGCCAACAATGTACTCGTCTACCGCTGTCGGTGGTGGTGTTAGTTTAGTTATACATTCATAATTTTGCATATTTCAAAATGTTTGTTTATGCAAGTGTATGTGGTCACATTATCATATAAGTATATGTTAGTTTATACATACAAACGTATACATACCTACAAATGTTAGTATATTAGAATAGCTCAACATATTTAGTCATTAAAACACATGTTTTCAGTCACTCCCAGAAAATGATAGACAATAGGGGTGAATGAAAATATTTTGTAAATAATTTAAATTGACCTAATATAGATCAATCCCTCAGGACCAGTACTGAGGGATTTTAAATTAGATCATTTCCGATATAAAAACTGTACAAGTATTTTGAAATAAGTGCCCAAAAAAATAATTTTCAAGCAAAATTTTAAATTTTTTTGTTACTAAAATTTATTTTAATAAATAAAAACATCAAAATTTTATCATCTTTATTTTAAAGCTGGTAATGCTGCAAACAAAATAAGGTATGTATCTTCAAAATTGATGCACAAATCGTGATTTTATTCACAGTTAAGTAAAAATACCCATGTAACATACAATTGCGTAGAAATACAGTGGTGGGCAAAAAAATAATATATATATATATATTTTTTTTTTTTTTCTTGAAACGAAAATAGGTAGACTAGGTGGATTTTGACGAGTTAAAAAAGAATCTGCATTTATTTTTTTTTTTTTTTTTTTCTATCACGTACTGATCTTTTTTAGGTGCATGACTAATATCATCACCTTATTCAGCGGTCACACTATAAAATTCGAGAATGGTTTGTAAAATTTAGACTATAACTCAAGAACCATTTACACGATTCTGACGATGATACATCAAAAGATGCATATAAAAATTGTCTTCAAGGTGTGTTAACAATATTTTTAATCGCTCAAGAATTTCAGAGTTATGAATAAAAATTTTCACTACTAATTACCGAATAACTACGGAAATATTAACTGAACAAAATATTATGTAAATTCAGCTTAAAGACAATTTAAGTCGCTATCTACTGGAGTTTAATTTATCTTAATAGGACAAACCGTTCTCGAGTTATACAAGTGTGACTGCCTAAAGGCGGGGTCATAGTAGTCATGCCCATAAAAAAAAAATTAATTCCTGATAGAAAAAAAGTAAAAGCTGATTCTTATTTAGCACATTAAATTCTATCTAATCCACCTATTTTTTTTTTGCTGACTAGTGTATTTCCACATAACTGTAGGTATGCATTGGTATCCTAACTTAACTGTGAATCCAATTTTGTAATGAACACGACATTTAATGATGCTATTAAGGTACATGAAACATTATTCCTAATTAGTATCATATTCTAGCGAAAATAATAAAGATTGTGCTAGCAATCAGTCGGACGGGGAGGCTCATGTCTACTCTCATTTCTCTTGCTAGAAACAAAGTCCAAACATAAATAGTTAATGTAGACTCCCTAAGTAAACAATAACACTATAATACTGGACCGGTAGTTGATTTTTCTCTACAAATAATGATGTAATTAACCCCATATTCAATCAACTTTATTTACAGAAACTATAGGATCAACCATATAAAAACAAGACGGAAAGATAGAATCCACGAGATGGTAATAGGGATTACGTCTCAGAAACCCACCCTACCTATGATCTTGGGACGTGAAAATGTTAAACTAAGATCCCTCATTAAGACTAGCTTCACCTATTCGATCATATCACATAAGGAATTAACAAATTAAAGTTTCATTCTGATGAATTCAAATCCTTTATTCATAATATAAAAAGAGACATAGTATATACTAAGTCTTCTCTATAACCTTACATTCAAAATATTATTGTAAATACGTGACAAAAAAAAATTATCTAATACTACTAATTTACGATAATTAATTAGAATTTAATAAAATTAAAAAAAAATATATATATTTTAATTAAAGTATATAATAAGTTTTAATAACAAGTAAAACGTTGTTTGACACGTGCAATAAACCTGTATATAAATATAAAAAAAATATAAAAAAGAATAACAATTTCAACCAGATACTTTTAACATTTGTTAATTTTGTTCCTCTCCCTCTAGTGTTTATAAAAAACAGACTTTTCAAAAAACCGGTTTGACGTTTAACCGAAAATTGGGTAAAATTAAAAAACCGGTTTTTCGGTTAACCGTCTACTAAAAAACCAGTTAACCGACATTTAAATAATTGCTGTAATTTGCAGCTTAATAAAAATATTTTTGTTTAAAAAGTGTTTTTCAACTTATTTATAATACTTTCTTCAGCCTTTAGACTAGTTTTAATATAATTTATAAAAACAACTTTTTTTGGCATCTTTTAGCACAACTTTTGAAGCTTTATAATGATCTAAAATTATTCTATAAAGTATATTCTTTTTAATTTTTCTAGCTTAAAAATAAAATGAATTATAAAATATAAAATTTTACAAAAAGAAAGCTTTAGATCTAGGATAATGTACTTTATATTATGATTTATATTCACTGCTTTTAAAGTTTTTCTCTCAAGGAAAAGTTTATATAATTTTTATAAAAAAAAAAAAATGTAATAAAAATATCTGCATAAAATTAGAAAAATAAATAATTTTTTTTTTTTTTTCTGCTAAAAAGGGATTTGCTTTAAATTTTTAGAAGATTATTAATCATTTAAAAGTACATTTTCTGTACTCATTTAGTTCTATTTTTGAAGTCTTTATTCCTATTATCCTATATAAAATCGTATTTTTCTCTTAAGTTATACATTAGTAGGTGTAATCTTATTTTCTTCTTATGGAACATTTCATTCGCATGAAACTAACGTTTTTGTAAATGGAATGCTTAATTATCTATCTGATTTATTATACATACAGTTTTAAAATATATTTAACTTTTCACAAGTAAATATATCACCCGACTACTTGTTAACTAGGGCGATCGACGCGGTTTTCCAAACGGTTTTAAAACCGTTTTTTTCAGTCAATGTGCTGTCGGTTTTTTCAAAATGTTCATTTTTCGAATGTCGAATAGACCGGTTTTTTTAAAAACACAAAAAACCGGTTTTAAAAATAGCATTTTATTTCAGAAAACATGTACTAAATAGTGATAGTGATATTTGAAAATTTAGGAATAATTTTTTAAATATTCATAAAGACTGATTTCTTATGTTTTCTAAATTGGAATTTATTCTGTAATATTAAACAAATAATTAATCCTGCATGATCCAATTTATTTATTTTTTTTTTTTTTGATCAAAAAAAAAAAAAGTTTCACCTGCAGAATCGTTTCAATTGAGACAGGCTTCCATATTAAGCCATAGTTTCTGTTTATGCTAACTAAAATTTAGATGATTTTTTCTACAATTTTGAAACATAATTATTTTCTAGTCATCTAGATATATAATTTGCTTAGCATTTTTTCCCTTTCCAGAGCTTTCTGAAGCCCCCAAACGACGTAGAAAATTAAAATTTGGCTTAATTATAAAACTTTTTGTTTAACAAATCCTAATGGAGCCATATTATGAAATTTTTATCAGGGGGTGGATATAAGAGGATTTATGTGTTTTTTTCTAAGAATCTTTTCTCTTTCCAGAGCTTTTTAAAGCTCCCAGAAAACATTCAGCTTAATTATAACAATATTTGTCCTACAAATCCTAACGGAGCCAGATTTTGAAATCTCTATCAGGGAGCTAAAATACGTGGATCTATATATATGGATTTAAGTATATCTTTCCTAAGCAATGTTTCCTTTCCAGAGCTTTCTGAAGCTCTTAGACGACGTAAGAAACTAAAAATCGGCATACTTATAAAACTATTCGTTCAACAAATTCTAACAGTGCCAGATGTTTCTATCAGGGACCAAAAAGTCTGTTTTGGTATTAAGAACTTTTGAATTGCTATACTTATTGTTTGCTCTCCAAATCCTATAAAAAACTGATTCTGTGTTTCGGCCAGGGAGTGCATTTACGACGATTTTTTTATTTTGAAAGGTTTACGAATTTAAAACTTTAATCAATATAATTCCAATAAATTTGAACGGCTTCAAATAATTTACTTCGATTAGGGAGAGGAAGGTGTCTAAATGTTGTTCATATTTTTTCTTTTAATTTTCGGATTTGTTTTTGCATATTTTCATTATTATATTATTTTTCTTGATATTGTTAGGCTTTTACGCTTGTATTTAATAAATTTTAACTTAATTATAAGAATTGATTTTTTTAAAGAAATGTAGTCTTTTGATATAAATATTAACTTCTGCAAAAAACCGGTTAACCGGTTTTTTCTGAATTTCAAAAAGCGCAACCGGTTTTTTTAAAATACCAACTATTCGAACTATTCGAAAACCGGTTTCTCAAAAAAGTCGAATAATCGATCACCCTATTGTTAACTCAAACACAAGCATTTTTAGTAGTTTCAAAATATTCTCTTATATTTTAGATTAAAAACGAGAGAAAAAGATATAGTCGGTCAAGCCCGAGCATATGATACCCTACACCATTGTGTACATTATAATTCTTTTATTATACTTGGAGTCAAATATGGACCGATACTCATAAGTGTAAAATAAAACATACAAATACGTTGATGCTAACATTTATATGAATTTATTCACTTTTGGGTGATTTCCGAAAGAGGGCCTTATATGGGATATTGTAAATTATGGACCGATCTTTGTAAAATTTGGCACCATCATTTATGTTCATATAAAACTTATTTGTGTCGAATATTAACTTGATACTAACTATTTAATGGGATTTTACACGTTAAAGTGATTTTCTGAAAAGGGGTTTATATGGGAGCTATGGATAATTATGGACCGATCTATTTGAAAATCGGCACACTTATTTAGACTTATGTCTAAATAAGTGCACTTACATGTGCTAAATTTCATTGAAATATTGCTATGTTTAAGGGATTTATGATCGTTAAACCCCTTTTCCGGGAGGACATTTGTATGGGGGCTAGGTGAAATAATAGGCCGATCATAATCAATTTCTATAGGCTTCGTCCCTGGACTAGGAAAAAACTGTGTACCGAATTTCATTGGTTTTGGTACAAAATTGCGACCTGTAGTTTGATTACAAGGTTTACATGGACGGACAGACGGTCAGACGGACAGATGGACGGACGGACGGACATCGTTAAATCGACTCGGAAAGTGATTCTAAGCCGATTGGTATAAATTAAGATGGGTCTTAGACTAATGTTTTTGGGTGTTACAAACATCAGCACAAACGCAAAAGTGCATTAAATTTTACTGTTTGTGTTTCTGTGTGTAAAGCTAAAGCACAAAAAATAATCGATTTTTTTTTTTAAAGAGTCAATCTTTCTTTTAATGCATATTATTGCTAAACATTAATGGGAAACAAAATTAATCCAGAGTATAGATGATTTCAAAATTAGCTGTTATTCTCTTTTACATATACTCTTAAAAATGAACACTCTTTTAAATAGCTTTAAACAAAAAGTATATAAATTAGTAAAATTTGACTAACCAAATTGGTCTAAAATTTTCTCTGCTGCTGATTGTTGAGGCCTCACCAAATTGCTGCTGTAGAGTTATGCTTTTGATAAAATTTTTTTATAAGCAATGTATCTGATCTTTGCCACTATGTGTGTTCGCTTAAAATTAGTTGTTTATTGCTAATTTAAGAAATATAATACTAAAATTAGTTTAATGTTTTAAATAGATATACCTCAACCTCTTAGTTCAATATTTTAAACACTTTTTCATTTAATAATTTAAAGATTTAATAAACTTTTGAAACACAAGTTTATAATTTTTTGGAAGAATTCTTAACACTTAGGGCCGTTATTATAACCTACCTATAAGGTATCAGATAGTTAAAGGTAAGATAAACTAAAGTGAACGATAAAGTGAGCTTTATCTACTTTTGGTTATTACAACTTGGTTTTAAGGTAAATTTTATAATATTGATAATACGGCAATATCAAAGCAAAAACCGACTACTTTTGGCCACTTAACGTAGTGGCAACATGAACTATTTGAACGTAACTGTCACTAACGGAAATATAAACAGATAAAAAACAAAGAAATTTTTAAAATAAATGAGTTTAAGCTAACTAAAAGACAACGCCAGAGCAAATATAAATATCGACAGATAAATTACTAAAAACTACAGCGGAATAAATATGATTTTATTTATTTCTTTTATAAAGCAGAAAATATGGCAGCTCTGAATACATAAACCGTCCGATAAAAGTTAATGGTCAGATGTTCTTACCTTTAGCTTATTGGTCACTTTTGGCTTAACTTATACTTATAACAACCAAAAACAGTTAAAGTGAACCATAACATCCTAACTTTAGTTATTGGAAAGTTATAATAACGGGCCTTAATCTTATAGTTGTTTTTATTTTTTTTTTTTTAGCTTTAAGAACTAGATTATAATTTCCCCTTGTAGTTTAATACTACGAATTTATTCAAACATTATATTTTCTTTAAACTAATACTAAGAATTCTTTTGGTATGGATTTATTTAAAATATTGAACCGAGACAATTTACCAAATACGAATAATTTAGGATCGAAAGTTGATATTCTTTTTCCGAGTTGAATCAATCAATCAATCGATATCCAATAATATTTTTAAATTAGAGTAGTGTATTTTTTAGATTTCCCTTCCACAATTTAAATATTTTCCTAATTTCTATTAATTGGCACAGTAATTTAAGGAATCACTAAAACTCAAGATTTCGCTTATTCACTAGATGCTTGTTCTTTTACTTTTATATAGGTGTCTGTTAGTTGTTTGAACGATTCTTCTTGAACTTTTGTTTCTTTTTATGGCGTTTTTGGTCTATCGTGGTTTTTTCGATTCAATGATCACGTTGATAAAATAGATAAAATTAAAATGGTGTAAAAAACAATGATACAGTAGTGGCTCTGTAAATGTGTCCACTATGATTTTTGTATGCAACTGTTGTAGTTTTGCTACAAAAGTATTAACCTAAGAAAAATATTAAATTGTAATATATTTAAATATTATTTAAATTGATAATATAATACCGTATCAAGAAAATTTTGGAGTTTATGACAAATTAAAAATTTGGCGTAGAGCAAAAATTTTACAAAATTGGGAACTTTGTCAATCTTCAAACAACTATCAAGACTTCCTTCTTTAGTGGCATATAAAGAATGTAAAGGTGGTTACAGATTGTGTGAAAAATTGTATCTATTTAATTATTTCTTTCTTTATTATTTTTTTAAACTATGTAGACTAATGTTTTTATCTAAATTACCTGATATTATTTTATATAACTTCGATTATATTAACTAACTTTTGTTAGTGTTGATTATGTGCAATAAATTAGATTATTAAATTTATTGTAATTTAAGAATTTATCACTATTTTAATTTTTAATACACTATCTTAGTAAAACGTCTATATGCGTTGAAGGTTAATCCAAAAAGGATTTGTTAAAACCACGCTGTGATTTACCGGAGATAAAACTTAAGGTTTTACGTTCGATAAATTATAGAAAAAATGCATTATTGCAGAAATTTCTGGGCTTACACATAATTTTTCCCATGCGTTGATGTGCGTTGAGATGCGTTGGTGTGCGTTAAAATACACTAGTGGCTAATGCATACTAAACATGACTTCTACATAGTATTTTATATTGGATACAATCAATTAATTAATTTTTAAAAAAATTTTGTTTGTAATTATAGATACAACTAAATATTATACCAAATATCATAACTATATCTCGATAAATTATACATATATGTAATGATGAAGAAAATTTAATTTTATAATATATTACTAGTTAATATTTACACTACGTTTTACGTACAACAATTTCTCAATATGTGATGAAAATTCAAAGAAAATTTTTTGGGATAAAAGATAAATAAAAAAAACAAAAAAATTAATATGGAAAACCGTACAATTTGTGCATCAATTTTTATGATACGTGGCTTTATTTACTCGTAGTTTTGCCAGCTTTGAGACAAAGATGATAAACTGAAGAAGATAAAAAGAAGTCTTGAATTTAGCATGAAAAAATTTTTTCGGACACTTATTTCGAAATATCTCCAAAACTATTGAGCGGATAAAAATTTGTCAGTGGAATGACTTAAAGCCAATTTTATTCCACATATTTTGGTGTATTATCTATATAAATCTAGAAATTTCGAAATCCGGTTCCGTTAGGATTCGAAGACGAAAAGTTACATAAGTAAGCCAAATTTTAATTTTCTATATCAAAATATTTGCCTTAGACAACATAAAGTATATTGTATATACTACACTGGGTCCTTGTGATTATGATCTAGCAATGTTCGTCCGTCTGTATGTATATTTTGAAAAAAGGATACGGATAGGGTGGATCACCTAGGGGAATGAATTTTATTCCACTTCGTTATATTTACTCCCGTTCATATTTTGTCGGAATTTTCCAGCAAAAGCCTGTAAGCCATGAAATTTAATACCAATAGTTCAATGATTCATATAAACCATCATTCGTCTCCTTTACCGTCCACCTCTCATAAAAGGTGAAATTTAAAAAAATTATAGCACAAAGAAATTTACAAATGGTGAGTATATTCGAGTATATTCGGCCATGTCAAATATAATATTCTAACTTGTTTACTATTATTTTTGTAGAAGAAATACAAACTGAAATATTTATATAAATCATAAAATTTTATTTTTCTTAACATTAGCAATCAAAATATATGTTAGAATGAATTGATGTCTTATTGGTTGTTGAGCTACAGATAAAGCGATATAATTGGTTTGTTAAGGTATTTAAGACAAATTGAAATGTTGAAAATTTTTATGAATTTTGTTACAATGCACGTTGGGGTAAAATGTGTCAAAAGTGGCGCTTGATTGAATTTTTAAATTTTAATTTTTGTACTAAAGTTGGGTACCGAATAAAAATAGATAAAATTATGTATCAATATCAATTAAAATCTTTAAGCATGGTTGTGTTGTTTTCTAATAAGAAGCTGTCAAAGTAAAGCATTTTATTACATTTTTGAAAAATAGTAAAAAATTAAATTTTCTTCAGATTTCAGTGTATTTATTTTAAATAAAAAGTTTTTTAAGGTAAAAAATTTAAAATGAAACCATCAACTTCAGATATTTAAGTGTACTTTTCTTCAAGTATTTGTAAATCATATTTTGTCCTAATATTTCTGTTATTTTTTTAAAAAATTGTCCTAAAATACACTAATTTTCAAATTTCATGGAATGTAACTTAAAATATTACAGGATGTTTGTTTTGAAATTTTTCTGAAAAATATATATACTATTTTTAAAATAATAAAAAAAATTCGTGTGCATATATAGCCCGATTTGAGAAAATAATTAAAAAAAAATAATTAAAAAAAAAAAAACAGTAGATTTCATACAAAAAACAGCTTAAGTGCAGACATTTTCTTTGCTTTATCAAACATTAAACAGTGGGTAAGAATCAAAATAAATCTGTAACTTCTAATCAACTGGTTGGATTTGCACGAAATTCAACACAGGCTTAGCAGAGGACAGTAGCATTTCGAGTTTGTAAGCACGATCCAATATACGTATCAGGAACGGAACGGAAAAAGTTTAACCACTAGCGAATTTTTGTTCCTTACCCGATTTCCAAAATTTGTATATATCCTTAAAGTCCTTGATAAGTCCTTTAGAAAATATGCTCTCATGTACTACTTATCTTATATATTTTTCGAGTTATATACATTTGAAATTTCAAAAATCTCAACTTTAAAAGATCTTGGTTAAGATTTTTCATTATATATAGCCGAATATTTTTAACCGCGGTTTTATTATGTTTTATGTAGTTGGTTAAAAAGAAAAATTATCTATCGAACAAAGAAAATGTTTGAGTCCTTGTCTTTATCGATTCAAATGTTAAATGATCTTGAATTGGAAAGTTTGCAAAAATTAACAAACAGACGGACGGATGGACGGACATTAGAATTAAAAAAAAAAAAATCTCAAAATTCGAAAAATATTTTTTTCCACTTCCAGATTAATATGAAAACCAAATGAAAGTATTAAAATTTTGATATCACCTTTTCCTGAATTAAGTGGCATTTTCGACTCATTTAAACCAAATGTATAGGCGGACCTACGGACATTGCCATGCAGCCAAAAATTATTTTAGAATTCTAAAAATTATTTTTTTTACTAACTAATAAATAGAAAAAATAGAACGTGATCATAAAAATTTGGACATCACCTTTTCCTGAATTAAGCGTCATTTTAGTCCCATTTAACCCAAATCATATCACCTTTCCCTGAATTAAGTGGCATTTTCGACCCATTTAACCCAAATGTATAGACGGACGGACGGACATTGCTATGCTGCCAAAAAATATTTTAGAATTCTAAAAATAAATTTTTTTTTACTAAGTAATAAATAGAAAAAAATAGAACGTGATCATCAAAATTAGGATATCACCTTTTCCTGAATCAAGCGTCATTTTCGTCCCATTTAACCCAAATGTTAAGACGGACGGACATTAACATTTAGCCAAATAACATCTTATAATTCTAAAAATGATTTTTTTACTTACTAATAAATAGAAAAATTAAACGTGATCATTGAAGTGTTGATACCACCCTTCTCTGAATTATGCATAATTTTCGACCCATTTAACTCTAATGTATAGACGGACAGACATGACCGTTCTGCTAAAAAAAAAATCCTAAAATTCTTAAAAAAAATTTTACCTAATAATCAATAAAAAATAAAACGTGATCATTAAAATATTGATATCACCTTTTCATGAATTAATCGCCATTTTCGACCCTTTTACCCCAATGTGCAATGATTAAAATAAATAATTTTAATTGATAACAAATTAAAGGAAGTTGTTAAATTTCCTTCTGTTCGAGTTTTTTTAAGTAATTAAGCAATTTACACATTTTCAGGTGTAGGCCAAATAAAATTCGTTTTAGATACATACATACCAATAGGTATAAAGTAATTTTTATGCATTTATTTTACCGTCATCATCAACATCAGTATGCAGAGAGCGTAACGCGAATTTTTTTATTTGTAAAAGAAAAGGACCAACACAAGAAGAAATCCAGAAGAACATTTTTTTAGAAAAAGAATTAAACGAATAGACAAACGCATGTAGACACAAATATCCAAACATTTCACACGTACATGCATAATCTATGTTAAAATAAACTTTTTAAAATGCTCATCAGGAATTTCCAAGAAAAAAAACTCCAAAACCTTGCTAATACACTTCGATAAACATACCCAAACACCATTACAGATACTAAAACAGTGATAGAGCGAGCATAAGAAAATCGTATACTAAATATTTTATTAGAATTTTTATTGATGCTCAATTTAATTTCTTCGTCAATCCGTTTAAAAATGAAAACATTTTTATGCCATAAATTGAACTGAATTCAGTTGAAACGAAAAGATGCGTTTCCGCCCATACAAATCACAAAATGTGAAAATATTTCTATAATAACGCGTTTAATAAGAAAACCTATAATTTACGAAAATACACATGTTCCATCATTATTTTATTTTCTTTAATATTTTTATTTATTTATTTTTTTTTTTTTTGTAAGTAGCAACGTTTTAAAGGACACAATGGTAGATGAAAGAAAGAAATAAAATCAAATTCCGTTAGTTACAAGGCACGTGTCGTTATGATTGAAAAAAAAGATACAAAAGTAAAGAAAAAAGAAAAAATATTTGAAAAAAATATAAATCGAAAAATTTGCAAAAAAGAAAGAATAGAAAAATAAAAAATAAAGAATAAAATAAAAGTTATGTCATTTTGAGACAAAAAATCATTGTGCTTGCGTAAGATTTAGCTGTATAATCTGTTGGATTTGTTTTATTTTGCTTTTGTAATATATATTTTACAAATATTCTGTATAATATAGTATGTCTCATCTTTGTCCATTTTTGATAAATTAAAGTAAAATTGTTTGTTTATTATAATCGATAATAATTCTAAACAGGACTTTTTGATTAAATTAAGTATTATTCTTTTAGTCTGCGTTTGCCTGACAGTAGGGAAGAAATGCAACAGCCCAATTCGTCCAGAAATATCCAAAAGACTCATAAGGTCCGAATGGAAACCATTTCCATCAAAACCTCTGCTTCAGATGATGCTAAGATTATAACGATCCACTCAAACGCTAAATTATGAACTTTTCTGGCAAAAAGCCGTAGGTAGTACTACCCTCGTATAAGGAAGTATTAAAAGACCACATCTTCTGAGCGAGATTCTGGATATTCCGCAGGTCACTAATCCTCAATTACCTACACCGGACTGCAATGTTTTAATGTTACTGAAGCTGCAGGGGTCCCAAAAAGACCACTGCGTTATTAAACAGTGACTCACTGCCATCACTTCGGAAGGTGCTGAAAAAGTGTTCTAGGGTGTAGCAACTATCTTCATCCGAGTCTACTAAGGTGACTTCAAAGAGATCTAACGAGCACAGACAATGAAACTGCTAACTAGGACGACCAATCTTTCGTTAGATTTGTTGGGGACTTCTTTGGTAAAATAGAAGCAGCAGAAGATGAGAATGTCCTGCTGAAATCTGATGACGATTCAGAGGACGCCAACGTTATAGTCGTCCACAGCAGTGTTACCGTTTGGCGACTTTAGTCGCCATTTGCCCCTTTTTCAACCACCTGGCCACTTTTTTGTCACCTTTTTTAAATGGCGACTAAATGGCAACTTTTTAAGACTATGTGCTAAATGACGAGAAACTAAGTTGTTTGAAATATATCGACCCATTATATATTAATTTCAACAAATAATTTCATAATTTTGAGATATAAAACACCGCGTAGTATTTATAAATGAACTAAAGCTGTTAATAACTAAAAATAATAATAATGTTTATGAACAGCTATTTATATCATCATATGCCGAATCTTTTTGGACTGGATTGGAAAAATAAATCTCCGATTTATTTTTCTCCGATGGGGATTTGAAAGACTGGAGTACGAGTGAAGAACTCATACAAAAAACAGAAGTTTAATTAATTAAAAGAGGATTGTATGTTAACTATTTTTGTGAATAAATCTTTATTTTTGCAATAATGAAAATTGTTGTAAAATTCTTAATTTAAACAATTTTTGTTTTTATCAAGTGAACAAATTTTAAGGAGTTTTTTTAGGTCTTAAAGCAGTTGGCCCCTTTTCTTTAAATCCCCTGTTTTGGCGATTTTTTTTTTAAATCCTTTTTTTTTTTTTGGACGCTGGGATACAATGATGAATAATAATGAAGGTTAACCAAATTAACCTTATAAAGTGGTTTTACCGTCGGCTGAGGTAACTTTCTGGGGGCTTAAGTTATTATTATCTTTATTGAATATTTATTTTTTTCAAATACAAAACATTTAGTACGAGAGAAGAACTACGACAATGCAGAATCGGATTCTATCGGTTTCAATCACTTCTTCTTCATCAACTAGGCTTATTACGGTTCTTTGGCTTATATCAGGTTCGGTTATTTGGCTTATGGTAAAATCGGTTCGGTTATTGACTTATAACCGAACTTGGCTTGTATCAGGATCGGTTAGGATATTCGGCTTATAAGAGGATCCATTCGGTTATTCGGCTTATAACATGGTTGGTTCGGTTATTCGGCTTATAACAGGCTCACTTCAGTAGTAGAATTAGAATCAGCATTGTACGTTCGGCTTCGACACACACTCGTTTGTCAAACTACTTCTCAAACTAATGTTCGATGAACCTTTAAGAGTTAATATTCTACTAAGCAGACAACACGAAGTCACTTGAGGGAACAGCTAACCGAAGTCAACTGTCAGAACGAGCAGCACGAGGCCAATCGTGAGATCGAGCAACCGAAGTCACTCGTGAGAACAGCTAACCGAAGTCAACTGTGAGAACGAGCAGCACGAAGCCACTCGTGAGTACGAGCAACCGAAATCACTCGTGGGAAAAACCAACCAAAGTTTACTGTGAAATTGATTTGACACCCAACCGAGGTCAAGTGTCCTGAAAAATACAACTTAATTTTACTTTCCCAAAATATAGTCGGCTCTTCAATTATGTATAACTTATATGGCGTATTCTTGTCTTGTTTGAATCGCCCCGACTGTAACCAAACTCTGCACAGTGGGGCAGAATCAAAATTTTTTGGAAATAAATCTGTAACTTCTGATCGGCTGGTTGGATTTGCATGAAATTTGGTATAGAAGTAGCAGAGCAGTATACAATGTTAAGTTTGGAAGAAGGACCGTACAGACCCCTCAGGGGCGGAGCTAAAGGGGCTCTAAGTCTAAGCAAATTTGTTTCACGTCCAATTTAAAGTATTTTTATACATTATTGTAAGCCCTGATAAGACCTACAAAAAACATGCTTACATGTCCTATTTATCTCTTATAGTTTTTGACTTATTTTCATTTTAATTTTTAAGTACCTCAATTTTGCATGATCTTGGTCCAGTTTTATTCATATATATCCTAGTGTTTTCCACCGATTTCATTTGTTTTTTTCTTTAGCTTATTAAAGAACAAAATTATAATTGAATGAATTATTTTCATATATATTTGTTAATTGGTGACTTTTTTCTGTGTAAGTCAATTTGAGTTTTTCAAATTAGTATAGAAAGCAAAATAATATAATTTAATAACTATGTGAAAATCTTTTAAATATAAATTATAAATACATACTTATCGCTTTAGAATCGCAAAAAAACAGTGTTTTATTTTGTTTTATTTATTGCATACTTTTTGGGGTAAAAAATGGCTTGTTAAAATAAGTTATTCTAGATAAAATCGAATAAGTTCTAAAGTTTTTGCATACTTTGAGAAAAATTACTCTTTTTATAATTTCAACAAAAATTTCTTTAAAAATGTTTACATCGTAGTATAAACTTTTATAGAAAAATTGATAATAATGCTTGTCTGTTTATAAAATTTATAAATTTAAGATATTTAAAGGTTGAAAAAGTACATTCAAATATAAAAATATGTACATATATACCTAAACAAAATACTATGATTGTTCTTTAGAACTTTATTTGTTACTCTTTCATTTGGAATTCCTGTAATATTTTCCCCTTTTTTCTATACGAAAAGACATTTCTTTGGTATGAATGAATTTTTTTCTAGTTTTATTTATTTGTTTTTTTTTTTTCTA
Source organism: Protophormia terraenovae (assembly GCA_951394005.1). Lineage (NCBI taxonomy): Eukaryota > Metazoa > Arthropoda > Insecta > Diptera > Calliphoridae > Protophormia > Protophormia terraenovae. Next base: position 112,840,695 of record OX596077.1, on the reverse strand, counting down.
TTGTAAATAGTCTGTCATTTTGTTTCTCTTATCTGGAATTTCATTAAATTCTGTTAGAATTGTACTTATAATATTATTCTTCCTTTTATATGAATCAAATTCTTTAGAACAATTTTGTTTGTTGTTTTATTTTTCCTTTTAGTATTTCTAAAGGAATTCGAAACGAGTATTTAAACACATTTTAATGTAAGTAAATAATAAAAGATTTGAAAAAATTGCAATTATTTGTAAATAGAAAATAGAAGACAGGATATGTAATGTAAAAAAAAAAAAAAAATACATAGTTACGTGTTATTTTAAAACTTTGAAGAAAATAGTAAATAAAATAAAAATAATAATAAAATATTAAAAATTATGGATCTACTATAATTACAGAAAATAAATGCAAACTTTATGTCTAAAGTAAATTATAAAATAAAATAAAAAATCATAGTTTAAAAACAAAAAATAGTTTGCTATTTTTAAAAATATGATGTAATTAAAAATAAGCAAATTATAGATATTTTTCTTAATAAATTATTTACTCTACATTTGATTCTTTTATAAATATAAAAAAAATTAAATGTATATTTTGCTAGAAATATAAACTTTGAAGAAAATAGTAAAATAAAATAAAAATAATAATAAAATATTACAAATTATGGATCTACTATAATTACAGAAAATAAATGCAAACTTTATGTCTAAAGTAAATTATAAAATAAAATAAAAAATCATAGTTTAAAAACAAAAAATAGTTTGCTATTTTTAAAAATATGATGTAATTAAAAACAAACAAATTATAGATATTTTTCTTAATAAATTATTTACTCTACATTTGATGCTTTTATAAATATAAAAAAATTAAATGTATATTTTGCTAGAAATATAATTTTTGGTGGCATAAAGAACGAAAATGTATGATTACTTCTCGCAAAAAAACACCATTGTGTACATTATAATTCGGGGAGAGGTTTTTTATTAGACTTGGAGTCAAATATGCACCGATATTCATAAGTATAAAATAAAAAATACAAATACAGAATATTACGTTGATGCTGACATTTATATGAATTTATTCACTTTTGGGTGATTCCTAAAAGAGGGCCTTATATGGGAGCTATAGTAAATTATGGACCGATCTTTGTAAAATTTGACACTATCATTTATGTGCATATAAAACTTATTTGTGTCGAATATTAACTTGATACTAACATTTTAATAGGATTTATGACCTTTAGAGTGATTTTCGGAAGAGGGGTTTATATGGGAGCTATGGTTAATTATGGACCGATCTTTTTAAAAATCGGCACACTTATTTAGACTTATATGAAACTTATATGTGCCATTAAAATATTGCTATATTTAAGGGATTTATGATCGTTAAACCCTTTTCCGGGAGGACATTTGTATGGGGGCTAGATGAAATAATGGACCGATCATAACCAATTTCAACAGGCTTTGTTTTTGGACTATAAAAAACCTGTGTACCAAATTTCATTAATTTTGGTTAATAATTGCGACCTGTAGTTTGACTACAAAGTTTACATGGACGGACAGACGGACGGACATCGTTAAATCGACTCAAAAAGTGATTCTAAGCCGATTGGTATAAATTAAGGTGGGTCTTAGACCAGTATTTTTGGGTGTTATAAACATCAGCACAAACGCATATAACCCTCCCCACCTATGGTGGTGTAGGGTAGATTAGTGAAATATCGTAAAGAAACAGCAAAATTTCAAAAATCGTAAATTTTTGGTTTCAGTTTTTATCACCGCATAACTTTTAAACGGATAGTAGACCAGATAATTGTTATTCAGCAGATTAATTTTATAAGTCTTGTTTTTCAACTGGTTAATAGCTTAGAACAAAATGATGTAAGTTGCCATTGTAAAACTAAAATAAATCCAAAAATCCTCGTAAGTTTCAACTCAGTTTTTTTACATTTTTTAGTTTTAAATGCCTGTATTTCCGTGAGATTTTACCCGAATGATTTAAAATCTTGGATTTATTTATTTTGTAAGATTTACAAAAAGCCATCAACACTTTTCCTAATATTAAAACAAACTTTGGCAATACAAGACATTCAAAATAGGTTACAAACAATTACGAAATTTTTTGGTTTTCCCCATATACGATTAACGATTTATTCTTTGAAAATTTCATTATTATTTTGTAGAGATATTAATTTCAGCAAAGCTTAAGATACGTTCGACTACACTCAATATTTAAAAATAATTAAATAATTTATTCAGTCTTTTGATATTAATCTTTTTTTTTTAAGTTCATCCTTTACTGTTACACTATGTATAACCATTTCAAAATTGTAGGTTTATTTTCTTTTAAAAATTTAACTTTACAATTTAAAATAAGAAAGTTTGTGTCATGTCATATACCACAATGTGGTTTTGGTTTTAAATTATTTTGTTTACTTCCACAAGATTTTCTGGAACCAAAAATTTATGTCAGAAATTAAATCAAAAGTTTTTGCATGATGGTATTGTATAGACTTTTAAAAAGAAAATCAAATTTTAATTGTATAAAAAAAAAAAAAAAAAAAAATTGTTAGAAATTATTTTTTTCTTATAGTTTTCGAACAAAAAATAATAATATAAATAACTAAAAATAAATTATGACATCCATACAAATTAATTGTTATAATAGGGGTTTTCATACAATCAAATAAAGGCCTTCTTGTGTAGCTCATAAACTGTATAAATATACAAACTCGTAAAATATTTGTCAAACTTTGTTTAAACAACTATTTACACAATTTATAAATATTTACATTTCAATTTCAATGTGTAAACCAATGATCGCCAACTTAGGCCCAGGGTCCGAACATAATCGGCTATTTACACAGACATAACACGAACGTCAACGAAACATTCAGCTTCGAGAGCCAAATAAAGAAAAAAACATTTAGTAGCATGTTAGCTTTCAACAAAGTAGGTATATGTCGTATTGGTTTTTAAAATAAGTATAATGTGTGTATGTGTAACAATTTTCATTACAAAAGTACAATATTACTAACTAGAGTATCCACAACCGAAACCTATTTCCGGTTTTTAATATATGCTGTCGGTTTCGGTTTTTTTCTAAATTTCGGCTAAATTTCAGTTTTCTTTAAACAGCATTTTATTAACATTTTTCTGTAATTTCAATCAGAAAATTAAATAAATTTCTTGACTAAAAATATGAAGTTTGACGTAACTTGCTTAATGCAATAAAAATAACAAATAGTGTATTAAAGTTGGAAAATTTTTTTAATATTTGAAATAAATTGAACTATTGAGTACTAACAAAAATTTTAGCCTTGAAACAATTGCTTTAAAACGATTGATGTAATTGTATACATTAAAAATCAAATAGATTTATCATTATTAATCATGATGTTGTATATGTTCCAAATGAACCCTATTAACTAGATTCTCCAAAACTCCGATCATTTAAAATGTATTGGGCCTTATTAAGGAAATATTTAAAGGATGCTAAAAGCTTAAAAGTATACACATTTCAGCAAGAAAGCTGCCGAATATACAGTAAAAGTTCTCAGGAAAAGCTTGCACGTTTTATTAAGCCCCAATAAAAAATAAAATATTATTTAAAATTTAAAATTTATAATTTTTATAGCCAACATTTTATGCACTATTTGTTCGTGCTCACTACTAAGTATTTCAATTAAAAAATAAATTTTATTTCACTTTGGGAAGACATAATTTCAAACACTAGGATTAGGAATATAACAAAAAAGGTAATTAACTAAAACAAAAAGAAATAATAAAAAAAACAATTTGTCGAAAGTTTTAACATGAATAAAAAACTTGAATTTCGAAATTATGCATATCAGAAATTATTATTTTTGTAGAATAAAAAAAGAGTTTCGAAAGAATTAATTAAATCTTAATAAATAAAATCTTGAATTAAGAATGATTAGTTTTTTCCATAATATTCCATATACCAGAAACATAATCCTATAGCTTCAATCAAAGGCTCTTGTTTGAATAGAATTAATTCTTTATTGAATAAAATATTTTCCAAATTGAATGCAAATATTTTTCGTTCATTAAATTTTAAATATTTTGTTTTCTAATCTTTTACAAAATGAATTAAAAAATATTTACTAAAGCTAGTTTGTAATAGATTTCAATTGAAGAAAATTTTAATGATTCAATATATTTTCTAAGCTTGAATTGTGTTATTAACGAATTCATGCTTTAGGGATTTAATTTCTTACAGAAATAATGCAATTCATATGAGTACAAAGAATTTAATACTTTAAAGGAATGACTAGGATAATACATTAAATTCGATTTAGAAAAGTATATTAAAGAATTAAGCCTTTCGAACTATTGAGTAAAACTTATATGAACGTATATTTTTTTATTTTATTATAATTTTGTTTTTTTTTTGTTTAAAAAATTAAATATTTTCATGTTAAAAAATTTAAACGATTGAAAACCGGTTAACCGGTTTTTTCAAGAGTTCAAAACCGGACAACCGGTTTTTTCCAAAATGAGATTTTTCGGTTTAACTGAAAACCGGTTAACCGGTTTTTTCAAGAGTCCAAAACCGGACAACCGGTTTTTTCCAAAATGAGATTTTTCGGTTTAACTGAAAACCGGTTTTCTAAAAATGTCTCTTTTTTGGATACTCTAATACTAACACTTAGTATAGTGCCTATCTTTTTGGTAATCGCTGGTGTAAACTACTTTGTAAACTTTTACTTAAAAAAAATCAAATTTGAAATAAACAAAATATTTTCTTTTTTTATTTTCTTTTGTGTTCAAATAAAGAAGAAATAAAATAGAAGAATTAAATAATTTGGAAACATGTTATATTCTCGGAATTTCCTTATGAAAAATAGCTTTACGGATTGAGTAAATTTATTCGTTTGGATGAAACCCCTTATTATAAAATATTTTTCATTCCTTGTATAAGTCAAATTTTATGTGAATTGTCTTAGTAGCATTATGTAACAAAATAAAATTTTATTGAAAGTCAGTTAACAACTGGGCGTGATATTCAACTTATATTTTAGCCCATAGCTTTCCAAAAAAATACTTGATATATATGGGCCATTATCTAAAATTTTTAACCTGGCTGAAACTGACTTAAATCCTTAATAAGTTTTGTGATAATGATATCTTAAACAAACTGGTTACAGATCTGAACTCACAAGACATGAAACTAATAGAGTGCAAACTTTTACCACAATAGGTTTCTTTCTATCATAAGTAAACTAATCGGACTTTGTACATAAATTCTGCACCATCTTTGTTGTTGTGCAGACTTTCAACAACTAAATACAGGGTAGTAAAGTTTTAATGACAAAATTTTTTGTTTTTTTTTAAATTTTTCAGTTTTTTGGGCGCGGTCTGTGCGCCCCTCAACCGAATAAAAAATTTTGGATAGAGATTGATACTTGATGTGATTGTGCGTATTTTGAGCTATATCTTTTTGATGTGCCCGAAATAGTCAACGTAGTAGATAGTCTCAAAGTTTGGAAAACAAGTGCGAAAATTTTTCAAAAAGTCAGTTTTTCGCGAGGCACATTCACATTTTCATATGGAATTGCTTGGATTACTGAGTGAACTTACTTTTTTGTCATTTTACATAACAAAATCGGAGGAGCATTAAAAATAAATTTAATACAATAATTTTATGAACTTTTTGAAAATTATGCAAAAATTGCACTTTTTGTTTTTGTATTTTTATATAGAAAATTGCCATTTAAAGAAATATTGGATATAAAGAACGACAATGTATGATTACTTCTCGCAAAAATTCAATAAAAAAAATTCTTGTTTTTACCCATCTCAATTTCCTAATAAAGAAGGCTTTTAAAGATGAAATTTATTAGGGAATCGGAGAGAAACCCACATATGTTATAGTGGCAAAAAAATATAATTGATTGGGATCATAATTTTAAGTCAAATGTCGTTGATAATTGAAATCGGAACACTTTTGTCAAAACACATTTTGCTAAGGCACATCGTGTGGACAGCATGAAATTAACTATAATTGACATAATTAGTAGGTGTTTGTTATGCTTAATAAAAATTCGGAGGCGCATCAAAAAATTTTGAGAGATAAACATTTTATGGACCAAAAAATATTTACTTGTGTTAAAAAAGGATCACTTTATGAAAAATCATTTCTATGTAATAAACTCTAACAAAATATATTTTCAATCAATATATGGAGAAATAACTTAGATTTGATCCAAATTATTACAAAATTTTTAAAAATCGCGATTTTTATTGAAAAGAAAAATTTTAAAATATTACTAGGAAACCCTAAAATATGCTGCACTAATACCATTAAACATTGAAAACATCATAAATTTTATTTGAATAACTCAGTAGGTTTTGATATTACTCGTAATCTTGGCCAGAATTGTACATAAACTTTTATTAGCTAAAAATTTTTATATGTTCAACTTTAAACTGCCATAACTTTCGCGCCCCTCACATGAAATAATTAACGTGAACTGATTCTACATGCATTCGAGTCACTTTATATGTATACAAAAGGATTTGAATGTGCCATCAAAAAAAAATTTATAGTTTTTTTGAAGGGCTAAAATCAAAAATTTTTGATAATTGCCCATATGTGTGCTAAATTTTATTTGAACTTTCAAGGAAATAATTATTTTCAAAAAGTGGGCGTATCATTTTTATTATTGTATATCCCATATTTCCTTTTTATACCGACTATAAAAAATGAGAGAGGGGGGAGGGGTTTTATATTGAGTATAAGACTCTATAAAGTATACATAGTATATTCTGGGTTCTCATGAAAATCAGAGACAGTACACAATGGGGCAGAATCGAAATTTTTTGGAAACAAATCTGTAACTTCTGATCGGCTAATTGGATTTGCATGAAAGGGGCTTAAAGTTGGGTACTTCTGACAAACAAATTTTTTAATCGCTTGCCAAATTTTTGTTTCTCATCCAATTTCAAATATTTTATACATTATTGTAGACACTGGTAAGTCCTACAAAAAACATGCTTGCATGTCTTATTTATCTCTTATGGTTTTTGAGTTATTTGCATTTGAATTTTTAAGTACCTCAATTTTGCATTGTTCTTGGTCCACATTTTTTCATATATATCCTAGTGTTTCCGACCGATTTCATTTGTTTTGTCAGATAAAATATTTATAGTTTCAAAAATTTTACTTTAATTTAAAAAATCAGAAAAAGTACAAACTCGATTTTTTAATCTAAATTACATTGCTTAGCCGACATAATTCTTCGTTATACAGAAAAAGATTGAAATCAATATCTTTTATAGAACCGAAACTATGCCACTTTAGAATTTATTAAGTCACGGAAAATTCCAAAAACATTGTACTATTGTGGATGTGAAAAAGCCATATCAACATAAATAATTTGTTCCCGTAGCCAATGTTCGAATGTGTGTTTGTGCAAAAATACACAAAAAACGGAATCTTCCGTGTTATTAAAGATATCTTAACGAAATTTTCGGTGGATGTAGACTTTGTCGTATAAAATGAGAAAGTGAAAAAAATTTAAAAATTTTTAAAAAAGGAATCCCACAATTCCCAAAGAACGCCGAAAATTCCAAAAATGGGTTTTTACACATTTTCGACTATAAAATCCACATTTTTCCGAAGTCCAGTAGATTTCGATTGAAAACTATTAATAACATATTACAGATTTTTTAACTGTATTCCATTTGCCGATTCGTGCTTTGGGATTTAAGAAAATATTGACTAAAATCAAAACTTTCATATAAAATGCAATATAACGATGTCCAGCCGTCTGTCTGTTTGTTGAAAACAATCCTGCCTCTGGACTCTTAGCGAACATCATAGGAGGACTAAATTTGGCTCAAATATTTATCATATTTCAGTTTTCTTTGTTATTAAAAAATGAGCAAAATTGGTACATGAACAAAAAATGTATGGACCAAATACTAGAAACACGGTGTGTTTATTGTAACTACAATGTATACTTCTCGTCCGATAACTTTTACAAAAAAAAAAAACGTACATCAACGAAATCTTGTACAAATAGTTCAAAGACCAATGATAACTCGAAAACTAAAAATGGCCGTGGTCTGCATAATTTAGTGCTCATCTCTCATATAATGTGAAGTTTTAAAAAGTTGCAGATGGTGGGTATATAATTGAAATTTAAAGCGAAATTTTTAACTTTTATGCATATTATTTTGGAATTACACACCTCAAAAACGAGAATTTGGTGAAAGTGAGAACAGGAATAGCCCTGAATATTTAAACTTTAATAAAATTTAAACGAATAGTGATAAATCAGAAAATAAAATAAATAAAAAAAAAATAAAAAATAAAAAAAATAAAAATTATTTTTTTTTTTTTTATTGAATTGGTTACTTTGTCATTGCAAGTGGACTCCGTTAGAAAATACTTTTTGGGTGTTTACCTTACATATAAAGAATTGCCGACATTTCAGGGAGCCCAATTAATTATGCTGAAAAAAATTTAAGTCCGGGCTAATCATTATTGAATCCATCTATTTGTTTTATGTATCAGCTTCTATATAAATATTAAGATCAAAATGTTATCTTTTATGTTTTGAATACATTTTTATTGAGACGAATGCATAATATACATTTATTTGAGATTTTAAACAAATTCTATTTAAAAACGTGTACCAAAAGTTGTTCGATTTGAAAAAATGTTAATTTCGTTTTTCATTACAACCTAATTCATTATCATTTACGTAGAGGGGTCAATTTTGTAGCAAGAGAGGTAATTTTTGTACCAAGACAGGTCAATCCTCCAAATTTTCCGCAGCTAAGACCAGTGGAGAAATATTGGGGTCTTATAAAAAGAGAATTGAAGAGTACAAAAAAGTTGTTCCAAAATATCGAAGGTTTTAAAAAGAGATGGGCCGACTGTTCCAAAAATGTAACTGAAACAACCATCAAATCTCTAACTGAAGGGTTACCAAAAAAAGTCCATGAGTTCATAAGTTGTAGTTAGAAAAATAAAAATTATATTTTTATACGATCTGTAATATAATACCAATTTAATTTAAAACGAGAGAAGAAGATATAGTCGGTCAAGCCCGGCTATATGATACCCTACACCATTTCAATCCACAAATTATATGTATACAAGTAAGTTACTTGTGTTAAATATTAACATAATACTAACATTTGTATGGGATTAGTGATTTTCGGGAGAGGAGTTTATATGGGAGCTATGGTCAGTTATGGACCGAACTTCATGAAATTTGGCAGACAGATTTTTGCTGATATAGAACTTATTTGTGCTGAATTTCATTAAAATATTCCTATTTTTAAGGCATCTATAAGTGTTAAAACTCTATTCCGGGAGGACATTTGTATGGGGACTAGGTGAAATAATGGGTCGATTATAACCAAATTCAATAGGCTTTGTCCTTGTGCTGAAAAAAGCGTATGTACCAAATTTCATCAAATTATCTTCAAAATTGCGACCTGTACTTTGCGCACAAGCTTTACATGGACAGCCAGCCAGCCGTCCAGCCAGCCAACCAGACGGACGGACATCGTTAAATCGACTCAGAAAGTGATTCTGAGTCGAACGGTGTACTTTAAGGTGGGGGTCCGAAGTTTTTTTCTCTGCATTACAACTTCTGCACAAACACATAATACCCCAACCACCTTTGGTGGTGTAGGGTACAAAAATCAAAATTCTAAGTTCAAGCGTTTACAAATTACACTGGTCGACAAAAAAATCCTCCCCCAAAGACGAATAGTTGAACTTAATGCATTTTGATGTGCTAAACACGAATCTGCTTTCAGTTATTTTCCATCAGTTCTGGATTTTTTTTTTATGGGCGTGGCTAATATTTCGCCTATAGTAAGGCCATTACTCTAGTATATTTCCTCAGAACTCAAGAACGGTGTGTACGATTGATCAAAGTGATACTCCAAAAGATGCGTACTAAAAATATCTTCAAATCACCTAAACTTTATTTTTTTTATGTGCTCAATAGTTTCGAAGTTATTTTGAAATAAGTGTCCAAAAAAATCTTTTTCATGCAAAATTTTAGGTTTTTTTGTTACTAAAATTTCTTTTAATAAATGAAAACATTAAACATTTATCATCTTTATTTTAAAGCTGGTAATGCTGCGAATGAAATAAGGCAGGTATCTTCAAAATTGATGCACAAATTTTGATTTTATTCACCGGTAAGTAAAAATATCCATGTTACATACAATTGAGTAAAAATACAGTGGTGGGCAAATAAAAAAAAAAATATTTTTTTTCTTGAAATAAAAATAAATGGATTAGATGGATTTTGACGTGTTAAATAAGAATCTGCATTCATTTTTTTTTCTATCACCTACTGATTTTTTTATGAGCATGACTAATATCATCACCTTATTCAGTGGTCACACTATAAAATTCGAGAATGGTTTGTCAAATTTAGACTATAACTCAAGAACCGTTTACTCGATTTTGATGAATGATATACCAAAAGATGCATACAAAAATTGTCTTCAAGATAAGTCAACATTCCCTCAAGGATTTCAGAGTTATGGATAAAAATTTTCAACATTAAAAAAAAAAATAATAATAATAAATTTTTTCGCTATTAATTACCGATTAACTACGGAAGTACTAATTGAACAAAAAATTACGTAAATTCAGCTTAAAGATAATATAAGTTTAAGCTATCTACTGGAGTTTAATTTATCTTAATAGGACAAACCGTTCTCGAGTTATACAAGTATGACTGCCTAAAGGCGGGGTCATAGTAGTCATGCCCATAAAGAAAAATCATTACGTGCTAGAAAAAAAGTAAAAGCTGGTTCTTATTTAGCACGTTAAATTCCATCTAATTCACCTATCTTTTTTATTTAAGACTAAAAAAATAAAATTTTTTTTGTCCACTAGTGTATCTCCACTTAATTGTAGGTATGCATGGGTATCCTAACTTAACTGTGAATGCAATAAAAATTTATGCATAAATTTTTATGATACATGGCTTTATTTATTCGTAGCTTTACCAGCTTTGAGATGAAGATGATAAACTGAAACTTGTTTGATGTTTTTTCTTTTAAAATGTAGTTTTAGTAAAAAAAAAAAGAAATCTTGAATTTAACATGAACAAAATTTGTTCGACACTTATTTCGAAATATCTCCTAAACTGTTGAGCGGATAAAAATTTGATAGTAAAGCCAATTTTATTCCGCATAATTTGATGTATTATTTATATAAATCGTGCATACCGTTCTCTAGTTATAGTGAAATATACTCGAGTAATAGGCTTCTGTGTTATTTTTTCAGTTTAAACAAAACAGTTGCAATAGTATTAAATTCATTTGAAATGTTCATTGAACAAATTTTAAAAATTTAAATTGAAATCTTCATATAAAATATAATAATATAAAATCAATATTATACTTAAAGAATAAACTTATAACCAAATTTGTACTACTGAGAAGAGATCGAAATTTAGTATTAGTCCTGTGTAAATGTATCACATTGCACTTCTTTTAAAGATGTAATAAATATTTTTTCAATAACATTTATAATTAGATTTTGGGGAAAAAATACAAAGAGACAATTAGTTATTTTAATAATTTAAAAAAAAAAAAATATGCAAAATTGTATTAAACAACAGTACAATATTTTTGTAAAACGTGTATTGGTTATAAATACATATATATAAATTATCCATATCTTTTTTCTTCCATTTTAAATACTTATATATGTTGAAGTGCATAACATCTTTGAAGAGCATTAGCTAAGTATAAAATAAATAAAACATATTCAACATCTATAAGTAAAATTATGTAGAATTTCTAAGTCAACTAAAATGAAATGCTTTTAACATTATTAAACTCATAGTTTTACATTAACTCACTTGAGTATAAATTCTTACAATAGGATGCAATATGTTTCTCTAAAAAATGTGTAAATAACAACTTTCTCCATAAATGTTTATATATGTGTAGAATTTTGTAAGCAACCAAACTGGCATTACCCTATTTTATTTGCTAGTATACATATACACATGTATTGTAAGTACATAAACATCACTTACATTATATAAACATTTTAAATGTTATATTGCGTGTATTTTGTTCAAATTCAAACATAATGTATTTATATTTTAACATTTGTACATTACATTTCATTCATTTTATAACTTTACTACAATATCTATACAAATATACATTGCATTTGCACGCATACTCATGCATTTTCCAATGTTTGTATTGTAAATGTACAATATTATATAAGTGTATGCGTAAATTTCATAACACATACACATATATTTGGTTTTTGTGTGTAACAACAAGATTGAGTACATGGTTTTAAAAGAAAGCAAATAATACTTACTTACACATACTACAATAAACATTATATTCTTTAGAAGTATTAAATTACCCCGAAGGTATTTAAAGTTTGTTTTGCTAAGAAACTAAACATCGGAGAATATTAAAGTAAGTTTTAAATGGATTTTAGAAATTAGCGGAAAAAAAGCTTTTAATTTTTATAAGAGCAACTTAAATATATAGAAATTATTTTGAGTTTGTTATTCCTTTAATAAAATAACAAAAATTTGTCTAAGACGCCATAAGGTCAAGGAACAAATATAAGTTAGATTGATGGAAAAAGTCAATTCATAATTTTTAATTAATCGATAATATTTTTTGTTAAAAATAAAAAAAGTGAAAACAAAAAACGATTATAATCCGTATGCTCAGAGTGAATCTAAGCAATTTTTGAGGACTAGAAGCTATAACAAAGCACTGAACTTTATAGGCACACCTTATCACTAGGGTGATCGACGCGGTTTTCCAACCGGTTTTTTCAGTCAATGTGCTGTCGGTTTTTTCAAAATGTTCATTTTTCGAATGTCGAATAGACCGGTTTTTTAAACACAAAAAACCGGTTTCAAAAATAGCATTTTATTTCAGAAAACATGTACTAAATAGTGATAGTGATATTTGAAAATTTAGGAATAATTTTTTAAATATTCATAAAGACTGATATCTTATGTTTTTAAAATATAGTTTAAGTTGGAATTGGAATTTATTCTGTAGTATTAAACAAATATATAATTAATAATTATCCTGTATGACAAAATTTAATTTTTTTGATCCAATATTTCCTTTATTTTTTAAAGGTGTTGTGTTAAAAAAGTTTCACCTGCAGAATCGTTTCAATTGAGACTTAATTAATATACTATCTCCATATTAAGCCATGGTTTCTGTTTATGTTAACTAAAATTTAGATGATTTTTTCTACAATTTTGAAACACAATTATCTTCTAGTCATCTAGGTATATAATTTGCTTAACATTTTTCTCTTTCCAGAGCTTTCTGAAGCTACCAAACGACGTAGAAAATTAAAATTTGGCTTAATTATATCAGGGAGCGGATATAAGAGGATTTATGTGTCTTTTTCTAAGAATTTTTTTCTTTCCAGAGCTTTCTAAAGCTCTCAGAAGACATAGAAATTTAAAATTTAGCTCAATTATAACCCTATTCGTCCGACAAATCCTAACGGAGCCAGATTTTGAAATCTCTATCAAGGAGCGAAAATAAGTGGATCTATATATATGGATTTAAATATATCTTTCCTAAGCAATGTTTCCTTTCCAGAGCTTTCTGAAGCTCCCAGACGACGTAAGAAACTAAAAATCGGCATACTTATAAAACTATTCGTTGAACAAATTCTAACAGTTTCTATCAGGGACCAAAAAGTCTGTTTTGGTATTAAAAACTTTTGAGTTGCTATACTTATTGTTTGCTCTCCAAATCCTATAAAAAACTGATTCTGTATTTCGGCCAGTGAGCGCATTTACGACGATTTTTTATTTTGAAAGGTTTACAAATTTAAAACTTTAATCAATAAATTCCAATAAATTTGAACGACTTCAAATAATTGACTTCGATTAGGGAGAGGAAGGTGTCTAAATGTTGTTCATATTTTTTTCTTTTAATTTTCGGATTTGTTTGTGCATATTTTCATTATTATATTATTTTTCCTGACATTGTTGGGCTTTTACACTTGTATTTAATAAATTTTAACTTAATTATAAGAATTGATTTTTTTAAAGAAATGTAGTCTTTTGATATAAATATTAACTTCTGCAAAAAACCGGTTAACCGGTTTTTTCTGAATTTCAAAAAGTGCAACCGGTTTTTTTAAAATACCAACTATTCGAACTATTCGAAAACCGGTTTCTCAAAAAAGTCGAATAATCGATCACCCTACTTATCACACACCCTCCGTATAAGGAAAAAATTTGAAGAGAGTTTTAGAGAAACTTTGAACTAAAATTTTCATTATTGAAACCAAATTTTAATCAAGTTCATATTCGCCTAATTATTTATGATCTTTTTCCATTTTTTGGGGTTGCTTCATAATTCCATCACTGTAGAACTTCTGTGGTTTATCAGCCAAAAACTTGGTTAAGTAATTTTTAGCTGTTACTCGATTGGCCAATTTTTGTTTATCATCAAGTGAGTTTTGCAGAGACCAAAACAAATGATATTCATTTGTTGCAACGCCCTGGCCATACGGTGGGTACATCAAAACTTTTTATCCAAGTGCAATCAAATTTTGGGGGACCATCAAATATGTGTGGGTCTTGGCATTATTATGATGGAATACAACACATATTCTGTTGGTCAATTCAGATCACCTTTCCTTAATCGCTTTGTTCAAACGATTGAGTTGTGAAGAGTAGAATTCAGAATTGATAATTTCTTTATGGATAATTCCCTCCCAATCCCAACAAACAGTCAACATAACATTTGATATCGTTTTTGGAGGGTCACTAGCCATCGATTTTTTCCCTTAATATAAAATTAATTTACTTTTCATCGCCCGTCACGATCCGTTTCAAAAATTATTTGATTTTATCATATTTCTTTGCGATAATTCATGTTGCACCCAAACATCGAGCTTCTTTGAGTAGTCAGACTTTTTCGAATAATTTCACACGATAATGTGCTTGATATTTGGTGCCTCCGCTATATACTGATAGCTTGCTTGCTCCACCAGTTAAAAATTTCAATCACTGTATTTATGACTAGCCGAATGGAGACAGGTGCATCTTTGATATCGAATTAAAGAATTGCTTTAATCAAAAATGTAAGCAAAAATGTCACCTTTCCAATACGTGTTCGTTTGATAAAATCGAATTAGTGTTCCACAATCAACCCCATCTAGTGACAAAAGAAAAAAGTTCATATATTTTATATCACCTCATATGAAACTAAATGCTCTGTGCGTTTACCCAATCTAACCATATTAGGGTGGTATACGAGGCAGAGAACCAAGCCGACCGGCTCAAAATCGGTGGCTAGCCGCCGCCTGAGCCAGCTCAAGGGATGCCGCCGATACAATCGGCTGCGCCGAAGATATAAACATTATATTATATATTATTTTCCGTATTTTTTATTTTTTTTATTATATATTATTTTCCGTATTTTTTGGACTTCAAGAATACATATTTTTCGGTATTCAAGAATACATATTTAACTCGTCTTACTTTTTGTATTTTATAATACATTAAATACACTACTGCCACCTATACATATGTTTACTGTATTAAAATTTTTTTGCTTCCAAAATAGATTTTGTTTTTCTCGGAAAAACAACAAGCCGACATATAAGCCGCTGCCGATACTTCAGAAAGCCGCCGCCGCCGACGAAAATATGCCGTGCAGCCGCCACTGACAACTTTGCCTCGGAATGGTTCTCTGATACGAGGGCGGATCAATAAGTCCGTGACTTTTTGAATGAAACACAGTGTTTTTTGCAAAACAAAAATTTATTTTTCAACATAATCTCCTTTTAACTCAATACACTTAGTCCAACGTTTCTCCAGTTTTTGTATCCCTTCCAAAAAATAGAATTTTTCGAGGTCCTTAACATAGGCATTTGTTTGGTCAATAATTTCATCGTTGGAGCTGAATCTCTTTCCACCAAGCCATTTCTTTAGGTTTGGAAATAGGAAGTAGTTACTAGGGGCTAAATCCTGAGAATATGGCGGATGAGGTACCAATTCGTAGCCCAATTCATAGAGTTTTGCCACTGCACACGTGTGCACCCGTGCATTATCTTGATGAAAAAGAACTTTTTTCTTGGCCATATGGGGTCTTTTTCTTTTTAAATCCTAATTAAATCGGTCTAATAAGTTGGCATAATATTCGCCATTTACTGTTTTTCACCCGGAGAAACCCATTGTTTAGACTGCTAATGGATCCATGTTTACGTTTATGATCAATTGAGAGCAAATGCGGCACCCGTCTTGCAGACAGACAACTTTCTGAAACCCAGCTGGTCATTTATAATCGAAACCACACTGCCATATGAAATGCCTACGGCATCAACAATCTCACGCACTTTCATTGTAATATTCCTTTAGATATGTGAAATATCCTTTAAATACAGAGAGAAAACAGATTCGTTTTGGCCTAGTACTATACTTGATTCGATCAAGGTTACTGAATAAATACGATATAACAGACTATTGTGAATTAAATTAAAAACAATTTGTATTTTATTAACTCTTTTATTTATTTTAGCACATTTATATATATATATATTTATATTTACCAAAAAGAAATTAGTAAATAAACATTGAAGAATATTATATTATTTGACCTTGTCATGGGTATGATTTGGACTCTATCGTACGCTAGTTTCAAGTTCAGATATTCTTATCAAGTGGATGAAACAATTCGCACTCTAATCATCAAGGCTTCACCAATCGCAACAGATTCATCATAGGTCACTTAAAGAAATTTATATACATTTGGCAGTTTTACAACGACAAAAATCTAGTTTTGGAAATATTGGTCTGAAATTGTATATTCTGTTAGTAGATAAGGCCTTCAAAACTCCCACTAAAAATGGGCGGGTAGAATCACTGCCACTCCCATTCTGAAAAAATTACTTTATTTGTAGGAATTTTGGAAATATTTTTGTAAACTTTATTAAAATAAAGAATATTTTAAAAGTAGGCGTGGCAGGATCTAATCACACTAATCACAGTGTAACATTTGTATACAAAATTTTCAGCCATTACCTCAAAATGTTTAAATAATTCTTAAAAAATTGCTGATATGTGGTACAGCACATTTTTTTATAATATTTTAAAAGATCGCAAAAAGTCGCAGCCAATATTCTCAAATATAATTATATATATATTCTTTTATATAACAATTTTAAATTGGAACTCGTTGGAACTTTTTAGTTCCAGTCCATTAAGAATAGAATTTCCTAAAAAATATATTTTTTAATATTATGATTTCTTTCAAATAAAAAAACAATATCTTCAGTATTAATTTTTACCTAGCAAATTATAATATAATAATTTGGACACATTTATTATTACATACCAAAAAAATCATATCAACATCTGCAGTATTTACTGAGATATATAAAGTTAAAGTTAACATACTTCTTTACAAAAATTGTAAATAAAATTAAAATATTTTTAAAAGTTGCAACTTTGAAAATCCATAATTCGCGCTATAGATACTTTGAAATACTTTAAGTATTTTTTTCCATAATGTATGATATGTTTACTAATAAACGCGAAAAGAATTACCTTAATTAATAAGATTTTATTTTCCTATTTTTGTCGTTCTATTTTGGATAAAAGTGACACTGTGCATGGGTTCACATACACATGCTTATTTAAAACAAGTAAAAGCGCTATATTCGGCTGTGCCGAATCTTATATACCCTTCACCATCGTTGAGATGGAATTAGATTTGGTTGTATCTATATATATTAGAGTGTCCCGAAAATAGAGTTTTTCGAGATTTCGATGTAGGAACACCCCTCAAACGATGCTTAAAAATTATCTGAATATGGGAAAAATATTAAAAAAATGTTTAAAATTGGTCTTCAGTTCCCTACCAGCGATTTTAAAATCATGGGTCACATACATTTTGGTGAAAAAAACTTTAGATTTTTTAATCGAAATGGGTATCAAAAAAATCGTAATTTTATGCTGGTTATGGAAAAAATTAAAAAAATTTTTCCAATGGGATTTTCGTTAGCTAGAATGCTTTTTAAGGTATTTTGATGAACAATTTTTTTAAAAAATCTGGAGAATTATATATTATCAACAGTTCTTACTACAATGCAATTTTTTAAAATTTTAGCCTTAAAAGGAACAAAATTATAAAATTCTTATCTATTTTTTTAAGAAAAATATCGAAATTTTTTTCGTATGATGTACTAAAATGACAGTTTATGGACCAAAATTTTTGCGAACATTTTTTAAAATATTTTTTCTATAATTGGCTTAAAATTACGAATTTTTTGATACCCATTTCAAGACTAAACTAATACAATTTTTTGGACTAAATGTTCTAGACCCGTGACATTCAATCGCTGGTAGGGAACTGAAGATCAATTTAAATTTTGTTTTTAATATCTTTTCCATATTCACCTAATTTTTACGCATCGTTTGAGAGGTGTTCCTACAAAATTTTTGTCTACGGGACACTCTAATATATATAAATGAGTAATGACTGAACGATTGACTGATTGATTTACTTGGTGTTTCATCATCGCACATCCCAAACAGTTAAGGCTAGAAAGATGAATTTTCTGTATTATTGAACCTACAAAAATAAAATTAAAAATATGTGGTCTTAAGTGAATGAGAATCCATAAGAGGGTACTTTGTGGTACTTTTCGTTATTGTAATATTACTCTATGATATTACAATAATAATTAATATTTAATAATTAACTTTCAAACGTGAAAATAAAGATATATGGTTATATGTTTAGAATCCACAAGCGCTTTAGGTCACATTCTTCTCTACTAAAATATAATAAAAGAAATAATTTGGTAGTTTTTGAACCTTCGAACATTAACAATGTATGAAACTGGTAACTAAAATATTTATAAAGTTAATTGTTCTTAACAATGACAGAACACAAATATTATAACTTTTGAAAAAGGAGATAGGAATCACAATTTAATTTTACGTGTTCTTTTCACTTTTGGTATTTTCTTATCAGGTCTATGTAAAAGTACTGCAAGATCAGGATAAACGCTATATATATAAAAGTTATTCTATGTTTGTTAGTCTGTCTGCTTTTGAATTTTATTTCGATTCTTTTATTTCATTTCAATACAATGGGGCTCTGTGTTTAAGCTATTAGAAATATTCAAAATATTTATAGTTATAAAATTGTAACTTAACAATAAATTAACACAATTTTAATTTATAATATAGTATGATATTTATTAAAAAAATCATTATAACAAAGTACTGTGTATACTGATCGTTTTCAATAAAACCCACGTTTTTTCATAAATGCCCATGATATTTGGTTTATTTTGTTCATAGATTTATTATAAAAGACTAAAAACTAAACAATTTTAATGTTGTCAACTCTCGAATAACTTGTATGAAGCAACATTTTTCCAATTTACGACAAATTTATTACAATTTTCTGAATAACTCCAAAACTATAGTAAGAATAAACAAATTATGTTTGGGTAACTTGAAGATAATTTTTGAAAGTATTTCATAATTTGTATCTAAATCATACAAACCGTTACCGAGTTATACTAGTGTGACCGGCAAAAAAATTTTATATTCTGTACATATGCCACCTATTTTTGTTCTAAGAAATATTTTTTTGCAAGACCAATGTTACCTAAAAATAGCCTTCACGTCAAAGATGTCAAGTTAACTTTATTACAAATCACTTTGGCATGTTTCTTTTAAATAAAGATAAACATTTTTTTTTTTTCTAATAAGAGTTTTTCAATATATGTATTTTAATATTTAAAATGCATGTAAAATCACTACTATAAAAGTTGTAAGAAATCAAGTTAAATCACAGAAAATGTGTAAATATAAGTACTTTGTGTGCTTTAGTACTAGTTACATTCTTTTATCTGTAATAATATAGTCTTGTGGATGTTGGTAAACATGTTTATAATATAATAAACAATATATTTTTAAAATTATCTAAATTGTATGTAAACTTTATTGTTCAATCAAAAAATGTTTAATCGTACCCAATTTAGATGTGTAACAGAAATTGTCATTTTATTTTAATTTGTATTTCATAGATTAACAACTAGATATTTATGTGAGAGAAAAAAACCTAATTCATACAAAAACAAAATGCATGTAGTCACATATATTTTGTTTTTGTATTTTCAAAAAAATGAGTAAATTTTTTGAAAATTTAGTATAGGGTGGCTCTCCCATAAACTTCTAGTTCTATTCTATGTTGTATTTATTCTTCAAAAATGTTGTGAAAAATAACAACTAATTCTTTAAATTAAAAAAAAAAAAAAAAAATAATAATGGCATCGGGGCGTGAAGTTTATATACATACATATGTGTGAATAATAGAAGGGAACGTGAAAAACCTGTCGCAGAAATTAAAATTGGGTTGGAAATCAAAAAAGCTAACATCACTTAAATCAAATGTCTGGAAATTGCTGTTAGGTGTAGATTTTACATTTTACAATGCTCTACACATCTAATTTGTCCAAATTTAATATGATTAATAAAGGGTGTAAGTTAATATCCCTTGAGAATTTTAATTTTGATTTAGTTTCTTTATGTATTATTAATTTTCTTTAGAATCAATCTCTTACTGAAAATGGGTCCGACAATTTGAAGGAGTCTAAAATAGCAACATACATAACCTATATATATAACATTTTACGTGATAAAGTTAACGTTCCACATTAAGGTAAAAGGGATATCAATCAGGGAAAGGTGATATCAATATTTTAATGGTCACGTTTTATTTTTTTATTGATTATCAGTTTTAGAATTCTAAGATTTTTTTTTTTTTTTTTTTTGCAGAACGCTAATGTCTGTCCGTCCGTCTATACATTAGAGTTAAATGGGTCGAAAATTATGCATTATTCAAAGAAGGGTGGTAACAACGCTTTAATGATCAATTTTAACTTTTCTATTTATAAGTAAGTAAAAACATGTGTTTTTAAAATCATAAGATGTTTTTTGGCTGAATAGTAATGTCCGTCCTTCCGTCTATACATTTGGGTAAAATGGACGAAAATTACGTTTAATTCAAGAAAGGGTGATATTCAAATTTTTATGATCACATTCTATTTTTTCTATCTATTAGTTAGTAAACAAATGCACTCTTAGAATTCTAAAATATTTTTTGGCATCATGGCAATGTCCGTCCGTCTGTCTATACATTTGGGTTAAATGTGTCGAAAATTCCACTTAATTCAGGGAAAGGTGATATCAAAATTTTAATACTTTTATTTAGTTTTCATATTAATCAAGAAGTTGAAAAAAAATATCTTTCGAATTTGAAGATTTTTTTTTTTTAAATTCTAATGTCCGTCCATATGTCCTTCTATTTGTTAATTTTTGCAAACTTTCCGATTCAAAACTTTTGACTCAATAAAGATAATGATTCAAATTTTCTTTTTTCGATAAATAATTTTGCTTTTTAAACAACGACATAAAACATAGTAAAATCGGTTAAAAATATTTCGCTATATATGGAAAAATCTTAACCTAGATCTTGTAAAATTGAGATTTTTGATTTTTTAAATGTATATAACTCGAAAAATATATAAGATAAGTAGTACACGCAATCATGTTTTTTAAAGGATTTATCAAGGACTTTAAGGTGATATAAAAATCTTGGAAATCGTGTAAGGAACAAAAATTCGCTAGTGGTTAAAACTTTTCCATGACACTAGTACTTTAATTTGAACCCCTGTAGATCCGCTCCTGATGCGAATATTGGATCCCTCTTCTAAACTCAAGATGCTACTATCCTTTGTTACACTTGTATGAAATTTCATGCAAATCCAACCAGCTGATTAGAAGTTACGGATTTATTTCGATTCTTCCCCACTGTTTAATGTTTGATAAAGCAAAGAAAATATCTGCATTTAAGCTGTTTTTTCTATGAAATCTATAGGAGTTTTTTTGAAAAAAAATTATTTTCTCAAATCGGGCTATATATAAGCACGATCTTTTTTCATAGTATTAAAGTGGACAATATGTACTATTTTTCAGAAAATTTTCAGAACAAACATCCTGCAACATTTTAAGTTGCATTCCATGAAATTTGAAAATTAGTGTATTTTAATATAATTTTCAAAAAAATAACAAAAATATTACGACAAAATATAATTTACAAATACTTGAAGAAAAGTACACGTAAATATCTGAAGTTGATGATTTAGTTTTAAATTTTTACCTTAAAAGACCTTTTACTTAAAATAAATACACTGAAATTTGATGAAAATTTAATTTTTGACTATTTTTCAAAAATTTTAAAAAAAAATCTTAACTTTGACAGCTCCTTATAAGAAAATAACACAACCTAGCTTAAAGATTTTAATTAATATTGATACATAATTTTATCTATTTTTATTCGGTACCCAACTTTATTACAAAACTTTAAATTTTAAAATTCAATTAAGCGCCACTTTTGACACATTTTACCCCAACGTGCGTTCTAAGGATAAGATCATTGTAATATTTCTAAATTAAAAAAATATGCCAAATAAATATTTTGTTCTTTCAATAACAATTAAATTCGAATGAGTTCTTTAATATAAAACATCTCATATGTATGTACATATTTTGCATGTAGTTATTTGCAGTTTCACTCTAATTTTACATATTATCACTGTTTATTTAAATAAAAAATTTGTAATTATTATTGAAATAAACATGTTGCTAAACACAGATTCTGGTATTATATTTTACATATTATATGTGCATATATTTTTATTTTCACACAGTTTGTATTTTTACACTAATTATAGTATGAGTTAAGTTACTTACTATAAATGGAGTAAATTTACATAAAAATTTATTAGAGTGTATAAAATAAAAGTAATAAAACCTTATTCGCTAATAATTAAAATTTTATCTTAAAAAAAATTTAATTTTAAATAATTTACCATAAAATGTTTATTACTTTTCTTTAATACATTTACCAAAATAAAATTCACCTTTAATTTTCGTTGTCATTGTTTGTAGATAACATATTAAAGTTTCGAAACAAAAAATGATAAAACCAAAAAAGATTCGACAACAACGGCAATGAACACCAAAAAAAGAAAAAAATATGTGAAATGATAAATGTGCGGCATATGTGAGCATGTTTATACACATGACTTAATATGTGTTAAATCACATTCATGCCAAAATACATAAAATGATATATTCATATACAGATACATACATATGTATATTATACATATACATACAACTACATATATACAAACAGATAACTATACACACTTGTATTTATTCATTCAAACGAAACTCCTGTCATTTATAAATACAAAACTCATGCATAGAAGTTTAGGTAATTCAAAAAAACACACACACACACAATTTCACACTTTCATATATAAACGTTCAGAATTAATGCGCCTAGACTGCCTCAAATGTTACAGTGAACCAAAAATTAATATATTTAGAAAGTCAAATTAATTGGATTTTGTTATAAAAGTTTACAGCAATAAAGAATAGTAATTTACTTTCTAGACTTTCTATTCACTCCAGAAAATCTTTCTAATAAAATTTTTTAATAATAACCCACTGTGCAACAACTAACAACTTAAGCAAGAATTTATTAAATTATATAGACTTTGTCTCTGTGTACGTACATATATTTGTGTTGGTGTGTGTATGTGTATACAATATTCATTTGAATTGTAATGTGTGAAATTATAAAAATGCAAACATTTTATATTCATCCTTGTACCTAAGACTTCATCCATAAGTTTGCCGGTACGTGTGTATTTTTATTTTAGGCATTTGGTAAAAAAAAAAAAAAATACACATATACTCATATACAATACAAAAATTTAACACAATTTTACTCGTTGTTGTTTTATACAATAAAAGTGATAAATTGTATCATATTTTTAGAGAGGGCACCAAATGTTATATTGTTTTTCATGTAAATTGATTAAATTGAAAAATATTTTTAGGCGAATTTTCTTAAAGTTTTGACTTTAAGTAAGAGAGTATTAGCAACATATTTTTAAAGTAAGAGTAACAAGTAAGAATGTTATAGTCGTTCTAGCACGACCATGTAATGCCCTACACGATCAATTGTAAACCGATATTAATGTTAGAACTTCCGCAAGTGGCGCCATATATGGACTTATATGGTGCCAATGAAAAATTTTTTGCTAATAAATCTGTATATCTTAAACTAAACTGCACAGTGGTACCAAAACGCTTTTATTTTGGAAATAATTTTGTAACTTGTAAGTCGTTAGACATATCTCAATAAAATAGATCATGATTTGAAAAATGGAAAATAATGGTAATATTGAAATTCAAATAGCATTTAAACAAACAAAGATATCCTATTGAAATTTCGGTATAATATAGATAGATTCTTCCTAAAATAAAAGAATTAAAAAAACTCCCAGTTTTTTGCACAAAAATGCCCAAAATCTCAATCCGTGAAAACGCATAAAATGCATAAAACCATATAGATAGATGTTAGTATCAACACATTATTCTGTATTTTAATATTTTTTGGGTCTAAAATTGACCACAGGTCTAATATAAGACCCCTTCCCGAATTTTTATACTCATACGCAATGGTGTAGGATATCATATGGTGGCTCTTGATCTACTGTATCCATTTTTCTCGTTTTTTTTTTATATTTTTTTTTAATAAAATCTTCTTTAAGAACATAAGGAGTGAGATCGAAAAAATCTTAACACACATTTTGCCTCATAACTTTTTTCGGAATCAATATTCAAAATTTTTTTTTGATCTAGTTATCATGGAAAAATACGTCATTATTCTGTATTTTAATATTTTTTGGGTCTACAATTGGCCACAGGTCTAATATAAGACCCCTTCCCGAATTTTTATACTCATACGCAATGGTGTAGGATATCATATGGTGGCTCTTGACCTACTGTATCAATTTTTCTCGTTTTTTTTTTATTTTTTTTTAATAAAATCTTCTTTAAGAACATAAGGAGTGAGATCGAAAAAATCTTAACACACATTTTGCCTCATAACTTTTTTCGGAATCAATATTCAAAATTTTTTTTGATCTAGTTATCATGGAAAAATACGTCAGTTATTATTTTTAATAACAGCCATGTTAATTTGTCTTTATTTTCATCAAAATAAGTGACGAAAAAGATTTACGTCCTACAAGTTATTAAAAAATTTCAAAAAATACAAATAGGTCTTACAAATAATTGGCCACAGAATTAAATGTCGTCCGTAAAACCGTTTCTAATGTTATTAAACAGTATCAGGAGAATTTGACTATTGATGTGAAATCTAGTTCGGTAAGAAAAAAGGGCCACATAATATTGGGAAAGCCAGAAAATTGAAGGCATATTGAAAGGAACTCCAAACACATCTGGTGGAAAATCAGCTCAGTTTTCTCAGTGCTTCGACTATTTGGTGCGAAAATTTAAAGCTAATGGGAAAGTTGATAACATATAAAGTTCAAAAAATGCCAAACTGGAATTCTGCAAAAAAAATTACAAGCCAAAAATAGGACTCGGCAATTAAAACCAAATTTCATACAAAAATACTCAAGCTGTATAATTGACGAAGAAACGTAGGTGCTGGCAGAATCTTCGCAGCTTGTGTCTCAAAAATTTTTATTGCTAATGCTCGAAGCAAATGGAGATAAGTTTAAGACCCAAAAGCAGCAAAAATTTCTTGCAAAATTCATGGTATGACAAGCTTTTTGCAGTTGCGGCAAAACAGGAAAGTCATTTGATACATTCGGATCTATATATCGGATCTATATATTTGCAAAAAAGACTTCTTCTTTTCTTAAGAAAGCACAACGTGTCCACATATTTTTGGACCCATTTGGTATCATGTCATTACGGTAAGAAAGCTCTGGAGTGGTACCAAATCAATAACATAGTTTTAGTACCAAGAGAGGTCAATTTTCAAAATTGTCCATAGCTTAGACCAGTGGAGAGATATTGAGCTCTTGTGAAGGTGTCCCAAAATACTGAAGATTTTAACAGAAGATGTGCGCACTGTTCCAAAAAAGTGATTGAAGCTACTATCAAATCTCCAAAGAAAGGGTTTTCAAAAATTGTCCACAATTTTATAATTAGTGGTTAGAACCATAAAGAATATATATTTCTGTGGTCTGTGCTAAATTATCAAATGATTAAAAAAGTAATGAAAACTCTAAGATCAACCGTTTCCAAGTCATTGAATATTATGTATGTTAAGAATTTTTCGATCTCACTCCTTATATAAATTCTATACTTTTATAAAAGGCCTAATAGGATTAATACAAAATGTTGACTTTCGTCTTTTTTTTTCTGAAATCTCAAAGCATAAACCTGCAAACAGAAAGCAGATTCAAAAACTTTGAGGTGTTCTAAAGAGTTTGTCAACATCTTTTTCCAAACCTGCAACAAATGTGGATTTTATGTTAAAAATTTCAAAAAATCAATTTTTTTTTTTTTTTAGTTTTAAGATTTTTTCTACCCAATTTTTTTTTTTTTTTTTTTTTTATATTTTCTAACTGATAAACTCTTATGGCTTCTATTATAGCTATTATTGTATGGATAGATACAAGAGGTAATATACACCAAAATTAAGTTTTTTGGTTTCTTAAAAGTATATGAAAAAACCCCGGGAATGCCAGTTTATAGCTAGTATATGTATGTATATTTCACTAAACTTTGAAACTAAATATAAGAATGTAAATCTAGTACTTCATTTAAAAGCAAAATAAATTGTTTCCCAAAAGTATGCTACAACTTTTACAAAATTCGTATATTATTTACTTTTCCAATTGTTTTTCTTTGCACCTCTTTTACTATTTTTGCCTGACTACATACTTGACCAAAGATTTTAGAAATTAAAATCAGAAAAATATTTTCCTTGCTTTTGCAAATTAAAATTTGTAAAATTTTTAAATACAAAAAATTTTCCGTGCTTTTGAACTTCAACTTTGTATTTTTTTTTTTTTAGTCGATAATTGATTATTTTTCCCATTTCTTGGTCAAGTGGGTATTTAAAGTATTATAAACTATACTCTATATGAGAACAAATAACTATAAAAAATCTACAACAAAACCCAAATGTTTGTAATCGATCAAAGTAGAGATGTACTATATGTAAGTAAAATGTGGCCTCAAATCTTAAATAAGTAGAAGTTTTGTTTTAAAACAACAAAAGCCAGCAGCAGCAAACATTTCATTGAGAAGAAATATAAAACATTTTATGTTGTCTTGCACTTCCAAGAATCTTATAATCTTAGTATTTTTGTTATGTAAGTTTATGTTAGTTTTTTTTTTTTTTTTTAAAGATACAGAACATAAAGAAAACCTCTTAGAAACAAATTTACTCTTAGGGATAGTAAATCGTCTTAGTAAATTTGAGAAGAAAATTAGTTTAAAGCCTTTTTCTATGGAAATATATATAGCAGAGTAGCACCACAAAGAAATTACGTTGAAAGTTTTATTACACATTAGGTTTTAAACATAAATTTAAGTTTAAATTTCTTTAAAGACGGGAAGATTTAAATTTAAATACATTTGATCAAATATTAAGTGGATAATTTGAATAAGAGTAGTTTGTGTATTTTTTTTTTAAGGCTATATTTTTAAAAACTTAAAAAGCTTTAATAAATAAACGTAAATTGTAGGTTATTTATGAGTATTTTTTTATGAAATAAAACTCATACCTTTAGGAGCAAACATTTTATATTTCTAATTAAAGCAAGGACTATTGCAGTAATATATACCCAGCAAAAAATAATGAAATTCTTTAAAAAAAAAAGAACATTTTCACAACTTCAAAACTGGAACAAAGTGCGTATTTAAAACTGTTTTTAAAGTTCTTAATAATTACTTCTTAAAAAGTGAAAATAAATGAATTTTTAGCGGGAAAAATTCGTAATAATTTCTAACAAAATTTAAATTTTACAAATTTCAAAGCATTTTTATTATTATTTAACAAGGCAAAAACAGAAATTTTATTAAAAAACTGTATAAACATAGTTTTAAGAGAAGTGCTTCCAAAGCACAGTGTCACATTTCGCAGTTTTAAAACGACAAAAATCCAGTTTTTTAGATTTTGGACAGAAATTATATATTCTGTTAGTAGATAAGGCCGTAAACATTCCCACTAAAAATGGGCGGGAAGAATCACTGCTACTCCCATACTGAAAAAATATTTTATTTGTATGAATTTCTGACATATTTTTGTAAATTTTATTACAATAAAGGATATTTTAAAAGTTATCGTGTCAAGATCTAAACACACCAATCTTAGTATAACATTTTCATAACAAATTATCAGCCATTACCTTTAAATGTTTAAACAATTCTTCAAAAATTGCTAATATGTGGTACTGCACATTTTTTATAATATTTTAAAAGATCGCAAAAAGTCGCAGCCAATATTCTCAAATATAATTTTGTAGATTTTTTTATACAACAATCGTATTTTTAGATTGGAACTCGTTGGAACTTTTTAATTCCAGTCCATTAAAAATATAATTTCCCAAAAACTATATATTTTAATATTATGATTTCTTTTGAATGAAAAACAATATATTTAGTATCGATTTTTTAATCTAGCAAATTATAAAAGAATAATTTGGATACATTTATTATTACACACCAAAAAAATTCACATCAATATCTACCGTATTTACTGAGTTATATGAAGTTAAAGTTAACATACTTCTTTACAAAAGTTGTAAATAAAATTAAAATATTTTTAAATGTTTCAACTTTGAAAATTCATAATTTGCGCTATGGGCACTTTCCAATACTTCAAGTATTTTTTTATAATGTATGATATGTTTACTACTAAATACGAAAAGAATTACTTCAGTTATTATGCTTTTATTTTCGTATTTTTGTCGTTCTAATTTGGATAAATGTGACACTGTGCAAAGCAATGAACAAGAAGTATAAAATAATAGCATCCTACCAATGACAACCATGGGTAAAAAAAAAGAACTTCTGCAGTTCTTTTACACCACTAAGTACTTCCTTCCAATGACAACACAATGTTAAAATCATGACTTTTTCAGTTCTCTTTTTGCTGGGTATATATTAGTAGCAGTATCCCCCAAACAAAAAAAAATTATAATTATTGGATAACTACTGTTACAGAAAAATTAACATTCTTATCAACCTTCATAATTTAAGGTGAATATATGACGAACAGCACCAGGGGGAATGTTATCCCCATATAAAAAATATTAAATATCGTATATCTAAAGAACTTTTACATCTAACATATTTAAATTTTGTAGGAACAAATTTCTCAATAACCTACCAAATTTGGGGGTAAATATGGGATTGGTGGGAATAGGGGAAATGGTATCCTCCATACAATGTAAATTTTATGGAGGATACCATTTTTTTATAGTCCAGGGGTACTATAAAAAGTAAATATTATTTATTGCATGAAAGGGAATAGTGAAGCGGACCGGGAAAAACTAGTATAATATAAATATGATTAAAAAAATTGGAAGTTGTTTACTTTTTAAAGAAATTTTTATAAGAGGGCATACACTCAAAAAGTTATGTAAGTAAAATTAACAGAAAAATCAGTAAAAACAAATATTATTTCATTTAAAAAACGGACTACTTACATTTGATTTGAAACAAATGAAAATTTCAATTATTTTTGAATGTTGATTTTTTAACTAACAAAAACATTAAAAATCAGAGACCAAAAATAATTATTATTCATGTAATTTTGTATCAAAAAAATCAATATGAAGGAAATTAGTTAGAGAAATTCTTAGTACACGCTATGGAAGCTATTGTGTAATAAAATTTTATTTTTGATTTTTATATTATTTCTCAGTAATAAAAATTATTTTTGAGGTTTATTTTACAAATTTCAAATAACAATTACTGATAATTTTTTAAATAATACTCAAGTAGTAATTTTTATTTTCTCATACAAAAAATATAAATCAGTCTATGATTTTTATATTTTTAAACAAAAAGTAAAAATCATAAAATGGGGGAATGTTATTCCCATATAAAGAAAATATTAAATATCGTATATCTAAAGAACTTTTACATCAATTATATCTATTATATTATATAGAGTGATCGACTCGGTTTTCCAACCGGTTTTTTCAGTCAATGTGCTGTCGATTTTTTCAAAATGTTTAATTTTCGAATGTCGAATAGACCGGTTTTTTTAAACACAAAAAAACGGTTTTAAAAATACCTTTTTATTTCAAAAACCATACACTAAATATTGATATTTAAATCGAAATTTATGATTATTTTTTTAATATTCATAAAGAATGATTTTTAATGGCTTAAAAATATAGTTTAAGATTAAATAAATAAGTAATAATTATCCTTAATGTATTATTTTTGCACCTAATTTAAATGTTTTAGTTTTTTTTATTCAGCGAAGAAAAAGTTTTTCAAAGATTTTGTTTTAAAAGAGTTTCGCCTGCAGAATCCTTTCAATGAAATTGATTCTTGCTTTTTTCATATTAACCCATGGTGTCTGTTTATGCTAATTAAATGTTAATATCATTTTTTATGATTATTTTATTACAATTTTTAAACCCTACATGCCTATTATGCGTTTGTACTGATGTTTGTAACACCCAAAAATATTGGTCTAAGACCTAACTTCATTTGTACCAATCGGCTTTAAGTCGATTTAACGATGTCCGTCTGTCCATTCATGTAAAACTTGTAATCAAAATACAGGTCGCAATTTTGGTTTCTTATAGTCCAAGAACGAAGCGTGTTGAAATTGGTTATGACAGGTCCATTATTTCCTCTAGCCCCCATACAAATAACCTACCAGAAAAAGGGTTTAACGATCATAAATCCCTTAAATGTAGCAGTAATTTTTGCAAATCTAAGTTCAATATACGTTTAAACTTGTATGCCGAATTTTATGATGATCAGTCCATAATTGACCATAGTACTGGTCCACAATTCCACAGGTCTAGAAAAAAAGACCCCTCCCCGAATTTTGATGCACACAATGGTGTAGGTTATTGTCGGCCTTGACCGACCATATTTTTTTTTCTCGTTCTTAATGGGTTAATAGTTATTTCTAAAAATAAAAAAAGATTTATTGATTTTTCTTTAAGAAATGTAGTTTTTTGATAGAAATATTAACTTCTGCAAAAAAACCGGTTAACCGGTGAATTTAAAGGAAGTGCAACCGGTTTTTTCAAAATACCAACTATTCGAACTATTCGAAAACCGGTTTCTCCAAAAAGTCGAATAATCGATCACCCTAGTATTATACTCATCAAAAATCAAAACTTTGTAATGAAAATTGATGAAATTGAATTTGGCAAATACCAATTTAATAAAAATTTTTATATTTGATATATAAATAAAATGAAATCGATTAGAGAAAATTGTTCCGTTCAGAATTAACTTCAAGAATCTTCGCCAATAGCATTATTATCGACCGCTGAATGAGGTGGTGATAGTAGTCATGCCCATGAAAATAAATCAGTACGTGATAGAAAAAGCAGTAAGTGAAAGCAGATTCTTGTTTAGCTCGACAATATATCAATCTATTTTACAATAAAATTTTAAAAACTGCACGTTTTTGCGGTTTAATTTTTTTAAGAAAATTTTCAAATATTTTTTTAGATACTTATTTTTGAACCGATTTCTGACTACGAAACTGTTGAGCAGATAAAAAAATAATGTTATATTGACTTAATTATAATTTAAGTCTGCATCTTTTTGTGTCGATAAATCGGACAACCTTTTTTCGAGTTATTGTACAATATACTCGTGTATTGGTCTTATTAAGAGCGAGATGTTAGATATCTCAAAGAATTCGTTTAATAGTCGAAATTTATTTAAAAACTGCTTCTATATATTTATTTCCTCTATATTTGAATACAAATTTAAATACATGATATTTATATTGTTTAAAAACAAAAATAAAAGTCGTATAATATTTTTTCTTCCCATTTGAAAATATAAAACTTACTGTTTGATTTTTATACCCTTCACCACAGGTGTAAAGGGTATATATAAGTTTGTCATTCCGTTTGTAATTTCCACAATTTTCGTCGGAGAGCAAAAAAGTTTATATTTTCGGAATCCTTGTAAGAAGCGATGACGATTGGACCATGTCCGTCCGTCCGTCCGTCCGTGTGTCGGTTGAAATGGCGTTTATGAAGCCCACCGATAACTGACATATATAATATGTATGTCAAACGATCGGAAATGCTTTCGAGAATTTTGCTATTTTAATTCAGCAAGATAGGTTCATACAATGCGGAGATATGTTCAAAAAACCGGTTTTTTGAACCGGTTTTCCAGTTTCTGAAGCCTCTGTATACACTACGGACTTCGTTTTTACAAAGAATTCTCGGACATTTTTTTCTGAATTTTTGTTCTGAAAAAATGAAATAAATCGGTTCAGTAATAACTGAGATGTCGGACAAAACGCATTTTTTATTTTTTGAAGCCTTGGTTTAAGCTATAGATTTTCATTTTTATACAGATCGGTCACAAATATTTTTATAAAATTTCGGTTTTTTGAATCAGGAAGATCGGTTTATAAATGGTGGAGATATGCTTTAAAAACCGGTTTTTAGAACCGGTTTTTTAGTTTCTGAAGCCTCTGCATATACCAGGGACTTCGAATTTTTAAAGGGGGCTCGAAAATTATTTTCTGAATTTTTGTTCTGAAAAAATTAAATAAATCGGTTCAGTAATAACTGAGATATCGGGGAAAACAAATTTTTTATTTTTGAAGCCCTTGTTCAAGCTACAGATTTTTATTTTTATATAGATCAGTCATAAATATTTTTATAAAATTTCGGTTTTTTTAATAAACCAAATTCGTTCATAATCAACAGAGTTATGGCCCAAAAACAAATCTGTTAAGAATATAAATACACCAACAAACATGTATATTAAGCATTGTAATGACTATTAGTGACGTTTTTTGTTTTTTGTATAGACAAGTAGTTTAGTTATCAACAGCAGTAATATGATGAATAACAGTGTTGTTGTTGTTGTTCTTTGTATATGCAGTCTGTACAAAAATAAATAGATATGGAATTGTAGTTGTTTATTTTTAAAAACTAAAACATATCTGTTAAGAATATACATAAATACATACACAAACATGTATATTAAGCATTATAATGACTATTAGTGACGTTTTTTGTTTTTTGTATAGACAAGTAGTTTAGTTAGCAACAGCAGTAATATAATGAATAACAGTGTTGTTGTTGTTCTTTGTGTATTCAGTCAGTTTGTACATACAAAAATAAATATATATGGAATTGTTGTTGTTTCTTTTTTAAAAGCAAAGCCTGTTATGATTGTTTTTTTTTTTTTCATATTCAAATTTTCGTAGTTTGAAAAAAATTTAGATTTAGAAAATACGCAAGCATACGTTAAGGCGAAAATTTTATTAATTGTCGGTAATATGGTAATATGATGTCGATAAGATGGTAAGATGGTAATATGGTGAAGGGTATCAAAGATTCGGCACAGCCGAATCTTTTTTCAATTTCATTATTTTTCATTTATGTTTTAAAAATCACTAACTGATTTTTATTTTTTACTTTTATTTAAAAAAATCAAAAGAAATTTTTATTTTTCAAGCAATAAAATAAAAATAAAAAATAACAATTAAAATTTTATTTATTTTTTAAAACTTATAACACTTATGGTCTCTGTTAAAAATTACTGATTTTCTGTTATTTCTACTTACATTATTTAACATACCTTATTATAATATTTAAATTATAAAAAATTACCTACTACTTTATTAAAAACTACTGTTTTTTTATTTGTTTCATTTATATTCATTTTTTAGATAATTAAATAAATAGTAATACATATAAATTTTACATTTTATAAAATTCATGTCCGGGGTATATATCGTTGACCTAATACTGCCTTTAACTCTTGTATGTTGAATCTATTAAAATATATGAAATTTTAAAGTTAGTTAATACTTAATAAAATGTTTTTGGATTCAGAACTTACACTTTATTAAAATGGTAAATAATTTTCTGCTAATTTTCCTACTGCTGAGTATCATCACCAGCGTTACCGTTGAGAATTTTTAAAAAGTGTCCAAAAAAGGGGATTTCAAAACAAAAAGTCGCCAAAAAAGTGGATTTTTTGAAAAAAAGGGGCCTACTATTTTAGAACCTAAAAAACTCCTTAACATTTTTTTATTTGATAACAACAAATTATTGCATTTTAAGAAAAACTACAAAATTCAGTTCTATTAATAACAAAATAATTTATTATTATTTTACAACAATTTTTATTATTGCAAAAATAAAGATTTATTCACAAAAATATTTCGCACACAATCTTCTTTTAATTAGTTAAACTCCTGTACTTTTGTAGGAGTTCTTCACTCGTACTCTAGACTTTCAAATTTAGGATGGAACGCACAATTATTGTCATAAGTCTGTTAGATAAACTATTTCTTGCTTTTGATAATTTAGTAAAAAAACACGTTCCCCCGAGGAATTGCTTTTAGGAAAGTAAAAATTTAAATTAGGATATAAGTGTTCATAGAATCTTTTTTTCATTTTTTCAATCCAGCCCAAAAAATTGGCATATGATTATTAACTTTATTATTATTTATAATTACTAACAGTTTCAGTTCATTCATAAATACTCCGCGGTTTTTTATATACCAATACTGTAAGACAGTCCCAAAATTATTAATTTATTTGTTGAAATTAATGGGTCGATATATTTCAAACAACTTAGTTTCTCCTCATTTAGCACATAATCTTAAAAAGTCGCCATTTAGTCGCCATTTAAAAAAGGGACCAAAAAAGTGGCCAGGTGGTTGAAAAAGGAGCAAATGGCGACTAAAGTCGCCAAACGGTAACGCTGATCATCACTCGCCAAGCAACATCTGCTGTAAAGGAATATAATCTTTTTATTTATTTAACACAATTTGAAGTAGTTATTTACCAGAATAATTCTTTTTATTTTTTAATTTTTTACAATTTTATTTTATTAAAATTTTTTGACAATAATGCCTTTGAATATATATTTATAGTTGTGTATTTCTATTATGGCTTGGGATAAGGAAATTACTGAAAATATTAAGTGTAACTAAAAATACTTTTTTTGGTAGATTGTTTTTTGAACAAATTGTACAAAAAGTTAAAAAATAATTTTCTATATGAAAAAACTAAATTTTCTCTAATTTTTAACATAAATGAAAACTTTTTAAATACACTACGGTCTGTAAATGTAAAATAGTAGTAATTTAATAGTTCCGTGTGTATCACCAAGAAAAAAACATTTGAGACCCCATAAAGTATATATATTTTTGGTCAATATGAAACTCTGAGTCTATTGAGCTTTCCGTCTCACGTTGGAGTAAAATGTATCAAAGGTGGCGCTTAATTGAATTTTAAAATTTAAAGTATAAAAACAGAAAAAAATTATGTATCAATATCAATTACAATCTTTAAACTAGTTTCTGTTGTTTTCTTATAAGGAGCTGTCAAAGTTAAGAATTTTTTTACGTTTTTGAAAAATAGTAAAAAATTAAATTTTCATCAGATTTCAGTGTATTTATTTTAAATAAAAAGTCTTTTAAGGTAAAAATTTAAAACGAAACCATCAACTTCAGATATTTACGTGTACTTTTCTTCAAGTATTTGTAAATTATATTTTTTCCTAATATTTTTATTATTTTTTTGAAAATTGTTCTAAAATACACTAATTTTAAATTTTCATGGAATGTAACTTAAAATGTTATAAGATGTTTGTTCTGAAAATTGTCTGAAAAATAGTATATGTTGTCCACTTCAACACTATGAAAAACGTCGTGCGCATATATAGCCCGATTTGAGAAAATAATTTTCTTTTTCAAAAAAACTCCAGTAGATTTCATACAAAAAACAGCTTAAGTTCTTTGCTTTATCAAACATTAAACAGTGGGGAAGAATCGAAATAAATCTGTAATTTCTAATCGGCATGTTGGATTTGCATGAAATTTCACACAGACGTAGTAGAGGGTAGCATTTTGAGTTTAAAAGCAGGATACAATATGCGCATCAGAAACGGAACTATGGGGGTTCAAAATAGGGTACTAGTGTCATGGAAAATGTTTAATCACTAGCGAATTTTTGTTCCTTGTATCCTTCGTTACTGTATTCAATACTCTTGATGAATGGGCTGCAAATGAGATGGAAAACAGGTGGTCCTCAATCACCACTTGTAGGCTGTCAAGGACTCTCTGGCCATTACGGTATCGGAGCAGAACTAGATCATTACTATCTCATCGATAAGGCTTCTAGTAGGCATAATCACAGGGCACTGTATGATCGAGCGCATGTCGGAACATATGGGATAACCAGGGAATAGTTTTTGTAGAAGTTGTTTAGATGAGGAAGAAGAGGAATCCGTACAACACTTTTTATGCGACTGAGACACCTCGGTAGACAACTCTTCCACGATCTGGATTGTCTCAATGACATGCCACTTTCAAGCCTGATTAGGTTTGTTAGGAGTACGGGTTGGTTTCAAGGTGGTTAGTTTTTTGTTTATGGAAAGGAAGAGGAGCTTTCTTCCCATATAGGGCATCACAATGGGCCTAATGGCCTCCGAGTGCACCCTTATAACCTAACCTAACGTTGGTGCTCACCAGCTATATTTGAAGATAAAAAAAAAAATTCTTCATCTAAAATTATATAAATTACTTTTTTGCTATTTGAATATTATATTTTTAAGTTCTTAAAAGGCAATTATCGCATTAAACTTTCGAATCGTTAACTGTTTTCTTTAAACTTTGTTGAAAGTGTAATTTTAAAGTATTTTTAAATTTTAAAAAAATGTGATGAGCAATAAAAAGTTTTATTTTCATGCTCCTACATATGTATGTAGGTATGTGGCCGGAAATAAACTTTTCCTATGTAACACGTGGAAAACAATTATCGTGTAGTATATACATACTTTTATTATTTTTATATCCCTATCCCTAATATCACAATCCCTAACCTTTACTTTAACACAACAATAATTAACTATAAAACATTGTTTTGTCGTTGCGTGTTCACTTGTTACGAAAATAAACTGACATGAATGTGCAAAAAAAAGCAATTGATTTCCAGTTATATTTGTGTTGAAAAGTTTTCTATTCTATTAAAAGCTAAAAAAAAAAAAAATGTATTTGCACACAGCCTTAAGCGTAAATATGTTAAAATTATACATTGGAAAAGGTAGGCCTAAAAATACTTAAAGCTAACTTGTAGTTCTTAGAACAAGTTACGAAATATGTTAACAAAAATTCAGCTATAAGCTTTAAATTAGAAGATGCAAATACATATTTATAGAGCTAATAATTTTATTACTGAAAGGTAATGTAGAAAGCATCACATTTGACACTCTATTCTACTTGGTGTTTGGACGAACTTAGTCAATTTGAAATCAATTACTCGAATATCTCTTATTTTTATAAATAGTATTTTTTTTTTTTATCTTTAACACTTTGTTAATTAATGTTACTCAAAAATTCAATGAATCTCTTCAGAACTACAGGGGGTTTCATACACTAGATCTCTCACATTCTTCCTTTTTTATTTTTTGTATCTAAGTACCTCATAGTACATGTTTTATTGGCTTGTAAATGTCTTGTAATAGGAAATCATTATGACAACTTTATATCAAATATAATAAAACTTTAAACGAATAAATGAAATAAAAAAAAAAAAATGAAATTCATGTGAAAAACTGAAAACAATGTAATTGAAAATAAATTATTAATAATTGAAAATAACCAGAAATAAAAAAAAAAAAAATTGTTTTGTTTTGATTTAATAAAAAAAAAAATAGAAAATTATTTTTGACATATAATAATTGGATTTGGGATAACTAAAGCCAGGTGGGGATTGTAAAAAATGTACTGTGAGCGTCCAAAAAAAGTAAACAGCAAGTATTTTTAAAAATAAAGTTATTTTATATTTAGATTAAAAATGCTATATAGAAAAGATTAATGCACATTTGTTTGGTAACTAACTAAATATGAATTTCATAAGAAAAAAATTATAAAACAGCAGCACATTAAAAAATAATGCACTTTTTGTGAATAAATATCTTTTTTTACGCGTCAAAAAAAAGTAAACAGTTTTATAATTAAATGCAAAAAAATTGATTTTAATACTGTTCAAATTACTTGAACATGCATTTTTTAATCTCAAAAGCAATAAAACAGTTTTATTACTAATAATTTTCAAGTACGAATGTGTGCATAGGTTTTTCACACATGTGTACAAACAACCCTTGTTATTCACATTCTTATCAAGGGTTTTTATATTTAAGGAAAACACATGTTGATACTCACGTACGCATGTGTTCTAGTTTAGATTCGGAAATTCATTATTAGTACGTAAGAATTTTATAATATAAATAAATTTAGTGCCTTACAAGCATTAATCATAGAGTGACCTACAATCACTCTAAGTAAAAATTATTATTTAGAAAATTATTTACTAATTTTTTTACATTTTTTGGTCCTTCGAACCGGATCGGCGAAGTATGAAAAAATAGTCTCATCCGAAAACTTCAAGACAAAAACAATATTGCCTCAACACTGGAACAGAACCGGTTCAATTTTTCTACATACAAAAGAAAAATAAGAAAAAAAAAAATAACAATAACAAAAATGTTGAGTCAACAAGACTTAACAGAACTAATGGTAAAAGCCATGGCAATTAAGCAACAATTGCAGAAAATGCAAATGTTTTTTGAGCAATCCGAAAAAACAAAGAGCAGTCAACAAGCAAAATCTAAAGATGTTGAACAATATAACGATGATGATAAAGTGGCCGTAGCTGAAGAAACAAAAACTGACGAATCGGAGACAGCCACAAGTAGTGATGAAGCTATAGCAGAAGAAGTAACGGAGACGGAAGAAGTAACTGAAAAGCTAGAAGAAGATAAAACGGATGTTGTTTTAAAACCAGCTGTCGAGTCTATTGAAAGTCAAGAAGCAGCTGAATCAAAAAATATAACAGAGGAAAGGGAAACCCCCACAAATGAAGAGCCTGCATCAGCCATGCAGGAGGCAAAAGAACCCACGCCAGAATCAATGGAAGTTCATCGTCTTCCATTTTTTGTAAAGCTTCATCACTTTTACGATGAAGCTGAGGTTGTTAACGAGGAAGTACAATCATCTGCAGCTGAAACATCAGCAGAAATGAAAACATCTGCGGCTGTTAGTAAGATAAACAATGTTGAAAAGATTGAAGAAAAACAAACATCTGTAGCACCTACTGTTGTTGCCGCTCATCCAGCTAATATTATTGCCAATTCAGTTGCAGTTGCAGAACCTGTCGCTACTGATGTTGTCAATGCCAATGAAAATAATATCCCGAAACTAAGGCTTGAAGAAAGGACTTTTGGACGAGAATCATACATTTAGTTTGCCTGGCTTACGATATGTAGGGCTCTTACGTAGTGTTCTTCTATGGAAGCCTTTTTTGTGTAGTGTTACTAAAATGGTACTAGCCCTAAAATAATAAGCGGAAATTAACGTTACCTTTTCAGCTTTTTTTTAGGTACTAGAAGAAGGACTTTCTTTGACTTCGCAAACTATAGCTTTTTTTCTTTGTGTCTGTAAATGATTTGACCATCTTGCCAGAGGAAAATTATCTGCATTATGATGTTTGGTATATTTATATATTATCCTAAAATAATTTCTTGAAACAATTTTTGCAATTTCACGCAAGGATTCTTCCTTTTTCATATAAATCTGATATAATTTTTGAGTTTGAACAGAATTTTGTTTTTCTATTGTTAAACAATCACTTTTTTACTTCGTTTTAAAGCAAGAAACACATTTAAGATTTTAATTTGGTCCTTCCCTGAAACCTAAACTAAAAAAAAATATAAGATCTTCTCCCACTTTTAAGGGAAAGGTGCAACTGCTTACTTTTTTTTTTACGCGTAAAAATTGGTCTATTTTCTTAAAAATTCAATTATATCGTTATTCCGATTTATTTTCACAAATTGTTTTTATGAGTTTAATTTCTACCTAATTACCAAATAATTTTGGCATATCAATTTTTTTATATCATTATTTATCTACATCTCACAACGCTTCTTTTAAAAGGGAATGAGCTGTTTACTTTTTTATGACGTTCACAGTATTTAAAATTTATTTAATTAATTAGATGAAACATTGAATAACTTTGTTAAAAATTAGAAAACAAAATAGCTTTTGATTAATATTTATGTAGCCGTAGACAAAAACATTTTAGGAAGACCCCTCAAACGATGCGTAAAAATTAGCTTATTATGGGAAAAATATTAAAAAGTTTTTTAAAATTGATCTTCAGTTCCCTACCAGCGATTGAAAGTCACGGGTCTAGAACATTTTGTCCAAAAATAGTATTGAGTTTTGTCTTGAAATTGGTATCAAAAAATTCGTAATTTTAATCCATTAAAAAAAAAAAAAATTAAAGTTTTCGCAAACATTTTGGTCCATAAACCGTCATTTTAGTGCATCATGCAAAAAAAAAAAAATTTTAAAAAATCTAAATTTTTTTTTTTTACCAAAATGTATGGGACCTATGATTTTTCAATCGCTGCACATTGGGGTAAATGGGGTCGAAAATGGCGCTTAATTCTGGAAAGGTGATATCAATATTTTAATGATCACATTTTATTTTTTTTATTGATTATTAGGTAAAACAAATTCAGTTTTAGTATTTTAAGATTTATTTTATGTCTGTCCATCCGTCTATACATTAGAGTTAAATGGGTCGAAAATTATGCATAATTCAGAGAAGGGTGGTATCAACACTTTAATGATCACGTTAGTTTCTCTATTTATAAGTAAGTAAAACATGCATTTTTAGAATTACAAGATGTTTTTTTGGCTGAATGGTAATGTTCGTCCGTCTACACATTTGCTTAATTCAGGAAAAGGTGATATTCAAATTTTGATGATCACGTTCTATTTTTTTTATTTATTAGTTAGTGAAAAAAATTCACCTTTAGAATTCTAAAATATTTTTTGGCAGCATGGCAATGTCCGTCCGTCTGTCTATAAATTTGTGTTAAATAGGTCGAAAATGCCACTTAATTCAGGGAAAGGTGATATTAAAATTTTAATACTTACATTTGGTTTTCATATCAATCGAAAAGTGGAAAAAAAATATTTTTAGAACTTTAAGGTTTTTTTGAGAGAATTCTAAAGTCCGTCCATCTGTCCTTCTGCATGTTAATTTTTGCAAACTTTCCAATTCAAAATCGTTTAACTTATGACTCAATAATGATAACGACTCAAAATTTTCTTTGTTCAATAGATAATTTTGCTTTTTAAACAACTGCATAAAATGTAATAAAATCGGTTGAAAATATTTATATATATATAAAAAAATCTTAACCAAAATCTTGTAAAATTGAAATTTCAAATGTATATAACTAAAAAAATATATAAGATATGTAGTACATGCAAGCATGTTTTCTTAAGGATTAATCAAGGACTTTAGGCTGATATAAAAATCTTGGAAATTGGGTAAGGAACAAAAATTCGCTAGTGGTTAAACATTTTCCATGACACTAGTACCCTATTTTGAATCTCCATTGTTCCGCTCCGGAAGCGTATATTGGATCCTGCTTCTAAACTCAAAATGCTACTGTTCTCTGCTACGTTTATGTGAAATTTCATGTAAATCCAGAGAGATTTATTTCGATTCTTCCCCACTGTTTAATTTTTAATAAAGCAAAGAAAATGTCTGCACTTAAGCTATTTTTTCTATGAAATCTATTGGAGTTTTTTTGAAAAAAAATTATTTTCTCAAATCGGGCTATATATGCGCATGATTTTTTTTTTTCATAATATGAAAGTGGACAATATATGATATTTTTCAGAAAATTTTCAGAAAAAACATCCTGTAACATTTCAAGTTGCATTCCATGAAAATTAAAAATTATAGTATTTTAGGACAATTTTCAAAAAAAATAACAAAAATATTAGGACAAAATATAATTTACAAATACTGGAAAAAGAGTACACTTAAATATCTGAAGTTGATGATTTCTTTTTAAAATTTTACCTTAGAATACGTTTTATTTAAAATAAATACACTAAAATTGGATGAAAATTTAATTTTATACTATTTTTCAAAAATGTAAAAAAATGTTTTACTTTGACAGTTCTTTATAAGAAAACGACACAACCTAGCTTAAAGATTTTAATTGATATTGATACATAATTTTGTCTATTTGTATTCTGTACCCAAATTTAGTGCAAAAATTAAAATTTTTAAATTCAATTAAGCGCCACTTTTGACACATTTTACCCTAACGGAACTGAAGACCAATTTAAAAAATTTTTTAAATAATTTTTTCGTATTAATCAAATTTTTTCGCATCGTTTGAGGGGTCTTCCTACATTGAAATCTCGAAAAAGGCTTTCCTCGGGACACTATAATATACATGAGCACATGAATTCATAATATATTAGTTTATTATGGCTGCCAGCAAAAGAAACAAATGAAAAATAAAAAATAAAAAAAAAATAAAAAAAATAAAATCCATATTTTTTCTGATTTTTTTTTTTTTTTATCAGTTTTAGGCTACAGTTCGTTTTAAATCCAAAAATAAAATATGTTTTGAGCTACATCTTTGACTACAAGACGGTGAACATTTTAATGAAATAAGTCAATTTTTGAAACGACTTTTCTCAGAACTGAGATTTTGGGAATTTTGGTAGAAAAAAAGAAGGAGGTTGTTTAACCCTTCTTCATACAATGTTTCAATTGTCATATTCGTAACAAATATGGTCTGGCCAGACCAGCTCTGTAATTTTATATATTTTAAT
Source organism: Protophormia terraenovae (assembly GCA_951394005.1). Taxonomy (NCBI): domain Eukaryota; kingdom Metazoa; phylum Arthropoda; class Insecta; order Diptera; family Calliphoridae; genus Protophormia; species Protophormia terraenovae. Next base: position 112,797,906 of record OX596077.1, on the reverse strand, counting down.
CGAAAATTTTGTGATTTGTTTATATTATACAAAATATGAAATAATAGATGGAAAATCATAAAATAAAACGAATAAACTGATGAGATGCCTTGATTTTAAAACAAATTTATCAATGTTATGCCAAATTTTCATTGTAACTTCCAAAGGTCAAGTCCAAATTCAATGATTTTTATATTTTTTTAAAGCGTTTGGCCAGATTAAGCTTAATTTTGTAATTTTGAATTTTAGATTTTTTGTCTCGACTTTATTTGGTTTTTCGAAAATAAGACCTCAAATATAAAAACCTTGAAATCGTACTTAAATTGTATAAGTAAGTTACGATATTTTGAAACTTTTACTCGAAGTAGTTGATTTTGACACCCTGTAGCTTATCTCGTGTTATCGCAGGGTTACTACAAGATATGTTCTCGGAAAGATTAGGTAATTTTTTAATAACTCTTCCACATATTTGAATTCGATCCGATCAGAAGCTTAGGAGAAACAGATTTATTTCTAAAAAAATTGCGTTTGGTCCATTGTGTGTTAATTTAATACCACTGTAAACGAGAGAAAAAAAGATATAGTCGGTCAAGCCCGACTATATGATACCCTACACCATTTCGATCATAGTTTTATTTTTACTTATATACAACTTACTTGTGTTAAATATTAACATAATACTAACATTTGTATGGGATTTATGCAAGTTAGTGATTTTCGGGAGAGGAGTTTATATGGGAACTATGATCAGTTATGGACCGATCTTCATGAAATTTGGCAGACGGATTTTTGCTGATATAAGACTTATTTGTACTAAATTTCATTAAAATATTCCTATTTTTAAGGCATCTATAAGTGTTAAAACTCTATTCCGGGAGGACATTTGTATTGGGGCTAGGTGAAATAATGGGCCGATCATAACCAAATTCAATGAGCTTCGTCCTTGTGTTGAAAAAAGCATATGTACCAAATTTCATCAAATTATCTTCAAAATTGCGACCTGTACTTTGCGCACAAGCTTTACATGGACAGCCAGCCAGCCGACCAGACGGACGGACGGACATCGTTAAATCGACTCAGAAAGTGATGCTGAGTCGAACGGTATACTTTAAGGTGGGGGTCCGAATATTTTTTCTCTGCGTTACAACTTCTGCACAAACACATAATACCCCAACCACCTTTGGTGGTGTAGGGTATAAAAATGATATGAACCGTAAAAAAATTACATCATTTTTTATTTTCTTTTAATTTAATGAAGTTTAAGGTTTAAAATAAAAAAATATGTATAAATTTGAACAATAAAATATATAGATTCCATACTGTATTTAAAAAAAAATATATAAAATTTAATTTACAAATATACTGAAGTATTAATTTTTTAAAATTTGTTTCCTAAAAAATCTTAGACCAGCTTTTTTGTACATTAATATTAGCTTAAAATTCTGTGATTTTAGCGCCCTCTTGTAGCCACAAAAGTAACTATTTAAAAAATTATATGAGCTATATTGTTACTTTTTTAAAAACGTATATTTCGACACAAAATGTAAAAGTTAACAAATTATACATTTTTGTATTATGGTTGTTATAGTAAATAAACATTAATCATATGCTTCGTTGCACAGTGGGGCCAAAAGCAAAATAAATGGTAATAAGTATGGAATTTTTGAACCACTGAACCGACTTAGAATTGAGTCTGTAGCTGCAGCACGGACGCCGCTACAGTGGGTCAAAGTTGACCACCTCGAGGTTGAAAAACATATCGGGGCTTATAACTTTTACAAATAAAAACCGATTTTAAATATTTTTACATTTTTGAATTTTCCCAAGCAAGACAAGGAAAAAAACATGCTTACTGTTTTAAATTATCTCTTATGGTTTAAAAGATATTTAACTTCTAAAAATAAATTTCTCATTTTTGGCCTTGACTTTTTTGCTATTTTGCACCATAACTTTTAAAATAAAATTTCAAAAATTTTTTTAAAAATATGTTGAAATTTTCTATAATTTTCTAAATTATGCTAATGAAAAAATTTTTCTGTTATCTCAATTCAATAATAAGAAAAAAATTTTCAAAATTAAAATTTCGAAACAGGTCTCAAAAATTGCAATTTTTTGCCAAAAAAGTTTAGTTAAAAAAAATTAATATTTTTTAGCATTTTCTGAAAGACGAGGCCTCAAGAAAATGTGCAAGTGTAATTTTGAAAAGTTCTGAACGTTCACCTTACATCCAGCAGTGGTCAAAAATGATCAATTTTGGATGAGAAGTTGAATTTTTTGAGTCTGTAAAAAAAATTGATTGTTGATGTGGGTACCTCTGTAAATTAAACTATATAGCACAATATGTTCTTAAAGCTCTTGCAAAAAATTATGACAGCCTACCGGTAAACTTAGTCACACGAGGAAATTTTCCGAAATTACTCATATTTTCAATAGTAAAAACTTCGACCTTTAAAAATATATAGTAAAATTATATATATTTTTCTGATTTTCACATTTATGAATTTTCAATTAAATATTTTATATCATGTGCTAAAACTGTGTTGATACCTATAATCATTTAGAAATTATTCAGTCTTAAATTTTTGAAATATGTCCATGTAAACATAATTTGCACTTATTCGCTTTGTTTTAAGAAAAGTGTTCTAAAAATTTAAAATCGTAAAATCTGTTATACATAGTTTTAAAGAAGACACAATTTTCTTTAAAATGATATATAATATGACTATTTTGCGTTTGCGACGTTTCTAGATCTCACTTTTTTAAAACAATCCTGATTTGTTATATCTGAATCGATTTGAAAGATTTTTACTTGAAAGGATTCTACTGGAAGATTTCTTTTTTTACCTCTATTCTAATACATAATACATACGAACGACTGAAAAAACTTTATTTTTGCATTTATATATAAAAAACCATCTGATGAAAAGTTCTCAAATTTGGTCGCATAAAATCTTCGTATGTATACGTACTCAGGGTTAAGCAAATTTAATAAAATTCAAGTCGATGTGGCTCGATAACCGATTACACACAATATCTTTTTATAACCCAATGAAAAGTTCCAAGGGGAGTTACGGCCAAAATTCGAAACAGAGTAAATTTTACTGCAGTCTAAAGTACATTCATACATCTGAATAAGTTTTCCAATAGCTACATTCCCTATTTAATAAGGAGTGAGATCGAAAAATTCTTAAGACACATTTTGCCTCATAACTTTTTTCGGAATCAATATTCAAAATTTTTTTTTTTTATCTAGTTATCATGGAAAAATACTTCAGTTATTATTTTTAATAACAACCATATTAATTTTTCCTTGTTTTCATCAAAATAAGTGACGAAAAAGATTTATGTCCTACAAATTATTAAAAAATTAAAAAAAATCCAAATAGGTCTTACAAATAATTGGCCACAGAATTAAATGTCGTCAGTAAAACCGTTTCTAATGTTATTAAACAGTATCAGGAGAATTTGACTATTGATGTGAAACCTAGTTCGGTAAGAAAAAAGGACCACATGATATTGGTCAAGGCCAGAAAATTGAAAGCATATTGAAAGGAACTCCAAACACATCTGGTAGAAAATCAGCTCAGTTTTCTCAGTGCTTCGACAATTTGGTGCAAAAATTTAAAGCTAATAGGAAAGTTAATAACAAATAAAGTACAAAAAATTCCAAACTGGAATTCTGCAAACAAAAAATTACAAGCCAAAAATAGGACTCGGAATTTAAAACTAAATTTCATACAAAAATACTCAAGCTGTATAATTGACGAAGAAACGTTTGTGCTGGCAGAATCTTCGCAGCTTGTGTCTCAAAAATTTTTATTGCTAATGCTCGAAGCAATATTGGAGATAAGTTTAAGACCCGAAAGCAGCAAAAATTTCTTACAAAATTCATGGTATGACAAGCTTTTTGAAGTTGCGGCAAAACAGGAAAGTCATTTGATACATTCGGATCTATAAATACCAAAATATGCATAAAGGAATATTTGCAAAAAAGACTTCTTCTTTTCTTAAGAAAACACAACGTGTCCACATATTTTTGGACCCATTTGGTATCATGTCACTACGGTAAGAAAGCTCTAGAGTGGTACCAAATCAATAACATAGTTTTAGTACCTAAAGAGGTCAATTTTCAAAATTGTCCATAGCTTAGACCAGTGGAGAGATATTGAGCTCTTATGAAAACTGAATTCAAGAGCACAAAAAAGGTGTCCCAAAATACCGAAGATTTTAACAGAAGATGTGCACACTGTTCCAAAAAAGTGACTGAAGCAACTATCAAATCTCCAAAGAAAGGGTTTTCAAAAATGGTGCACAATTTTATAATTAGTGCTAGAACCATAAAAATTATATATTTCTGTGATCTGTGCTAAATTATCAAATGATTAAAAAAATAATGAAAACTCTAAGATCAACCGTTTCCAAGTTATGGAATATTATGTATGTTAAGAATTTTTCGATCTCACTCCTTAATAGTTGCAAATTATAGTATTATTTTTTTTTTATTTGACAGCATCGATTGGTTAATACAATATTAACTTCACTTTAATAACATCTCATTTATCTATAGCATAACTTTACAAAATTTTCGTTGTTATTTCAACAATTTTCTCACAATTGTTCTAATGTAATGTTCTTCCTATTGTTTTTTTTTTTTTTTTTTTTTTTTTGCACATAATTTCCATTTACGTTTCATTTACAATATGATTCATTCAATGACTAACTGAATGTATCCATTCAAATGTTTGACAATAAAGTTGTCAAATGTTTTTGATATACAATCATAAAGTTTTGAAACTGTCAAAAACGTTTTCCTAAAATATGTCAACACTAAGACAAAAAAAAAATGTAGCAGTAAAATGAAGAGGAAAAAATAAACCATTACATCCTTTAATACCATATACAAAAACAATTACAGCAGCAAACTGTATGAATGAACACATCCGTCGTCAACTTTATAAGATCAGGAAACATCTAAACATGTGTTTTTCAACCATGAACAAGAGATATTTCACACAAATGACAGTTTGATTGACGCACTCCTTCGTCATAAAGGAAGTGAGCAGGCAAAACCGAGAAGAGACAAACAGAAAAAGTTAAGAAATTATTAAATAATAAGACAAGCCTTGTAAAGTAAGTATATTAGAATAAATGTAATTTACATTTGTAAATGGAATTTAATTGATAATTGAAATGTAAAGAATATAAAATGAAATACATATTTCATTTAGAAAAAAAAAAAAAAAACTTGTCATAAGCTATTTTTAATTGCTATAAAATATAAAAAATTAAACCATTTGTAAGTATATGCCTTAAATATTTTCAAAGTGCTTGAAAATATTTAAGGCATATTTATTAAAAAAAAAAAAAAAAAAAAAAAAAAAAAACAGTAAAAACTTTTTTAATAAACTATGTAACCCACGTGGCCATATTAGGAGTAATTCACTGGCACTCAACAATCCCGCTTTTCACCAAAATCGATATCTGCAACATCTACAGCATTAGTATGTCAATTGTAAAAATGTTCAAGAAAATATAAAGCACCTTCGAATCGTAGTCACAGCGGTTCATGAGACAAGACGAACCAACAACTCCAACCTGCATAGTTGGAACAGAAATTACGTTCTCTTAACACATTCTACTGTATAAAGTTTTTGATACTAGAGAATACAAGATATTGATATCTTGTGTTTTGCGACAGAAGAGGGGATATGAAACTGTTTATCAGAGATCGTTTCGCAAATAGCGATCTGCATAAAACTTGAAGTTTCGAACACTCTTAGCCTGCTAAGGACAGCTCCATTCATCAGCTTTGATAAATAAGCTTTATGAAAGACCATTACGATGCATTGCATTGACTCATCACATCAGTTCTATTTTATATATACACTACTTCGAGACTATTACAACTCAAGACGTTAGTTTAAATTTGGCTGGTCGAATATCCTTAATGACAAGGAATTAGGGCTAGCAGATGATAATAACGAGATACTTAAAATCGACCGTAGTAATGCTAATCCGACGAGGAAGGATGACAGTATCGCGAAAAATTTTATAGATTGTAATAAATCTGACCCAAAAGAACAACTCGCTTTAAGCTTCAGACCTTATCTATGCAAACAAAGGCAATTAATTGATCAATCCAAAGCGATTGACCTTGGTGAGCGTGGTTTTGACTTCAAAATACCCAATGCCTGGAAAATTGATTAGGCCAATATACATACATACTTTCTATAAGCAGCAGTACTAACCACTGCACAGTGAGGCAGAATCGAAATTTTTTGGAAATAAATTTGTAACTTCTGATCGGCTAATTGGATTTGCATAAAATTTGGTATAGGCGTAGCAGAGGAGTGTACAATATTAAGTTTGGAAGGGGGACCGAACCGATCCCTCAGGGGCGGAGCTAAAGGGGCTCAAAGTTAGGTACCTCTGACATACAAATTTTTTAATCGCGTGTCAAATTTTTGTTTCTCGTTCGATTTCAAATATTTGTTATATTATAGTTACTAATAAGACCTACAAAAAACATGCTACATGTCCTATTTATCTCTTATAGTTTTTGAGTTATTTGTGTTTGAATTTTTAAGTACCTCAATTTTGCATGTTCTTGGTCCAGTTTTTTCATATATATCCTAGTATTTCCAACCGATTTTATTTGCTTTTTCTTTAGCTAATTAAAGAACAAAATGATCTATAGAATAAAAAAAATTGTAAGTCGATATCTTTACCGAGTCCAAAAATAAATAAATTTTGAATTTGAAAATTGCAAAATGACGTCTTTTTGTATTTTTTTGGCCGAAAAAGTATCTACACTCTTTTTTCTCTAAAATAAAATATTCTTTAAAAACATATAATAATTTTATATTTTTCTGAAAGGTATCTTCACATAGAGGACTTTAAAATAAAAAGTAAGCCCAATAACTCAAGAAGTCAAAGTACATACCCTCCCGATTTTGACCCATTTTATATGAAAGTTTTGACTTTAGTCTTTATTTTCTCAAATCCCAAAGCACGAATCGGCAAACAGAATAGAGTTTAGGAATCTGTAATATGTTTTTAAAAGCTTTCAATCAAAATCTACGGGACTTCGAAAAAATGTGGATTTTATAGCCGAAAATGTGAAAAAATCCAATTTTGGGATTTTCAGTGTTTTTTTTTTTTTTTTTGGGAATTGTTCCTTTTACAAAAATCTTAAAGTTTTGTTCACTTTCTCATTTTATACGATAAAGTCTACATCCATCGAAAATTTCGTTAAGATATCTTTACTAACAAAGATTTCATTACAGATAAAATATTTAGTTTCTCAAAAAACCAATTTTTTACAAAAATATTGTTTTAATTACAAAAATTAGAAAAAGTATAAACTCAATTTTTTTCATCTAAATTACATTGTTTAGCTGACACAATTCTTCGTTATACAGAAAAAGATTGAAACCGTGGTAGTCTGAAGCTTGGATTCTTGGTATTTGCAGTGAAGAGTACCAGCTGTGTCTTGCTCGGATTCACTCCTAGTCTACATTGTTTGGCCCACTTGCTGAGTTGTTGATATGATATCGCTTATCACGTTCAGAAACAGTCCTGATACTTGTATCATCACTTCCACGACTTTCACTTCCTTGGCGTTCAATTCATTCAGGATGGTATCAATGACAATAAGCCACAACAACGGGGAAATCACACCTCCTTGTGGAGTTTCACTCATAACTTTTTTGGTCTTAACTTTGTCTCTAACATTGAGAATAGTTAGTTGACATAATCCACAACTTCTAGTTCATTGCAATAGTCGTGACAATATTAAAAGCACCTTCTATATTCAAAAAGGCTGCCATCGTGTATTGTTTGAATTTAATATATCGCTAAATAATCTTAACGATTTCATGAAGAACCGTATCCTTGGAGCGACCTTTAATGCAGGCATGTTGACTTCCCGAAAGACGAGTTGTACTCTCTAGACGCTGCCTTATATGTAAATCAATGAGTCTGTCCAGCGTTTTTTGCTGAAAAGATGAAAGACTAATCGGACGGAAGCCCTTTGCATTCTCGTGACTTCTTTTTCCGGTTATGGAAATGAACACTACTTTCATTCTTCTTTAGTTACGCGGAATATAATTAAGAGTGAGGCAGTGTTAAAAGATCCTTTATAGCCAGGGGATAATGTATATATTTGCTCAGGGTGACTACAATATAATTTTTCTGAAAGTTTAAGTCCTCCTCTACATTTGTTCCATACATTTTAAATCGATCCGACAAGTAGTTTGGTAGATACAAATTTATTATCAAAAAATTAGCGTTTGGCCCTATTTTGTACTGCTTGCTCCAACACCTTTAACTCATCATAGTAAATTTACTTTCACTCGTTTGAAAATTTCAGTTCAATCTAACCCTTAAATGCACATGAACACCGATTTTGCTGGAAAAAATATATTACATATAAAATTACATAAAATAAACAACTGCATACTCGGATTTTTTAAAAAAATGTTTTTTTGAAAAGATATTTACAAAAAACTGGTTGTATCTTATAAGATACACTGAGCACTCCCTAGAGTTTATGTTATACATACAATTTTTGTTTGCAAAGAAAAGTGTTTTTATAAAACGTATAATAAATGTTTTAAATTTTGAATGTTTTAGTTTATTTTTTTAACGAAGTTGTCAGAAACAATACAATTTAAAATTTTCATTATTTAATTTAAGGAAAATAATGCAAAAAATATGAATTAAACTAAAAATAATACATAAGAATATAATATTAGACACAATCATGTAAGAATTTTATATTCAGCTTTGCCCAATCTATATATCCGCCAACTGGAACTTTTTAAAATACTTCCACTTATGGGAAGTGGGTCGTAAAGTAGGCGGACTACTAATTGTATAACATTTTTTTGACATTTTACATTTAACCTCATTATGGATGGTGGGCGGTATAGTGGTCGGACCATGCCCATTTTTAGTTTCTAAGTTTATGTTGAACCTTACACTAATTGTGCAAAATTTCGTGGACGTACATGCTTTTTTGTAAAAATATCGTCCAAAAAGTATAAACTGGATTTACAATGGACACCCTGTGTTTTTAGTTTTCGATCCGGAACGTTGTTGTTTATGTACCGATTTTATCCATTTTTAGTGCCTGACAAACCTTATATAAGAAAAATATTTACGCCAAATTTCGTTCCCCTAGGTGGTCCGCCTTGAGTCCTATACTGGTTTCAACAGCCAGAAAGACAGACGGACGGACATAGGTAGATATATTCAGAATATTACCAGGACCCAAAATATATATTCTTCATATGATCTTAAAAAACTTTTTCGACATTTTACAAATAGAATGACAAACTCAGTATGACCCCTTCTGATGATGGTAGGTATGAAAACACCATCATAAAAAAAGAAAATATTTGATTTGACTTGAGATTTAAATTAGGACAACAGAACTTAGATGCAAATGAAGACCAAATATTTGGACAGAATTGCACTGATGTGCTCTGACTACATCTGGGAAAAATTTCAGATCATTATAATAATTAATTTTGACGATAAAATTATTTTTATATATGTGTTCATCGATTAACTGCATTTTGGCCTCTTACAGGGTGGTTGTCAGTTCTTAGTGTCCCATTTCTCTCCGCTTTTGTAGCAAAGTCTTCATAATTGTGCAATAAACTCAAGCATTGACTGTTAGGTATATTTGGAACCGGAAACATTTCTTATGAATTATATTTCCGGTTAATTAAAGTAGTTTTCTTAGTTTTCACCTTATATTCCAAAAACGTTCACCAAAATAAATATATATATCTCTTTTTCAATCGCGATTAATTAAAGATACCACGGTTAATTAATTAAAATAAAACATGCTTGTTTTTTTCCAATCCTGTACATTTCCGGCTAAGTAATTTCTTATTATAGTTTGCAAACTTTCTAATTCATCGAATTTTATCTGTTAACTCCTTTAAAACCTTGTATAAACTTAAAAAAAAATTCTTAAATTAATCTAAAATAAATAAAATGTTAATCCATGTATAATAAAAATACTTAAAATGATCATAAAAAATGACCAAATAGGAAAAGTTTAAATAATTATATGTAATAAAATAGTGTAAAATTTAAGCAACTTCGAATTTCCAATCTGTAGATGAGTGCTCAGTGTATCTTATAAGATACAACCAAACAATAAGACTTTTTGGCTCGGTTTCACAAGAGTTTTTTCCAGATAATTTTTTATGGCTTCTAGATATATTTCCACACAACATCATATGTTTTTTTCAGTCTCAATTACAACTCTGGTCTTAGATTTTACATTGCAAAATATGTAGTTTATTTAATTTTAACAAAATCATATTTTTCGAGTTTGATCGTTAACTACACAGACAAATCAAAATTTTTTTTAAAGAAATGAATTCCAAACAAACAGCTAAAAGAGTTAACGTTGTTTTAACCGTTATTGAACCTAAAATAAAACTTTGGGAGCATTTTTAATGGTTGTATCTTTAAAGATACAGTGTGCATTTAAGGGCTAATATCAACAAAACCACATTTATTCATCATTATTACTTTCATTGCATTTTAATAATAAAATTTAATGTTTTTCTTTTAAACGTTACCCTCATTTTAAAGTTGATTTTTTTTAAGGCAAAGTATTGAAAGTTTAAAGGAATTAAAAAATCAAGAATGTTTAAAAAAATATGTTTTCATTACATTAAATTTAAATTTTACCCAGACTAAAAGTAAATTAAATATTTCTTTATTCAAAAAGAAGTTAAAACCGGAAATTGGAAGTAGCAGCAAGACAGTTAATTGAGATATTCAGTGAATCTCTTCTTCTTCTTTTTATCTGTGAGTGTATTTTAAAGCACTTTAAATTTTGTTTCATTCGTTTTCGTTGTGTTTGGCAAAAGCTTAAAGTTAAAAAGTATTTTATTTTTTTGTTAGTAGATTATTTCGATATAATATGAATGTACATACAATAGAGTGTCCCAGGAAACAAGTTATTTTAAAAAAAAAAAAAAAAACGAAAAATTGATTTTCAGTTCCCTACCAGCAATTTTTCGAAATAGGTCTTAAATAAATTGTAATATTATGCTGGTTTTGGAAAAAATATTTCCTAATGGGATTTTGTTAATTTTTATTATTTTTTATTTTATTTTTATTTTTTTTTTTTTCAAAGGGACACTCTAACATACAGTAAACAGTGATTAATTTTACTATACACTCTTGAGTTATAAGCTCATGTGGATATGTCTTATTTGGTGGTATACATACACATACATAAATATATAAGTATAGGTGTATTTCCAAGTGCTAATACTGATACATATGAATGTATTACATTGGCATATATCTACGTATGAATGTATATTATTTCTTTTTTGTTTCATTACTTTTTGTAATTCAAGCTTTAATGATATTTTTTTTCTTCTTCTTTTACTTTGAACTAACCATACATACATATATGTATGTGTATTTAATTTGGGTGCGTTTTTGTTGTATCGAATTTAGCTTTGTACATACAGGAAATTCAGATTAACATCCTGTTTTACTTTAACAATTTTTTCCTTCTGTTTCTGTTATTATTTTTTTTTTTTTTTTTCTGTTTGTTTTGTATATTTCTATGTTGTATATTTGCCTGTTATGATAAATATATTTCGTTTTTTTTTTTTTTTTTTTTTTTTGTTCGAAATGTTTATATGCTATTTTTTCTAACATAAAAACATGTATTAATTTTCATGCTTTATTTTTCAAAAAAAAATTTTTTTTGATTCACTTATGGTGTGCATATTTTTGTATATAGTGTTCTTTTAGCTTTATTTTGTACAAAATAACTTTAGATCCTTTAGTAAAGTACTTTACTTAAGCCTTAAACAGGAAGTAGCAACAAAAAGTATTACTTAAAAAAACTGTATAATAACATTATTTTTTCGTAGCTGACTTTTATTATTGTTGTAGCTGTTTTATTTTTTATACTAAATTTAGGGTGTCCTTTTTTTATAATCTGATTTTACCCATTACCTAAAGACATCTATCGAAGGTGAATATTTCAGCCAAATTCAGTCCTCCTTGCTGATCCACACGGAGTATTTTTATACCCACCATCAAAAAGATGGGGAGTATATTGATTTTGTCATTCCGTGTATAACATGTCAAAGGAATCATTTATGACCCCACAAAGTATATATTTTCTGGGTCCTGGTTAGATTCTGAGTCGATCTAGCTATATCCGTCCGTCTGTCCATCTGTCTGTCTGTTGAAAGCAGGATAGGGCAACGGGACAACGTAGGAGGACGAAGTTTGGCACAAATATTTGTCTTACGTAAGGTTTATTTGGGATGAAAAAAAGTTATGGGCTAAAAACTAGAAACACAGGGTGTCCGTTTCATACTTTTCTGCTGTCCGTTTCATACTTTTCTGCTGATATCTCTTAAACAAAAGCATGTACGACAACGAAATTTAATATGCATAGTTTGGGGGTCGATATAAACTCGGAAACCAAAAATGGGCGTGGTCCGCCCACCTCCCATATAAGGTAAAATTGTGTTCAAATAGTTCAAGGACCAATGTAAACTCGGAAACAAAAAATAGGCGTGGTCCGCCCACTTTACCACCCACTATTTACTATCAACGCAAAATTTGAAAAAGTTGATGGCGGGTATATAGATTCGGCCAAGCCGAATATAACATTCGCGCTTGTTATATGTTACAAGTGGATTGAAACTCAATATAAATTAAAAGGGGGAGGATTCACCATTTTTTGTTTAAAGTGCTTCTCATAGTTAAGGTGCGGTTGAAAATTAATTGCACAATCTGTAGAGTGTGTGAGGAAGAGGACGAGACATTAGAACATTACTTATATTGACAACACATATAACTATGCAAATGTTATTGCACCCGTTCTCAGGGAAATAATGTTTCCACTAATCGTAAGCCTTACCTCTTTGACTAAGTAGTTTAGGAACCCCAATATGGTTTTTCAGAGATTATAAATTTATAAGCCGGAGATCTTCCAGGTTCAAAATTTTATCCCATTCCAAGTTTTCGCTTCTTATGCGAACTAACGCTGGACATTGACATAAGTAATGTACCAATATCTCCTCCTCTTCTTCACACGCGCTACAGATTGTGTCATTCGCTACACCAATACGATCTATGTAAGCATTTAGCTCCATGTGGCCAGTTATTACACTGATTAGCTTTCTGAGTGTTAGTTTATTTAATTTAAGAATCTTCCTTGTTTTCTAACATCCGGAGTACGAGTTTGTTAGATACTTCGAGATACCTGTAAACCTAGATACCTCTTTTATACTAAAGACAAAAATTAATGACTTTTTATTTTTAATATCACTGTAAAGCATTTACTAATTCTTTTTATAAATGGAATAATCGTGCCATTTTTTCCTATTTGCATTTCTAAACATAAAAGTTGTTAATTTGAAAAAAAAAAAAAATCTGCAAAAATTCTAAAATTTTGACATTGCAAGTGGTGTACTTTTGTTTATTATTTTGATAGAAATGAAAAATCTCCAACATTAAATTGGATAACTATTAACATAATAGTTATTGAAATGGACCCCGAAGAATAAGATTTCAACCAGAATTTGAAGGAGAGAAACGGAACTTGGCATGTAGTTTCTTATTGACGTTTTATATATCCTCTAAAAATCATTTTAGAAAGGTAATAAACTAATGAATTCAAAAAGATGAAAACGAGGAAAGTGTAAGTACTAATGAATTATTTATGGTTGAATAGAATAAAAAAACTAAAATTTTAAATATTTCAATCTTCCAATCAATCTAAAACTTTGCATTTTATTATTTTTGGGCTATTCGAACATTTCTAGAGGGTGAGACTGAAAATTTAAAAACCTTTATTTTCCTCCATATAAAAGAGGACCCTAATGAACTGGCAGATTTTTCGTAGCTTCCGGGTAAAAATTTTTATATTGCTGATGCTCGAAGATATGTTGAAGATAAGTTTAGGAATGAAAAGCTGAAGAAATTTTCTGAAGAATTCCTGGTTTGGCAAGATTTAAGCAGTTGCGTCAAAAGAAGCAAGTCATTTGTTATAGTGGGCTCTATAAATACGGAAAAATACATCATGGAATGTTTGCAAAAAAAATCTTCCTCCTTTCATAAAAGAGCACAATGTATCCACATATTTTTGGACCAATTTAGCACCATGACAATACGTAAGAAAGCTCTGGAGTGGTACCAAAACAATAACATAGTTTTTGTACCAAGAGAGGTCAATCCTATAAATTGTCCGGATTTATAGGATTGACCTCAAAAAAGAATCGAAGAGGAAAAAAGAGGTGTCCTAAAAAAATCTAAGATTTTAAAAGGAGATGGGCAGACTGTTCCAAAAAAAGTGACTGAAACAACTATTAGATTTCTAATGGAGGGGTTAACAAAAAAGGCCTAGGTATTCATAAGCAGTGGTTAGAAGTACAAAAATTATATTTTTCTTTGATATGTAGTATAATATCAATTAAACTAAAAAACAAAAGACTATATGATCAATCGTTTCCAAATTTTTATAGTCAACTATGGACCGATCTTGATGATATTTGGCATAAAGATTAACACTTGTTTATTGAAATATTGCTATATTTAAGGCATTTATGATCGTTAAACACCTATTCCGGGAGGACAATTGTATGGGAGCTAGGTGACCGATCATAATCAATTTCAATAGGCTTCGTCCTTGTGTCAAAATATTCGTGCCAAATTTCATCAAGATATCTTTAAAATTTCGACCTGTACTTTTTTCACAAAGTTTACATGGACAGACAGCCAGCCGACCAGATGGACGGACATCGTTAAATTGACCCAGAAAGTGATTCTGAGTCGAACGGTATTCTTTAAGGTAGTGGTCCGATAAATTTTTCCGTTCGTCAAAACATCAGCACAAACGCATAATACCCCAACTTCCTATGGTGGTGTAGGGTATAATGAAAATATTAAAAAATATATAAATTTTTCTTTATTAGCAACAAATGTTTATATGTATTTTTTAAAACAGATTTGTCTCCTCCGTGGGCGGAAGGGACTTGAATTCATTAAAGTTATGTTATTTATGATTGTAATATGATATATAGGATTGTGAAGATCAATTCTTACATACCATTTAATATGTTTTACTGTCTGTTTCTCTATGTCGAACGAAAAATAGGTTTCGAACAAATGTATGGAAAACAACAAATAAATTTAAAATTTTGTTTTTGTTTTCTATACATTTATTCCAAACGAATTTTTCGTTCGACATAGAGAAACAGGCAGTTATTCAAAGAATCCTAAGAAGTGTTTTGGTGGTTATCACAAAAACAAAAAATTAAATAAGTAATAATTGAAATTTCTTGGCAGAATTGGAAAGGAAAGGAACGCTGCTTATGCGCAATCTAAGCAAAAGCATTATGCGAAGAACAAGAATTACTTCCATTGAAAAAATTAACATCTAAAATAAGAAGACCTCAATGGAATATAAAAATCCAAATATCCATAGCGATACTTTTTTCCAAAAACTCTTTTATCACAATACAATTCGCTGTGTGTTTCGTTGAAAAGCTTTTTTATACCCACCATCAAAAATATGGGGGGTATGTTGATTTTGTCATTCCGTGTGTAATATATCAAAAAAATCATTTAGGATCCCTGGTTAGATTCTAAGTCGAATCTAGCCATGTCCGTCCGTCTGTCCGTCTGTTGAAAGCATGATATGGCTCGAACGAGACAACGTAGGGGAACAAAATTTGTATCAAATATTTATCTTATATAAGGTTTGTTTGGTATTGAAAATAGGCAAAATCGAATAATAAACAAAAAAGTTATGGGCTAAATACTAGAAGCACAGGGTGTCCGTTGTAGCTTCATTTCGTACTTTTCTGCTGATATTTCTTAAACAAAAGCATGTACGACAACGAAATTTTGTACGGAGAGGTCGAGGGTCGATATAAACTTGGAAACAAAAAATGGGTGTGGTCCGCCCACTTTACCGCCCACCTCCTACATAATTAAAGTCATCGAAATTTTGAACAAATAGTTCAAGGACCAATGTAAAATCGGAAACAAATAATGAGCGTGGTCTGCCCACTTTACCACCCACCTCCAAAATAACGAAAAATTTGAAAAGTTGATGGTGGGTATATAGATTCGCCAAGCCGAATATAACATTCTCGCTTGTTCTTTTTGTTTTGGTCAGGGTTGAAATGAATGGACTCCATAATAAAAACTCAAAACAAATTCAAAATTTGGTAACAGTCTCAACTACAACAACAAATTACCAGAAGAGACCAAAATCGAAGAATTTTTTTTTTTTTTTTTTTTTTTGCTTTTTAACAATAATGTAAAATAAATTTCAAAATTTACTTTTTAATCAACAAAAAAAATAATAATATTAATAATAATAATAATAATAATAATAAAAAAAATCAATTTACTTTTATGATTCATACTAAAAACACGTTATTTAAAATGTACAAAATTTTCAATTATTTTATTAATTAAAACCTTTAATTGGAATTTTATATTTTTTTCACTTTTTACAATTTTGGGTAATTGATATAAACATTTTGGTGAGAGGTGCAAATTTAAAAATCTTTTCAATTGTATGAATCATTTTGATAATTAAAACGAATTTTTACTTTTGTCTGTCTACCCATTTTTATGAAACGAAAACTTAATTTTCAAAATTCAATTAAAAAGGTATAAATTACTTTCTTGCAATTGAATATAGTTCTCAAGATTAACCGAAAATGAATTGAGATTTCACCACATAAATATTGATTCATCTCCGGCATGAATTATGTGACTTGGTTTAACAAAAACCATAAAACTTTTATTTGTAGTACTTCCAAGTTATATCTACATCATTTTTAATCTGATTTTTTAAATTTATATTAATTATAATCAGTGTTGCCAGTTTAGCCTTTTTAAGGCTAGATCTAGCCTTTTTATTTCGATTTTAGCCTCAAAATTTTCGTTTTAGCTTCTAGCTTTTTTGTTAGCCTTTTTTATTTTTAATATAGCCTTAAAAAGGCTAAAATTTTACAAATTTTATTTTTACAAAATCATCAATTTAAGCATTTGTGTATATTAATTCTTACAAAAATATCGAAATTATTTATATTTAATGAAAATTTTCGCCTGCGGCGCTTCATTCTACAAATATATTACAATTATTTTTGGACAAACTTTATTACCCATATAAACTAATTACTTTATTTACAAATTCACTAAAATATTTTTAACAAATACCAAAATCTAATAAGAACAAAAAAATTAATGCTTTTTTAAATAAAAAAAATATGTTAGCTTTTTTCTGGCTTTATTTTTGGGGCATTTAGCCTTTTCTGACCTTTTTTTAAGTCCAATTTAGCTTCTTTTTTTCTCAAGTCCTGGCAACACTGATTATAATCTACATGAAAAATTTCAAGATTTTCCATTGAAAAAAACTGTTTGTCCTTCTTGCTTTTTTTTGTATCTACAATAAATTTTATTTTAAGGCTCATCCTAATATTCCTTGTATGAAATTTATATGACAAATGTTTGGCATATGGTCTCAAAGCATGTTAAGTATGGTTGCTATTTTTACTCCTGATCATGACATACATGTTAATAACAAAAAATTCAAAGTTATGGCAGGGAATAAATAATTCCTCATTTTTTTATATTTTACATTTCCATTTTTTAGGCAAAATTACCTCACACCTTAATACAGGTTTTTCTTAACAGCACCAAAGTTCTCTTAACATTAAATTATAAAAATATATTTTCAGGTGTCTTTCCTTTTAAATTAATATGCGCATTTAATATAAAGTCATTAAGATATTATAAATTACTTTGTGTTCTACATTAAGTGTGGGAATTTTTTTGTTTCTTTTGTTCTCAAAATTAAAGAGAATATGTAGGTACTTATATGAAATGAGTAATTTCAATAGCTAGTAATTTTATTAAGCAATTTTAACATTGGAGTTTTAAACTGTAGTTGACAAATCGTCTATATTTAGGTACATTTATAAGCAAATAATATAAAATACTTTGAAAAGTAAAATATTATTCTACATTTCTAAAAAAAATGTTTACCTCTTTGTTTTTAAATATTTCAAAATCATAACAGTAATTTGAGCTGTAAAAGGTAAACAGAAATCAAAAAGTATATAAGAGACAGGCGTTAAAAGACAATTGCGGTCAAAAAACACAATTGCTATGGTCAAACAGACTGGCTAGAAAAAATATATAAAAAGGAACATGGAAAAACAAAGAAAACTGCTTCCAGCAACTAAGTTTTAAATATTTTGAAATTAATTTCAATTGTAGAAGCTGTAAGACTCAGTATAGTTCTGGCCAAGGGATATTCGAAACTGAACCATTTTAAAAAAGTCTAAATAAATAGAATTTTTATTTGTGAATAAAAGTTGCAAGACTAAAGTCACTATTTATATGTTATGACTAGGGGGCGGATTTTTATGCATTTGTTTTTGGAAAAAATGCATTTAAAAATTCAAAATATACACTAAAAATTATGCATTTATTTTTTTTATATTTTTTAAATAAAGATAAAAAATAAGTTATTCTATAAGAAAAAACAAAAATCAGTCCATCTTAAGCTAAGAAATGCAATACATTTTTTTAAAGTTAAAACTATGTTTTAAAAAATCAATAGTAATTATTTATACTTTTTTAAATTTATATTCCATAAGATGGCATTTTTTTAAACTTATATTAGTGACATTGTGTTTAATACAACCTTAGTTAGAAAGGTTTTTATTTATATAAATATATTTTTTACTAAGTTGTCAAATGTAAATGATTGTCTATTTTGGCATAAAAAATGTTTGTACATAGAAAATGATCTTTCAACGTCAACAGAAGTGATAGGAGCGTATTTGAATAATTGTAGTTCAGAAGAAGAGTATTCTTCTAAACACAAAACATCACCTGAACGTAAAGTAATTGATTCTGAAATTTTTTAATTTTTTTTATTTTCTCAAATCCATTATTTTTGCAACTTTAATTTTGTTTTTTCAGCAGCTTCGAGTTTTGCAATAGCACTATCAATTAAACTGATTTGAGTACTTAAAGAATCGAAACCCCCTAAACATGCCGATTACTCGAGTATATTTCACTATTACTTGAGAACGGTATGCACTATTTATATAAATGATATACTACGATATGCGGAATAAAATTAGCTTTAAATCTCTCTACTACCATAGCTAAGTGGAAATACACTAGTGGGCAAAAAAATTTTATAGGTGTATTAGATCGAATTCAATGTGCTAAATAAGAATCAGCTTTTACTTTTTTTCAATCACGCATTAATTTTTTTTATGGACATGACTACTATGACCCCGCCTTTAGGCAGTCACACTTGTATAAATCGAGAACATTTTGTCCAATTAAGATAAATTGAACTTTAATATATAGCTACCTAAATTGTCTTTGAGCTGAATTTATATAATTTTTTGACCAGTGATATTGCTTGATGTTAGTACCCGCTTAATTTTTTTTATATAGCTTTAGAGTCGTTATCATTCAACTCATCCACAGCATTTTTGAAATCATCAATATATTGTTCGTAGTATTTTACAGCATTAAGCCAAGTAATAACTGGTTGAGGCAGAAGCGGCAAATTGGGATAATTTTTTTTTTAATTTTGCAACGCGTGTAGGAGCTTTAAAATATATCTGTTTTCCATAAGAAACCAGAGAATCAATGTGATCAGAATTATTGCGCACCTCCTCCGCCACTCGGTGTAATACGTGGGCTAAGCAGGTTACATGCAAAATTTTTGGATAAAAAATCTTAATAGCTTTTGGGTATTTTATCATATGTGGAGCCGCGTCCGATAAAAATAGAAGAATTTGATTTTTATTTAAATTCACTCCCAACAATTTAACTGACTCATGAAACGTACAGGCAATTGTTTTGTGGTTCACACATTCGAGTTCTACAATAAGAATCAAAAACTTTTGTTTGCTCAACTAACTCTACGTCGTGATCCAAAGCTGCAACAATTACATTAACAATGTACCGACCGGTAATGTCAGTTGTTTCGTCTATACTTATCCATAGATATTTATTTTATATAATTTTTAGTTTAATTTTTTTCATTATGATCGAAATAAAAATGAAATTAAAAAAAAGATTCGGCTAAGCCAAAAAAAAAAAAAAAAAAAAACATGCATTTGCATATAAATCCGCCCCATTGTTATGACAATTTTTTTTTTTTATCACAAAATAGACATGCAAAAACAGGAAAAAAAAAATTTCTATACAAATTTGTTTCTCATTTTATATGAAAAAATAACCAACATTTTAATATAATTAATAATAAAAAGGCTAAACTGGCAACACTGATTATCATATTTAATTCCTAGACTATACAAATGTTACTGTAAAACAATTGTGTCTTTTTAATTCACTTTACAGGATTGAGGACGAAATAATATCTGCCAAGAAAATCTCATGTACAATCAACAATATCTCTACGTTCAAATCACCAGAGTACGTAGGGCTAATCGCAAAAATTTTGGTAGATTTATTACCATCTAATAAATCTCAGATCGAATCGATATGTATGAAAATGTTGTAGACGAAAACCTAAGCTTTCAGAAAAATCTTCTTGAAGTTACTCTGAATCAACATGAGATAAGCTACAGGGTGCCAAAAATTACCACCTCTAGTATGTAAAAGTTGTAAAAAATTCCAACTTCTACAAATCAAGTCCGATTTCGAGGAGTTTAAAATTTCTGTAAAGTTTTTGGCGAAATAAAGAAGTTGTAAGTTATCTCTTACAATTAAAAGATATATTTATACCCTACACCACCATAGGTGTGGAGTTTATTATGCGTTTGTGCTGATGTTTATAAAACCCAAAAATATTGGTCTAAGACCCATCTTAATTTATACCAATCGGCTTACAATCACTTTCTGAGTAGATTTAACGATGTCCGTCCGTCCGTCTGACCATCTGTCCATCCATGTAAGCCTTGTAATCAAACTACAGGTCGCAATTTTGAACAAAAATTAATGAAATTTGGCACACAGGTTTCTTACAGTCCAGAGACGAAGCCTATTGAAATCGTTCCATTATTTCACCTAGCCCCCGTACCAATGTACTCCCGGAAAAGGGTTTAACGATAGTAAATGCCTTAAATACAAATGAATTTAAGACATAGAAGTCTTATTCAAGAAGATTGGTTCATAATTGACCATAGCTCCCATATAAAGCCCTCTTTCTAGAATCACACAAAAGTGAATAAATTCATATAAATGTATCGACGTAATATTTTGTATTTGTATGTTTTATTTCACACTTAATATGAATATCGGTCCACAATTAGCCCAAGTCTAATTAAAGATCCCTTTCCGAATTTTGATATACACAATGGTGTAAGGTATCATATGGTCGCGCTTAATCAACTATATCTTTTTTCTCGTTTTCTTATGTGCAATTAAAAAAAAAATCTTTTGAAAATGTTGTAATTTTAAAGATATCTTGATAAAATTTGACACAAACAATTATTATTCTACAAGGACAAAGGTTTTGAAGTTGGTTATGATCGGTTCAGTATTTCATCTAGTTCTTATATAAATTCCTTAAATATAGAAATATTTTAATTAAATGTGATGCAAATAAATTATACATGAGTTTTAATTTTTACACAAAATTGTATGAATATCGGTCCATAATTGACCATTGCTCCCATGTAAATACCTCTTCCGAAGATCACTTTATAGTGCATATATCATATACAAATGTTAGTTACAAGTTAGTATTCAAAACAAATATGTTTTATGTAAGGAGAAATTTCAGTGCTAAGTTTCATGAGGATCGGTCTATAATTTACCATAGCTCCCATAAAAGACTCAATTTAGAAGATCATCCATATCAGATAATTTATTTCGTGGAAAATTTCAGGAATTTTTCCTTTTTCGTGAGAACACCAAGAAATATTATAAGTTTTCTTAAGTTTTGAGGAAATAAATTAATCAACGCAACATTTAATATCTTCCTTTGAAGTAAAGCAACGACATTCTGAATTGGAAGAACTATAAAGAAGATATTTCTAGGCTATATATTTTTCCAAATAGTTTTTAAATGACCGCGCAACATGATGCCGAGACTTGTTAAGATTGAAAGTTAAGATCGATCGCATATTATGGCACTTTTTCGTTCCATACTCTATTCATCACGATTAATTGTGTACGCCTCAGGTCTCTCTTGATCATTTCACAGTGTTTCATCAGCGCACAGAGGTTCCAAAACGAATTTTGTTTTGTTTTATAAATAATTCTGTAACTTTAGAACTGCTGGATGAATTTTAATGAAACTTCACATGAACAATCCTGAGGTGTATTTCAATTGATTTTGGTGTACCACCAAAGTATGATTTTTTTTTTTAAATCGCCAAAATTTCATTTATGATTTGATTTAAAAAAATTTTTTTCACATAGATATTTCCTATAATTTTGAACAAGAAATACGCTTACATATGTGAGATATCTTTTTTATTTTAAGAGTAATTTGGACCATAGTAAAATTTTGACCCATTTTTGGACATGTTTTTTTTTTTAATTTTTTAACTTAGCGGGCTCAATTTGAATCCTAAAATTGTCTAAAATATTCTCTGGATTCTGTACAAAATTCACAGTAATTTCCGCGCAATAATCATATCAAATGTGTTTTAGATAAAAAGTTATATTATTTTGAACATAGCTGTAACTTATGAATGAAATAAAAAATAAAAATACTTTTTATTTCATTTCTATTTTTTATTTCTAATTAAAAATATTTGTTAATCAATCTATTATCTTTTGAATAAAAATATTAAGGATTTTTATTTATACTAAAACGATTGAATTTACTATAAGTTTGTATCTGATTGAACAAAATAAATTAAAAAATAAAATATTTTATTTAACCAAAAGAAAAACAAATATATCTTTATAAGAAGATAATCCAAAGTTTTTTATTTGATTATTTTAAAGTTTAATAATATTCATATGTATTTTATTTAAATAAAAAAAGTTCAACAAATCTTTCTGATTTTTATTCAAAAACTTTATATTCAAATAGAAACATTTAAAATAAATATATTTATTATTTTCTTCAACAAAAACTCCAAAAAATAAAAATATTCAGCCTCAAAAGGCTTGAATAACAAAAAATTATAAAAATTTTTTCAAATATTCAAGTATAAAAAAAATATTTTACTTATTTTTCTTTTTCAAAGTAAATTTAAAACTATTCAAACCAATTCATGTTGAATAAAAATATTCAAAAGTTTTCTATGAATAAAAAAAATTTAATGTTTGAAAACAGATATTATTTTATTTTTAAAATGGAAAATAAAATAAAGAACAATTGTATTCAAACTAAGGAAATAAAATATATTTTAAAATTAGTTAAAGACTTAGGAATTTGATTTATATTTTATAAATTCATATTCGAATACTTTTGCGGAAATTTTATTTTATCTAACTTGTTAACAAATGGAATAATATTAAAAAAATTTTTATTCAAATTAATTTCAAGTAACTGAAAATCATATTACAAAGAGTATAAAATAATTTTAAAGAAATTTATTTCTAAAAATATAAATAAAATATTAAAATAATTTATTTTCAACAAATATTTTGATTGAAAATATTCACAATGAACAGCTATGATTTTGAAATAGAAAATTTGAAAAAAATTTCAATTTATTTGTGATTTTTTTTTTTTTTTTTTTTCACTTTTAAATCCATTATTTTCTTCTGGACCATAAATTTTTTTTCTTATTCCTGTATGAATGCTTAACATAAATGTATGTAAAATTAATCGGAGGGCAGTTGGGGTAACAGTCATATAAATGTTATAATCAACGTAATATCCCAGCAAAAAAAGAACTGAAAAAGTCATGATTTTAACATTGTGTTGTCATTGGAAGGAAGTACTTAGTGGTGAAAAAGAACTGCAGAAGTTCTATTTTTAACCCATGTTTGTCATTGGTAGGATTTTCTTCTTTTATACTTCTTGTTCTTTTCTTTTGAAGTACATCCCTTTAAATTATGTTTATAAAATTTTTGAACAAAAATTCCGCTTTGCCTTATTAAAAGATAATAAAAATGCTTTAAAATTTGTAAAATTTTAAATTTGTTAGAAATTAGTACCATTTTTTTCCCTCTAAAAATTCATTTATTTTCACTTTTTTGGAAGTAATTATTAAGAATATTCACTTTGTCCCACTTTTGAAGTTGTGAAAATGTTCTTTTTTTGGAAGAACTTTATCGTTTTTTGCTAGGATATTCGTATGTTTCATTTTACACCTAGCACAAGTATCGGTTTAGAATTGGCCATATATCTAAAATAAAATCCGTTCCAGAATTTTGGTCCATATAAACAACGGTATAAGGTATCATATGGTTGAGCTTAACTGGCTATATTTTACTTTCTTCTTTTTATTGACTCTGGTTCTTAAGATTTCCCGTGTTGTAGAAAAATATTAATATATTTTTTTATTGCCCTGTCCAGCAAAAACTTCACCTATTAAATAACGTGATTTGTAAGCAAAATCAGAATGAAAAACAGCTTCCACTTTTAGTGCTATAACTGATGAATTTTATTCGCGATGTCCAAAATTTCATAAGTTTTTATTTCGGTTTCAAAAGAGTTTTTTTTGGATGATGATTTTTTTTTCTACGCACAAGAAAAAACATTTTGCTCGTTTGAGATTTGAACCCACTCATCAACATACTGGTTGTGTTCGTTAGTCTGACGTCTTACTCGCTACACCACAATTGACTTATATTTTTATGTGCAAAAAAGTGGCAAAAAAACATTTGTCTTAAGTGGAAGTTGAACTCTCTTTGAATTTAAATACACGTTTTTTAGTTAGGCGCTCTAGACAACCGAGCCACGCACATTGGGGTAAAAGGGGTCGAAAATGACGCTTAATTCAGGGAAAGGTGATATCAATATTTTAATGATAAAATTTTATTTCTTTTATTGATTATTAGGTAAAAAAATGAATTCTTAGAATTCTGTCCGTCCGTCTATACATTATAGTTAAATGGGTCAAAAATTATGCATAATTCGGAGAAGGGTGGTATAAACACTTTAATGATCAAGTTAAATTTTTCTATTTATTAGTAAGTAAACAATGCATTTTTAGAATTATAAAGTGTTTTTTGTATGAATAGTAACGTCCGTCCTTCTATACATTTGGGTTAAATAAAACTAAAATGACGCTAAATTCAGGAAAAGCTGATATTCAAATTTTGATGACCATGTTCTATTTTTTATATTTATTAGTTAGTAAAAAAATTCACTTTTAGAATTTTAAAATATTTTTTGGCAGCATGGCAATGTCGGACCATCTATACATTTGGATTAAATGGGTCGAAAATGCCACTTAATTCAGGGAAAGGTGATATCAAAATTTTAATACTTACATTTGATTTTCATATTAATCGAGAAGTGGAATTTTTTTTTTTTTTTTTTGAATTTTAAGATATTTCTGAAAGAATTCTAATGTCCGTCAATCTGTCCGTCTGTTTGTTTAGTTTTGCAAACTTTCCAATTCAAAAACTTTTAACTTTTGACTCAATAAAAATAAATTTTCTTTTTTCGATAATTTTGCTTTTTAGCCAACTACATAAAATGTATTAAAATCAGTTGAGAATATTAGGCTATATATAAGTCGTTCCATTTAAAACCAAACAGCTGATTTCCTCACCTCTTCCGAATTTGATAATATTTGGTACAATTATTATTCTTCGCCGTTTGAAACTGTAAAACAGCTCAAAATATGTACAAAGTAGTATACACAAAATTACAAATATCTTTCGAAGTATTTATTATATAAGATTTATTGAGATGTCATATTAAAGGTATCAAAATTACCTTTAATATGGCGTACAACATGATTTTTTTGTCAACATCAAAATGGTTCATATATCGCGATTTTTCGTTCGCGGGTAAATATCTCGAAAAGAGGTCTTTTTAAAAATTAAATAAAATATATGTTCAATTCGAAGAGATAAAGTCAAAAATTGTAGTTTTCCGTGTTGGTTTTAAATGGAATGACTCATATGGAAAAATCTTAACCAAAATCTTGTAAAATTGAGATTTTTGAAATTTCAAATGTATATAACTCGAAAAATATGTAAGTAGCACATGCAAGCATATTTTCTAAAAGATTCATCAAGGATTTTAAGATGATATAAAAATATTGGAAATTGGGTAAGGAACAAAAATTCGATAGCAGTTAAACATTTTCCACGACACTAGTACCCTATTTGAACACCCATAGTTCCGCTCCTGAAGCGTATATGGGATGCTGCTGCTAAACCAGAAATGCTACTGTCCTCTTCTACACCTATGTGAAATTTCATGCAAATCGAACCAGCCGATTAGAAGTTACAAATTTATTTCGATTCTTCCCCATTGTTTAATGTTTGATAAAACAAAGGAAATGTCTGCAATTAAACTATTTTTTTAATGAAATCTACTGGAGTTTTTTGACAAATTTTTTTTCTCAAATTCGGGCTATATTGCCACGATTTTTTTCCATAATATTAAAGTGGACAAAATATACTATTTTTCAGAACATTTTCAGAACAAACATCCTGTAACATTTGAATTTTTTACTATTTTTCAAAAATGTAAAAAAATTTTTAATTTTGACAGCTCCTTTTAAAAAAACAACACAACCTAGTTTAAAGCATAGAGTAACATATAGAGACGAAATTTTCGATTGACAATTGAAAAAAATTGTTGCTTTGTAAACAAAAATGTGTTTTTATTTTCTTCTAGCAACAACAAAATGTATTTGATTACATGTACTTTGTTGTTGCATGAGTTAGGTTTTTGACAACCGACTTAGGTTTTTGACAATTAGTCTCGACTCTTGTTACTCTTTAGCTTAAAGATTTTAATTGATATTGACACATAGTTTTATCTATTTTTATTCGTTACCCAACTTTATTACAAAAATTTAAATTTTAAAATTCAATTAAGAGCCACTTTTGACACATTTTACCCCAACGTGCCACGTAAAAATTAAATTACTTTCATATTTACTAAATACTAGTTATTGAAGTACTATTTGGTAATGCTGCGAGTGGCGAATAAGGCTAGATTGTAATGCATATAGGAAGCTAAGTTTTTGCTGGGTTGTTATTAATTAATATGCTTTAAAATTATGTTCAATAACGGCCTGATTTAAAACAATCTAAGCAATAATTTCATGCTTTCATTATTATATCACATTATTATAACAATTTAATTTTAATATGATATACTTGGACTAATATATATGAATATACATATAAATAACTAAAGTGTCATATTGAAATTAATATACATAACATTCTAACTAAATACTTGTGTACAATTAGTAATTTGTAAACTGATATTGTGCTTTGTTAAGCGTTATATTTAATATTGTTAACAATTTACTATTAACTCAATTGTTACCAGTACACATTTACTGGTCATACCAATCAAAAACATCATAGTATTTGTACAAATATTTCTTATGCAGAGAGTAATTTTGTTCACGCACAAAAGCTTACAAATTGTATATACATAATTTCTTTATATATAAGGAGTGAGATCGAAAAAATCTTAACACACATTTTGCCTCATAACTTTTTTCAGAATCAATATTCAAAAATTTGTTTGATCTAGTTATCATGGAAAAATACTTCAGTTATTATTTTTAATAATTAACATGGTTGTGTTAATTTGTCCTTATTTTCATTAAAATAAGTGACGAAAAAGAATTACGTCCTACAAGTTATTAAAAAATTTCAAAAAATCCAAATAGGTCTTACAAATATTTGGCCACAGAATTAAATGTCGTCCGTAAAACCGTTTCTAATGTTATTAAACAGTATCAGGAGAATTTGACTATTGATGTGAAACCTAGTTCGGTAAGAAAAAAGGACCACATGATATTGGGAAGGCCAGAAAATTGAAGGCATATTGAAAGGAACTCCAAACACATCTGGTAGAAAATCAGCTCAATTTCTCAGTGGTTCGACTATTTGGTGCGAAAATTTAAAGCTAATGGGAAAGTTGATAACATATAAAGTTCAAAAAATTCCAAACTGGAATTCTGCAAAAAAAAAAAAATACAAGTCAAAAATAGGTCTCGGAATTTAAAACCAAATTTCATACAAAAATACTCAAGCTGTACAATTGACGAAGAAACGTAGGTGCTGGCAGAATCTTTGTAGCTTGTGTCTTAAAAATTTTTATTGCTAATGCTCGAAGCAATGTTGGAGATAAGTTTAAGACCCAGAAGCAGCAAAAATTTCTTACAAAATTCATGGTATGACAAACTTTTTGCAGTTGCGGAAAAACAGGAAAGTCATTTGATACATTGGGATCTATAAATACCAAAATATGCATAAAGGAATATTTACAAAAAAGACTTCTTCTTTTCTTAAGAAACCACAACGTGTCCACATATTTTTGGACCCATTTGGTATCATGTCACTACGGTAAGAAAGCTCTGGAGTGGTACCAAATCAATAACATAGTTTTAGTACCAAGAGAGGTAAATTTTCAAAATTGTCCATAGCTTAGACCAGTGGAGAGATGTTGAGCTCTTGTGAAAAGTGAATTCAAGAGCACAAAAAGGTGTCCCAAAGTACCGAAGATTTTAACAGAAGATGTGCACACTGTTCCAAAAAAGTGACTGAAGCAACTATCAAATCTCCAAAGAAAGGGTTTTCAAAAATGGTCCACAATTTTATAATTAGTGGTTAGAACCATAAAAATTATATATTTCTGTGATTTGTGCTAAATTATCAAATGACTAAAAAAAATAATGAAAGCTCTAAGATCAACCGTTTCCAAGTTATTGAATATTATGTATGTTAAGAATTTTTCGATCTCACTCCTTATGTTTAAATGTATTATTTGGTTATAATTCTCTAATACAGTAGGGGATAATAAGACATATTTCTTCTTTTATTTTCTGTTTGAATACAAGATGAAATAAATGTATCAAACATTTCATTTAGGAATGTATGAGATTGTTTGGGGAAAATATGTTATAGGTATACAGTAAGGAAAGTTAACAGTTAAATAAGAAAATTTAAAGAAAAATTAAAGATATTTTGTAGAATATAAATGTATCTAGACTAGTTTCAGTCCTTAAGATACTGGCAAACAGTTTTTGTACATAATACAGAAATTTGTATGTAGGTGTTACATTTATGTGTACATATGTAAGTAAGTATATCGCTTTATTGTGTATTTATTTGAGTATGTATTTCTGTTTAATATACACATTATCATTTATATTTCTTGACACATCTTTCAATTCATTTACTAACTAGTATATTTGTCACAATTTTTTTTATACCATATTACTTCTCCCCCATCCCTTTATCATATCTATTCCCCACTGTCTGAAGTTGATTTTTTTTATTCAGAAATATTTACTAAAATTGCTACTGTTGCTTATTTTACTTGTTGTGATAAGACGTTTTTATATTATTGCTTTTATTGTTGTATGTATCTTCATTTCATGTTGTTGTTGTTGTCGTATTTGTTATTGTACTTTCTTGGATATGACATATTTTCCAAGTGGAAGTTGTGATTTCTTGACATGATTTATAGAAAATCATTTAGTAGACAATACTTAACAGAACATGTTTGGATTTTATATACATACATATATAGTATATGATATTAAATGATCAAATGGACTATTTTTGTTAAGTATGACATATAAATAAAGTGACATATTAGGGTATCCGCTTAAAACTAAATACAAATCTAAAAATAACTAAAAACTATTTTAAAATATTAAATAAAAACCTGCACGAATTTATAAAAAAAAAATATTTGCAAAATATTTTAATTAAAAAATATTTATTATTCATTCCTAAAAAAAAAAAAAAAAAAAAACTTTTCACAGCCTCCCTTACTTTCACATAAACCTTCATTCCTTCATAAAAACAAAATTGATTAAATGCAAACGTATGTAGTTTATTTCTTTTATAATTTAATGATGACCAAAAACTAAGATATTAATAAAGAGACTTTTAAACATAAATACCAAGGCGTCTAATAGTGATTATGAGAGTAAATTAGTTTCGTACAAATATCATTAAGTTGTCTTTAACTAAAACGAATAGGAGGAAATATGGCGACATGGCAAATTAAACGAAAGCAAATTATAACAGACAAATGACCATCAATTCTGTTCTAGTTTCGAAATTACTTAAAGGACAGAGTAAAAAAAAAAATATATAACAAACAATAAAATATGTATGTCAACATTAATTTTTTCGTTTGAATAGATGACTTTGCAAAGATGAAAATAATTGTTTCTTAGAAGAATTATTAGGTTCAGTTAATAACAACAGAAATATATTTCACGTAGAATACTTAAAATATTGTTATTTTAATTAACTTTTCTAAGACGTCAAAGGAAATTTACAGAATAGTAAAATTAACTTCTTTTTTGAATTCGCTGAAATGAGTTTAAGTGCATATTTATTAATATAGTGGCAAAATAGCAAAATTTTTATATTTAGTCTTGTGAACAAAATATAATAAAATTTTCCAATAATTTTTAAATTAATGTAGTGAAAGAATATTACAAACTATTTTGAAAACAACCAAAAAGATTTTTTTTTTTTAAGTTTTAACTTCAAATTAATGTAACTTTTTATCGGATATTTATATGATTCTTGCAGCAGTATTATTTAGTATTTTGTATTATTTAGTATTTTGTAACCTAGTGGCTATTTTAGGACCTAATATAAGGCTCCAAATTAGACAAATATATATATATATATATATATATATATATATATATATATATATATATATATATATATATATATATATATATATATATATATATATATATATATATCTATATATATATATATATATATATATATATATATACATAAAACGAGGTCAAAATGAGCATACACATGTAAGCATATATTTTGTAGAGATTAAGAAGGACTCTATATCTAAGATTTTTTTACATTAAAATCATAAATTTTTAGCGAATTTTCAATAAAATTACCTACCCGAGGTGACCAACTTTGGAGGTCTACACTCTAACCCCGTGACCTAGGGATCTGTGTTTCTCCAAATCTACTTGAAAGCTCTAAAAATTTGAAATTTTATTTAGATATCTCCAACGGTTCACAAGTTAAAGAATTTTGTATAAAACAAAATTTTTTTGGGACCACTCTTTAATATAATAAACAACAATAGCTATCAGTGTTACTAGTTTAGCATTTTAAGGCTAAATCTAACCACTTTATCTCAAAATTTTCGTTTTAGCTTCTAGCCTTTTTTGATTTTTAAAATTACCTAAAAAACACTAAAGCCTTAGATAATATTTCATCAACGTAGACACTAGTTTCTTATTTGGCACTACTCATTTTTAAATTTTTACATAGTCATCTATTTAAGCATTTTTGTATAATTTTTCGAGAGATTGTTTTTATTTAACAAATAATCTTCAAATCAAAAATAACCATGTAACTAATTTTATGAACTTGAAATTACTTTTAATATTTTTTTAATATACATCAGAAGCCATAGAAAAATCTTATAAAATCACCGAAAAATTTTAATATGCTAAATTAAAAAACAATATACCCTAAACCATCATAGGTCGTTGGGGTATTACATTTTACCACCTTAAAGTATATCCGTCGACTCAGAATCGCTTTCTGAATGGACTTAACCATGTCCGTCCGACCGTCTGATCGACTGGCTTTCCATTAGGGTGGTCCAAAATTCCTTTTTGCGAGCTACATTAAAACGTACCTAAAATTATAAAATTTTAACTTCCTACGTTGACTGGAACAGAATGCTGTATGGCCATTTACGTCGATAATCCTAGAACAAATTTTTACATTTTTTATCACCAGAGTCATTCCCTTTAAAACCAACTCGAAAAATTGCAATTTTGGACTTTACCTCTCCGGATTTAATGATATCACTGGCCAACAAAAAAAACTTTTTTCGCGCTCCTTCAAAAAAAAAAAAAAAAAATATGTGGACTAGATGGAATTCTGTATGCTGAACTCGAATCTGCTTTCAATTCTCTCCCATCAGGTCGAGATTTTTTTTATGGGCGTGTCTATTATTGCGCCCTAAATAAGCCGATTACTCGAGTATAATTCACTATAACTCGAGAACGGTAGGCACGATTTGTATAAATAATACACCAAAATATGTGGAATAAAATTGGCTTTAAGTCGTTCAACTAACAAATGTTTATCCGCTCAGATAAATTCGAAATAAGTGTCGGAAAATTTTTTTTCATGCTAAATTCAAGATTTCTTTTTTTTTACTAAAACTTCTTTTTAAAAGTGAAAACATCAAAAACATTTCAGTTTATCATCTTTATCTCAAAGCTGGCAAAACTACGAGTAAATAAAGCCAAGTATCATTAAAATTGATGCACAAATCCTGATTGGATTCACAGTTAAGTTAAGATACCCATGATACCTACAATTAAGTGGAAATACACTAGTCGGCAAAAAATAATTTTTTTTTTGTCTTAAATAAAAAAATAAAAAAATGGTGGATTAGATGGAAATTAATTTGCTAAATAAGAATCAGCTTTTACTTTTTTTCTATCACGTATTGTTTTTTTTTTTTTTTATGTGCATGACTATTATGACCCCGCCTTTAGGCAGTCACACTTGTATAACTCGAGAACGGTTTGTCCAATTAAGACAAATTAAACTCCAGTAGATAGTGATCTAAATTTTCTTTGAGCTGAATTTATATAATTTTTTTATCCAGTTAAAATTTCCGTAGTTATTTGGTAATTAGTAATTTTTTTTTGAAAAATCGTTAAAATTTTTATCCATAACTCTGAAATTCTAGAGCGAATATAAAATATTGTTAACATACCTTAAAGACAATTTTTGTATGCATCTTTTGATGTATCATTTATTAAAGTCGTGTAAACAGTTCATGAGTTATAGTCTAAATTTTACAAAACTTTCTCGAATTTTATAGTGTGACCGCTGAATAAGGTGATGATA
This sequence comes from Protophormia terraenovae, assembly GCA_951394005.1. Classification (NCBI taxonomy): domain Eukaryota; kingdom Metazoa; phylum Arthropoda; class Insecta; order Diptera; family Calliphoridae; genus Protophormia; species Protophormia terraenovae. The sequence goes on along the minus strand of OX596077.1, from coordinate 112,764,897 downwards.
TTAGTCATGCACCTAAAAAAAAAATAAGTACGTGGTAGAAAAAAAGTGAATGCAAATTCTTGTTTACCTCATCAAAATCTACCTAGTCCACCTAGTTTTGTTTCAAGAAAAAATACATTTTTTATTTTTTTTGCCCACCAATGTATTTCTACGAAATTGTATGTAACATGGGTATTTTTACTTAACTGTGAATAAAATCAAGATTTGTGCATCAATTTTGAAGATACATACCTTATTTGGTTCGTAGCATTATCAGCTTTAAAATTAATATGATAAACTGTAATATTTTTGATGTTTTCATTTATTTAAATAAATTTTAATAACAAAAAAATCTAAAATTTTGCATGAATTTTTTTTTTTGGGCACTTATTTCAAAACAACTTCAAAACTATTGAGCACATAAAAAATTTAAGTTGGAATGATTTGAAGATATTATTAGTACGCATCTTTTGGTGTATCACTTATGTCAATCGTACACACTTTTCTTCAGTTATGAGGAAATATACTAAAGTAATGGCGTTATTATGGGCGAAATATTAGACACGCCCATAAAAAAAAATTCAGATCTGATGGAAAAAAAACTGAAAGCAGATTCGTGTTTAGCACATCAAAATACATCAAGTCCAACTATTCGTCTATGGGGGAGGATTTTTTTCGACCAGTGCTATTTATGCTGCTGGTCTAGTTAAAAATGTTTAATCGGTTGAAATGTACTACAGAAATATAGTATTAACATCTTGCAATTTCAAACAATTTAATCTTTTTTGGTGAAAATCTAAGCGTTAATCTTATTATAGTTTTTCAAATTATTTACTTTATGTTGAAGCCAAAGTGATTTGGATTTTTCTATTTATATTGAATTGTTCTCAATCTATTGTTTTTCTCAATATATGAATTATATTAAAACATAAAACACTTTAATTTTCTCCAAACTTATATTTTATTTTTATTTTATAAAATATAATCCTTCAGATCCTAATTGAATATTTCCGTTGTTTATTCTCTAAAAAACCTACTGAAAACTAATTTACTATTTTAAATCATTCCTACAGATATTGAATTTACATAGTATTTCTCGTTTTAAACAATTCCTTCATAATGATAATTTCATTGTAAAATTCCACAATAATAATCGAAATTAAAAATAATACTTACTTAATAACACTATGTAGATTTCTATGCCACAGCCAGCCATTGCTATCATCATTTGTGGTGGTGCACAAGTAAAATTGTCATTGCCCTAATTATAATTTTGTGGTGCAATATTTTAATGAAAATCTCTTCAACAATTTCCTAATTGTTTTGTTTATTTAGTTTTTGTTTCATATTTTTTTGCTTATTGCTTTAGTAAAATCACCAAAACAAAATTATGCATTTCTAAGAGAAAATTATTAAATATACGCTACACCAAAGAAATTAGGAGTAAAAAGAAGATTGTTATTTCGTGAAAAGTTCATAAAATAATGGACTTTGGAAATGGTTTATAGTATGCTATGGATTTTTATGCACAAAAGAGTGTTTTTAGAAAGATCTGTCTATGTACTGAAATAAACCTCTGTTCTATCGTTGTATCGATGTATGTCGTAAAACTTGCTAAATTAATTTGTTACTGCTTTCAAAAAATTAAAAAGAAAATCGATATACAACGGATACAACGATACGACAGAAGTTGTGAATTATCCAAATATATATATTTATTTTTATTTAAACAAGGGTATATCAAATTCGTTTTAGCAGAAAATATAATATTTTTATTTTATTTTTATATAAAATATTTTTTCATTTGCAACGTAATTTAAATATTTCCATGTTTTCACCCCGTTGTCACTGACAGTAGTAATATGAAGCAAAAAAGACAAGATAGATTAATATATTCTCCCTTTGGAGAATCTATGGTTTGCTTTCAAATAATAGTGGCAAAATATTTGCAATTGTACTTTTTTCCATTTCTTATTTTATTTTCCCAGCAAAAACTTTGGTTGCCATGTAATGAGTTAAGAAGCTAATATAATGGCTATCCAGTACTTACATATTAGCTGAATAACTCATTATTTTAACACGGCGATGTCATTAGAGGCAACTACTTACCCTATACATTACTTAGATGTCATTAAAATAACTAATTACTTCCAAGCTGTTAAACAGCGCATTGATTTTAAAGTATTACTGAAGTCATGATAAGTAATAACAATAGGAACTAGTTATATTTTAGGTTATAAATTAGTAATGAAATGTCAGGATATAAAATATTTTTTTGTAGTTGTAAAAAGATTTTTTAAATTTTAATTTAAAAAACTTAACAACAACCAAAAATGTAATTAAAATAAATGTAATAAAAATAAACTATTTCATACCGACTTGGCTTACAAATCACGTTATTTGGTAAGCGAAGTTTTTGCTGGGTATTTTTAAAAATCTGATCATAAATAATTATTTACATTCGGGTTATAAATAATTAGTTACTAAACAACTTCTATGTAATGCAGACAGTATGTTGTTGTCATTACAAAGTAACTACATCCGTAACTATATGTCATTACCAAGTTTTTGCTGGGTTAGTTTATTTTGCATTTCACATTCACTGTTAAAGTCCTTTGTGTATGTATGTATGTACATATTATTTGTTACTCTTGGTTACCATTTGTTTAATGGTTTTTATTGTTAGAGGTTTTCTTAATTTTCATTTTAGTTTTTGTTTACAAAAATATTTTTGACATGATGAAAATATTTTCCCCAACAACAGTGTGTTATTTTCAGTTCGTTGCACGAGTTGTTTGTATATTTGGTCGACCGGCAGAAAGGTCAACAATACACTACTGCTCTGCTTTTGCTAGCTATTTGTTGTTACATTACTGCATAAAGGACTTAGGCCAAAATTCAGTCAACCGTTGAAATACTAAATTATAATATGTCCATGCTGGTAAATGCCTAGAGGTAGCCAACATTCAAACTTCCAGTAAATGATGAAATTAGAATAATTAAAATGGTTTTGTTTATTAAAATAATGGGAACAAGAATTAGAAAAAAAAAAAAAAAAAAACTGGAGCAGTTGAAAAATAAATTTAATTTAAAACATAATTTTCTTAACGTTTAAGATTAGAATACTTTTGTAATAGTAGTAGTAATAATAATATAAGATATAAGAATGCAGACATATAAGAAAGATTTTTTTATTTTTATTATATATATATATATATATATATATATATATATATATATATATATATATATATATATATATATATATATATATATATATATATATATATATATATATATATATATATATAAATTTGTAAAAAAAAAAGTCAAATACATTTTTTATAGAAAATAAAACGGCTTTCCAAAGTAATATAGTGCAGTTTATAGTTATGTGTGAGTAGATTATTACATTATATTTAAAATGTTCTATACACCCACAAACTCGGATGTTATTTCCAAAAAACAATTCTTCGATTACCTTATTTTTTTTTTTTTTCTCAAATAGCCACCAAAAAGATGGAGGAAAGTATATTGATTTTATCATTCTGTGTGTAACATGTCGAAAAAATAATTTAAGACCCCATAAAGTATATGTTTTTGGTTAGATTTTGAGTCGATCTAGCTATGTCCGTCCGTCTGTCTGTTGAAATCAGGATAGGGCTCGAACGGTATAACCTAGGAGGACGAAATTTGGCTCAAATATTTATCTTATATAAGGTTTGTTTAGTATTCAAAATAGTATAGTATTTAAATAAATACTAGAAACACAGGGTGTCCGTGGTAGCTTCACTTCATACTTTTCTGCTGATATTTCTTAAACAAAAGGATGTACGACAACGAATTTTTTTAGTAATAGTTCCAGGACCAATGAAAATCGGAAACAAAAAATTGGCTTGCCCGCCCACTTTATCGCTGATCTCCCATATAACGTAAAATTTGAAAAAGTTAATGGTGGATATATATGTAGATTCGACCAAGTCGAATATAACATTTTCGCTTGTTATTCATAGTAAAGCTGAGCAAAAAAAGAACATCCAAAGAAGTCAATAAAATCCTAAACTCGTGTTCCAGAAGTAGAGCAAATGAATTTAACATAGACTTATCTTTGGAGGATGTTCTTTTTTTACGCCTATTCACTTAGTAGGAAGTTATATTCCCGATGTATGTATTTTTATGGTGTCTTAAATCAGTGCAAGGAATGTAATTTAAATTGCTTCTATGGAGTTACTTCCTTCATATAGAAACAAATGTCGTTTTTAAAGTAATTTTTATTCAAAACTAGACATAGACATTTGCGATAACAAAAACCATTCATCAATGCTTACGAATTTGATATACCTAGTTTGCAACAGTAAACTTCATTTGTATCGCTTTTAACGACATCTGCTGATGCTGTTTAAATAACTTTTTAAGAAGAAGAAAACATACGGTATTTGTTATTTTGGATGTAATAAAAAAGTACTTCCTCAAAAATTTATTGTTTTTATTATCAGTAATTTTATTTATTGAATCTTCACAAAAGTTAAGTGAACTAACAATAATTAATCAAATCTTAAATCTAAATCTTAATATCTATTTAGTCCAACCAACGTCTGACTAAAAGCGATTTTAATGCATATGGTTTTACTTCGGCTCAGTTCTGCGGTGTTTCTTCTTCTCAATCGGATGTGTCCATTACTTCTTAGTATATTTCGTGCTAGTGGGTTAGGGTGTATTTCCAATCTCTTCAAGTATGCTTCTGCATGTTCTTTTATTACATCTCTTACCAAAGGAACGTTTAAATCCTTATGTATGTTAGTATTTCTTACATATCAAGGGGCTGCGGTTATAGTTCGCAATATTTTGTTTTGGCGTCACTGTATTTTCTCAATATTGGATGCTGAGGCCGTACCCCATAACTGGATCCCATAAGTCCATATTGGCTTTAAAACTGAATTATAGAGGAGTAGTTTACAATCTGAGCATAGAATTTCTGCCAATTAGCCAATTTATTTGGAGTGCTTTCAGTTTCATTTGGGTCAACTTTGCATCAATATGGAATTTCCAAGTAAGGCGTCGATCGAGATGTATTCCGAGGTATTTAACCTCCGATTGCTGGGGTATTACTTGGTTATTTATTAGGATAGGTGGGCATGATTCCCTACGCAAGGTAAATGTTATATGTGAGCATTTTTGTTCATTTATTTTTATTTTCCATTTTTTTAGCCATCTCTCAATATCAAATATATGGTCCTGCAAAATTCGAGATGCCTCCTGTGGGCATTCATGGGTGCTTTAAATAGCTGTATCATCTGCAAATGTTGATGTATGGGTTTGACTATTAGTTGGCATATCGGAGGTATATATCAGGTACAACACAGGGCCCAGTACACTACCTTGGGGCTCACCTGCTTCAATAGGCTGAGGTGTACTAAAAAAGTCACCTTCTTTAAGAATAAATTTACGACCAGTTATATACATAGCTTTTCAATAATTTATGTATATTTATAGGTAAATTTTGTTCTATTTTATATAGCAAGCCATCATGCCACACTTTGTCAAAGGCTTGGGATACGTCAATGAAGAGAGCGGAACAATATTTCTTTTCTTCAAACGTTTTGTTTATAATATTTACAAGTCTGTGTGTTTGTTGGATAGTACTGTGTTTTCTTCTAAATCCGAATTTGTGATTGGGTATACATTGGCTTATTAGTGGGTATAGCTTGTTAATTAGGAGCTTCTCAAATAGCTTAGACATATTAGATAATAGACTTATGGGTCTATACGATTCTACTTTTGTGTGATCTTTTCCTGGCTTAGGTATCATGGTAATCAGTGATACCTTCCATTCTAGTGGATAATATTCAAGGCGTAATATAGCGTTAAAAATATATAGTATTATTTTTAATGCTATCCGGGGTAGCTCTAAAAGCATGTGGTTACTGATTTTATCAATACCAGGTGCCTTTTTGGAGTTTAAATCAACAATAGCCTTATCGATCTCTCGAATCTCAAAGTAAAGGGGTTCAACTGCTCTGAAATGGGGCACAACAGGTGGCAACTCAATTATGTCACTTGATTCGTTCGGGGTGAATACATTCTTTAAATGACTAACAAACAGATTCCCTTTTTCAGTATCGTTTCTTGCCCATCCACCATTAGCATTACGTAAAGATGGTCTACTTATTACAGGTCTCTTGAGTTTTTTTGTGGCTCGCCATAGTGAGTAATCTGACTGAGGCGTTGCATCCAGCTTTTCCAGATAATTACACAGAGATGCATTTTTTCGATACTCCAAAAGTTTAGAAAGCCTTTTTTGGCATTCTTTTAGCTTCGATTTCAGTTGAGGGGATCTGTGGAGTTGCCACTCTCTTCGAACTCTTCTTTTTTCAGTCAAGAGCCGTTCGACATCTGCAGAATAAATTCTATTATATCTGTTTTGTCGGGGGGGTTGGGTAGCATGTTCAGCAGCAAGTTTTAGATTTCTATCAACATTTTTGAGAGAGAGATCGATTTCTTCTGGTGTACCTAGCGATATGTTCTCTGTGCAGTGAGTACTAAGGTATTTCTTATATTTTAGCCAATTTATCCTTTTTCCTGATATCGCTAGGTTACCAGTCGGGGATACAATTTCTTGGGGGCTCAATAGCATAACAATAGTGGGTGTGTGATCTGATGATAATTCTAGAGATGATTCAGCTTTAATTAGTTCCATTGGGATATTTTTTATAACACCAAAATCGATGACATCCGGTATTTTGTGTGGATCAATATGTGGGGTTTCCGCTCGAAATCACATTCAAACCCATTTTAGAAATTGTATCAAACAAAACACGACCTTTCGGGGTAATCAGTCGTGATCCCCAGAATGTATGCTTAGCGTTATAATCGCCAGCTGCCAGGAAACGGGGACCTAGTGATTTATAAAAACTGTTGTATTGATTTTCTGTAATTGAAAATCTGGGGGGTGAGTATATCTAAGAAATCACTAAGTTTCTATAACAATCATCAATACAGATTGTTGTAGCTTGAAGATAATCTTCACAAAGATCACACATTAGGTAGTGTTTAATGCGAGTTTTTATGAGAATAGCTGAACCTCCACATGCTCTTCCTCTGGGGTCTTTTGTATCATAAAATGCATATCCATTTATTTGGAATATGCTTCTGGACGTCAAATGTGTTTCGGAAACTAGCATTATATCTACCTGTTGTTTTTTTAGAAAATATTCGATTTCATTCTTATGTTGGCGTATACCGTTTGCATTCCAAAAACATATTTTCAAACAGTTCATGGCTTATTTAGTATTGCTTGCAACAATATTGATTGCATCTTAAGCATTTCCAAGCGTCTCTATTGTAGCTTCTAGCCTGGTAAAATTGAAAGCGGGGGTTTGAGTTGGAGTTAGATTTAGGTAGAGAATTTTGGGTTCGATTTGTTCTGAGAAGGTTTGCGTATGATTCTTTGTTCACAGAAGGCTCTATTAAATGAGGATAATTTGTATTCAAAGTATCTGGTGGATGAGTGGGGGGAATTCCAGATTTCTGGCCTAAGGATCGTTTGACAAATGAATATACTGGGCAACCTCTGCAATTGGCGGTATGGTTTCCACCACAATTACTACATTTCTTAATAGTAGAATCAGCTTTAGATTTGTCGCATTTGGACGAATTGTGCAGTTCGCCACAAACAACACAAACTGGTGGTAACCTACAGTAGGCATGAGTATGTCCATACTCCTGACAGTTTAAACATTGGACGGGCCCCGATCGTTTATGTGGCTCTTCTATAGTGATTTTACGATGCAATAAGTATCTAAGATTATATATGGGGTGGGTTTCGCCTTTTTTCAGTTTTATATCGCCGGGTTCCAATTCCACTCGAAAGAGTGGCAGAGGAATTTTGTTACGATTTCGAATGTTCATTACATTTTTTATTTTGTACCCCTTATCTTCTAAGCTTTGTTTTATTTCTATTGGATCCACGTTAGAGTCAATCCCCTTAATAACAACTTGGAGACCCTTGCTATACTTTAATTGATACGTATAAAAATTCTTTTTACGAGCTTCAAAGTCTGACACAACTTGCGTTAATATGTGATCCCCACGCTTTATGGGGATCACATAAAAATGATTCTCACCGATCAACGAGATCAAATGTTGAATCAATTCATTTTTGTTTTGTTCTCTTAAATAAATTGGGGGAGGTTTAGACGACTTGGATACAATTGGGGGCTCAACCGATTCATTCTGTAAAATAGCGAAGCGATTTTCGGAAATTGGCCTATCGTCTTCTCTAGATAATTTTGCCGCAGGTGCGAATTTGGAGGATTTAGGGCTTCTTCCTCGTTTTAAAACAGTAATATAGCGGTCCATTCCAACCTGGATTTGGGGTTTCTGTTTAATATTTAACAGTTGGCCAGACTTGGGTATAGCTCCAGTTGTAGGGTTAATTAAATCTGTACTTATTGTGAATGTTGTTATTTTTGAAGGTGAATTATGTAGCATACCTTCAGGCGGAATTAATACTTGTTTATTATCTGACAGTTGTTTATTATCAGCTGTTTTGTTTTCTTTTGTTGAACAATCATCAATTGACAATAGAGCAGGGGAGCAAGAACGAGCGCGATTGCTTGGTTTGGCGGTCAAATACAAGCTGTCATCAATTCTTTTATTTGTTTTGGTAATATTATTATCTTCAACACTCACAGTAACATAAGCATTTCTGCCATTTACACTGAGTCTTCGCTCACTTGAATTTGCACTAAAGAGACTCATAAAAGAGTATTCTTATTTTTTTTTTTTTTTTTTTCTCATACACTTGTGCACTTATTTTCTTTATAAAACAAACACCCAGAGCAATATATATAAATAAAAATAAAAAAAACACAGATTTTAATTGTTTTATTATTTCTTATTTGGGTGAATTTTTTTTTTTTTTATTATAAGAAAATAATCGCGTCCATTCGCGTATAATTTTTTAATGATTTTTATTATTTTTTTATCCGGAATAAGCATAAAAAACTATGAATTATGCGGAGAAAAAACAAAACACGTCTGCTTCGAACAGCTATCAATATGACAATATGAGTCATCCTCAAAAATGACTTCCATTTGTTTTTGTTGGGATATTAAGTATACAAACTCGATTGGATTTTTGGAAATAATATCCGATTTTAGGGGGATATCGAAAATTGCAAAAATGTAGATACTCTAATAAATGTTCATTTAAATTTACTTTATTTATAGTATGTAAATTGATTCCTACTGTAACAAGGGAATGTTTCTTCCAACAATGTATTTCCTCTGGACCAAAATTAATGCGAAAGAAAATTTTTTAATACCTAAATCGTATCAAGGAAAATTATATGAATATTTTTATGATTTTACGAGGCGGATGAATGAAACACAGTGTTTTTTGCAAAACAAAAATTGATTTTTCAACATAATCTCCTTTTAACTCAACACACTTAGTCCAACGTTTCTCCAGATTTTGTTAGGTATGGAAATAGAAAGTAGTCACTAGGGGCTAAATCTGGAGAATATGGCGGAGGAGGTACCAATTCGTAGCCCAATTTATAGAGTTTTGCCATTGAGACCGCACACATGTGCACACGTGCATTATCTTGATGAAATAGAACTTTTTTCTTGGCCATATGGGGTCGTTTTCTTTTTAAATCCTCATTAAATCGGTCTAATAAGTAGGCATAATATTCGCCATTTATCGTTTTTCCCTTTTGAAGGTAATCGATGTGGATTATTCCGCGTGCATCCCAAAAAACTGCTGCCATCACCTTATTGGCCAACAAACTTACCATGGCCTTCTTCGGAGCAGGTTCACCCAGAGACACCCATTGTTTAGACTGCTGCTTGGTCTCCGGAGTACAGTAATGGATCCATGTTTCATCCACAGTTACAAAACGCCGCAAAAACTCATTCGGATTTCGGTTAAACAACTCGAAACAATCCTTTGAAGTTGTCACACGTTTACGTTTATGATCAATTGAGAGCAATCGCGGCACTCATCTTGCAGACAACTTTCTTAAACCCAGCTGATCATTTAAAATCGAAAACACACAATCGAAACCATATGAAATGCCTATGGCATCAACAATCTCACGCACTTTTACTCTTCGGTCGGCCAACACCATATGGTGGATTTTTTCGACATTTTCGGGTGTACTGTCCTCAATTGGCCGTCCAGAACGTTCAGCGTCATTTGTAGTTGTGCGACCACAACGAAAGTCAGTAAACCGCTTTTTAACCATTGAAATCGATGGTGCAAAGTCCCCATAGTATTTATCATGCTTTTCCTTGGTTTGGTTGACGGTTTTTTTTTTTTCGCAAAAATTAATGTTTAATGAGCACTCGAAATTCACTTTTTTCCATTTTTAGAAAAATACACGAGATTGTATGTTTTGAACAGCTGTTAAACGCAAAGTAAAGCCCAAAATACAATAGCACGTAGTCAGCAACAGTATCAGCAAAAATTATCAGCTGATCACTGTTAACACAACGTTTTGCTGCCGTTATAATTTACAACCACCATCTAGCTTTATTCTACTTGTGTATTTTAGCCTCTCATTTATTTCCTCACTCTCTTTGTCTCGCTCGCAATCTGAATGCAGCGCAGTGAATTTAGAAACAGGGCTAAATGAAACAGCACTGCAAACTGCTGCTGACTAAATGTAATCAACACCATAACAAACAGTGCATTCTAAATAATCAGCTGATTATTGCAGCACACATTGCTGCTGACTACGCGCTATTGTAATTTGGGCTTAAATGACGACACTTGCTCAAAATTTGACAGTAGTATATTAACAGGTGGTACTTTATGGAAACAGTGTTGCATTTCATATAACTACGAGGGAAGTTCGAAAAGTCACGGAAATATTGATCCTCGTATCACAAAACATGCAGGACATTTAACAAGAACATATACAGCGTCATTTGTCTGGGTGAGTTTCACTTTAATATGAATATTGATTATCAAATTAACGAACATTTAAATAAGATACTATTTTTCTATTACTTAATTTGAATAACAAATATAAAAAAAAATAGATTTTCTTTCTGTAAAATATAAATACAATTACCCTTATTTTAAAAAGTTTTAATTTAATTTAGTGTATTTTCAACGTTGAGTTTTTGTGTTAAAATGATCGGACCATCAAAAGTTATTACCTAAAATGTATCAGATACATTATATTTTGTACCCTTACGTATTAAAGGCACATACTTCATTTATTAGCCCTTGTAAAACTTTAGGGGATATTCAGGAAATAAATTTGTATCTTATTTTTAGCGAAGGGTTAACTTGGTTGGCATAATTTTGCCCCTAAAATTTTTTTAAAAATATTTCTGAAAAATAAAATTCATATTTAAATTTAAATAGAATTTTAACGAACAAAGATATCATATTGAAATTATGACATAATATAAATATACTTGTTCTCAAATTAAAGAATTAGAAAAACTCCCATTTTCTTATACCAAAATGGCCAAAATCTCAATCTAGAAAAGAAAATGTACTTCTTATTTTAAAAATGTGATGAAAGGTACCCGTCAAAAAATACTTTAAGGGTGTTTACCTTAAATATAAAGGTACTTAATTGAAATAATTGTATGGTGATCCCAGCTTTTCAAATTGAGAATTAAAAAAAAAAAATAGTACATTTTCTTGTCACAGAATAATTTTTTTACACTTTATAGTAAAGATATTGCTTTCTAATATATTAAAATAAAATTTAAATCCAAAGGGTAGACATTTTTTAAAAAAATGCATCCAAAATTCCAAATGCATTAATAATTATTTTTAAATTATAATATTATTTTAAAATTACCACATTAAAAGGGGATATATTAATCTTCTACATGCTGTTTAAGTATTTAAAATCCGTTAACAACTTTTAGAGATAAAACGTTGGGTAGGTGGTTCGCATATATTGAGAATAATAGTGGTTCTAGAATATAACCCTGTTGTATACCCTTTGATAGTGGTATGGGCGTTGAAAAGATGTTTTAATTTCATACATAGTATTTGATGGTAAACTGTATCAAATGCTTTAGAGTGGTCAAGAAGAATCAAGCAGTTTATATTTTCATCATCAAGTTCTCGTCTTATTTTCTCGGTAACTTCGGCTAATAAAAATATATTTTTGATGATCATCTATTTTTTTATATTTTATCTAAAACCTCTTGTTTGCTTATATAAAAATATAAATAAAATATAAATTTTTTTACTGAAAATTGTTCTAGGAAATTTAGATGACTAAATATTTTAAAGATTACGATTTTAGTTTTTCCTTCAAACATATATTTAATACCAAAATTATTTATTGAGCTTTGGGTATTAATAATAGTGATGACCAAGTTTCTCCCTCATGTATTTAATATATACACTAACGGGATACTCTAATATGCCTCTAATTTCTTAACTTAAATAAATGTACTGTAAAATATATTCCAGATCGAACCCCCTGATAATATATATTTTTTTAATTGTAATATATTTTATTAACCTTTTTATTTAACAGTTGCTGTATTAAAGTCTTTAATATTCAAACTTGACCTCAATTAAAATATCTTGTAATATAAATTATTTTTTCAATAAAATTCTATCTTTGTTTCATTTTATGCTACCCTCCTCTACATATATTTTAATTCGAATATTTACAATTGGAAAAAATAAATAAATATATTTTATAGGGCAAATTCAACGAGATAACGAATGAAAAGAGATATATGTACTTAAATAAGGAGTGCGATCGAAAAAAATGTAACACACGTTTTGCCTCATAACTTCTTTCCGAAGCAATATTTTACATTTTTCTGATCTAGTTATCTTTGAAAAATATGTGAGTTATTATATTTAATGACAATCATGTTTTTGAGAGTTTTATAAAAATTAGTTACGAAAGAGATGAACGTGCTATAAATTATTAAAAAATCCATATTTGTCCTACAAAAAATTGGCCAAAGAAGTAAAAGTCTGCTGTCAAACTGTTTTCAAGGTTATTAAACAGAATCAGGAGAATTCGACCATTGATAGAAAATATAACTCGGGAAGAAAAAAAGGTACACATGATATTGGGAAAGCCAAGAAAATTTAAAGCATATTGAAAGGAACTCCAAACACATCTGGTTAAAACGCAGCCCGGTTAGCTCAGTGCTCTGACTATTTCGTGCTAAAAGTTAAAGCAAATGGGAAGTAGAAAACATATAAAGTCCAAAAAGTTCCAGACTGGAATGCAAAAAACTTAGAAGCCAAGAATAGGGAACGAAAATTAAAAACAAATTTCATACTAAAATACTCATGTGGTATAAAGAACAACAAAACGTATGTACTGGCAGATTTTGCGCAGCTTTCGGGTCAAAATTTGAATGTTGCTGATGATCGAGGATACGCTGAAGATAAGATAGGACCGAAAAGCTAACGAAATTTTCTGGTTTGGCAAGATTTATGAAGTTGCGATAAAAGAAGCAAGTTATTTGTTACAGTGAGCTCCATAAATACCGAAAAATACATCAAAGAATGTTTGCAAAAAAATCTTCTTCCTTTCATAAGAGAGCACAATGTGTCCACATATTTTTGGCCCGATTTGTCATCATGTCACTACGTAAGAAAGCTCTGGAGTGGTACCAGAACAATAACATAGTTTTTGTACCAAGAGAGGTCGATCCTTTAAATTGTCCGGAGCTAAGATCAGTTAGGAGATATTGGGTTTTTGTTAAAAGAGATTCGAAGAGGACAAAAGAGGCGTCCCAAAATATCAAAGATTTTAAAAGACGATGGGCAGACTGTTCCAAAAAAGTGACTGAAACAACTATCTAATCTTTAATGGAAGGGTTACCAAAAAAGATCTACTAGTTCATAAGTAGTGGCTAGAAGTACAAAAGTTATGTTTTTTTTGCGATCTGTAGTATAGTAGCAATTAAATAAAAAAACAATCAAAACTTTAAGATCAACCGTTTCCAAATTATTGAATTTTATATATGTTAATATTTTTTCGATCGCACTCCTTATATGTAATGTTCATATACAATAAAAAGGGGGATCCTTAAAAACTATAAATATTAATTAATAAAAAAAAATAATTTTTTATGTTAAGGTGTATTGAAATCTTAGAAAAAAAACTAATTTATAATTTTAAATATTTTCCATAATATGAAAAACGAAATATTATACTTCATGCTATTAGCTAATATAGGACACCCTTAACCTATTATACATAAACAAATATGTTGTTTGTCCGTTGTAGCATTGTATTTGATACCATGGAGCCTAGTGCGTTTAAACATTTACATTTTATGCCGCAGCAATTAATCTTATTTAAAATTTAAAAATATGTATTTTTTCCTCTTATTTTGTTAGTGTGGACAAAACGAGTAAATATATGTACATATGTAGTACTGTACTTATAAATTTTACATACTTACAATGTTAAAATCTACAACTACATAATAACAGTGAAAATCTCTCTGTATAAATATTTAATATAAATTGGTTATGTATATTTTCAAAATATATGTAATGAAAAGCTTATAAATGTAATTGTATATAATTACAAAAAATCCTTTGTCATTGATTAAAATGAAAAGATAATAATTGTATCTAGCATCTGTAAAGCACTGTAATAATGTTTTACTTTCTGGTTGTATACACAATACAGTGTCCCGAGAAACTGCTGAGATTTTTAATGAAGAGCTGAATAAAAAAACATAAATTTGTTTTTTTTTTTTTTTTTTTCGTATTGAACTGAAGATTAATTTTTTTTGACATTTCGTTTATTCCGCTTAGCAGTCTCCTGTTTGAGTGGTCTTCCTGCAACATATTTTTTCGGCGGGTGTAAGATGACATTAGAATTATTTTTGATGCCATTCGAATTATCATTAGAAAGCTTCAAATCGCAAACTGAAACTGACAAAGGAAAAATAAAAGTATATTTTATAATATGTTATAAAAAGTAGAAAAATTCATCGTAAATATATATTACAGGATTGCTATTATGAAATAATGAATGGAGTAGTTAATTAATACAAAGTATTGAGTGTAAGAACATGCTATTATTGTAGGTAGGTGTTTGGAAACTCTTGTGATATGTTTAATTAGTTAAATATCTCAAATCAATGTGAAACAATTTACTATGGCTAAACTAATATGTTTCTTTTTTAATATTTTTAAATGAAACGGATTTTTTTTTCACAAGAACACAGTCATAAAAAAGTTATCTTTTGATGATAGGAAGCTATAAAATTAACACAAATTTTAGTTGTAAAACTAATTTTGTTGTATTTAGTATTTGGATTTACGTCTATATTGCATTTTTTTTATTACTATATTACTAAAATAAATACCCTACATTATGAGTATTTGATGACATATAAACATATCTTACCCTACAAAAAAATAAAAAGCACGATATAGTCGGTCAAGCCCGACCATACACCCAGAGAAATATCAATCACATACGTGTTGAAAACAATACCATTCTGTGTCAATAGTGAATCTACACCGTATGTGTTTAAATTAAACACTGCGTGTTCAATTCTTATTGAAAATCGATACCTAATTGGCACCAAGTTGAAACCATTTCGATATCAAATTGTTAAATTACATATGTTTTCTATTAAATTTGTTAACGAAAGGTATTAAAAAGCTGTTACCGGAAATTACCAATGTGAGCACAATCGTTGTTGATTTTGAATCGAATTTTTTCCCTTAGTGTATGATACCATTGTCTATGTGCACCAATAATCGGGAAGGCTCCAATTGTGGACCTATACTTGCATTAAGTATAACATAAAACATATTAATACAGAATATTACATCGTTACTAACATTCATATGTACTAATGCACTTTTGGGTGATTCTCGAAATTGGGTTTTATATGGTAGCTATGATAAATTATGGACCGATATTCACTGATTTACACTTATATAAAACTTGTTTTTGACAAATTTAATTTAAATATTCTTATATTTAAGGTATATATGAGTGTTAAAACTCTATTCCGGGAGGACATTTGTATGGTGGATAAGTGAAATAAGGGGTCGATCATGATCAAATTCAATGGGTTTCGTTTTTGTTGAAAAAATCATATATACAAAATTTTATCAATTTATCTTCATTATTGCGACCTGTACTTTCAGCAAAAGCTTTACATGGACAGAATATTTTTTCTCTGTGTTAGAATTTCTGCAACAAAAAACACCTATGCAAAGTGATCCCAAAACGAAATTTTTTGGAAATAATTCTGTAACTTTAGAACTGCTGCATGTATTTGAATGAAATTTCACATGGACAATCCTGAGGTGTATACCTCAGAAGGAGGAGGACAGGTTCTTAGCAAGTCTGGGAGACGAAGGATGGACCTCCAAAGTTGGAAATTTTGACCCATTTTTTACCATGTTTTTTTTAGTTTTTTTAACTTGGCGGGCACAATTTGAATCTTACAATTTTTCTAAAATATTCTCTGGATTTTGTACAAAATTCTCCTGCCCACAGACCAGCTAGAAACGTGTACTCCACCAGAATATTTGGAAAATATCTCAGCAATAACTATGTTAAATTTCATTGAAATATTTTGAACGATTCAAAAGTTAGACAAATATTATTTTAAAAAACACATTGAATTTCGTGTAACTTTTGAACCATTCAAAATATTTCAATGAAATTTAACATAGTTATTATTGAGATATTTTCCAATTGTTCTGGTGGAGTATAAGTTTCTAGCTGGTCTGTGTGCAGGAGGAGAACCTCCGAAAGTAGTCAACTCTTTTAATTATTTCTTATATAATATCCGAGGTGACCCATTTCGGCAGTCCTCCCCCTGTCCTAAGACCACCTAGAAACTTGTGCTCCTCCAAAACATTTGGAAACTACCTCAGCAATAACTATGTGAAATTTCATTGAAATATATTTATCCGTTGAAAAGATACACAAAGTTATTTAGAAAAACACGTTGAAACTGCTGTGCACTTATGTATATATAATGCTTCAACACACATTTACCATAGAAATTTAAGGAAAATGTGCACATTTCATTGAAGGGGGGTAAAGTTTCAGTTAGTTTTTAAACGATTGTGTAAAAGATTTATATAAGTATTTGGTATCATTGGAAAGGTTATTACTTAAAAAATAATAATATATAAATAATAAAGTATTTGAACTAAATTTTTTTATTGAATTGATCAAAAAACGAAAAATTTTAGTTTTTAGTGTTATTATTAAAAAAAAAAAATTATATTTGAACTTAAATAAAATCTACATTAATTAAGATATCATTGTGAAATTTTAGTATAATATGAAAATTGTTGTCCTTAAAAGAAGAGAATAAATAGATTCCCTTTTTCTTATTCCGAAATGCCCAAAATTCTAGTTCGGGGAAAACTTGCTTCAAAAATTTACTTTTTTCAGTAAAATTATCACCCTGTCATTATAAGAGGCGTGGCTTGTTAAATATTTATTGTGTGTTTAGCTAACATATGTAGGTAAATTTTCCAGGTATTATTTTTTTAATTTCGGCTTTGACATTTTTGAGCTCCACAAGAAACTAAATAAACAAAAATTAAAATTAACGAAATTCTGATAGGGCTAGCGGGGAGACTGTTACCCCAACTGCCATTTGGATTTAATTTACATGCATATACGTTAAGTATTCTTTTAGAAACATGAAAAAATGTATGGTCTGGAGGAAAATAACGGATTTTAAAGTGAAAAAGTGTTACCACCTTTTTGAAATAAATCACAAAAAATCACAATTTTGTTCAAATTTTCAAATTCAAAATAATATAACTTTTTATCTAAACCACATAGATATATGATCCTTGCACAAAAATTGTTTAGAATTTTGTACAGAATCTAGGGAATATTTTAGAAAAATTGTAAAACTCAAAGTGAGCCCGCCAAGTTAAAAAAACATGGTCAAAAATGGGTCAAAATTTTAGTTTGGTCCAAATATTTCTTAAAATAAAAGAGATAACCCACACATGTAAGCATAGTTTTTGTAGAGAATTATAAGGACTATCTATGTGCAAAATTTTTTTTCAATCAAATCATAAATGAAATTTTGTCGATTTTTTAAAAAAAATTCATACCCGAGGTGACCAACTTTGCAGGTTCACCTTTCGTCCCCTAGACTTGCTAAGAACCTCAACCCTTCGTCCCCCAGACTTCCTAAGAACCTCCAAATCAATTAGCATACACCTTAGGATTGTCCATGTGAAATTTCATTCAAATACATCCAGCAGTTCTAAAGTTACAGAATTATTTCCAAAAAATTTCGTTTTGGGACCACTGTACTATGGTGATGTAGGGTATAAATGTACATACATGTGTGGACTTCATTCATAAGGTTTTCTTATATACTAGTAAATAAATTATGATAAGATAATTATATATTGAAAAAATTTAACCAATAAGCATCGATTAAGTAGTCTTCTATCAGATTTGCAAAAAAAACATTTTTTCGCTACTTTCTATTATACAAGCCTTTTGTACGAAAATCCAAGATTATTAAAATATTTTAACACTTGTATCGACTAATATATTTTTTGTAATTTTTTTCTATAAATTAACATCATATCTATCGTACTCCACATTGGTAAATTTTTCCATCAAAATTCTTGAATTTTACACCAAACAAAAAATTTTTTCTATGAAATATTTCATTATTAATTGGAAAATAATACTAATCTACGAAAAATATTCAACATTATTGAATAGATAAAAAAAATAAATAACTTTATTTTTTGTTGTTTTATTTATAAAAATTAGACAAAATCGCATAAACCATGAGTTATAGACAAATGTACTAGTGTGACAATATTAATAAGGGAGTCACCATACTCATGTTCAAAAAAAAAAAAAAATTAAATACTATATGTGATAGAAACAAATTGGAAATATATTACACTGGTCGGCAAAAAAATTCTTCCCCCAAGAACGAATACTTGGACTTGATGGATTTTGATGTTCTAAACATGAATCTGGTCTGGATTTTTTTTTTTTTTTTTATGGGCGTATCTAACATTTCACCTTAAATAAGACGATTACCCGATAACTCAAGAACGATCCACACGATTTATATAAGTGATATACCCTTGGTGTTCATTAGAGTGTCCCAAGGAAAGCGTTTTTCGAGATATCAAAAAATTTTTAATTTTATTCTGGTTATGGAAAAAATATTTAAAAAATTTTTCCCATGGGATTTTGTTTCGCTAGAAGACTTTTTAAGGCATTTTGATGCACAATTTTTTGAAAAAATTTGGAAATTTATATATTAACAGAAATATTTACTACAATGCAAATTTGTAATATTTTAGCCATAAATGACTTTCATTCGCTGGTAGGGAACTGAAAATCAATTTCTTATTTTTTTTTTATTATTTTCCCATATTAAGCAAATAAAAAAATCGATTCTGCCTAACTAAGAGATAAATAAAAATGTAATTCTATTAACTGTAGGGGCGCCTATTATATAACTCGCACAGTATTACATCAATTGTATCTGCCAAATTTATATTTTTTCTGACATCTTCATTAAAAAACACCATAATAAGTGTATGTGTTGGCAGTAAAAATGCTTTTTGATTGTCATAAATACCACTAATTTTTATGGCATCTATTCTAATCGAAAGATAACTGCAAAGAAAGCTATTAAAAAAGACATACCAAGTAAAATAAAAAACTTAGAGAAAACGTTTGTTAGATAAACTTGTTGAAAACTTGTAATAAAATAGCAGGGGTGGCTCCTTATAACTCACTGTTTTCAAATATAAATAAAGTTCTTGTTTTGCTGTTTAGTGCGATAATTTTACTTATTTTCTTAACAAATCAAAGAAGAACTTGCATGTCAGCAATTTTTTTATTTTTATATTTTATCTTTTGAGGGGTGAAAATTAAAGAAATAAATAAAAGTTTTTTTTGTTAGCACACTGATGTACGGCTTTCAACAAACTGAATGGAAGAAAAAAAATAAATGAAAACTAGAGTCTGTCATAAAAAATTTTATGTCAAAATTAAAATAAAACAAACAATGCTTTTATAAGTGGAAACTAATAAAAGAAATGTAATGAAATAGTAAAGTAATTATAAAAGTAAAAAAAAAAGTTGTTATTAAAGAAGAAATCATAAATTTAACAAAACAAAAGTAATGATTTTTAGAAGTTTATGATTATTATCGTAGAATAAACTTATTGACATGAAATGAGAAATATTGAAGAATAAATATTGTAATAAAACCTTAAGGATTTAGTAATTTTTTTTTTAATGAAGAAAAAATTTTTAGGGTATTTTTTTAACAAAAATATTTAATAAAACTTTTGTGAGCATGAAATTTATATTTCTTATTTTGTGAGTTTTTTTTCTAATTTAATATTCAATTTCTTAGTAGTGTAGTTAAAACACTTTTATGGCTTTATCTATTCAATTTGTCTTTAAAATTTCACTACAAATTATATTGCTTTAATATGTTTAAAATTTTACAGCTTTTTCTCGACTTATATTTTAATATAGACATAAATTTTCTATAAACTTATTAAAAAGCTTTAATACTTATAGAAACATTTGCCCTAAGGCAGACAATAAATTCTGAGTATTTATTATAGAAATAAATATTAAAAAAGTATTAAATTTTGTAAAAAGTTTATTAACAATAACAGAAATAAAGTTTTATTTAATTAAACATAAACAGCCTTGAAATATGCTTTATATTTACATTATAATATAAAGCCTAAAAGCCTGCTTTAATTTTTTTTTGTGTATTTGTTTTAAGCATTTATATGGTGCAAAAATTTAGTAAATTTTATAACATTTTTAGTATAAGTATTTAAATTTATATTTATGAACTAAATTATATTAAATCGAGTAACCTTAAAATAGGCAGCAAAAAATTTTTATTTATATTTTTGCACTAATAAAATTGTAGTAAATTGTTTTATGGCTTAATTAAACTTCTAATGAGCCATTTGGATATAAATATCTATATAAATATATCCCAGCAAAAAAAAGAACTGAAAAGGTCATGATTTTAACATCGTATTGTCATTGGAGGAAAGTAATTAGTGGTGAAAAAGAGCTGCAGAAGTTCTTTTTTTAACCCATGGTTGTCATTGGTAGGATGTTATTCTTTTATAGTTTTTGTTCATTGCTTTTGAAGCACTTTTCTTAAAACTGTGTTTATAAAATTTTTTAATAAAAATTTTGTTTTTGCCGTATTAAATAATAATAATAAAAATACTTTAAAATTTGTAAAATTTAAATCTTGTTACAAATTATTACCATTTTTTGCTGATAAAAATTTATTTATTTTCACCTTTTTGTAAGTTATTATTAAGAACTTTTAAAAAATTATAAAATATGTACTTTGTTCCTTCATCCTTTTTTGCTAGGATGCTAAATATTTACATATTTATTTCTTTATAAATTCACCTTTTTTTTCTTTTAAATTAATTTAACAACACAATATGTTTTTTAGTCTACATAGTTCAATGTAACAAATTTAAATTTAAATTCAATTTTTTTTTTTTTTGCTTTTCCTTTCAAATGTAAAAATTCATTAAAGAAAATTGCCTTTAACTATAGTGCATTTTTTGTCACTTAAATTTGCCTAAAAGTATGCAGTAGTTTTTTACTAATACTTTTTCAAAGCCATAGTTTTTTTAGGGTACTATGAAAAAACCTTGTTGCCTAGTTTATAGCACCACTTTTGACAAACGAATAATCCTTAAAATATTTATGACTTGATCGCCATATGACACTCGGTATGTCATGTTTGATTTCGTAATACAAAGTGAAATTTTAGTGGCTCTCACTCAGTTGGTTTTTACAAAATTTTTTTTTCTTCCCGCTACAAAATGTTGACAGTTTTGTCATAGATTTTTTCTATCATTTATGTTGACAAATTGCTAAAAAAAAAGGGCTATGGAGAAAAAATATATATATATAAATATATATAAAAAAGCATTGACATGCAAAAGCCGTATAGTTTAGACCAGTTTTTTCGTCCCCCCTTTAAAAACTACTGCAAAACAATACAGCCCACATCAAAAAGGCTTTGAGTTAGGGGTATAAAACAAAATAAATATTTCTTCAAAATTTTAGCAAAAAAAAAAAAAAAAAATCTGCTACAATTTCCTGATACTTTGATTGATTTATAACACCACACATATGTACATACAGGCTCGTTATGGAAAATGAAAAATATTGAATCGAAATCGTAACAACAAACTGTCAATGTTTGATATTAATTTCAAAGCAATATAAACAAATGATCAATTTTATTTTTTCAAAATATAAAAAAAAACTAGAAATTGTGATGAATAAAATAAAAATAACCAAATAAGTTTTCATCCACACACACACATACTATACACACAAACATATATAAGCATATAAATTATTAAAAAATTTGTGAGATTTATTTGATGTTCAATCGGTAAAATTTGTATCAAACGTTTGCAATTAATTTGGAGGATTTGGAGTACTTTAAAAAATGAGTTTGTTAAAGCTACTTTACTCTGTACTTTTATCAGATAAACAAATTGCTAAATTGAGCCATACGTATAGGATCAAGTTTTCCTTTTTTGGTTTACATTGATATTTTGGTTAATTTAATTTAGTTTATCAGAAGGAATTTTCCGAATTACACTAAAAACTGATATGATACGAATAAACTTATTATCGGATGACATTTAAATTCTCAATGGCTTACACTGTGATATTTGGCCAATCTAGATGGACGAAAGTCTACAAATGAAAGTTTTCCAAAAAATTTTTCACACAAAATACTTAAAATATAAAATTATATTAACATCATTTTGTTATCTACACAGTAGTTTCGAATTGATACGTAAATTAGTAGCAGTTGCAGAGGAGGACTTAAGATTTCAGAAAAATCATATTGTAGTCACCCTGTGATAACACAAGATAAGCTACAGGGTGTCAAAATTGACTACCTCGAGTATGTAAACGTTTAAAAAAATCGTAACTTCTGCAAATGAAGTCCGATTTTAAATATTTTTATATTTATGTAAAAAAATTGCCAAAAATTTATTTGTAAAGCTAATAAAGAGTAAAAATCGAAATATATTTTATATTTTACATAAGAAATAATGGCAAAAATGTTATGCTAATATGCCTTTTTATGCAATTAAAAAAAGTCATTTAAAAAATTGACTTTTTTCATGAAATCTGCTCTCCCGCATTTGTTTTTGACTCCGCTTGCGGAGTGCAGCTTTAAAATTTTAGAATATTTAGGTTAAATTCAAGGACCTGCAAAAACGTATCTCAATAAAAATTGCGCCACAAAATTACCTATGTAATGTTTTCGTTGATTATATACGCCAAAAATTTCATTATTTTTCACAATACACATTAATTGTGTTACTAAGCTTATTCATAAACGGAAAAATTTTACTAAAAAAACAGCGAAATTAAACAGTTTTTAGCTTTCCTGAAAAGTTATTGAAAATTGCAATTCAGTGAGCGCAGGGACGATATGAATCAAAGTATTTATTTATTTTTTTTATTGTTTTTTTAGAGAAACTATAAATATTTTATCAAATAAAGTCCAAATTGGTTGCAGGTCTGGAAAAAATCGAATGGCAAACTTTTTTTTTTCCGAAACTGCATTTAGAATATTTAGGCTAAATTCAAGGACCTAAAGGATCTGTACTATTTCTTGTTGGGTAATTGGGCTAATTTTTAATCTTAGAATTATCTCCCTAAAGATACCTTTTGGAGAAATATAAAATTATTATATGTTCTTAGAGAAAATTTTATTTTAGAAAAAAAAAAAAAAGAGTGTGACACTTTTTCGTGACAAAAGAACACATTATTTTTTGACTCAGTAAAAATATCGACTTCGAGTTTTCTTTAGTCGAAAGATAATTTAATTTTTTAATTTACTAAATACAAATTCTGCAAAATCGGACAAAAATAATGGGCTATATATTGAAAAAACTATACCAATATTTTTCAAAATTGAGATAGTTGAAAATTCAAATGCAAATAACTTGAAAATTATAAACAGCACATGATAGATCTTATCAATAGCTTTAATAAGATATAAAAATCTTTGAATAGAATAGAAATTTGAATAGTGGTTTGGAAGGAGGTCTGCCTTCCAAACATAAAATTATTCACACCTCTGGTACTTATGTGTTAGATTTTCAGATTTATTCTTAATTTTTGGTATTCGAAAAAAGAGGATATTGATAAAAACGTGACATAAAAAATTAAGGCAAAACTTAAACAGCGTCTGTTCTTTATTTTGATATTAAATAATTTGTCTTCATGGTTTCAGAGAATTTTGATAACAAATCGGATTCGCAGTCATCTTTTAACGACTAGGACACCTTAAAATTGAACACTTAACAATAAATATGATAAACAATTTAACATGCATACATTTGAATACATACATAAATACTTGTCTAAGATGTTATTATCATAAATAAGTCCCTTTATAACCACGGAAAGAAGAAAGAATTTTAAAAAATATATTTTTTCCAGTTTTTTTTTTATTTGAATTTATTAAAAAAAAGGACAATTTTAATTTTCATATTTTTTAAGTTTTTATTTTATTTTTCGGTCAAAAAAATATTTTTGCAATTTTCAAATTCAACATCGTTTATTTTTGGACTCGGTAAAGATATCGACTTCATTTTTTTTATTCAATATAATTTTGTTTTTTAATTAGGTTATTAAAAAACAAATAAAATCGGTCGGAAATAATAGGATATATATGAAAAAAACTGGACCAGAACATGCAAAATTGAAGTACTTAAAAATTCAAACGCAAATAACTCAAAAACTGTAAGAGATAAATAGGACATGTGAGCATGTTTTTGTAGGTCTTATCAGTGCCTACAATAATATACAGAAATATTTCGAACGTGAAAAATTTGTCAAGCGATTAAAAAAATTTTATGTCAGAGGTACCCAATTTTGAGCCTACTTAACTTCGCCCCTGAGGGGTCAGTTGGGTCTACCTTCCAAACTTAACATTGTACACTCCTCTGCTACGTATTTACTAAAATTTTATGCAAATCCAATTAGCTGATCAGAAGATACAGATCTATTTCCAAAAATGTTCGATTCTGCCCCACTGTGCAATGTACTGATAATTGAAATGAATTTATGTACCTTTTTGGTTAAGTGCATTCTTTTCCACATTTTTGAAAATTATAAATGCATAAAATGGACTTTTTTATTTTGATCTATCTTGCGGAAGGATCATATTGCCATGACAACAACTTTGAGAAACAGTGGCTTAAAATTAAGTAATTTTTCATTTGAAATAGAAACATCGATATCTCTCATTACATAGTACAATGCAAATAAACATACTTTTTTAAAGTGGCATTTAAGTATTTCCACAGAAATTTTAAAATCCCTATTTACTTATTTTTCACTTTCTTTATTTGATTTTTCTTCAACTTTCTTTTAATAGATGTATATTTCTTACTATAACTGTCCTTTAGGAAATCCTTTCGTCATTCAAAAGACACACTTGATATTTTGTACACCAGTGTTCTTTAACATCAACAAATAAAGAGTGAAAGAACATTCATATTTCAGTTAAATCATTTTATTCTTGTGCTACAAATATACCAACACAAAACGTTTATGTGTATGTATTTACTTGTAGTTTACATATACATATATAAGTAATATATTTAAAATTATATTTTTATAAGCCAAAAATACACAGAAATGAAGAGTAACATATGAAAGAGAATCGAAGGATATTCGGCTTGGTCGAAAGTATTGTACCCACCATCTGCAACTTTTTGTTTCATCTCAATTCAAAGTTTCAGATTTTATGGGAGATGGGTGATGAAGTGGACGGATCACGCCTATTTTTGTTGTCCGAGTTTATATCAATACTTGAACAACTTCTACAAAATATAGCAAGAAATATCGGCGGAAAACTATGAAGTGGAGTTATAACTGGTACTTATAGTTATTATAGTATTTTTTTTTTTTTATTTTTCCATTTTCAAATCAAACAAACCTTATAGAGGAAAAATATTTGAAAAAAATTTATTTCCTCTAGAGCGTCCGCCCTGAGCTTTATCCTGTTTTCAATAGACTGATGGACGGATATAGCTATGTATAATATATTCTATATTTCCTTCGATTATCTTTCATATGCTATGTATAACCTTTAATATTTTATTTTATTTTATTTATGATAATACGCTCCCACAATTTTTTGATGGCGAGTATAAAAAGACACAACTGTTTTTACAAGAGCTTTTGTATGTACAATTTTCTAGAAAATAATGGATTACATGGAAATTTATGTAGATTTTATTTTTACCAGTAATTCTTTATATTTTTTGAAGCATTTTTTTCATTACAGAAATTCCGATTTTATTTTCGTAGTTAAAGTTGTAGTAGTTTAAATATTACAAGTGGTTTAGATTCATACATGTATATTAGACTCCTTAAAAAAAATCGGCTTTTGAATTTTGAGCATAACTCCCCTTAGGATTGTTTTTTTTTTTTTGGTTGTGTGCATAATATTAGTGAACGGTTGTTGGGTCCACCCCACGTTGCCTTGTTCCTATACCTCGCATAATATGTCCAAATGTCAAAGCCGATCATGTGATACTCTATACCATTGTATATGAGTATACAAATTCGGGAAGGAGACTTATACGATATTAGACCTGTGGTCAATTGTGAACCAATGCTTTTACTAAGTGTAAAATAAAATAAAATACACTTAGGGCGATTCCCAGAAGTGGTTTTATATAGGAGCTATGGTAAATAATGGACCGTTTCTTGTAAAATGTGGCAGTATTGTTTCCACTTATATATTATTTGTGTCGAATATTAATTTGATACTAACATTTTTGTGGGATTTATGCACGTTAAAGTGATTTCCGGAAGAGGGGATAATATGGGAGCTATGGCCAACTAAAAACTGATCTTTATGTAATTTAGTACACAAATTTATAATTATATAAAATTTCGCTGTGCCAAACTTCATTAAATTATTTACTACATATAAGGTACTTATGAGCGTTAAACTCTTATTCTGGAAGGACATTTGAATGGGTGTTAGGTGAAATAATAAACCGATTTCAATAGGCTTCGTCCATGTATCACCATTTGTGCCAAATTTCATCAAAATATGTGTAAAATTTCGACTTGTACTTTGTTCACAAGGTTTACATGGACAAAGCAAAATTCGCCAATTTAAAGTTTCAATGTTTCAAGAAAAAGGAAAATTATTTGCTTCGCTACAAGTGGCTGAAAAAAACGCCAGCATGATAAAAGCCAGTTTTCTTTTATTTTTTAACAAGAATTGACGCGTTTTAAACAATAGCAAAAAGTAAAAAAAAATGAGTGTTATGTTAAAAACGAAAATAATTAAAAAGTTAATCAGATATATCGAATTATTAAAATATATAAATATAATTTATTTGCAAAGGAGAAGTCGAGCAGCATAATTGAATACACCAAATTAAATTAATTACCCAAAACAAGGAATTTGGAGACTTGCCTTCATAACACGTAAGTTTAATAATGTTTATGATTTTACACAGTTTTTAAATATTACATTTCATTTATATTTATGTAGATAAAAACACTAATATGCAGAAGAATGTGTTATTAGCCTCAAACACCAGGGTTTCAAAAATATTGCGATTTCAAAATCAAGAGAATTCGATTAGTAAGTATACATAAATATATGAAATATTTTAATTGAATTCTTAATAAAAATATATTACAGACTGATCAAAATTTGAATGCTACATCTGATGATCGTCAAAATAAGGAAATTTCCAAAACCAAAAAGATTTAAAGGTAACTAGTTCAAATTTTTTAAGCAATTGAACGTATTTTAAAAATTGTATTTATAAACTTTCTTTGTTAAGGATAATGCTGTAGTTATATTAATGTGGCATCTAAATGGATATTCCATACCATCATTGAACAATATAGAGGACAACAGGAATTACTATATTATTATAAATAACAAAGCAAACACGATCACATCTGTAACAGCATTTTGTTTATTTAAATTTTTTAGTGAAATGTAATATTTTCATATTTATATTTAATGTTTGCTTTTATTAACTCAATATCATATAATTTAATCATTTAATATAAAATAAAAACCAGAAATACAGAACACGCCTATTATTATAATACATTTTTAATGTATAGTTTCATTGGGACAAAATAAGAGTTCATTGAAACTAATGTACTGTTCACTGAAATTATTTATTTTATTTAATGAACATGTTCATTGATTCAATGTAAGAATAAATTTAATCAATGAACTTGTACACTGAATTATAATATTAATGTATGACAATTCATTGTTTCAATGAACCTGTACATAGGGTCAAAATTAGTGCACAAATTCATTGTAACAATGAACTTTTTAATTGTATTTATGTACCTTTTTGGTTCAGTGTACTTAAATTTATTTTGCTTGTACATATCTTAGAAATGAGGATTTTAAAATTTATTATGAAAAAAATATTAATTTTTATTATTATTTTAAAAATAACAAGAGGTTTAATGTAACAAAAATCTTGAACCTATTCAGTTGAAATGCAGTGTAGGTGTGGTTTCGAATGGTTTTGAAATGACACAGTAATATTTTTCTATTTATGTTGCACAATTCATTGCCGTCTGAGATTTTGTATTGCACATAAAGTTATCAAGTAAGTAAAGTAAAACAAAATTTTTTTTTTTACATAAAGTATTTATGTCAACTTTACAAATGTTTTTGTTCTCTTATTAAAATTTTAAATTCCATGCAGAGTACAACAACTTCAACAATATCAGTCTTCCGGGGATTTTAGAAACATTGGATATAAAAATAAAAAAAATCAAGTACTTATACAACAAAAATATGATTACAGATCAACAATATTTGTATTGTGATTCAACCATATTATTTCTGTATACATAAACCAAGCACATGTACAACAAAAATATGGTTGCATATGAACAATATTTTAATTGTGATTCAACAATATGTTTTTGTATACATTAATCAAGTACATATACAACAAAAATATGGTTCCAGGTCAACAATATTTTTATTGTGATTTAATAAACGGGATATTTATTATACAGAAATAACATTACCTAAATGTTGTCTCCCGATTAACGGTTAATGGTTTAAATCAAAAAGTTGTAAATTGTCAGTGCAAAACTAAAATTAAACAAAAAATTATAAAAAGTTTCAAGTCAGTTTTTTAAAATTTTTTTATTACCTATAATTCCTAGAGATTTTAGGCGAATGATTTAAAATTTAGGATTTCTTAGGTAATATGAAACAAACTTTGGCAATACAAGACTCTTAAAATAGGTTTCAAAGATTTTCGAAATTTTTTGAAATTCCTCATATTTTAACACAATTTGAAAAATGTTTTTATTTTGATTTTTGAGAGTTACAATCAAAATTCAAAAGTTAGCTATTTTTGGAGCAGTCTAATGTATATAAAGTTTAAAAAAGAATAAAACACACAAAAATAACAAAAGACTATTAAATGAAATAGAATAAAATAAAATGAATTGAATCACATTTTGTAAAGAAAAGAGAATATGAAAGTAAAGAAAGTCGTCTATGTATTGTATTTTAAATTTTAGATAAAAAGTATATCATATCATTTTTAAGTAAACTATTAAACATAATAGTTAAAAGTTTTTTTTATGGCCAAACGTTAAAGAATTAAATCTCAACTAATCGAAGAAAATTATATGTTAGAGATTTATTTCTATTTTGAGATAACATTTTATAAAAGATAGACATAGGAAATATTATTTATTATTTTCTTATTTTAAATTATAAAATATGTATAACTTGAGAAAGTTTAGAATATTATATTTTAAGACTAAAAGGAAAAATTCTTTGAAATAACATAAAGTATCATATTCAATTTTCTTTCATTCCATTATTATTTAACTCTTTTTGAGCCTATAGAGGAATGATATTTTTAGAAGGTATTAAATTCATGCTGGTTTTTGAAACATGATAGAGTAAAATAGAAAATTCAGTGTAAAATTAATTTTGTATATTTACAATTTATATTACAACACCCACTTTTAATTGATTTTCCACATTCTCCTTTATAAAATATTTGTTTTTTTTCCTTGAATTTTTATTCCATAAATTGTGTAAAGTTTTTCCTAAAGTAATATTTTCCTTTTTACTTTACTAAATTGTGGTTAAAATAAAATTTTTAAAATAATGTTATGTATTTTTTGTTTTCACTTTACTTTTTTTATAGCATTTCCCAGTACGTTTAAGTTTTGTTGTGTTGTGATGTTTGTTTGGTTTTTTAAACAAACTGCAAACAAAAAAAAAGAGTTTTTCTCTTTTAATTAACTCAAAACTATTAAAAGTTTGTTATAGAAATGTATTAATTTTTTTATAAATTTGACTAATTAAAATTTTGTTACCAAATACTTTAATTTTATTTAATTGTTTATTGCTCTTAAATACTTTCATATTTTTTATTTTTATATGTTCATATGTTACGTGTCTAAAATATAAAGTTTATAAGATGTTTTTTATTAAAATAAAATGTTTTTTTTACATGCTTATGGTTGTATACCTATATTGTATTTTTAGCAAAGTTTCTGCAGGATTGATATGTTTTAATTAAAGCAATTAATTTGACAAAACATCTTAAGTCGAGTAAATGCATTTTGCTAAAATTTTTACATACATTTTAAAGACATATAACTTGCACTAATTGAGTTTGCAGATATTGTTCACGAAAAATCTAAAATTATAATAAGAATTTGGTTTTTGGATAAACTATAAATATGGTATCTGTAATAAAATATTTTTTAATTAAGATATTCAAAAGAAAATTACTGTGATTTTTTACTTTATCTTTGGAATGGTAAAGTGCAGAAAAATTTAAGATTTTAGTAAAAGAAATCCCACAATTCCCCAAAAAATCCAGACGAATATCACAAAAATACTTGTTGCATATGATAAAGTTCACATATGTTGCAAGTCTAGAATAAGCCATTGCCAAACTCTTTGAAATTCCGAAACTGTCCGTTTGTCGGGGTTCACACAAAGCAATTTTAATTGCCTCAATTCTGAGTTTATAGAAGACAGAGGAGAAGGGAATAATAAACATTTTAAAAATTGCTGTATGTGAACCCCGACTTTATATATCTTTGCATTGAAATTTTAGAACATAGCAGCTAAATTAAAAATTTTATTACAAAATAGGTCAAATTCGTGAGAGTCTGTTTTTAATTTCAAAATCATCTATGTGAAGATACTTTTCAGAGAAACATAAAATTATTATATATTCTTAAATAAAATTTTATTTTAGATAAAAAAGAATATGGATTCCATATCAAAACAGACAAAAAACAGACATTTTCTGATTTATATCTCCGATTTCAATGAAATTTGCTACAGATATTACGTATTACAAACTTTCTGAGTAAAGACACTTCCCGGTCCAAAAATATGACGTTTCAAAACTGAAAAAGCGTTTGAATTTTTTCCAAAAGTAATTACACTTTATTGCTCATAACTTCTAAAATATACATTGAACGATTCTTACTTTTATTTCATTTATTAGAAAAACATATTGACTTTAAAACGTCAAGTAAAATATTTATATATTTCGAAAGTTCAAAGGTCAAAATCGATAATATAAAGATTTAAGCTTAATATCTCAAAAAACGGTATTTTAAAATTCTTAAAAAATATATACAGTGCTGTGCAGAACATAAGCAACAAAATAAAAGTTATCCTAAATGTTGAATTATTTTTTAAAGTATTAAATTTAAAACAAAACTAATTTCATAACATTGTTAACACATTTGGGTACTAACAAAAATTTGTACTTTAGAAGATATGATTTTCTTTCTTTTCACAAAAACGAGAAAAATTTCGTATGTTCTCTATATGAAAGTGTGCATATCAAAAGCAACAAAATTTCCAATTGTAAACATTGACACAAAATTTTATTTTTTTAAGTAAATGGCAGTTTTAAAGTCAAAATATTTGAATACAGAATTATTTGCACAAATTTTTTTTGTTTTTTTTTTTTTTTTTTCTTTTACTTTAATAAGAATTATAATTTGTGACAATTTAGGCCGATGCAATAAATTTTTAGTTTATTTGGAATAAGAAAAATGGAAAGTAACTTTGTTTAATAATAAAAATTATAGAATACTGCTTAATTAAGGTAAACAAATTTATTTTGGAAGCACAATTAAAAAAATTATTACTTTTCAGTGCAGTAAAAGGACTTTCGCTAAAAACTTCGTTCAGATATTATTAAAAATAAATAGGTAACACATCATAAGCATAGATACGTTATATAGTCTCTAAGGTTTAATATATACTCTGCTCAAAGTCCATTCAAAGCATTTAGAAAAATTACAGGCTAAGCAATATAGCTCAAAACCTTATTCAATAAAGATACATTTTTTTAATTCCATTTTTATACCAAAAAGAATTTATAATTTCATATAAATACATTGCTTTCTTCCTGAAATTAACAAAATTAATCATATTAAAAAAGAAAAGTACTTTATTTAATTTTAACCCTGGAAGGCCTTCGATATTTTTATCCTTCTGAGGGCTTCGTTAGTCTAAAAGACTAACACTAACTTTTAATAAAAATATTTCAAGACGTATCATTAAAATGAAAAATAAAACAATTGATTTATGGTTGATGAATTAATTTAAATAAAATAACAGCAAAAAATCATAAATACATTCCGTTGTTTTCAAAATATATAGCAAAAACTGAGAAGATGTCAATATTTGTACTTTTCCAGAGATGATGTTATATAAGTACCCTTTGTGTTAGCTGTGTAAAAAATTTGGGATAGCCAACATACGTTTTTTTAAATGTGTGCTTCCTGTAATTATTCTAACCAAAAAAAGAGTTTAAAAATAAATGTTTTTGCATGATCTGTGCATATTTAAATTTTGTGAAACCTTTTTGCATTTTTTTACAGTATCCCTTAGTAGTTCAGTGTATTTTTAGCCGCAGAAGCTGTAAATCTTATTTTTCTTTTTCTACAATTTACACTATTGTTATAAATTATTGTTATATAGGAGACTTTCGACATTTTGACGATGCTTCGTTGTTATATTGGGCGTAGAACACAGTCGATAAGACATTTGTCGCAAAATTACATCCCCTTATGCAGTTTTTAAAGAAATTTTATAAAAAAATTGTTCTTTAGTTGTTTTTAATATATTCTTTGAATAAACTATTAATATAATTAATGTTTAGTTCGAAGCAGAAAATGTAGAGCAGCACCGATAAGTCTTGATTTAGTGAGATATTTCACTGCATATTTGGTCAAAATTATCAATCGCGTCCTTAAGTTTTATTATAGAAGTCATAAGATGAAGTCGATCTGTAATCGTTAGTACTTTATAATAGGGCTTTATTAAGTCATCAGCATGCCTTTCTTATTTGATATAGGAAATAGTGCTTCCTCATCATTGTGTAATGTGACAAAAAAATATATTTATGTGTTGTTAAAATTATTTCTGGAAGTCATATTGTATTTATTTTCCCCTAAAAAATATATTTTACACTATATAAACAAATATTAAATACACTGCATTTACTTTATTTACTAAATTAATTTATCGCTAAAAGTTCAAAAAGTCACATTAAGTGCTTCGTTAGTCGTTTCGACTAACAAGGTTGCTACACCACTCACAACAACATACCTCTGGAGACATCAAGTTTTTATTTACAACAGATGATATGCCAAAATTCTCAAAAAAATATGCAACGAATAAAGAAATATCACTCAAAATAGCATTGTTGTTAGTCGAAACGACTAACGAAGCCCTTCCAGAGTTAAACAATATTAATATGTATCCACTATGACCGGATACGCATCGTCGCGCAATCCTGTATAATGTCAAGGTGTACTTTTTAATCCGTACAGTTCCAAAAAATGATTTTGGGCACAGAAAAATGTAATTATGACTGTACTTGAATTCTAGAGAAAAAACTACGTCCTTTCTTAGAAATCTAATGAAATTTTAATATTTTTAGGTTAATAGTATATATTTCAAAACTTTTGAAGGATTGGATTAAACGTCATTGCTTGAAATTTTCGCCGTAAAAATTGATGCACAAATCTTGATTGGATTCACAGTGATGTTGGGATACCCATACATACCTACAGTTAAATGGAAATACACTAGTTGGCAAAAAAAAATTTTTTTCATGGGCATGACTACTATAAACCCGCCTTTAGGCAGTCACGCTTGTATAATTCGAGAATTGTTTGTCCAATTAAGATAAATTAAACTCCAGTAGATAGTGATCTAAATTGTCTTTGAGCTGAATTTACATAACTTTTTTATCCAGTAAATATTTCCGTAGTTATTCGGTAATTAGTAGCGAAAAATTAAAATTTTTTTGTTTGAAAAATCGTGAAAATTTTGATCCATAATTCTGAAATTCTTGAGCGAATAAAAAATATTGTTGACATAACTTGAAGACAATTTATGTATATGCATCTTCTGGTGTATAATTAATCAAAATCGTGTAAACGGTTCTTGAGTTATATTTTAAATTTGGCAATCAATTCTCGAATTTTATCAGTACGTGGTAGAAAAAAAGTGAATGCAGATTCTTGTTTAACTCGTCAATATCCACCTAGCCCACCTATTTTTGTTTCTAGAAAAAATAAATTTTTATTTTTTTGCACACCACTGTATTTCTATTCAATTGTATGTATACATGGGTATTTTTACTTAACTGTGAATAAAATCACGATTTGTGCATCAATTTTGAAGATATATACCTTATTTTATTCGCAGAATTACCAGTTTTAAAATAAAAATGATAAACTGTAACATGTTTGATGTTTTCATTTATTAAAAGAAATTTTAGTAACGAAAAATCTAAAATTTTGCATGAAAATGATTTTTCTTTGGGCACTTATTCCAAAATAACTTCGAAACTATTGAGCACATAATAAAATGAAGTTTGGATAATTTTTAGTACGCATCTTTTGGTGTATTACTTATGTCAATCGTATGGGCGAAATATTAGACACGCCCATAAAAAAAATCCAGACCTGATAGAAAAAAAAACTGAAAACAGATTCGTGTTTAGCACATCAAATACATAGTCTATGGGGGAGGATTTTTTTGTTGACCAGTATAATTGGATTTTATTTTTGTCCATTACTTCTAAACTAAATAAGGCTCCAATTTAAAATTCTATATCCATATGGAGAAAAGTTATATCAACAATATATAATTTTTTAAGAATTTTAAAAATATCGGTTTTTTAGATATAATAGTTTGAATTTTTTTTTGTGCAACTTTGACCTTTGAACTTTTGATGTAAAAAACTTTGTATATATCATTATGAAGGTAATATTTGTGTATTTTATTTGCAGCATTAACTAGAGATCTACCATGTATATTTAAGAAGTTTTTAGAAGTTAAATAAGTATTCATTTGTAAAGTTTTAAAAATTTTTTCTTTTTTCTTTTTTTAAACTGTCATAATTCCGGACCGAAAAGATACATGGATCTGAAATCTCATGTTTTCGGAAACACTTCCAATAGTCAATGCTTGTAGTGAATTTCATTGAAATCGGAGATGTCAAATCCAATTGCTGTCCGTTTTGATATGGAATCACTCTATGGACACTTTTTTAGCAAAAAAAAACATCATAATTTTTGAATTTTTCACTTTCAAAATCGTTTATTTTTTGACACGAATTTCCGAAGGAAAATTTTGTTACTTAACTAAGGAATGCACACGATAAAATAAGTGTATGCAAACCTGCTTATAAATACTAAACAAAAGGGCGAATTTTTTTAAAACTATATTTTTATACCCACCATCAAAAAGATGGGGGGTATATTGATTTTGTCATTCCGTGTATAACATGTCGAAGGAATCATCTAAGACCCCACAAAATATATATTTTCTGGGTCCTGGTTGGATTCTGAGTTGATCTAGCTATGTCCGCCCGTCTGTCCGTCTGTCTGTAGGTCTGTTGAAAGCAGTATAGGGCTCGAACGGGACAACGTAGGGGGACGAAATTTAGCAAAAATATTTGTCTTATATAAGGTTTGTTTGGGATTGAAAATGGGCAAAATCGGTTAATAAACAAAAAAGTTATGGGCTAAAAACTAGAAACACAGGGTGTCCGTTTTATATTTTTCTGCTGATATTTCTTCAATAAAAGCATGTACGACAACGAAATTTTGCACGTATAGTTCGGGGATCGATATAAACTCGGAAACCGAAAATGGGCGTGGTCCGCCTACTTCACCGCCCCCTCCTATATAACGTAAAATTTTAAAAAGTTGATGGTGGGTATATAGATTCGGCCGAGCCGAGTATTCGCGCTTGTTATTAATGACTATTATTTCTCATTGGTTTTTAATAAAATATTTAATCTTTTTCGGAATTCTATTCTATTCTTCTATTATAGTTTTTATTGAGTGTTCTGCTACTTTTTTGCTGGAATATGTCCACTTTATTTTAAACTCTTTTTGTTGAACTTTTAGAGTTCTTTAAATTATTTTTAACCTTTTAATTGGGCGGAGTTCCGTACAATTTGATACAAAGACAACACAATTTACTTGATAACATTCCATCGCTTTGTGACTATATTGATAAGAAGCAAGATCAGGCCAGAAATTAGGAAACGGAAAGGTCTTTTCCGAAGGCTCCCATTGACGTATATTTCTGTGTTAATTGAGCCATTTGTTATGAATGATGTACTTTTTTCGCAGCACGTACAAATGGCTTGCCAAACCAAAAACTTTCATTTTTTTTTTTTTTGTACACGATATTTTTCTGCAACATTATTCCTAACCAGGAAGTTGCAAAATGTCTGCAACTATGTACGTTTTATAGTCCATTATGCAGCAATCATAATTCTGAAAAAAATCGTCTGAAATATTATTGCCCTCCCTTTTGCCTTCAAAATCTATCTTGCGTTCCTATCAGAAACTGTTTGTATCTTGTACGTTTTCAGGCCAAATTTCTTGTTAATTTCTTTTTTTCTTCTTTTTTTTTTTATTTTGTCTGCGGTCCTACAGTCTGAAAGTCTAATTTTTCGTCTACTACCAGGTTTCTTTTCAGTGGTTATGACTTCTATATATTTTTTATGACCAGAGAAACTTTATTTCTTTACACACCGGCCTTCCTTCCTTGATTATAAATACCAATTATGTATTTCCGTGTTTTTTGTTCAAATTGTATTTTAAGAAAAACTAATTTAGCTATTACAATGAAATTAAGTACACGTCTACTAAGCATTATGATAAATGTAGACAAGTTTACAGAATTGTTTTTCATGCGCAGTTTTTAATTGAAAAAAAATAAAAAATTACAAATCAGACGAAAATATTGGAATAGATGAAATTTAAAATGAAAATAATTGAAAACTATAAGAGATATATAGCAAGTGCAAGCAAGCTTTTCATAGCTCTTACCAAGAGCTTTAATAATATTTGAAATCGGATAAGAAACAAAAATTTGACAAGCGGTTTAACATTTTCTATGTCAAAGGTACTCTATTTTGAGTCACAATAGCTCCGCTCCTGAGTAATCTGCGGGCTCTCCTTGTGAAATTTTATGTGGGGCTAAACGCAAAATTGTTAGTAATATCTCTGTGTCTTCTAAACTACTGGACGTATCGAATTGAAATTTAAGAAAGAGTTATAGAGGAAGATTTAAGCTTTCATTTCGTAGTCACCATGGTATAATACGAGATAAGCTACAGGGTTTAAAGTTTACTACCTCAACTATGGAAAAATTGTCCAATTTCCAATTTCAAAGATTTTTCTTGGGAAGGTAAAGAAAAAAAAAAGGCTTACTCATCTAAATTATCCTTTACAGTTAAAAAAATATTTACGCTTGAATTTTCAGGATTTTTTTTTTTTTTACTTTTTGTTACTTTATTTCGTTTTTTGGCAATAAGTCCTGATGTATTGGAGGGATTTGTTTTTTAATATTTTATAATTTTTAATATATTCCAGAATAATAGGTTGAAAATATTTTATTGATTATCTCTACTTGTCTAGACGTGAAAAATGTTCAAAGTCAACACTCTAAAATTAGTACGAAAAACGGCTATTTTTTTTTTTTATTTCTTCTCAAAGTTTTTGTAATATTTTTTATATTGCACAAAATACATATTACCATAATATTTCATTTATTTTAGAAAATTCAAAAAGTACAATTTGAAAAACGAAAAAGTACCAAAAAGTTCCCCCTCTTGAAATCTTAACCACATAAAACCATGTATCTTTAATTTCATGTTTTTATGTTTAATATATATATATTTTTTTTCAAAAAGGACCATTAGAAGGATGAAAAAGTTCCACAAAGTCCCATATTATAAATTCCTATTCACTTAGGATCATATATCTTTAATTTCATGTTTCTAGGTTCAATATTATAGAAAATTCAAAAGTACCATTAGAAGAACAAAAAAATTACCACAAAATCCCCTCTTGTAATGTCTGACTCACTTAAGACTACATATACTTAAGTTCATACTTCTGCGTTTAATATAATAAAAAATGCATTATTTAATTTGAATAAAATTTAATTTCCCCAATTTATTATTATTATTATTATTTTTTTTTTTGGTCCTTTTTATTCCCCTTGAATGTAATGTAATTGTATTCCAATGAATTTCTAAATTATACTAATTAAATGTGTAAATATCCATATATATGTGTCATTAAAAAGAAACAAATATTTTGTGAAAAAAAGTATCAAAAACAGGTAAACGATAGATAGGTTGCCAAAAAGGTAGCAAATTACCTTAAAAAGCCGAATTTAAAAAAGTACCAGACACCTATCCGCTTATATTTTAAATGAATAATGATAACTATTAAATTTTTGTTACATCTCTATAAGTTTAGGAGATATAAGGTTACCGATTTTGTGCATTTTTACCCTTTTTTATCCCTTAAACATTCGAATTTCCAAAAATACCGTGTTAGTGGATCTATTCGGCAGGAGACCAATCTACAGTCTATATTTTATCTTTCTAGCTTTAACCGTTGGGCTGATGATGAATCACCAAGT
Source organism: Protophormia terraenovae (assembly GCA_951394005.1). Taxonomy (NCBI): domain Eukaryota; kingdom Metazoa; phylum Arthropoda; class Insecta; order Diptera; family Calliphoridae; genus Protophormia; species Protophormia terraenovae. The sequence continues at coordinate 112,725,858 of OX596077.1, read as the reverse complement.
AAGTCATTTAGTGAATCACTCAGTAACGTTACTCTTTTCTAAATATAGAATAGATAGTTTATTTATGAATTGCGAAATTTTTTTGAAAATAATAAGTTTTGCCATTGGTAACGTCTGCCCACCCAGCAAAAACTTCGCCTACAAAATAACGTGATTTGTAAACGAAATCAGTATGAAAAACAGCTTCCACTTTTAGTGCTATAACTGATAATTTTTGTTCGCGATGTCCAAAATTTCATAAGTTTTTATTTGGGTTCCAAAAGAGTTGTTTTGGATGCTGATTTTTTTAAGCACAAGAAAAAACAATTGGTTTGGTTGAGATTTGAACCCATGCATCAGAATACTCCCAGCAAAAACTTAGCTTCTGTTTTTAAAATCAACAGCTTCCTGTATGCATTACATTGTAGCCTTATTCGCCACTCGTAGCATTACTTAATACTACTTCAATAACTGGTATTTAGTAAATATGAAAGTAATTTGATTTTTAAGTGGATCAGTTGTCTAGAGCGCCTAACTAAAAAACCGTGTTTTAAAAATTAAAGAGAGTTCAACTCCCACTCAAGGTAAACGCATTTTTTTATAAATTGTGTTTATTTATTTCCCTATATGAAAACTACTTTTTAGCGCACAAAAATATAAGGCGATTGTGGTGTAGCGAGTAAGACTGCAGACTAACAAACACAACCAGTATGTTGATGCGTGGGTTCAAATCTCAACCGAGCCAAATGTTTTTTTTTTTTTTTTTTTTTGTGGGTAAAAAAAAACAGCATCCAAAACAGCTCTTTTGGAACCCAAAAAAGAACTTATTTAATTTTGGACATCTCGAACAAAATTCATCAGTTATAGCACCAAAAATGGAAGCAGTTTTTCATACTGACTTCGCTTACAAATCACGTTATTTGGTAAGCGAAGTTTTTGCTGGGCTGGTTGTGCTTGTTAGTCTGCCGTCTTACTCGATACACCACAATCGACTTATATTTTTATGTGCTAAAAAGTGGTTTTCGTATAGGGAAATAAATAAACAAAATTTATATATATAAAAAAAAAAAAAAAAAAAAATAAATAAATATTTGCCTCAAGTGGGAGTTGAACTCTCTTTGAATTAAAGTACGCGTTTTTATAGTTAGGCGCTCTAGACAATTGAGCCACGTAAAAATCAAATTACTTTCATATTTACTAAATACTAGTTATCGAACTACTATTAGGTAATGCTGCGGGTGGCGAATAAGGCTACATTGTAATGCATATATGAAGCTGTTGCTTTTAAAAATAGAAGCTAAGTTTTTGCTGGGCAGGTTCTTCACATCTCCTTCCTTAGCCTTTAAAACAGAGGTTGCTCAACCTCTTGGAAGACTGTAATACCAACGAGAACAATTAGCCTTGTTTTGTACTGGAATATCTATATTACTATTGACTACCATTTTAAGCTCTTGGTAGATAATACCAACAACAATTCTTACTCAGTTAATCAATACTTAAGGAGCTCCTTTAGCAACTGGGTACAACCAGATTAGTAAAATACGTCAGCTCTAAGTAAGAGAACGACTTGCTGCTTCCAACTATCGTCAACATCTTAAGTATTACTTTCATAAACTGAATAATCTTTCCCCCAATCTTCCCCTTGCTAATTAAATATTTCATCATAAGCGTAATCTACCAAATCCAAATAGTCAAATTAAAATAATTTACATACCTACATTCATATGAATTTTTTAAACTTAATTATATTTAAATATTAAAAGTTGATGTCCGAAAAAAAAACCACAAACAATTTCATTCTCAATCCAATATAATCAAAGTTTCTTTGGTTCGCCCACAATTTGTTCAATTGCTTTAAGTTTCAATAAAAATAAAATACCAAGATAAGTTTGAACTCTATTGAACTGTGTGACAAAATTGTAATAGAGCCAATGACTTTGGATGTATGTATATAAATATATTTGTTTTTAAACATTTTTCAATAAAATTAGAAAAAGTTGCAGAAAGAATATTATTATTATTTTTTAGACAAGATATATCAGGCTTAGAGATTTATAGTTTTTCTTTTAACACAAAACTTTTGAAAATGATTTGCAATTAATTTACAAACATACCTACATAAAAACCACAAACACACTCGTTTAACACCTACCCAAATAACTTTAATTTAAATACAGTAGCTCTTCTTGCATTTAAACTTCATATGATGAACTAAAATTGCAATAATAAGAAAAATATGTATTGGAAGAAAATGTTAGTTACTTATTTTTAAAATGAAACATTTTTATGCAAGGATTCAATGATTTTAAATCTTAAATTCATTTGAAAAGTTTAATTGCGAAAAACTGTAATCTCCAATTACAAAACATTATACTGCAATTTCACTAAAAAAGATACAAATTAGACCCGTAGAAATAATTTTTGTGCTAAATGCATAAGAAAAACTAAAAATTTTCCACATACTTAGTTATCAATCTCCTACACATAAATACTCTCTTTGTGTATTGGAAAAAACAAAAATGAAACGTAGCAACTGCTTAATGTAAAATAGCTAAGAGGGTACACAGCACTAAATTTGAAGTGGTTTACTGTCATTCAAATAAAAGTGTAAGTATACATAAACACTTTTGCTACCAATGCATATTTTAGCCTATGGGGTGCTTTGTAAATAGTTTTTTGTTTTCTTGGCATTTTCAACTGCTAAAACCACACATTTACACTACACTTTTGCACTTTTGAGACTTTTTTTTTTTTTCTGGTAAGCAAAGGAAATGAAAGAGTGAGAGAGAAAGCAAAATATGAAATAGAAAACAAACAAAAAATATCTAAAATTTAAACGATACTTACTTAACCCAGATTCAGTTTTAGTTTCTCAATTTTATTTTCTTCTTCATTGTAAACCACAAAAGGCAACAGCTATAGTTGTTGTTAATTTTATGAATATTACGTTCATAGCAGTTACACAATAACAAGAAGAAATAAAGTATAGGCATACAAATAAAATCATTCATTCATAACGCTATGCTAAACTAAAAGTCGAATACTAAGGAGTGTGATCGAAAAAATCTTAACACACGTTTTGCCTCATAACTTTTTTCATCAAAATGAGTCCTACAAGTTAATAAACAAATTCAAAAAAATCCAAATAGGTCCTAGAAATAATTGGACACAGAATTAAATTTCTGCCGTCAAGGTTAGGTTGTGTGGGCAGCTCGCAAAGATTTAGTGAGTTCACTCGGAGGCCAGATGTGGCCCATTGTGGTTCCCTGGATAAAAGAAAAACCCACCATTACTGATTGTCTCTCGTAGGTGCCTCGAGTACACGATTTCTACTAAACCACTGTGTACTCTGGATAAAACCTAAAAGATTGCCTATACATCTCTCAAATCGTCAAGATTCTGCACTGCAGTAGCGCAGACTCAATCATTTGGGCAAGCGATAATGATTGAGTCTGCGCTCCTGCAGTGCCGGACAATCACATAAAATATGCTCAATAGTTTCTAACTCCTCCTCATCTAAACAACTTCTACAGAGATCAGTCCGGGAAAAGCCTATGTATTCGGACCTACGTCCTATTATACAGTGTCCCATAATGATGCCTATTAGAAGTGAAATCATCTTTCTACTAAGAGTCAAAAGTCAAACTGTTTCTAATGTTATTAAACAATATCAGGAGATTTTGACCATTGATAGAAAACCCGGTTCGTAAAGACAAAAAGGTCCACATGATATTGGAAAGAAAATTGAAAGAATATTGAAAGGAACTCCAAACACATCTGGTAGAAAAGCAGTCCAGTTAGCTCAGTGTTTTGGTGCGAAAATTTAAAGCTGATGCAGAGTTGGTAACATATAAAGTCCAAAAAGTTCCAAACAGGAATGCTGCCAAAAATTTAGAAGCCAAGAATAGGACACGGAAATTAAAACCAAATTTCATACAAAAATATTCAAGTTGTACGAGGGCGGATCAATATTTTCGTGACTTTTCGAACTTCCCTCGTAGTTGTATGAAATGCAACACTGTTCCCATCAAGTACCACCTGTTAATAGACTACTGTCAAATTTTGAGCAAGTGTCGTCATTTACTTTGTGTTTAACAGCTGTTCAAAACATACAACCTCGTGTATTTTTCTAAAAATGGAAAAAAGTGAATTTCGAGTGCTCATTAAACATTATTTTTTGCGAAAAAAAACCGTCAACCACACCAAAGAAAAAACCGATAAATACTAGGGGGACTCTGCACCATCGATTTCAATAGTAAAAAGTGGTTTACTGACTTTCGTTGTGGTCGCACAAGTACAAATTACGCTGAACGTTCTGGACGGCCAATTGAGGTCAGCACACCCGAAAATGTCGAAAAAATCCACGATATGGTGTTGGCCGACCGAAGAGTAAAAGTGCGTGAGATTGTTGATGCCATAGGCATTTCATATGGCAGTGTGGTTTCAATTTTAAATGATCAGCTGAGTTTAAGAAAGTTGTCCGCAGGATGGGTGCCGCGTTTGCTCTCAATTGACCATAAACGTAAACGTGTAACAACTTCAAAGGATTGTTTGGAGTTGTTTAACCGCAATCCGAATGAGTTTTTGCGGCGTTTTGTAACTGTGGATGAAACATGGATCCATTACTGTACTAAACAATGGGTTTATCCGGGTGAACCAGCTCAGAAGAAGGCCAAGGTAAGTTTGTGGGCCAATAAAGTGATGACAACAGTCTTTTGGGATGCACGCGGCATAATCCACATCGATTATCTTCAAAAGGGAAAAACAATAAATGGCGAATATTATGCCAACATATTAGAATGATTTAATGAGGATTTAAAAAGAAAATGACCCCATATGGCCAAGAAAAAAGTTCTATTTCATCAAGATAATGCACGGGTGCACACGTGTGCAGTCTCAATAGCAAATCTCTACGAATTGGTACCTCATCCGCCATACTCTCCGGATTTGGCCCATAGTGAATACTTCCTATTTCCAAACCTAAAGAAATGGCTCGGTGGAAAGAGATTCAGCTCCAACGATGAAATTATTGACCAAACAAATGCCTATTTTGAGGACCTCGAAATATCTTATTTTTTGGAAGGGATACAAAATCTGTAGAAACGTTGGACTAAGTGTACTGAGTTAAAAGGAGATTAGGTTGAAAAATAAATTTTTGTTTTGCAAAAAACACTGTGTTTCATTCAAAAAGTCACGGACTTATTGATCCGCCCTCGTATAAATGTGCTGGCAGAATTTTCGTAGCTTCTGTGTGAAAAGTTTTATATTGTTAATGCTCTAGGCAATGTTAAAAATAAGTTTAGGACCCAAAGGCAGAAAAATTTTTTTACGAAATTCCTGATATAACAAGCTTTTTGCATTTGCAGCAAAACAGTTAAGTCATTTGATACATTCGGATCTATAAAAAGACTTCTTCCTTTTATCAGAGAGCACAACGTGTCCACCCTTTTTTTTCCCGAATTGGTATCATGTCACTACGGCAAGAAAGCTCTGGAGTGATACCAAAACAATAACATAGTTTTTGTACCAATAGAGGTCAATTTTCCAAATTGTCCATAGCTTAGACCAATGGAGAGATATTGAGATATTGTGCACACTGTTCCAAAAAAGTGACTGAAGCAAATATCAAATCTCTAACGAAAGAGTTACCGAAAATGGTCCACAAGTTCATAAGTAGTGGTTACAACTACAAAACTTATATTTTTCTGTGTAATAAATTATCAATTAAATAAAAAAAAAATGAAAACTCTATGATCAACCATTTCTAAGTTATTGAATATTTTATATGTTAAGATTTTTTCGTACGCACCCCTTATCATATGAAAATAGGTACAAGTCTGAATGACTTTGATAACTAGAAAATCTACAATTAGACAGAAAATATATTAAAAACTACAGCGAAATAAATATGATTTTATTTCTTTCTTTTATAAAATACAAAATAAGGGAGATCTAAATGCATAAACATAAATTTAATGGTGAGATATACGAATAAATTCTAAGAAAAATTTAATTTCATTAATACATTCATATATTTTTTGTTTAACTTTTAAAAAGTTAATACATTTGTTAAACTTTTTAAATTTTGAACCAATTAAAGAGGTAATTCACTAAAAAATATTTTGATCTTCTGTATTTGACAACTTTAAAAAATAAAAAATATTTCGGTAAAATTTTATTTAACAAAAACTATGACAAATTAGTTAAAAAAATATAAACTATCAAACGTTTGTTAAAAAATATTAAAATAATAAAATTGAGTAAACAAAATAAAATTTCACGTCTTTTCGAAAAAAAAAAAAAAAAAAAAAAAAAAAAAAAACAAAAAACAAGCGCGAATATATTCGGCCCGGCCGAATCTATATACCCACCATCAACTTTTTCAAATTTTACGTTATATGGAAGGGGGTGGTAAAGTGGGTAGTAAAGTGGGCGGACCACTTCCATTTTTTGTTTCCTACTTTACATTGGTCCTTGAATTATTTGAACACAATTTCGTCGATTTTCACCTTATATGGGAGGTGGGCGGTAAAGTGGACGGACCACGCCCATTTTTGGTTTCCGAGTTTATATCGACCCCCGATCCATGCGTACAAAATTTTGTTGTCGTATGTGCTTTTATTGAAGAAATATCAGCAGAAAAGTATTTAATGGACACCCTGTGTTTCTAGTTTTTAGCCCATAACTTTTTTGTTTATTAACCGATTTTGCCCATTTTCAATACCACAGAAACCTTGTATCAGATAAATATTTATGCCAAATTTCGTCTACCCTGTTCGAGCTCTATCCTGCTTTCAACAGACAGACAGACAGACGGACGGACGGACATAGCTAGATCGACTCAGAATCGAACCAGGACCCAGAAAATATATACTTTGTGGGGTCTTAGATGATTCCTTCGACTCGGAATGACAAAATCAATATACCCCCCATCTTTTTGATGGTGGGTATAAAAACAGTTATATAAAAAATAAATAAAACATTCGTTTTACTCTTTTAGAAATTCTGATAGATTTATCTCATCTGAAAGAGAAATTTCAGTGCTTGCATGCAGACGTCAAGACTGCTTTGAGCCAGAATACAATGAAGTTAAAGAGGAAATTAATGTATTGCAGACGGACATAAAAAGCATTTTAAATCAGAACACATTCTTTACCTATTTCGTTAAAGAGACTAATTGTGTTGGTTCAAAATGCAACTGGGTTTAATATTAATATTATTGTTATTAAATTTTGAATTTATGTTAGAATACTTCATAGTACCTTAAATAAATTAATTTCTATAATTTTTATAAATTGTATTTCTTTTAATAAATGCATCAATCAATATGAAGAATAGTACGCATCACGTATGCACTATGCTGATATTTTTAATTCTATTCGTTAAGACATCTTATAGACAAGTCAGCAGTAGTGACTAAAGAAGGAAAAAGTATCACTGTAAATACATGGAATTTTTAAATGCAATAATCATGTAGACATCACTAAGATATATCACAAATTTGTCAGCACTATTGACAAAATGCATATTAAGGCTTGAAAAAATTTGACAAAATATATGAATATGTCAGTAATTGTCATAATGTATTTTGTATGGGCACAAATGATAAAGTCAGCAGTGATTCTGACGCATCATGAAATTGTCTTATTAAGCTCAAATTACAATTACGCGTAGTCAGCAACAGTATCAGCAAAAATGATCAGCTGATCACTGTCAGTACAACATGTTGCTGCCGTTATAATTACAATTCAGCGCAGGCAGCCACAATTTACAACCACCATCTAGCTTTATTTTACTTGTGTATTTTAGCCTCTCATTTATTTGCTCACTCTCTTTGTCTCTCAATCTGAATGCAGCGCAGTGAATTTAGAAACAGGGCTAAAAGAAACAGCACTGCAAACTGCTACTGACCAAATGTAAACAACAACATAACAAACAGTGCATTCTAAATGATTAGCTGATTATGGCAGCACACACTGCTGCTGACGATGCGCTATTGTAATTTGGGCTTTAGACGTCTTAAAGAAATTTCCAACTAAGTAGTTAAAGAACAAACTTATTTATCGATTGAAAGATACTGAGTTCAGAAATAAACGATTTTGAATTGCAAAATTTGCAATAATTAACAGACAGACGGAAGGAAGAACGGATATCAGAATGCTCCCAAAAAAAAAAAAAAAAAAAAAAAAAAATAATAAAATGTTAAAAATCCAAAAATAAGCTTATAAATTCCAAATATAAATATTAAAATATTGATATCTCCTTTCCCTGAATTAAGCGCCATTTTCGACCAATTGAACCCTAATTTATAGATGGACGGACATTGCCATTCTACCAAAAATAATATTATAAATAATACATACAACTACATACAATTCGCTTTTTGCCATAATCATCTTACCACTATAATGTTTGTCTGCATTCTTAATAAAAAAGGAAGAAGAAAATAGATGTAAGTACTTGGGTCTTATACTCATACCAAACAGGCTGTTAGTTGTCGTTGAGTGTCTATGAGGAGACTATTAGGAAAATATCTTTAGTAACTTAAATTTAAAAGTGATTTTTACTCTAACACTTCCATGAATGCCCAACAGTTCTGATAATTGTTGCTGAAATTGTATTTTTGCATGCTATTTAAGGTAATTATTATATAGCAAGATTTCATGTAGACTGATGTTTTATAAATACTTATTCTATTAGTAATTCGAAAGATCGTCCAGATATCGCAATAAAGCAGTCAAATAAGCAGTAAGAAAATGTAAACTGTCCACAATATTGATTACTAGTGAATAGCAAAGTGACAATTTGATATTAAAATGAGTTCAAAAATGTCCTCATTAATACAAACAGAACTGCTGAGTTTCTGTGTTTATATGTATCAGTAAATGCATATGTATATTTCCACTGGTATATGTATGTATGAAAATGTGTCTGCATACATTATCGTGCAAACGTTTATGGTATAGCATGCAAGTGTTAAGAGTCGTGTGTCAGATATGGAGTCTCCTCCTGCTATATAGCTTTACTTATAACAAAGATTTGAATATTTATGAGCAACAATGAACAACGGAGACATACATATATACACAGGGATATATGTATGTGTAAACATAATATATATTTTTCCAAAAGCTGTGGAAGAAACAAGTTAAAGAACATAGTAGTTTCAATAAGTAGAACAAATCAATGAGCGAAATAATGCAAAACTGTTTAACAATTGAGAACATTTTAAATTGATGTTAAATTTTTAATTTTTGGCACACTTTGAGGTGCAATGTGGTATTGAAATAAATTTAGCGCACAGCTAATTAACCTAAAATAAAATAATTTCTGAAAGACATTTTTGACAACTTAATACTAAGAAAAATGTTAAAATAATAACATCAGTGACATAACAATAAATATACTTATGTTCACTAAGTGGATCACGAAAAAAGTTTTAAATATGCCTTCTGGATATATAGATAAATATGTTTTTATATGATTTCTAAAACATTACTTATGAATGTAGAGTATTTATGGCCGCTAAACCCCTATTTCGGGAGGACATTTATATGGGGGCTAGGTAAAATAATGGACCTATCATAACCAAATTCAATAAACTTTGTCCTTGTGTTGAATAAATTATATGTACCAAATTTTATTAAATTATCTTCAAAACTGCAAACTGTACTTTGTGCACAACCTTTATATGGACAGCCAGCCAACCAGACGGGCGGACGGACATGGTTAAATCGACTCAAAAAGTGATTCTGAATCGAACGGTATACTTTGAGGTGGAGGTTGGAATATTTTTTCTCTGCGTTACAATATTTACACAAACATATAATACCCCAACAACATATGGTGATGCACAGTGGGGCCAAACGCAAATTTTTTGGTAATAAATCTGTATCTCCTAAACTACAGGTTGGATTAAATTGAAATGTATGGAAGAGTTGCAGAGGAGGACCTAAGCTTTGAGAAAAATCATCTTTTAAAAATTGGCAAAAATTTATTTGTAAAGCTTTTTTAATGATTTTTGCAGGAGTGAAAGATCAATATATATTTTATACACTACATAAGAAATAATGGCGAAAATATTATGTTAATATGCTTTTTTATGTTATTAAAAAAAAAGTTGTTTAAAAAATTGACTTTTTTTCAAGAAATCTGCTTTCCTGCATTCGTTTTTGGCCGGGCGGGAAGCAGTTTAGTGTCAAATCGTTCTAAATCTATTTTTTGATGAAATACCGTAAAAAATTTAAAAAAGCTTGCTTGACATTTTTTTTTATTAATCGATAAAAAATTTTACTTTTTCCAAAATTCACCATTTTCGACCAATGCCTGATGTAGGGTGCAAGCCTAAATCAGTTCAAAATTTCTACATTAGCAATTTGTAAAGCCTTGTCTTTTGAAATATTTATGTTTTTCTTTAACGGAACTTTGAGAAAAAAGTGAAAGAATTGTACTATATTTTCGTAAAAAATAGCCATTTTTCATACCAATTTCAGAGTGGTGACTTTGAATATTTTTCACGTCTAGACGCATTGAGATAATCCAAAAATTCTTTCAGCATATTATTTTGAAATATGTAGCAAATTACAAAATATTTTTAAAAAAATTTTACCTTATATATCCCAGGACTTATTCCCAAAAAACGAAAGAAAGTCGAGGCAAAAAATCAAAAATTCAAAATTCAAGTGTAAATATCTTTTTAACTGTAAGAGATAACTTAGGTGGGTAAACTACTTTTTTCGTTATCTTGCCAAGCACTTTACATAAATATAAAAATCTTTAAAATCGGACTTAATTTTTATAAGTTACGATTTTTTTAAACTTTTACATACTCGAGGTAGTCAATTTTGACACCCTGTAGATTTTCTTGTGTTATCACAGGGTGTTTGCAAGATGATTTTTCTCAAAGCTTAGGTCCTCCTCTGCAACTCTTCCATACATTTAAATTTAATCCAACCAGTAGTTTAGGAGATACAGATTTATTACCAAAAAATTTGCGTTTGACCCCACTATGTGGTGTAGGGTATTAAAAATTCTTCAAAATTTTTCAAGTTTAAGAGTCCATAAAATCAAAATTCGAACTATCTTAAAAATTTTTGTTAATTTTGTGATAAGCTTTCATTGAGGCAATATTTTAAGACAATAGGTAGTATTTTTCAGAAAATATGAAAACAAACAACCAGTTGAATTTTAAATTCCATTCCACCAAAATTCAAAATTTGCGTTTGAGTAGGACAAAAAATAAAAAAAAAAAAATGAAAATATTTGGGAAAAATTAAGTATTTGAATATAAAATATTTGAGAAAAACACACTAAAATACCTGAAGTTGATGGCTTGATTTTACAACTTTGCTTCAAGAAACTTTTTTATTAAAAAAAAGGCACCTTCATAAAGATTCACTAGATTCACAGATTAAGGGGAGTAAAAAATAATAAAAACGGATAAAATCGGTAACCTTGTATCTCCTAAACTAATAGAGATACAAAGTAAATTTAATAGTTTTTTTATTCATTTAAAAAATAAACGAAGAGGTGTCTGCTACTTTTTGGAAAATCTGTCCTTTTAAGGAGCAAACGGATAAGAACTGTATTTTGGTACTTTTTGGTGCCATATGTATCTTTTAAACCAGTCCACAAAAAAAAAATGACAAACACGAATTTGGTACTTTTTCGAAATTTGAACATTTAAGGGGTTAAAATTGTAGCTATTTTTGGTACTATTTATCAAAAAATATTTTTTTTTATTAATTAACATATACACATGAGTATATTAATATGGGATACAACCTAAAAATTAATTTTAATACAATTTTTGATACTTCCATGGGTGAAAAAATGTACCAAAAAGGGGGGCAAAGTTGGGGAAATTACATTCAATTCAAACTTAATAAAGTATTTTCAATTATGTTTAACCTAGAAACATGAAATTATGTAAATGTAGTCCTATGTGGATAAGAATTCACAGGAATGAAATTTGAGTACTTTTCTACAATATAGAACCAAGAAACATGATATTAAAGATCCTGAGGTAAGAATTCAAGATGGTGGTACCTTTTTCTTCTTCTAATAATGCTTCTTGAATTTTCTGTAATATTCATTGTAGAAAAATTTAATTAAAGACGTAAGGTCCTAAGTGAATAAGAATCCTTAAAAGGGATTTTGTGATGCTTTTTTTATTTTAATATTACTCTTTGAATTTGTTATAATAATTGATCTAGAAACTTGAAATTAGAGATATATGGCTATTTATGGATGAGAATAGGTTTTGGTACTTTCGAACGTTAAAGATGTAAAAAATTGGTAATTCATTGGCACCCTATGAACTTTCGAAACCAAAAAAATAAAAATAAATTGAAAATATTATATTTTTTATCAACCATGCCTTTTGTACTTTTTTAAAATCCTATTAACTATTGTACTTTTTGGTACCTTTTTAAGCAAAATATTTAAAAATGTATTGTTGTTAATGCTGGCACAACACCATTATTAAAAATATTACCACGGTAGTTCGGAATCTTAGTTTAAATTTATTATATAGTATGGTTTTTTAAAAAAATTTCCACTAAGGAAGTAGTTAGTTTGCAGTTCGTTCACTTATAAAATTTATTTTTTATTTCTGGACTATATCGCTTTTTTTTTTCTGTTAATTTTTCCAAAATAAATCTTAACGCAAATGCATGTTAAGTAAATCCGGAAATTAAAATAGAATTTAAACAAAAAAAGATAACCTATTGCATTTTTTTAACATCTCAATCTCACATCTTTGAAAAATTAACTTCTTTCCTTGAAATTGTCACTGTGTCGTTATCTGAGGCATTAGGGTAAAAGGGATTGAAAATGGCGATTAATTCAGGGAGAGATGATATCAATATTTTAGTTATCTCGTTTTATCTTTTTATTTATTATAAGGTAAAAAAAAATCATTATTAGAATTATAGGATTTTTTTTTTTGCAGAATGGTAATGTCTGTCCGTCCATCTATATATTAGAGTTAAATGGGTCGAAAATGATTTTTAATACAGGGAAATGTGATATCAACTATTAAATGAGCACGTTTGATTTTTCTATTTATAAGTAAGTAAAGAAATTCATTTTTGGAATTATAAGATGTTTTTTGGCAGAATGGTTATGTCCGTTCGTCCTTCTATACATTTGGGTTAAATGGGTCGCAAATGGCGCTCAATTCAGGAAAAGGTTATATATGAATTTTGATGATCAGGTTCTATTTCTTTTCTAAAACATTTTTTGGCAGAAAGGCAATGTCCGTCCTCCGTCTATTCTTTTGGATTAAATGGATCGAAAATAGGGCTTAAATCAGGGAAAGACGATATCGATATTTTAATATTTATACTAAATTTTTATATTGGTAAAGGAGTAGGACAATAATATAATTTTTGAATTTTAAAACTTTTTATTACAGAATTCTAATGTCCGTCCTTCCGTCCGTCTGTTTGTTAATTTTTGCATACTTGCCGATTCAAAATCATTTATCTTTTGATTCAATAAATTTATCGACTTCAAATTTTCTTTAATCGATAGATAAGTTTGTTCTTTAATAAACTGCAAAACATATGGTAATATCGTTTGAAAATATTGGTATATATAAGGAAAAGAAGTTTCAAATGAGTTGAATATCTGCTAAAACGAAAGAGATAACCGACACATATAAGAGTATTTGTTGTCGAGACTTAATATAAGAATTTCTTTTCTGTGGTATCATAAATGAATTTTTAGCAATTTTTTTAGTGTTTACTCCTCCAAATCAACCTCAACTTTAATAATGTGAAATTTTATTGAGATATCTCCAAGGGTTCATAAGTTACAGAAGAATATAACTTTTTTTCAAACCCAAATTAAATTCAACAAGATTGTTATTTTCCTAAGAAGATTAATTAATTTGGAATCTGCCTAATTGTTTTAATGAAAAGAAAGTTAAACATGAAAACTAATCATCTTGTTTTCTTTCATATATGAATTTATACTGAGCATTCAATACATTAAATAAACCCTTGAAGACGATTTTTGGTTCCCTTTACAATGACTTTGTTCATTGCAAGTGACAAGAAATATTTACTACTGCAGTTTGCATTCTAATTAATTCAAATTATATATCTGTTATTCATATACTCTAAAAAAGCCAATGTAGAATTTTCTCTTAATTAAATATTTTTATTTAATCAAAGAATGCCATATGAAAAGATTTTACAAATCACAATTATACAAATTATATAATAAATCTTTGTTATTGCTTAAAGATTTCATTTTCAAAGATTTATTGGCCCGTCTGTCATCTATTTCTCAAACCACTTTGGGTTAATGAAGAACTTGTAAATTTAATAAAATTAACAAGAAACAATGAATCATTTAAAATTATATTGCACAACAACAACAACAACATGTCTTGTAGGGTAAGAAGAAGAGATGACGACGAAGTAGTTATTGTCGTCTTTCAAATAGACATAAAATATATTAAGATGTTTAGATATGTATTAGGGGATCCAGGGTTAAAAACAAAAGGACTTAAAAAATATATTACAATAATATCTAAAGTATGGAAGGTTATTTAAAACACACATTATTATATGCCATACTATTGTAGAATATATCACACCATTTTGGGAACCCCTATTACACACATTCATGTAAACGTTTACATTATATTCAAATATTTACATGCAAATACTCTTATTAATGGATGTATGTGTATAATATGATTATAAATTTACGTTTGTTGTTATTTATTTTAACCTCTTAAAACCTTTTGTAAATTTTAAACATAATTTATGTTTAAATTCTCTTTTTAACATATAAGTGGGAAGGAAGTTTCTACCTAAAACATTTAATATTGTAAATTACCACGAGATAAATACATATACCCTGTATTGCTTCACATATACAAACATTTGATATGAAGATTTTATTGGCTTAATAATGTCAAACGTATAGACAATTAAATGTACCAATTAAATGATATAATCGTTAAAGAATAACAAATGGGAACTAAATAGTAATGATATATTTTATATATGGCCCACACTATATAGACGCTATATGAAAACACTGTTTAAATAAATTTTCGTTAATCAGCTCATACAACTCATTTTATTGTTCTATTTACTGTTGAGGCTTTTATCGTAAGACTGGCGAAAAAACATTATTTTATTATAATATTATTTATAGATTTTTATTTTCGAAGGATTATTTTTCAATTGCAAAACTCCAATAAATCACCAAAATTAAAAAAAATAAATAAAAGAAATTAAAACAAGCGCGAATGTTATATTCGGCTCGACCGAATCTATATATCCACCATTAACTATTTCAAATTTTACGTTATATGGGGGGTGGGCGGTAAAGTGGGCGGATCACGCCCATTATATCGACCCCCAAACTATTTATAAAAAATTTCGTTGTCGTACATGCTTTTGTTTAAGAGATATCAGCAGAAAAGTATGAAACTGACACCCTGTGTTTCCAGTTTTTAGCCCATAACTTTTTTGTTTATTAACCGATTTTACCCATTTTCAATCCCAAACATAAGATAAATATTTGTGCCAAATTTCGTCCTTCTACGTTGCGCCGTTCGAGCCCTATCCTGCTTTCAACAGACAGACAGACGGACAGACGGACGAACATAGCTAGATCGACCCAGAATCTAACCAGGACCCAGAAAATATATACTTTGTGGGGGCTTACATGATTCCTTCGACATGTTATACACGGAATGACAAAATCAATATACCCCCCATCTTTTTGATGGTGGGTATAAAAACAAAAGAAAGTCTCCTAAATACCGTTAAATAGAAAAATAAAAAAATAATATAAAAAATACTCCTTAAAAAAAAGGTCGTTACACAAAATACATAAAAAAACAAATAAAAAACGCCAATAAGAAAAAATTTCCTACACGCAAAGAAAAAACATGGTTGGTCAAATCATAATCGGTAACTATCATTAATGTTTAGGTTTATGATTCCCTCAATCATATCAGTTATTATACCCTTTTGTGAACATAATATTGTCCTATCCAATATTAATATAATATGGGCCTTACAATCATAACATTTATATGTGATAGTCCTCACAACCATACTGCATAAATATAACATGGTCCCTATATTAAATATTATAATACCCCCAATCATAATACTATGCATACGGTTAAAATGTATTTTTATTTATTATTATTATTTTTTTAATTAAAATTTTGCGAATAGAAAATAATTAAAAAACAAATACCACAGCCTTCAATGGACGATTTCGTTCAAGAAAATTCATCTTCACATTCACACACCTAAAAGAAAATTGTAGAAATACATTTTTTTATTATTATTTTTATATTTGACCGCACTGAATTATTGATATTTATTGTACTTACCGAAAAATATTTCCAATTTGAAATGTGGCCATTGATGATTTGATCCGTCAGCACTCCGTGTATCTCGTTATTAAAAAATAATAATAGTTTTTTAATAAAAATTTTGTGAACTTTTTTAAACGTTTTTATTCACTTTAAGATTTCATTACTGAATGAGTAAATTATTTCGAAAGAGAGATAACAATAAAGACGAGCATATTATTGTCACCCCTCGCATTAAAATATTACATACAAATATTTCATTGAAATAATATGTTACTATGAAACATATTATTCTTTTAGTACACCGACTTTATATTATTACAAAGTATCATATGTTAAAATGATCAGAACAAAAAATAATTGATTCAGCTTAGTCTAAAACACAATAATTTGATTGTGTTAGCCATATAAACTACTTAGGAACATCACTTGATTTCCGCGAGCATTTCGGAATCATGTTTTTTCTTTGCGTGAACCCAAAAAAGAAATCGCAAAAACGTAGAAATGAGAGAATCCAAAAAAAAAAAAACAAGCCAGAATGCTATATTCGGCAATGCCGAATCCACCACTGAGACAGTGTCTTCATCAGTTTTTATATAGGAAACATTCTTCGGAAAGTGGTGTTTTTCTAATTTACTTATTAATTTTTGGCGTTCATAATAGTGTAGTGGTATGAACTTGTTCTAATAAAGATTTTGTATTGTATATAATTTATTTTAACAACGTAAAAGGCAAATGAGCTGTAAAAAGTAAAAAAAGAGGAAAATCTATGATGCCTTATTTTTCTTACAAAAAGTCGATTATCTTGGTAAAGGTAAGAATATTTCATTTTAAATAAAAGTATATTTTTCATTTAGTAAAAAAATTGCATTTTATAGGAAAATTAAATAGTGGTGGCAGTGACAAATGAACGAAAATTTGCCTTCACTATATACTATCTCCACAAAAAGCATGTTTTTTTTTAGTGACAACTAACATTTTATTCTATAAGATATCTAAAGGCTAGAGGGGAACGAAAATATTTCACAAATATTTTATTGTAGTTTGATTTTTATAAATTATTTTGTTAGTTTTTTTAAATACCTTGTATATAATTGTAAAGAATCTGTATTTTTAGTTTTGTTACAATTATTACAATTTAAATGCAGAAAATGTATGTTTAACCTATTTCCGACGGCTGTAGGAATAATCGCCCAAACCCCATAAATGAACAAACTCCCAAGAAAAAGACAAATTTAAATTGGGTGATTGGTCACTGTGTTTGTGTTTTTTGACATGTTTAATATTTTTTAAAATATTTTTAAAAATGTAGAATTACCCAAAAATATTTTTTGGGCGATTAGTCATTTATTTTAGTATGCGACAAAATAATTTTTCTTAACAGCCGGCCTCCAGCCATGCGGAAGTGTTTTTAACACTGTAATATGTCCGAAAGTGGCTTCGCTAACGTAACTTTCCTTTTTACACAATCAGAGATCCCTAATACACTTCAATTTTTTATTTTTTTTATGATAGTACTTTTAACGGTAAAAATTTTGATATACAAAATAAAATCAAAAATAATCATCAGGTCTGGATTTTTTTTTTTATGGGCGTGTCTAATATTTTGCCCATAGTAAGGCCATTACTCTAGTATATTTCCTCATAACTCAAGAACGGTATGTACGATTGATCAAAGTGATACACCAAAAGAAGCGGACTAAAAATATCTTCAATTTCCCAAACTTAAAAAAAAAGTTTGGATTTTTTTGTTACTAAAATTTCTTTTAATTTATGAAAACATCCAAAATGTTACAGTTTATCATCTTTATCTTAAAGCTGGTAATGCTGGGAATAAAATAAGGCATATATCTTCAAAAGTGATGCACAAATGTAAATTTTATTCACCGTTAAGTAAAAATACCCATGTTACATACAATTGAGTAGGAATACAGTGATGGCCAAAAAAAAAATATTTTTTTATTTTTTCTTGAAACAAAAATAGGTGGACTAGGTGGATTTTGACGAGTTAAACAAGAATCTGCATTCATTTGTTTTCTATCGGGTGCTGATTTTTTTTTTATGTGCATGACTAATATTATCACCTTATTCAGCGGTCACACTATAAAATTCGAGAATGGTTTGTCGAACTTAGGCTATAACTCAAGAACCCTTTACACGATTTTTATAAGTGATACATCAAAAGATGCATATGAAAATTGTCTTGAAGTCATGTCAACAATATTTTTCATTCGCTCAAGAATTTCAGAGTTATGGATCAAAATTTTCACCACTTTTCAAAAAAATTAATTTTAAAATTTTCGGTACTAATTACCAAATAACTTCGGAAATATTAGCTGAGCAAAAAATTATATAAATTCAGCTCAAAGACAATTTAGGTCGCTATATACTAAAGTTCAATTTATCTTAATTGGACAAACTGTTCTCGAGTTATACAAGTGTGACTGCCTAATGGCGGGGTCATAGTAGTCATGCCCACAAAAAAAGTTAATGCGTGATAGAAAAAAAGTAAAAGCTTATTTAGCACGTTGAATTCCATCAAATTCATCTATTTTTTTTTATTAAAGACGAAATTTTTTTTTTTTTTTTTTTTTGATGCACAATCAAAGTTTGTGCATCAATTTTTATGATACATGACTTTATTTACTCGTTGTTTTGCCAGCTTTTAAATAAAGGTTATAATTAATATTTTTGATGTTTTCACTTTTAAAAAAAAGTTTTAGTAAAAAAAAGAAATCTTGAATTTTGCATGAAATATCTCCTAAACTATTGAGCGGATAAAAATTTGATAGTAAAGCGATTTAAAGCTAATTTTATTCCGCATATCTTGGTATATCATTTATATAAATCGTGCATACCGCTCTCAAGTAATAGTGAAATATACTCGAGTAATCGACATATTTAGGGCACAATATTAGACACGCCCATAAAAAAAAATCCCGACCTGATGGAAAAAACTGAAAGCAGATTCGAGTTTAGCATATGGAATTCCATCTAGTCTACAAATTTTTTTTTTTTTTTTTTTGAAGGAGCTCGAAAAAAATTTTTTGTCGACCGGGGTTATTGAAAAAAATTACAAAAGATTAAAATAAAGTTTTTACAACAGTATATTAGTTTTTGGGTGATTATTCACAACAGTTATGGGTGAATATTCATGAGAAATAACCCAAAATGTTGGGCAAATGTTCGTTTTGCTATTTGGCTGATTTTTCACAAAATGTTGGGTGATTTTGTAAATATTTTGGTTTTTTGTTCACAAGTACCCAAAAATATTGAAATCAAAGCCTTGTATTCTGCATAATGTGATTAGACGCCAATATATCATAAAATATATACACATGTAAATATTATATATTTTATATTAATACATTAAAAAAAATATATATATTTTTAGTTGTAAAATTGTTTTAAAATATAAATAAATTTACAAATTTTAAATATAAAAGAATTTAAATGAAATATAAATTATTTTGAAATAAATTCACAATAACCATATAAACGAATACTTAGGAGTACCATATAAATTCGGCTACTGCAATCGAATTGTGAATTAGTTCCGACCGATTTCGATTAAAAAAAAAAAATCGGTTGCCACAACGAAAGTGTTATTCAAATATATTTTGTTTTGTTTGCAACGAATTTATCTTTATAATAAATAAAAAAAAAAAAAATAATATTTGACATTTTAAATTTTTTATTATTTAAAAAAAAAAAAATACAAATTTGTGTAAAATTAAATTTTTTCAGAAAATATGCTTAATATCCCCATAACTATTGTCGGCATTAAAAATTAATCTTAAAATCTATTTTTAATTAGAATATTTTTAATAAAATCATACAAGTCATTTTCGATATATGGTTCAATATACGGTACAACATTCATAATTTTACAAATCGCAATTTATCGCAAGAACTAGAGGCAATTTAAAAAAAAAAAAAAAGGCTTAGTATTTATTAATACCGTGTATCCGAATTAACTAAGAAACTCCGTGCCTCAGAATCAGTGTTTCCATGTTTAGTTAATTAAAATACAATTTATTTTAAAATCTATGAAGTAAGTAACAAGCGTGAACTATATTCGGCCCGGCCGAAATTATATACCCACCATCAACTTTTCCAAATCTTACGTTATATTGGAGGAGGCGGTAAAGTGGGCGGACCTCGCCCGTTTTTTGTTTCCGAGTTTACATTGGTCCTTGAAGTACTTGAACACAATTTCGTTGATTTTCACCTTATATGGGAGGTGGGCGGTAAAGTGGGCAGACTACGCCTATTTTTGGTTTCCGAGTTTATATCGATCCCCGAACTATACTTGCAAAATTTCGTCGTCTTACATGCTTTTGTTGAAGAAATATCAACAGAAAAGTATAAAACGGACACCCTGTGTTTCCAGTTTTTAGCCCATAACTTTTTTGTTTATTAACTGATTTTGCCCATTTTCAATACCAAACAAACCTTATATATTTTTGCCAAATTTCGTCCTCCTACGTTGCTCCGTTCGAGCCCTATCCTGCTTTCAACAGACAGACAGACGAACGGACATAGCTAGATCGACTCAGAATCTAAACAGGACCCAGTAAATATATACTTTGTGGGGTCTTAGATGATTCCTTCGACATGTTACATACGGAATGACAAAATCAATATACCCCCCATCTTTTTGATGGTGGGTATAAAAAGAAGCTGCATTTAGGACTAAGATGCATTTAAAAAATAAGCGAAATTAAATTACTGACCATGAGCAAGAATATCATATCAATTTTATTTAAAATACTAGAACTTAGCTTTCTAAGCTTAGCTAAAAATTTATTTATATTGAAAATCCTTATGTTTTCTTTTGGAAAAAAAAGTATTAAGGTTTTTAAAAGCTAAACTGTTAAAAAATATATATAAAGCTTAAAAGGAAAGACATAAAAACGACAACAAAATATAAAATACTTAAAGCCACATTATGATGTTTCTCTTGATTTCTTTATTTTTATTTTTATATATTTTAGTTATTTTTATTTTTTAGCAAAAAAAAAAAAAAAAAGTAAAAACTCTTAAAGTACTTCCTATTGTACTACACAATGATTATGCATACATATCCTTTTGTGGTTGGTTTTCTTAACCTTAGTTTCTGTATTTTTTTACTTTTATACAATTAATACCCTACAGTTGTTTGATATTTTTATCTTAACTTTACCAATGTTATAAACAGGTTATAAGATTTTTTCTTAAAATAGCATTTTCATTAGATCTTCTATTACCTTATATTTTACAACAATTTTACATGTATGGCTTTCTTGTATAAACATAATTTGTGTAGTTTTATGTTGGTTCCTTTTCACTACTCCTGGAGTATTGTTTCTACTTAAAAAAAAAAAAAATAATAATAATAAAAGAAATTGTGTACTTGGTAGAGAACAAAGTGTACTTGTGGCTAAAAAGGGTTCAAGAATATTTCAATAGAAGTACAAGAAAAGTACAAGATTGCAGAAAAATGCTCAACAGCAGCAGCAGAAAAAATACACAAAAACGGAAATAATGTTTTATTAAAGATTTACTTAAAAAAGAAAAACAAAAGCGTACACACAGCAACACAGTAAAAAAAAAATAAAAGCAAAATGTATTTAAGAAACTCTGAAGAAAAATATATAAGATTTTTATTTTTTTTTTTATATTATAGAATTGTATTTGGAACAAAGAAATAGTTTTATAAAGATACTTGTATTTTTAAAGTAGTATTGTGGTTTTAAGAATTTAGCTTTTGGTAAAATAATAGAATAGTTGCTTAAAGTTTTGCTTCATATTGTGGACATAAATTAGGTCAAGTTTTGTAATGTTTAAATTTTAAACAAAAAGGATTATTTTAAATGTAAATATTCTTTTCACAACAATTGTTTTAAAAATATCGAATATAGTTTTCATTAAATAAAGGTATGTTTTTCAGCACATATTTTTTCACTTTCCATGAAGCTATAATAAAAAATTACATATTTTATTTAATAGATAAAGGAATAAACTGAGATAAATACATATGTATTATACTGTAAATTGTTTTAGTTACTGAATTGATGGTGTGAAACATTTTCTTTACTTTTTAAAATTATTTAATCTGCAAATATCGCCAGAGGTAACAATAAATACATTTGAATTTTTCTCAAACGTATGGATGGATACTAGGGTGATCGACGCGGTTTTCCAACCGGTTTTAAAACCGGTTTTTTCAGTCAATGTGCTGTCGGTTTTTTTAAAATGTTCATTTTTTGAATGTCGAATAGACCGGTTTTTTTAAACACAAAAAACCGGTTTCAAAAATAGCATTTTATTTCAGAAAACATGTACTAAATAGTGATAGTGATATTTGAAAATTTAGGAATAATTTTTTTAAATATTCATAAAGACTGATTTCTTATGTTTTTAAAATATAGTTTAAGTCTAAATTGGAATTTATTCTGTAATATTAAACAAATAAATAATTAATAATTATCCTGTATGACCCAATTTAATTTTTTTGATCCAATATTTCCTTTATTTTTTAAAGGTGTTGTGTTAAAAAAGTTTCACCTGCAGAATCGTTTCAATTGAGACTTAATTAATATATTATCTCTATATTAAGCCATGGTTTCTGTTTATGCTAACTAAAATTTAGATGATTTTTTCTACAATTTTGAAACATAATTATCTTCTAGTCATCTAGATATATAATTTGCTTAGCATTTTTTCTCTTTCCAGAGCTTTCTAAAGCTACCAAACGACGTAGAAAGTTAAAATTTGGCTTAATTATAAAACTTTTTGTCCAACAAATTCTAATGGAGCCATATTTTGAAATT
Source organism: Protophormia terraenovae (assembly GCA_951394005.1). Taxonomy (NCBI): domain Eukaryota; kingdom Metazoa; phylum Arthropoda; class Insecta; order Diptera; family Calliphoridae; genus Protophormia; species Protophormia terraenovae. Next base: position 112,702,707 of record OX596077.1, on the reverse strand, counting down.
TTTATCAGGGAGCGGATATAAGAGGATTTATGTATCTTTTTCTAAGAATTTTTCTCTTTCCAGAGCTTTCTAAAGCTCCCAGAAGACATAGATAATTAAAATTCAGCTTAATTATAACCCTATTCGTCCTACAAATACTAACGGAGATTTTGGAATCTCTATCAGGAAGCGAAAATACGTGGATCTATATATATGGATTTAAATATATCTTTCCTAAGCAATGTTTCCTTTCCAGAGCTTTCTGAAGCTCCCAGACGACGTAAGAAACTAAAAATCGGCTTACTTATAAAACTATTCGTTCAACAAATTCTAACAGTGCCAGATGTTTCTATCAGGGACCAAAAAGTCCGTTTTGGTATTAAGAACTTTTGAGTTGCTATACTTATTGTTTGCTCTCCAAATCCTATAAAAAACTGTTTCTGTATTTCGGCCAGGGAGCGCATTTACGACGATTTTTTTATTTTGAAAGGTTTACGAATTTAAAACTTTAATCAATATAATTCCAATAAATTTGAACGGCTTCAAATAATTAACTTCGATTAGGGAGAGGAAGGTGTCTAAATGTTGTTCATATTTTTTTCTTTTAATTTTCGGATTTGTTTGTGCATATTTTCATTATTATATTATTTTTCCTGACATTGTTAGGCTTTTACGCTTGTATTTAATAAATTTTAACTTAATTATAAGAATTTATTTTTTTAAAGAAATGTAGTCTTTTGATATAAATATTAACGGTTTTTTCTGAATTTCAAAAAGTGCATCCGGTTTTTTTAAAATACCAACTATTCGAACTAATCGAAAACCGGTTTCTCAAAAAAGTCGAATAATCGATTACCCTAATGGATACACACAGGTCCCAAAAATATAAATATAGAGGGAAAAAATTATTAAAGAGGTAAAAATCCTCCGAATTAAAAAATTACCGATCTCGTTTGCTTACTGATAACCAAAAAAATTGCCAATATATCTATGCCTGCTGTGTTGGGTAGGTATTTTGTACATTTTCATCTAATATTTTTTATGAAAAATATTAATGAATACAATAACAAAAGTCTTAAAACTCATGACATAAAGTCCTTTAATTTTTTTTTTTTTTTTTTAATTAATGTATTGGTAGTACTTATTATCCTGGCATGTTTTTAGCTGAATATAATTGTACTTCGGATTGAAAAACTTTAATTTAATGTTATCCTAAAAATTGAGACCAATATAAGTCAATTTATTTCATTAAACATTTGTAGTTATAAACTACACCGCCATACGTAGGGAGAGTGTAAAGCATTTGTGCCAGTGTTTGCAATAGAAAAAATTAAGCTTTTTAAAATATTCAACATTATTTTGATTTAAAGATGTTTGTCCCTCTGTCTGCCTGGTTGGTACTTATTTATTTTTTTTTTTTTTAACATCTATCTTTATTAACTGAATCTTCATATAATTAAGTGAAGTAACAATATCACTAAGGGAAAAAATTCGATTCAAAATCAACAACGGTTGTGCTCACATTGGTAATTTACGGTAACCGCTTTTTAATACCTTTCGTTAACAAATTTAGTAGAAAACATATGTAATTTAACAATTTGATACCGAAATGGTTTCAACTTAGGTATCGATTTTTAATAAGAATTGAACACGCAGTGTTTATTTTAAACACATACGGTGTAGATTCACTATTGACACAGAATGGTATCGTTTTCAACACGTATGTGATTGATATTTCTCTGGGTGTAAGTATTCAGTTTAATTATTTCCATATTCTTATTTAAAAACTACATTTTTATTAGAAATTTCTTAACGTACTATTTGTACTTTTCTAAGACTAAGTCCATTTAAAATATATTTCACAGTGTATCTTATTACATTCATTTATTTAATTATATCTCTTAATTTATATTTCCCAAAAAAAAGGAAAAAAGATAAAAAAGGAATTCATTCATTTTTGGATCCTAAAAACTTAAAACTAGACAAACTAAATAATACTTAAAACTAGATAACAAAAGATAATACTCAATTATCTATAATATATAAATTATTGTACACATACATTACATTAATAATATCTACATTATTAATTCTTTGATTACAAAATAAGAGGCCTGCACGCCAATGAAGAATGCCCCATCCCTCAATACCAGCAGATTAACTATCGAGTGGTCTTGAATTCTATGCAAAGTCCCTAAACCAGAGGCCTCACGGAATCAATCCTCACCAGTAATCCCAAAAACTTCCGGTTAAGTCAGCCATCATGCTGTAATGAGATCAACATACCAAGCAATGCTCGGGATCTCTCCTCATCATTGCTTAGCAGCCTATACTCCCTAGCAAATTCCTTGTAGTTTAACCAAACAACTCAACCGATCAGCACCCAAAAGTTTCCTAAAATCACCATCAATAAGATCAAATTCTGCCTTTGCAGACGCTAGAGTCATAGTCGCCCCAGAATTTGATGCCATAGCACCAGCCCATGCAGCTTTGGCATACGAGATGCTATTAAATTTTCCAGTCATAGGCAGAGTTAAAATCTTCTGACCAGTTCCCTTCTCATTCTTTCTGGCAGCAATCTTGCGAACGAGTTCCTGTCGCTTTGAACACTCCTTAGCGTTTGCAGTGTGACCCTCAAACTCACATTTCGCATACCTAATCGGAAATCCTAACTTCCTAATTGCCTGTCCCGTGACAGGATCCTTCGATACAACTTCCGCGGTGTTGTATCACCATTTGGCGGAATCACACATTTCCCCGGGCCATGATCACCGCTACACTTGACACACCTACTATATGACATATTACAATTAAAGGCCATATTACAATTAAAGGCTGCATGGGCTGGTGACCCTCAAACTCACATTTCGCATACCTAATCGGAAATCCTAACTTCCTAATTGCCTGTCCCGTGACAGGATCCTTCGATACAACTTCCGCGGTGTTGTATCCCCATTTGGCGGAATCACACATTTCCCCGGGCCATGATCACCGCTACACTTGACACACCTATATGACATTACAATTAATGGCCACATGGCTAAAGCGCTGACAATTGTAGCACTGTATTACATACCGTCGAGAGTGCCTAAGCATTATCACCCTACAGTGAAGGATATACCTAATATCCCAGAAACCCTTTAGGTCGGAGTCCCTACTCATTTGAAATAACCATCTATCTCAACCTAATTTATGAAGAACCAAAATCCGAATATTATTACGGAGACCTTGCATATATTCAAGAACCTCATTGTTGTCAAAAGAGTCCGATAGACCCTTAATGGCCTCTGAGACCTAGGACTGTAGGTATAATATTCAAGCCCCTTTTCCCTAAGCATAGCTTTAAATTTGTATAATCCTCAAGGGTGCAGACCCCTATATTATTAACATATTTCGATAAAATTTTTATATTATATTTTTCATGACCTAGGATTCTATTTAATTCATTAGACATATTTTTTACATTAATATTGTAATCAGTTACAATAGGGAATGACTTACACCTAGATTCTACTTTCGTTGTTTTGTTTTCTTTTTGCCTCTTTTGTCTAGCACCAGGAACATCTTTTATCGTCACACTGTGGTTAAGCCTCTTTTAAAGCAAAACCAGATTTATTTTGACTGAAACCAAGTTCGCCACTTGCGATCATCTTCTTTTCTAGGCACCATCTTTACGGTCTCCTTCATAACGGCTGATTCAGATATAGCATTTTTTTGATTTTCAACATGTTTACCCACACTTCTGGGTTGCATTTCATTATCAAAATTTGAATCATCTTCAATTAGCATTAGCAATGTTTCTTCATTATTCAGTTTTTTTAATTAGTTCTTCAAATTTCTTTCTGAGTCTATTTTTTCTTCAATTGCGTATTCAAACTTTTTCTTTAAATCATCAATTTTAATGTCTTTATTTTCAATCATTTTCTGGAGTTTTTCAACAGACCGAGAATAAATGGGCCTTTTTCCCGAATTCTATCATTGTCACCCATTATTAAATTAAATTAAAATCCAGTAGATTTCATACAAAAAACAGCTTAAGTGCAGACATTTTCTTTGCTTTATCAAATATTAAACAGTGGGGCAGAATCGAAATAAATATGTAACTTCTAATCGGCTGGTTGGATTTCCATATTTATATATTTTTTTATGTGTGTATATTATACAAACTGGCTGTATATACAAAGAACAACAACAACACTGTTATTCATTATATTACTTCTGTTGCTAACTAAACTACTTGTCTACAAAAAACAAAAAACGTCACTAATAGTCATTACAATGCTTAATATACATGTTTGTGTGTGTATTTATATTCTTAACAGATTTGTTTTTGGGCCATAACTCTGTTGATTATAAACGAATTTGGTTTATTAAAAAAAACGAAATTTTATAAAAACATTTATGACTGATCTATATAAAAATAAAAATCTGTAGCTTGAACAAGGGCTTCAAAAATAAAAATTCGTTTTCCCCGATATCTCAGTTACTACTGAACCGATTTATTTAATTTTTTCAGAACAAAAATTCAGAAAATAATTTCCGAGCCTCCTTTGAAAATTCGAAGTCCCTGGTATATGCAGAGGCTTCAGAAACTGAAAAACCGGTTTCAAAAACCGGTTTTTAAAGCATATCTCCACCATTTATAAACCGATCCTGCTGATTCAAAAAACTGAAATTTTATAAAAATATTTGTGACCGATCTGTATAAAAATAAAAATCTATAGCTTAAACTAGGGCTTTAAAAAATAAAAAATGCGTTTTGTCCGATATCTCAGTTATTATTGAACCGATTTATTTCATTTTTTCAGAACAAAAATTTAGAAAAAAATGTCCGAGACTTTTTTGTAAAAACGAAGTCCCTAGTATATACAGAGGCTTCAGAAACTGGAAAACCGTTTCTAAAAACCGGTTTTCTTAACATATCTCCGCATTGTATGAACCGATCTTGCTGAATTCCAATAGCAAAATTCTCGAAAGCATTTCCGATCGTTTGATATATATATTATATATGTCAGTTATCGGTGGGCTTCATAAACGCCATTTCAACCGACACACGGACGGTCGGACGGACGGACATGGTCCTATCGTCATCATTTCTTACAAGGATCCCGAAAATGTAAACTTTTTTGCTCTCCGACGAAAATTGTGGGAATTACAAACGGAATGACAAACTTATATATACCCTTTACACCTGTGGTGAAGGGTATAAAAAAAAGCGTTTTAGAATCACTGAGCAATGACACAGTAGGACAGCATAGAATTTTTGGAAATAAATCTGTAAATTGTAATCGATCGATTTACATTAAATTTTCAATTTTATATTAGAAACAGACTACTCAGGATCGGAGCCTAAAATAAGAAAAAATAAAAGGCGGATATCTACTCATAATCTACTCAGAATTTTACATGGACCAAAAATATATATACTTTATGGGGTCTTAAATGTTATTTCTTTCCGTTATAGTATCAAGAGTTGAATACAAGAAAAAATAATAAAATTTTGTAATTTCTAGCTTGTTATGAAAATAAAAGTTTATTTAAATTAAGATTTCATTTCTTAAAATGTTTATCCATATCAATAGATGAATGCTTGCCTTACAAAAAAAAAAAAAAAAAAAATGCATTTCTAGCAAGTCGTTTTGCAAGTAATGTTTTTTTTTTATTTATTTCTTTTATCGAATTTTTATTTATTTTTTATTTTAATTATATTACTTTCTATAATTTATTTTTTATTTTTTTCGATTTTCTATTTCTTTCATTTTTTTTCATAGTCAGCAAAATACTTCTTCATCATTAAAAGTTTCTTAGTTTTTCTTGAAAAAACTTTGAAAAATATTCTCAACGATTGCATGCATGATGGATGAAGAGGAAATAAACATGGGAAAAGTACTTCTTATACAATACGTATTACAAGTAGATGTATATGAATAACTTGAACAAGAAGAACATGTGTATAAGAACAAACTCGTTAATGTGACTTTTATAAGATTTGAGTTACATTATTAATTTAACCCTTAAAGGGGAAATAGTAAAAATGAGAAAATATTGGGTGCTTTAAGCAGTGCTGCGGCTCAAAGTACTGCACTTAAATAAAAACTTAAAGGGGATTTGGTTGTAATTAGTTTTGTAAAACATTTTATCGGCAAGATCTGGTTATAGTTACGTTGGCTAAAGTTGCCAAAATATTTTCCATAACTAAACCTCTTATTACTGCAAAAAGCTGCTTTAGTGAATATAAAATTGAAGGATTTATTCTATCAGAAAAATAGGACATTAATAACAGATTACTATAAGCTGAACGTTTTAAATTATTTTATAGCCTTAAAATGCGTTATTCTTAATTTGTATAATTTGTTTCAATAAAAGTCAAATATGGTTCAAACCTTTTGAAGTAAATTTGTATCTTTATTGCTTTAATATATGTATACGCAATCAATTAAAAAATACTACTATGTACATATTTTTTTTATTTATTTAACTGTTTCTGAGTGGCAAATATTAAAAATAAAAAAAAAAATTGAACAGAATTCAAAAAAATCCATTTTATGAACGTAATTAATAATTGCAACAATTAACATTAATTTTAATGGACATTAATAGTTTTATATTATTTAATATTGTTTCATAAAAAAAAATTGTTAATAACGGTTTAAAACTCACAGAAATATAAACAACAATAGAGAAACTATAGTCGGTCAAGACTGACCATATAATACCCTACACCATTGTGTATGAGTTAAAAATTATACCTCTAGCCAATTGTAGATCAACACTTTTACTAAATGTAAAATCAATTATATGCATTGTACTACCATTTATATCCTTTAGGCCGATTCTCGGAAAAGGGTTTTTATAGGAGCTATGGTAAATTATGGACCGATTCTCATAAATTTTGGCAATGTAATTTCTGGTTATATAACACTTATTCGTGTCGAACACTAACTTGATACTATCATTCGTATGGGATTTATGCACGTTAAAGTGATTTTCAAAAGAGTGGTTTAAGTGGGAGCTATGGTCAATTATGGACCGATCTTGATGAAATTTGGCACAAAGATTGATATTTATACAAAGCTCTTTTGTAACGAATTTCATTGAAATATTGTTATATTTAAGGCATTTATGAACATTAAACCCCTATTCCGGGAGGACATTTGTATGGGGGCTAGGTGAAATAATGAACCGATCATAAGCAATTTCAATAGGCTTTGTCCTTGTGTCAAAATTCGTGCCAAATTTCATCAAGATATCTTTAAAATTGCAACCTGTACTTTGTTCACATGGTTTACATGGACAGACAGCCAGCCAGACAGACGGATGGACATCGTTAAATCAATTTAGAAAGTGATTCTGAGTCTAACGGTATACTTTAAGGTGGAGGTCCAATAATTTTTTCTGTGCGTTACAAACATCAGCACAAACGCATAATACTCCAACCACCTATGATGGTGTAGGGTATAAATATATATAAACACAAATAGAAGCTTCAATACATACACTCTTACAAAATAAATAATGAATAATTTATTATACAATTGCACAGTGGTTCCAGAAAATTTAAAATTTCACATGATCAGAGCTGAGGTGTTTTCGACTTGATTTGGAGGCCCCTAGCGGGTCAGGGGAGAAGTGGGTGGCCCTCCAAAGTTGCCCATCTCGGGTATGTAATTTTTTTAAAAAATCGCCAAAAATTCATTTTTGATATGACAGAAAAGAAATTTTAGATATAGATATTCCTTATAATCTCTATAAAAAATGCACTTACATGTGTAGGTTATCTCTTTTAGTTTAAGAGATATTCGGGCCGAAATAAATTTTGACCTCATTTTTAGCCCCGTACTTTTTTAGTTTTTTAAACTTGGCGGGCTTAATTTTGCCCCTAGAATTTTTCTAAAACGTTTGGCAGATTTCCTACAAAATTTATTGCTGCAAGAATCATATAATTATATGAATCCATTAACTTGTACTCTTCCAAAATATTTGGAAAATACCTTAATAATAACTATGTTAAATTTCTTTGAAATATTTTGAACGGTTCAAAAGTCAAGCAAAGTTATTAAAAAAACACGGTGAAACATATATACATAAGAGCACAGCCATTTTAATGTGTTTTTTAAATAACTTTCTTTAACTTTTGAGCCGTTCAAAATATTTCAAAGAAATTTAACATAATTATTACTGAGGTATTTTCCAAATATTTTGGAGGAGTACAAATTTCTAGCTGGTATGTGGGCAGGAGGAGAACCTCCGAAATTTGTAAACTCTTTTGATTATTTCTTATATAATATCCGCGGTGACTCATTTCGGTGGTCGTTCCACCTGCCCCAAGACCACCTAGAAACTTGTGCTTCTCCAAAATAGTTGGAAAATACCTCAGTAATAACTATGTTAAATTTCTTTGAAATATTTTGAACGGTTCAAAAGTTAAACAAAGTTATTTAAAAAACACATTGAAATGGCTGTGCTCTTAAGTATATATGTTTCACCGTGTTTTTTTAAATAATTTTGTGGAACTTTTGAACCGTGAAATATATTACAATGAAATTTCACATAGAAATTTCACATAGTTATAGCCTGTACTCCTCCAAATCAACTCGAAAACACCTCAGCTCTGACCATGTGAAATTTTGTTGAGATACCTCTAACGGTTCTTAAGTTATTGAATTATTTCCAGATAAAAAAGCGTTTTGGAACCACTATGCATTGTGGAATTTTGTTTCGCAAAAACCATAAATTTAGAATAGATATTTTTGCCGTTTTCAAAAACATAGATTTATTTCCTTTAAATATACGAGTGGTTCTTTTACTTGCAAGTACAATATGTCTGTACAATATGTTAAAAACAAATCTTTAATTACACCTTAAAGCACTAACGTTATATTACACAACTAAACTGCAATAATATGGTATATAACTCAAAGCTAAATTTGCTACTGTACTTTAATCCTCAAACTAAGGACTGCGTACGAAAAAATCCGTGCATGCTCTTGGGCTTATAACTTTTGATGTGGTGAAAAATTAATAATTCTGTTAACTAGTTTGTATTTGCCATTATGCTCACTTACCATGCGCTAAGTTTCTTAAAATGAAAGTTTAACAAAAAACAACTAAATACATAATTAAAATTTTTCATGAAATCCTGCTTTGGTGATATAAAATAATTGCAAGGAAGGCTGTTGTGCCGCAAAATGCAGTTTCTTGGGTCATAATATTATACAAAGAAGTCATGATCACTGAATGGTAACCTTATGAAAGACAAATATTATCTTCAGGCTGTAGGACTCAAGCAAAATAGAAAGGATTTTGAGAGAAATTCACCTCATCTCTGGAAGAAAAGTTTCACAAAGTTAATTGCTCTGAATCTTTATCTGAAAATTTGAAAGGTAGTCTAGCCTGAAGATTAATAAAGTAAGAAAAAAATCCTAATAGAAACGCAAGCAAGAAATTGGAGGTAAAAAATAACATGAAAGCTCTTCGAACGAATTTTTTCAGAAATTTTGTTTCGGTATAGTAGACGATGAAACGTTTGTACAGGGTGACTTTTTTCAACTTCCTAGCGCAGATGCTAGAGAGATTATGGCAGACAAATTTCGTGTATCAAAAAAATCAAAATTCCCAACAAAGTTTTTGATTTGGGAAGTCATATGCATACGCAGGAATGAAGCACTTCATTCTTAAAAAATGGTTGCATTAACAAAGAAATATACGTGAATGAGTGCCTTTGGAAAAGACTTATCTCTTTCCTAATAAAATTCTGTGTATCCCTGTTTTCTGGCCTATTCCCGCTTCTTCTCATTACAACAACAAAACAATGGAGTTGTAACAAAGAAATTGTAAGAGTTTGTACCGATAGAGGCTAATCCATCAAATTGTCCGAAACTCCGTGCAATTGAAAGATATTTGACTCTAGTAAAAAATAATTTAAAGGACACTAAAAGCTCAGCATAAAAATAAGTAGACTTATTAGAGCAAAAAAGTGACCGAAACAAAATAAAACCTGAAATTAATATAATAATGGAAAAGATCAGATATTTACTTAAAAAACCAACAGGAACTAATTTATACTTTTATGTTTAGAATTTGAACATAACAGTCATTAATAAAAATATTACTTTAATAAAATTCGCCCATTGTTTCTTTAGTTTCTATGGACAGATTTGCATGCACGGATTTTTTTCGTGCGCAGTCCTTACATCTGCTTAAATTCTATTATCTAGGCTAAAAAAATAAATCGTCCATTCCATTAAAGAATGCCCAATAATATTTTTTTTTTTGTCTTCCAATTTTAATAATATTTGGCATACGTTTAAAATAAAAATTTGTTGAAAATTTTACTTTTTGTATGAAAAAATTGATGAAAATTTTTTTTAAAAAAATATTAAAAATAGTAGAACAGTTCTTTTTGCATTTTATAGTAAAGATATTGCTTTTTAATATATTAAAAACAAAAATTAAAATCGAAAGGGTAAAAATTTTTCAAAAATGCATACTAAAATTGCATTTGCATTATGAATGCATTTATAAATGATAATATTATTTTTAAATTATCACTTTGAAAGAAGACATATTCTTCTTCTACATGCAGTTTAAATCATTAAAATTAACAACGTTAACAACTTTTAGAGTTATTGATGTTTAAAATTACACACTTTTCCGATTTTTTTGACTTTTCGGAAAATCAAAATCATGAATAAATTCGCGAATTTTTTAAAATTCAAAAAAATAAAAATGGAGATATTTAAATGGCTCCATAGATTATATGCGTATCAAATATGAACAAAATCAGATGACCCTCCGTAAAAAAATTGGCATTTTTTATAAATCTTTCATGGAATGGACGATATATATTTTACACATTTTTTAAAATTTATAAATTGTATTGCATAGAATATAAAATAAATTTTAATTAACTGAAATTCTAGTTGCATATTATAAGAGTTTGTTTAAAGTGTTTTGAATATAATCTTCCAATATGAAAATGTTTGATTTTTAAAATATTCAAAACTTAAATACAAAAATCTCAGCAAACAAAATTTATAATTTTTTTTTTTTTTTTTTAACTTAAAAATTTTAATTGCATGGTGCATGACTACTATTTATTTGCCAAATTTTTATTTATTTTTTTATGATGGAAAAATATTTCAAAATGTAAAAGATTATAATTAACAACTAGTTAAGTCACTACATAAGGTTGTGGCGAATATTAAATACCCTTTAGTATATTTTATAAAATTCAATATTTTACTTTTTCTTTTCAAGTATTGTGTTTATTAAATTGACTAATTGATTTTAACTAATACTTTTTGTCGATAATGATCCCGAAAAAGTATTATATTCTATAATATCGTTATAAGTATTCAGTGTAAATTACAAACGTAATGTTTTACTTATTTCTCACGTTTGGTTAAGGTTACCATAATATATAGTAACGAAAAATAATAATAGCAAGTAGTAGAACAAAATTAATCATATGTTTTAAAAAATAGTTATAGTTATAAAAACATTCCATTGAATAATTTTTTTTTCGTAAGAATATTATGTTTCTCAAAACGAACAAAGAAAATGCAAGGAAACTACAGGAAATTCATTATTATTCTATTATGCAAATCTTTTGAGTAACAGCAAGTAATAATGCAATAATAGCAACAGGAATATCAGAAGCAAACATGCATTCATATATTTTTATATGCATATACATATGTATGTATGTATGTATGTATGTATGTATGTATGTATGTATGTATGTATGTATGTATGTATGTATGTATGTATGTATGTATGTATGTATGTATGTATGTATGTATGTATGTATGTATGTATGTATGTATGTATGTATGTATGTATGTATGTATGTATGTATGTATGTATGTATGTATGTATGTATGTATGTATGTATGTATGTATGTATGTATGTATGTATGTATGTATGTATAGTATGATATTACATTTATCCCAAGAGTTTGAATGGTGGCTAAATAACCCTGAAGTTTTTACTAATGTTTAACTGCTAGATTGATTTCAATGTATATTTTTGGAATCGCTTGCCATTCATATATACATATATGAATATTTTTAGATATAAAGAGAAGGCAATTTGATACACTAGTTTAGGGACCGGCCTTAAATACTGCTAAGTTAAATTACTTTAAAAAAAAAAATAAAATAAACTTAGCCACTATTTTACACGTATTTATTCTTTTGGTGACATTTATTTGTTTAAGTAACCATTTATTTGCCATATAAATTAACTTAACCAATCATGGACCGGAAAATCCAAAATATTATTTGTGCAACTTAAGGGTTAAATTAATACACATATCAATAGTATTTAAATAAGGCCCTAAAATATAAATTACGACGGAAAATATCCAACATATTCAAATTTACTAAAATACTGTTAATTTTTTATTTTTTTTTTATTTTACTAAAATTGAAATTTCGCGAGAATGAAAACCAATTTGAAAATATTTTTTGCTCAATATGTATTAGATGTCGTTTTTCCATCGTAAATTTTTTGACAAAAAGTTAAAAAAAAAAAAAAAAAAAAACGAAATAATTGAACCGAAATATTTTTGGGATTAGTTTAAAATATATCAATCTTTAATTTTGTGGGGAACATTTGCAACTTATTTTGTTCCCATACAAATCAAGACACTTTAATAAACATATACAACGCACGCTGAGGTAAACTTTGTCAAAAGTGGCGATCAATTGAATTTTGAAAATTAACTTTTCGTAACAAAATTGATCACGAAATAAAAATAGACAAAATTATATATCAAAAGCAATAAAAAAAAACCATAAAATAAAACCATTAAATAAAAGTTAACATTTTCTTTTTTAATATTGAAAATAAAAATCATAATTTACAAATTGGGTGTAATACAGTGCACGAAAAAACCTAAGCATACAGAGTAAAAGTTTACATATTTTGCTACCTATAAATATAATTAAAATATGAATTATCTTTTTAGACACTGCAATCTAAGTGCATTAAAAGGTTTATGGAAAATGTAATATTTTATATGGTTTATTTGGAAAAATATAAAAATTTTTAAAAACTCCGAACGAAATAACCTAAGCATACAAAACAAAATTTTGAGATAATCATGATTTATTTGTCAGCATTTAATTAAAATAACACATTTTGGTATTAATGTTTCCCTAGTAATTGAACACTGTATGATTTAAAATGTTTCATTGTATTAATGTAACAGTAATTAACAAAATGTCCCGTTTAACGTATTGAATTAAATAACAGTCCATGTGGCTGAATTTTTTGTCAAATATCTGAAAACTAATCCGAGATAAAGTTTATCATATTTATGTCTCCAAACAATTGCGAAAGTTACCGAAAAAACAGTCTTGAAAAAAGAAATAAAAAAAATTTAATAAGAATATTATGGACGTAAAAAGAATTCGCACTAAAAAAGAAGTATCGCCTCGCTAAATATGAACCATTTTTAAACTGATATTATCTTTGAGTCGTATTCATACATTTAAAAATTATATCCCAACATTTAGTATGCGAAAAGGGATACTAAAATTTAAATCTTTGTACTCTCACAAAGCACCAAGACTGTCGTTCGCCAAAAAAAAAACGATTTTGGACAAAATTTGTAGGAAGTTGTTCTTAGTGACAATAAAATATTTAACTTGTTTTACCAGATGGTTCTTTCGTGTATTGGTACAAAATAAACCGCGGGATGAGAAAATCAGATACTTACCAAATTTCTGGTAGAATTTATTATAGAATATCGTGCAAATACTTACAATAAAATATTCCTATAGGGTTTTATAAATACAGAAATTTATGGTAAACGTTCCTTTTCTTACAAACTTGGTCCATACATTTCACCGAGATGTAACCTTATCAAAAATTAAAAGTAAAAAAAAAAAAATTTTTTTTGCAGAGTATGCGAGGAATTATATGCCAAACAGTTTTTGCAGAAAGGAGCCGCTTTAACACTATAAAGGACTTAAAAAAATTCATGGACAATAATAATGGAATATTGACGTATATTTTGCCTACAGACTTCTTTATCAATGCCTTTACGACTGAAATATATTATAAGGAATCCAATTAGCTATAACAACTATTAAACCGCTATAACATTGTATATAATTTAAAAAAAAGCATGCTAAAATAATTTGTATGCTTAGGTTATTTCGTTCTACTCTTTTCAATTGCATCCTATTTCTTAACAGTGATCTTAAGTTTTATAATTTCAGTGTCAAAATATGAAACTGCAAATAGTTCAAATATAATAGTTTCGATATAAAATAAATAAAGTGGTTTTTCTTATATTTTTATTGTATATGCTTAGGCTATTTCGCGCACTGTATATTTAAATAAAAGATTTCTTAAAGAAAAAATTTCAAATGAAATCATAAACTCATGAATTTTAATAAGTTTTTTCTTAAGTATTTAAAAAATTAATTTTTTCCAAATAAGCATTTTAATTACTTTTTTCGAAATTGTCTTAAAATATAATAATTTTGAATTTTGATGAAGTAAAACTCGAAATTTTCATTGATTACGTATTTTTCTGAAAAACTAGTACATATTCTGAACAAAAATCGTGCTCATATATAGACCGATGTGAGAAATTAAAACACCTTAAATGCAAACTTTTTTCTTGCTTTATCCAACAAGACACAGTAGGTCAGAATCGAACAGTTTTGAAATAAATCTGTAACTTTTAATCGGTTGTTTACGTAGGCGTAGCAAAGAAAAATAAAGTTTTAAGTGTGGAAGGAGGATCCAACATACATCTCTATGGGGACTCAAAGTAATTTTAACGACAACTTTTCCTTACCCGATTTTTTCCCTACCCGATTTCAAAGACTTATATATTATAATAATAAAAACTTCGACCTTTAAAAATATATAGTAAAATTAAATATATTTTTCTGATTTTCATATTTATGAATTTTCAATTAAATATTTTATATCATGTGCAAAAATTATTTTGATACCTATAAGCATTTAGAAAATATTCAGTCTCAAATTCTTGAAATATGTCGCTGTAAACACAATTTGCATTTGTTTGTTTTGTTTTAAGAAAAATGTGCTAAAAATTTCAAAATAGTGAAACTTATTATAAATGGTTTTAAAGAAAACACAATTTCCTTCAAAAAGATATTCAAAAATATTCAAAATTGCTTTATATTTGTAAAAGTTATAAGCCCCGATATGTTTTTCACACTCAAGGAGGTCAACTTTGGCCCACTGCTACAACTACACACTCCAGCCAATAATATTCTAAAAGCCTAACTCCTCCTTATTCGATGTTCCGAGTTCCATTTAAATCGCTTCAGTGGTTTGAAAGATCCAGACTTATAACCATTTATTTTGCTTTTGGCCCCACTGTGGATTTTACTTAAATCTTTGAATTTTTTAAATCGTACGCTCCACATTGAGGTAAAAGGGGTCGAAACTGGCGCTTAATTCAGGGAAAGGTGATATCAATATTTTAATAATCACGTTTTATTATTTTAATGACTATTATGTAAAAAAATTCAGTTTTAGAATTTTAAGATTTTTTTTTAGCAGAACGGTAATGTCTGTCCGTCCGTCTATACATTAGAGTTACATTAGAGCATTATTCACTTTAATGATCATGTTTAATTTTTCTATTTATTAGTAAGTAAAAAAATTAATTTTTTGAATTATAAGATGTTTTTTTTGGCTGAACAGTAATGTCCGTCTGTCTGTACATTTGGGTTAAATGGGACGAAAATTACGCTTAATTCAAGAAAAGGTGATATCCACATTTTGTTAACATTTTCTATTTTTTATATTTGTTAGTTAATAAACGAATGCATTTTTAGAATTCAAAAATATTTTTTGGCAGCATGGCAATGTCCGTCCGTCTATACATTTGGGTTAAATGGGTCGAAAATACCACTTAATTCAGGGAAAGGTGATATCAAAATTCTAATACTTTCATTTGGTTTTCATATTAATCAAGAAGTAGAAAAAAAAATATCTTTCGAACTTTAAGATTTTTTTGAAAGAATTCTAATGTCCGTCCATCTGTCCGTCTGTTTGTTAATTTTTGAAAACTTTCCAATTCAAAATCGTTTAACTTTTGACTCAATAAAGATAACGATTCAAAATTTCCTTTGTTCGATAGATAATTTTGCTTTTTAACCAATTACATAAAATATAATAAAATCGGATGAACATATTTCGCAATATATGAAAAAATCTTAACTAAGATCTTGTAAAATTGAGATTTTTGAAATTTCAAATGTATATAACTTGAAAAATATATAAGATAAGTAGTACATGCAATCATGTTTTCTTAAGGATTTATCGGGGACTTTAAGGTGATATAAAAATCTTGGAAATCGGGTAAGGAACAAAAATTTGCCAGTGGTTAAAATTTTCCATGACAACTAGTCTGTTTTGAACTTTTAGAGTTCCGCTCCTGATGCGAGTGTTGGATCCCGCTTCTAAACTCAAAATGCTACTGTACTCTGCTACGTCTATGTGAAATTTCATGCAAATTCAACAAGCCGATTAGAAGTTACAGATTTATTTCGATTCTTTCCCACTGTTTAATGTTTGTTAAAGCAAAGAAAATGTCTGACACATGAGCTGTTTTTTTATGAAATCTACTGGAGTTTTTTTTTTTTTGAAAAAAAATTATTTTCTCAAATCGGGCTACATATGCGCACGATTTTTTTTTTTTTCATAGTTTTAAAGTGGACAATATGTGCTATTTTTCAAAAAGTTTTTAGAACAAACATCCTGTAATATTTTAAGTTGCATTCCATGAAATTTTAAAATTAGTGTATTTTAGGACAATTTTCAAAAAAATAACAAAAATATTAGGACAAAATAAAATGTACAAATACTTAAAGAAAAGTACACTTAAGTATCTGAAGTTGATGGTTTTATTTAAAATTTTTACTTTGAAAGACTTTTTATTTAAAATAAATACACTGAAATCTGATGAAAATTTAATTTTTTAATATTTTTCAAAAATGTAAAAAAATTTTTAACTTTGACAGCTCTTTATAAGAAAACAAAACAACCTATCTTAAAGATTTTAATTGATATTGATACACAATTTTGCCTATTTTAATTCGGTGCTTAACTTTATTAAAAAACTTTACATTTTAAAATTCAATTAAGCGCCACTTTGACACATATTACCCCAACGTGCGTTCTTAAGATTAGAAATTATTGACTAGTCTTGATCAAGTGCATTTGAAAGATATTTTAAATATTATATTATTTTTAAAAAGGTACCCCAAAAATATCTGTTATAACTTTAAAAATATTTTGACTTCTGTCTATTTTCTCATATTAGGCTAAAGCTATGTTTACATTTGTCAATTATTTGAACAAATTTGCGTGACCACTAGTACTACAAAAAAGTTTGTTTAAGTTGTTTGATCTTGCAAATATTTTATAAGAGAAAACAGCGTCAAACAAGATTTAGTAAAATTACGAGTATTAATGACACACAAAAAATATTTTCCCATTAGAATGGAGAAGTAAGAAAATATTTTATATAGTAGTTGCGTCATTTTGGTCAAATATTTGATTAGTCTGAATATACTTTATATATATAGCATTTTATATAATTAACAACTTAAAAATTTTGGATGCTGACTTTTTTACCCCACTGCACCACTTTGTCAGTTATTATAGAAGTATAAGTTACGGTAGCATTGATTCAAACCAGAAAGCTGGAATGAAAGGAGAAGAAGTTTGTAGAAGTTTGTGTTTATGTTTACATCGTCAACAATGTTAACCTCGTGCCACATGCAATCTTAATAATGTTATTATCCCCAAAATAACAAACCACTATATGTTGAACGTTTTTGTTTGTAAGCGCACAAGTGTTGTTCTATTCATAAGAATATTTCTTGCATATGTTTTCTTTTTATTTTCTTTGTATTTCCTTTCCTTGCACTTTGCTTTAGCTTTACTTTTTTTTTATCAACAGCATGCAATTATTATATGCCAGTTAGACTTTTATACCCTCCACCACCACTAGTGGTGAAAGAGGGTATACTAAGTTTGTCGTTCCGTGTGTAACACCTAGAAAAAAATCATTTAAGACCCCATAAGGTCTTAAATATATATTCTTGCACCATATGAAATTCTGAGTCGATTAAACAATGTCCATCTGACCGTCTGTTGAAAACATTCTCACGTCCAAACTAATTGAGCTATTTCAATGAAAATTACTCAGCTTATTTGCTGTTCTTCCAAGCAGTTTGGGATTGCAAACCAGCTAAATCGGTTCTGTAGAAAAAAAGTTATATTACCAAATCTGAAAAAATCCCTAAATCAATCTTTGACTGATAATATTTCAACAAGCAATAAACGGATTTTAATAAAATTTTGCAAAACTGTCTACCTATACTCACTTTAAATTACTGCCAAAAATTAGCTAAATCGGTTCAGTAAGAAAAAAGTTATAGACAATAATATGAACAGTTTTTATGATTACTACGTCGTAAGTTTTTCTGAAACATCATATTATAATTTATATGGAGTGCATGTGTGCGTGTTCGCCTCAATATGAATGTTGATAAACACAAAGGTATTAAACTATATTAAGTTTGATGTCTGAGTGTGGTCACCATCGAACACACCACGACATGGTGTGTTCGCTATTTATTAGCAACATATGTTGATAAGTTTACTAAACTAAAGACTCCATTACTCTACCGTAAATGTAAATGTAAAAACGTAAATGTAAAAGGAAACGTAAGTGGATGATTACTCTAAAAACGTAAATGTAGCCAATACTTTGTTGTTGTTTTGTACACATGAACATCGGTGATGTCAATTACACATATTTCCAGTGGATCAAATTCAAATTGAAAATCGCAAAATATATTGGCTTGTATTTCAGCGATTTGTATACAAAACGAAGTTTGTGCTTTTATGACAAAAATTTTGAACTTGAAATTAAATATTCGACTCTACGTCTTATATAAATTATTTCAACAATTTTTTAGTGAAGAAAACAGCAAAGCTAATTGTCCAATTGATAATCCTTTTACATCGATTTTTTACGCAGATTTAGCATAATGAAATGAAAAGCTGTCAACACTGTTGTTACAGCTGTCACTTAAAAACGTAGATCGACCTAATTTGATTAGGTTGCTACGTAACATTTACGTTTTTTAGTATACATACACACATAACTCTCATAAGCAAAACGTGTCAGCTGATTCGCTACATTTACATTTACGGTAGAGTAATGGAGCCTTAAGTAGATAAGTAGTAGTTCGATGTGTTTCGAGATGTACACATCGATAGAGAAGGATATGTAAATATATGTTTTAAAAGTTTGTCTGCTAACATGTAGATGTAAATAAGTACATCTACATGTTATAAATATGAAATTGTTTATAAATTTCTTAGAGTTTTGTTTAGTTCATTGAAGAAAAAGAATTGATACAAATTTATGTTACTTTATAATTTATTATAGTGCATTTATAATTAATAACTTAATTTTTATTGTAAAAATAAAACTTATTTATGTTAGAATTTTATTTATAACTTTTTAATGCATTTTTAAAAGCATAGCTAATTCTTAGAATTTTCTTAAAGATTAGTATTTATAAAAGTCTTCAAATATAAGTTTTAAAACTTTTAAGAGCACCTTTGAGCAGAAATAATATAATTTAATGGTAAATGCTTATTTCTTTTAAATAAACCACCTTAAATTATGCTGAAAGAAGATTATACATTGCTTTAGTTTACTCATTTAGTTTTTCCAACATCATCAGAGAAACGACTCTCTAATCTCCTCTAATGTCTGTTCGTTCGTCTGGCTGTCTGTCTGTCTATGTTAACCCTGTGAACTAATTACAGGTTGTAATTTTAAAGATATCGTAATGAAATTTGGCACGAATAATTATTTTGACATAAAAACGAAGCCTATTGAAATTGGTTATGATCGGTTCATTATTTCACCTAGCCCCCATAAAAATGTCTTCCCGGAATAGGTGTTTAACGTTCATAATGGTAATATTTTAATAAAATTCTATGAAAAGTAGCATTAATTTATATAGGAAAAAAGGAACTGAAAAAGAGCTGAAAAAGCCATGAATTTAACATTGTGTTGTCATTGGAAGGAAGTACTTAGTGGTGAACAAGACAACCCATGGTTGTCATTGGAGGAATGTTCTTCTTTTATTTTTTCTGTTCATTACTTTTGAAGTACTTTCCTTTTAATTATATTTACAAAATTTTTTTAACAAAAATTCCGTTTTAGCCTTATTAAAAGATTTTGGATTTTCTTTGAAATTTTAACACTTTTTTCGCTAAAAATTCATTTATTTTCACTTTTTTGGAAGTAATTATTAAGAATTTCCAATAAAGTTCGAAATTTGCACTTTATTCCACTTTTGAAGTGATTAAAATGTACTTTTTTGGAGGCTCTTGACTGTATTTTTGCTGCGTGTTAGCATTAATGTAATATTCTACATTTGTATACTTTATTTTACTTTACACTTGGTAAAAATATCGATCCAAAACTGGCCGTAGGTCTAATAATACGATTCCCTAATCGCCTCCTTAAATATAAATTTGATGTAAGCACAGATTTATAAAAATAATTGATCAATTTTATTATATTGATTATAATGATAAGTTTTAAATTCGGAAAAATTAAAATGTTTACCATTAATATAGTGAAGCAAAAAAAGGCCTATTTTTTGTACAAATATGCTTTTACAATCGAACTTCGATTTGAACGCAATATAAGATTTCAGTTTTTCATTCTTTAAATCGACTTTCCACAGAAATATAAAAAATTATCAGACCCCTTATATGTAGTACTCCGTTCGATTCAAAATAAGATTCGGCATGGCCGAATATAGCGTTCTAACTTGTTTATTTTGTTGTTTTATTATTGTTTTATACTTACCTTAACACTCATTTATTTAGTTACTAACACAACTAGACATATATAGTTGAACAAAAGACACCGTTACACTTGCATGCTAATGCATATAAATATTAATATACTACAACCAATAAAACAATGAAAGGAAGTAGGATAATTATAGTAAATACTAACCGTTAATTTGCTACCATACTTTCTGGTTTGAAGGATATGCAAATTGAATGATTATAATTGAAACAATACAATATAGCAAGTTAATGGATTGAATGAAAATAGTTTTTAATATTCTTTGACTTATTTAAAACAACTTCTGTTTATTATTATCTAAAATTCTCATAAACATGTTTAATGATGTCATGCCCACTATTAGAAAATTTATGCCATTAGAGAGTAGAGTATTTAAAAGCAACATATTTACATTAAAAAAAGCTAAAAACTCCTTGGGATAAAGTTTAAAAATAGAACAAAATTCAAGTGGAAAAAATCTCTATGAGCTTGCAGTTTTTTAAAGGAACAAAAGCTAAAAAAAAGTGCAACTAAAAGTTATAAAAATAAATGAATGTGTGAAACTCTATATAAAAAAAATACATACACTAACATGAACGTTCTGAGCAAAAGTTTTCCATTTTCAGAGTAGTTTTTCTTTATTATTTTATTTTTTTATTTTTAACCATTTTTTATTTTTATTATACAAAAGCGTCTATGTGTTAAATTGTTAATTGTATGTTGGTGTATTGTTTTAAAAAAGAAAATTAACTTTGTATATATTTTTTTATATAAACAAATGTACTATATAATAGCATATGTATACATATTCATTAATATCTGCAAGTGTTAGTGTGTGCAAATATAAATGAATGTTAGCGTGAATATGCCACACTTTAGTTCAGACAAGTTAAGATTTTTCTTTTGTAAGTAGTTTTTGCTGCAAGCGTTGATGTTATTGCACTTCGTTTGTTTTGTTGTTGATGATGCAAATGTTTGTTTAAACTTAAACACTAACAAATAATTAAGTAGTATAAACTTTCTACTAAATTTTATATATTTAAAACACTAAAGTTTTTAACTTAAATGGCTTTTAAATATTTTTATATAATAATCTTATATTGCAATTCAATTTTAATTTTGAAAAATAAAAAAGTAATAAATAACGAGAGAGAAACTATAGTCGGTCAAGACTGACCATATGATACCCTACACCTACAATGCATTGATACTAACATCTATATGACTTTATGCCCTTCAGGTCGATTCCCGGAATCACAGTGGTCCCAAAACGAAAATTTTTGTAAATAATTCTGTAACTTTAAAACCGCTCGATGTATTTAGTATGCCAATTGATTTCGCTAGAACCTTGTGCTCCACCAAAACAGTTAGAAAATACCTCAGAAATAACTGTGCGTTTTTATTAAAATATATTTATCCGTTCAAAAGTTCCGCAAAATTATTTAAAAAAACATGTTAAAACTGCTGCGCACTTATGTATATAGCACACATTTACTATAGAAATTAAGCAAAAAGTGCACATTTCGCTGAAGGAGAGTCAAGTTTGAGTTAGTTTTTAAACGATTATGTAAAGTATTTATGCAAGTATTTGACAACGTTGGAAAGGTTATTATTTGAACTAAATTATTGGAACTAAATTTTTCATTAAATTGATATAAAAAAAACTTACAATTTGTGTGTTTAGTGTTATTTTGCAAAAAAAAAAATTAAATAAAAAAATTTTATTTGAATTCATATAGAATCTATATTAATAAAGCTATCATTATGAAATTTTAGTACAATATAAAAAAAAATTATTCTTAAAAGAAGAGTATAAAAAATTTCCCACTTTTTTTTTCCAAAATACCCAAAATTCCTGTTCGGGGAAAGCTCGTTTAAAAAATTGACTTTTTTCAGTAAAATGGTCACCCTGTCGTTATAAGAGGCGTGACTTATTATATATCTTTTGTGTATTTAGCTAACATATGTAGGTAAGTTTTCTAGGTATTTTTATTTTAATTTCAGCTTTGACATTCTTGAGCTCCACAAAAAACTAAAAAAATTAAAATTAACGAAATTCTAATAGGGCTAGCGGGGAGACTGTTACCCCAAATGCCCTCGGATTTATTTTACATGCATTAATATTAAGCATGCTTTTAGAAACATGAAAAACAATATATGGTCAAGAGGAAAATAATGGATTTTTAAGAGAAAAATTTTACCACCTTTTTGAAAAAAAATACAATTTTTTTCAAATTTTCTATTTCAAAATAATATAACTTTTTATTTAAACCACATCGATATACGATCCTTGCACAAAAATTGTTTAGAATTTTGTACAGAATCCAGAAAATATTTTAGAGAAATTGTAGGACTCAAATTGAGCCCGTCAACTTAAAGAAACTAAAAAGAAAACATGTCCAAAAATGGGTCAAAATTTTACTTTTGTCCTAATATCTCTTAAAGAGAAAGAGATAACCCACACATGTGAGCATAGTTTTTGTAGAGAATTATAAGGACTATATATATATATATATATATATATATATATATATATATATATATATATATATATATATATATATATATATATATATATATATATTTGCAATTTTTTTTTTTTTTTTTTCAATCAAATCATAAATGAAATTTTGGCGAATTTTTTAAAAAATTTTATACCCGAGGTGACTAATTTTGGAGGTCCACCCCCCGTCCCCCAGACACGCTGAGAACTTTGTCTCCTCTAAATCAATTGGCATACACCTCAGGATTGTCCATGAGAAATTTCATTCAAATACATTGAGCAAAATTATTCCAAAAAATTTCGTTTTGAGACCACTGTTGGAAGCTATGGTAAATTATCGATCGATTCTAATAAATTTTGGCAATGTTGTTTTTACTGATATAAAACTTATTTGTGTTGAATATTAACTTGATACTATCATTTTTATGGGATTTATGCATGTTAAAGTGATTTTCGGCAGAGGGGATTTATATGGGAGCTATGGTCAATTATAGACCAATCTTGATGAAATTTGTCACTAAGATTGACACTTATACAAAACTACTTTATATCGAGCTTCATTGAAATATTGCTATATTTAAGGCATTTATGATCGTTAAACCCCTATTCCGGGAGGATATTTGTATGGGGGCTAAGTGAAATAATGGACCCATAACCAATTTCAATAGGCTTCGTCTTTGTGTCAAAATAATTATTCGTGCCAAATTTCATTAAGATATCTTTAAAATTGTGACCTGTACTTTGTTCACAAAGTTTACATGGACAGACAGACAGCCAGACGGACGGATAGACATCGTTAAATCGACTCAGAAAGTAATTCTGAGTCTAACGGTATACTTGAAGGTGGGGGTCCGATCATTTTTTCTGTGCGTTACAAACATCAGCACAAACACATAATACCCCAAAAACCTATGGTGGTGTAGGGTATAAAAATTGTTTTATATAATTTGATTGCCAAGATTTTGTATACATACTTTAATTCTCTTTTAGGGGAATAGGTTTAGAGATGTCAATTTCAACTTCAGATGCTATTGTTTTCTATATACTTAAACAAATTAAAACTAATATAAAAAAAACTGAGTCAGAAAGTTTTAATCTATCAAGCCCAATCTTATGAAACTCTACACTTTTGCGGATGTGCATCAAAAGCATAGAATATGCCATATTTCCAACCTGCCCTCCATAGCAACTAAAAGTCTTTACAATTTCTAAAATCGCCGAAAATATAAGAAAACAGTACGTTCTTTTATCATAACTTAAGAAAAACGAGATCGAGTCGAATATAGCGGCTGTGCCGAATCTTTTATACCCTTCAGAAATGATGAGATGTATTATATTAAAATGAACATGATTTATGTATGTGTCAGTAAAAAGAAAAAAATATTTTGTGAAAAAAAAGTATCAAAATCAGGTACGATTTGTACCCCTTAAAGTCCGAATTTCCAAAAAGTACCAAACTTATATTCGCTAATTTTCGAAAAGGTACTAATTTGATGCACATTTACTTACTGGATTAAAAGATAGATAGGGTTCCAAAAAAGTACCAAATTACAGTTTTTACCCGTTTTCTCCCTAAAAGAGCCGAATTTCAAAAAAGTACCAGACACTTATCAAATGTATAATGATAACTATTTAATTTTTTTGTATCTCTATTAGTTTAGGAGATTTTACCATTTTTTACTCCTTAAATATTAGAATTTCCAAAAATCCCATCTTAATGGATCTGTTTGATAGAAGACCCATCCATGTTTCATCAATTTAGCTTTAACCGTTTGGTCTGTGCGATGATGAGTCATCAAGTAAGTTAGTCAGTCAATCATTCAGTGACGTTACTCTTTTATATATCGTCCATTCCATGAGAGATTTATAAAAAATGCCAATTTTTTTTACGGAGGGTTATCCGATTTTATTCATATTTGGTAAGCATATAACCTATAGAGCCATTTAAATATCTCCATTGTTATTTTTTTGAATTTTAAAAAAATCGCGAATTTATTCACGATTTTGATTTTTCGAAAAGTCAAAAAAATCGGTAATGTATGTAAATTTACACATCAATATCTTTAAAAGTTGTTAACGAATTTTGATGATTTAAACTGAATGTAGAAGATGAATATGTCCTTTTTGTAATGTAGTAATTTAAAAAAAAAATATTATAGTTTAAAAATGCATTCATAATGCAAATGCAATTTAAGGATGCATTTTTGAAAATTTCTACCCTTTCGATTTTAATTTTCTTTTAATATGTTAAAAAGCAATATCTTTACTCTAAAATGCAAAAATAACTGTTCTGGGACAATACAATCTGATATTTTTATTTTTTTAATTTCCATCAATTTTTTTATACAAAATTTTAAATTTAAAAAAATTTTTATTTTTTTTTTTTTTTTTTTTTTGTTATACTCTTTTAATAATATGTAACTTTAAATGTTTATAACTCCTTAACTATGCGTTGGATTTTATTAATTTAAAAACCAGTATAAAGTTTATTACAATATATACTAGGAGTTTTCATACAATCAAATAAATGCCTCGTACAGCTCATAAACGGTATAAATATCCAGCAAAAAACACTTTATATTTATTGCACGAAACAATGTTAATAATCTCTAGGGAAATTAAAATTTCATAAATTTTAAACTGTTTGTATTATTTTTTTTTAACAAAGGTAAAGGTGATTAAAAAATTTAAGACATAGTTTAAAGAAAAGTACTTTAAAATTAATGAAAATTATTAAAAAACATTCTATCAAAGAAAACCAGGGATTAAGGAAAGGATTTCTGCAACTTTTTTTCACCACTAAGTACTTTCTTTCAATGATATGTTAACACAAAGTTTTAACAGTCATTATCTGTTATATTTTGTGATTAATTTTGTATTAAAAATAATGATACGGCTTAATGTCCCACATGAAACACCTAAAATAAACAGGACTTACATTTTTACTACAAACATGTTTTTCAATACAATTAGAATTTATCTATACTTTGGTCGTTTTTTATTTATTTATTATACACTACACCACCATAGATGGTGGGGGTATTATACATTTTTTATTATGTTTGCAATCTATAAACAAACCTTTGTACTCCACATCGAAGTTTACATTTCGCTTCTCTAATTTTATACTACTATGCCTGTCCATTCGTCTGGTCATCTGTGTGAACAATATCCAGATAACATGATAAAATATAACTCTTACAAAATCCGTATAAAATATTTTTTTTTTTTTTTATTTAAAAGTAATTTTCTGGCCTGAAAAATTCGCTTTTGTTTAAAAAATTAACAATATTCAATAATAAGTACTTTAATATATATTATTTTCTAATTTATAGAAATTTTGTCTCCTAAAAACTTCCCCATTTTAAAATTTAAAGGAATTATTAAAAAAAAGGTAAATAACACTGGTCAACAAAAATAATCTTTTTTCGTGCTCCTTCAAAAAAATATGTGGACTAAGATGTAATTCCGCATGCTAAACTCGAATCTGCTTTCAGTTATCTCCCATCAGGTCGAGATTTTTTTTATGGGCGTGTCTAATATTGCGCCCTAGATAAGCCGATTACTTGAGTATATTTCACTATAACTCGAGAACGGTATTCATGATTTATATAAATAATACACTAAAATATGTGGAATAAAATTGGCTTTGTTCTACTAACAAATTTTTATCTGCCCAATAGTTTTTCGAAATAAATGTCCAAAAAAAATTTTTTCATATTAAATTCAAGATTTCTTTTTTTTTACTAAAACTTCTTTTAAAAGTGAAAACATCAAAAATTTTAAATTTTACCATCTTTATCTCAAAGCTGGCAGAACTACGAGTAAATAAAGCCACGTATCATAATAAAATTATGAACAAATTTTGATTGCATTTACAGTTAAGTTAGGATACCCGTGCATACCTACAGTTAAATGCAATGCAGTGCGCAATTTTTACTTTTTTTTCGCCTTAAATAAAAAATAGGTGGATTAGATGGAATTTAGTGTGCTAAATAAGAATCAGCTTTTACTTTTTTTCTATCACGTATTAATTTTTATACCCACCATCAAAAAGATGGGGGGTATATTGATTTTGTCATTCTGTGTATAACATGTCGAAGGAATCATCACCCCAAAAAGTATATATTTTCTGGGTCCTGGTTAGATCCTGAGTCGATTTAGCTATGTCCGTCCGTCTGTCTGTCTGTTGAAAGCAGGATAGATCGGGGCAACGTAGGGAGACGAAATTTGGCACAAGTATTTATCTTATATAAGGTTTGTTTGGTATTGAAAATGGGCAAAATTAATAAACAAAAAAGTTATGGGCTAAAAACTAGAAACACAGGGTGTCCGTTTCATACTCTTCTGGTGATATTTCTTCAATAAAAGCACGTACGACAACGAAATTTTTTACGTATAGTTCGAAGATCGATATAAACTCGGAAACCAAAAATGGGCGTGGTCCGCCCACTTTACCGCCCATCTCCCATATGAGGTGAAAATCAACGAAATTGTGTTCAAATAGTTCAAGGACAAATGTAAAGTCGGAAACAAAAAATTAGCATGGTCCGCCCACTTTACCGCCCCCTTCCATATATCGTAAAATTTGAAAAAGTTGATGGTGGGTATATAGATTCGGCCGAATATATTCGCGCTTGTTTTTATTGGCATGACTACTATGACCCCGTCTTTAGGCAGTCAAACTTGTATAATTCGAGAACGGTTTGTCCAATTAAGATAAATTAAACTCCAGTATATAGCGACTTAAATTGTCTTTGAGTTCAATTTATATTACTTTTTGTCCAGTTAATATTACCGTGGTTATTCGGTAATTGGTAGCGAAAAAAATATATATTGTATTTATATATTAGGGTATTCACTCGAATATTGTTTGTTCGATTAATCGACAAATAAAAATCAAATAATTGGTCGATTAAATTAAAATCAAGAATTTTGAGTAACAATTTATTCGAGCAAATTATGCCGATTAATCGAATAATTCGAATAAAAAAATATTTTTAATATTTCCTTTCTTAACTAGTTTTTAGGATGTTTTAATGTTAGTTTCATAAAAAGTTTAGGTTAGAAACAATGTTTCAAAATTTGTATAGAATGTTTCGAATCTAAAAGTGGTACCATAAATTGGAATTTATTTAAAAAATTGTATTTAACAAAAAGAAACGAATATATGCCTAAATTACAATACGTAGTTAAAGGTCGTTTTTTAATTACAAAAATTAAATAAAAATTTAAACGCCACTTTAAAAAATTATAAAGTAAAATTCAAATAATTTTAATATAAATATAATAAATAATAAGAAATAAATTTAAGGAATTTAAGCTTGATTTGGAAAAACATATTTTTGGTTCTACGAATGAAAGTACAAAATTTATATACCAATAAATGCACAGTCTGGTGTAGAGGATGTGATGGTTTGAATGAAATTTGTAATATAGAAGGAATTTGGACTTAAAATTAATTTTAGCATGTAAACTCGTTCTTTATGTTAAGAATAGCTGAACCACTTTATATAAAAAGGGATGCAAAGTGCTTTTTCTCATTTTCAAAATACATTAACTCAGAAACTAATAAATATATTTTCGCATATATTTCACAGCCTAACGGACAAAAAAAATATATTTGTGTAAAATATTATACTGAGTCGTTTTTACTAAATTACAGTGTTGCCAGTTTAGCCTTTTTAAGGCTAGATCTAGCCTTTTTATTCTGATTTTAGCCTAAAAATTTTCGTTTTAGCTTCTAGCCTTTTTGTTAGCCTTTTTTATTTTTAACATAGCCTTAAAAAGGCTAAAATTTTACAAATTTTATTTTTACAAAATCATCAATTTAAGCATTTGTGTATACAAAAATATCGAAATTATCTATATTTAATAAAAATTTTCGTCTGCGGCGCTTCATTCTACAAAAATATTACAATTATTTTTTGACAAACATTATTACCCATATAAACAAATTACTTTATATTTAAAAATTCACTAAAATATATTTAACAAATACCAAAATCTAATGAGAACAAAAAAATTAATGCTTTTTTAAATAAAAAAATATGTTAGCTTTTTTCTGGATTTATTTTTTTGGGGCATTTAGCCTTTTCTGACCTTTTTTTAAATCCAATTTAGCTTCTTTTTTTCTCAAGTCCTGGCAACACTGCTAAATTATAACAAAAGTAGGAAGAAACGAGAAATAAAATATTTTACATTTTGGTAGAAATTGTGGGTTAATTCAAAATAGAGCCAATTATAATTCCTATGCGTACATTTGGGATAAATAATTATTTATTTTAAATTTACAATAAATTTGTCCATTAAATGGAGAAAAGTAGTTCTAACTAAATGTATATTTGACTAATTTATTATATAAGTTTATATAATTTCTTATAATTTTTACACTGATATTGTTAAACATTTTTCCACAAAATGGAACTAAAACATTGTCACGAGATCACTATAAAACAAATAAGAGTAAATTATCTTAAAAATTGTATATATTTGCATAATTTTAAATAATCATCTTAATACCTTTTAAATATTGAACATAATTGAACAATGAATTATAAAACATTATAAAACCTTATACCCAAAATAAATCTGGGTTTAGTAGATCTTCAATACTTAAAAATATTGTACAAACATTTTGTATATAAATGAAAACCTCTGTTGTACATAGGTTAGTATATGTCCAAATTGAAAAGCGAGGTTATGAGACAAAATCGTAAATTATTTTAAAATGGATAAAAACTCATCATTAGTTTTAATTTTTATCAAATGTATTGATAATTACCGTTAAATGGGAATCATTTTTTTCACAGTGTAAAAACTAGTCATTTTATAGCATCACAAAAGTTACAAAAAGCACTTCGAACTACCCTTAATATAAAATTTGGTTCAAATTGATAGACCAAATTTGTTAGACCTATTCATTTAAATATTAAATATAGAGAAACAACGGCATTATCAAAGCAAAAGAAACAAGTATTCATAAATATTTACGCAAGTTTTAATTTTATATTATCGAATAACTCGAGTAACTTAAAAGATTTATTCGCTTATTCGAGTAACTTAAAAACTACATTTTCGAGTTATTTGATTATTCGAACAATGAAAAAGTCGAGTAAAATGAATACTATAATATATATATTTTTTTTAATGGTGAAAATTTTATTGATATTAGTCATGTTCATACAAAAAAAATCAGTACGTGATAGAAAAAAAGTGAATTTTTGTTTCAAGAAAAAATAAATTTTTTATTGCCCACCACTGTATTTCTACGCAATTGTATGTAACATGGGTATTTTTACTTAACTGTGAATAAAATCACGATTTGTGCATCAATTTTGAAGACACATACCTTATTTTATTCGCAGCATTACAGGCTTTAAAGATGATAAACTGTAATATTTTTGATGTCTTCATTTATTAAAAGAAATTTTAGTAACAAAAAATATGGGCGAAATATTAGACACGCCCAAGAAAAAAAATCCAGACCTGATGGAAAAAAGTAAAAGCAGATTCGTATTTAGCACATTAAGGTCAACTATCGTCTATGGGGGAAGATTTTTTTGTCGATCAGTGTAATTTAATGATGTTGCAATATGTCTGCCACCACCAGCAATTAAATTTATTTTTCATCCTTCACTGACAAAACCTAATAGAAAGCAAAAATTTCTTAAAACTTCTGCATTGAATTTTACAAAATATTAATGATTTCATGCTGGTCTTTAGTTGTGTAAAACTTTTTGCTGAATAAGAAACAGAAAAAAACAAACTACTCAAAAACTAAGAAAACACAAAAACAAAAATTTTAAAGTTTACTTTTCAATTCATTTTGTGCCTTTATATTACTGATTTGTACCACAACTACAAAAAAAAAAAAAAAAAGAAGTCTGCAGTTGAAGAAGAAAATATTGTGATAGTTTTTGTACTTGTAGTTGGGATCAGTTTGTGGCAATTGATTGGAATAAAAATGCAAAAAATAGTAGTGTTTTGAAAAGTTTTTGATTAAAAATAATGTTTTTTCATTCTTGTGTTTAATGTTGAGGAATTTCAGTTTGACTTAGTTTTTGCTTTATTATGTGACTGAATTCTAAAGTGTTCAAAAATTTGCAAGATGATGGCATAAAATACATAGTTGACAAAAACAGAGAACTTTTATGAAAAATATTAATTTGATTTCTTTAATATAAGTTTTTGACAACTTCAGCCTTTAAAGTATTTTGTTGTCAGTTATAATATAAAATTGAATATTTTAAATCGAATGTCTTCTAAACTATGAATGCAATTAAATTGTCATATTAAACTGAATAAATAAATATTTTGAATCGTTTTTTTTTTTTTTTTACATATTCACACCTGCAGCAAAAAAATATTTTGTGTCTATTAAATAGATTTATTTTTAAATAAACATATGTATTTTGTTTAGTTAACTTTTTTCATATGCTAACTTTTGTTTTATTTGTATTTTTTAATAAATTTCCTAAAATTGAATAGGATTAAGGATTTTAATATTAAAAATCTGTTTTACACATACATATAGCTTTTTAAACTTAATTTGGCAAGTAAAATTAAATAAACAATATTTTGAATTTAATTGGTTATTACATATAGTATTTATGAATATTGAACAAAATTAGGTAATTTTTTAAATATGAAATCTATGTATAAATGTACCATGTTTATGGATATCTGCAAGGACGAGACTTATTGCTATTTAAAATTTAAACAAGAAATTTTTATTTTGGGTAAACACAAATTACACTGGTCGATAATGAGCTCCTTAAAAAAAAATGTAGACTAGATGGAATTCCGCATGCTAAACTCGAATCTGCTTTCAGTTTTTTTCCATCAGGTCGGAATTTTTTTATGGGCGTGTCTATTATTGTTCCCTAAATATGCCTATTACTCGAGTATATTTTACTATTACTTGAGAACAGTAAGCACGATTTATATAAATGATATACCACAATATGCGAAATAAAATTAGCTATAAATCGCTCTACTATCAAATTTTTATCCACTCAATAGTTTAGGAGATATTTCGAAAAAAGTGTCGAAAAAAAGTGAAAGTGAAAACATCAAAAATATTTAAGTTTATTACCTTTATCTCAAAGCTGGCAAAACTACGAGTAAATAAAGCTACGTATCATAAAAATTGATGCACAAATCTTGATTGGATTCACAGTTAAGTTTGAATACCCATACATACCTATAGCTAAGTGGAAATACACTAGTGGACAAAAAAAAATTTTTTTTCTTCGCCTTAAATAAAAAAAATATATGGATTAGATGTAATTCAACGTGCTAATTATGAATCAACTTTTAGTTTTTTTCTCTCACGCATTGATTTTTTTTATGGGCATGACTACTATGACCCCGCCTTTAGGCAGTCACACTTGTGTAACTCTAGAACAGTTTTTCCAATTAAGATAAATTGAACTTTAATATATAGCGACTTAAATTGTCTCTGAGCTGAATTTATATAATTTTTTATCCAGTTACTATTTCCGTAGTTATTCGGTAATTAGTACCGAAAATGTTAAAATTTATTTTTTTGAAAAGTGGTGAAAATTTTGATCCATAACTCTGAAATTCTTGAGCGAATGAAAAATATTGTTGACATACTTGAAGACAATTTTCGTATGCATCTTTTGGTGTATTACTTATAAAAATCGTGTAAAGGGTTCTTGACTTATAGCCTAAGTTTGACCAACCATTCTCGAATTTTATAGTGTGACCTTTGAATAAGGTGATGATATTAGTCAAGCACATAAAAAAAAATCAGTACCCGATAGAAAAAAAGTGAATGCAGATTCTTGTTTAACTCGTCAAAATCCACCTAGTCCTCCTAGTCCACGTATTTTTGTTTCAAGAAAAAATAAATTTTTTATTTTTTTTGCTCACTACTGTATTTATATTCAATTGTATGTAACATGGGTATTTTTACTTAACTGTGAATAAAATCACGGTTTGGGCATCAATTTTGAAGATTTATACTTTATTTGATTTGTAGCATTACCAGCTTTAAGATAAAGATGATAAACTGTAACATTTTGGATGTTTTCACTCATTAAAAGAAATTTTAGTAACAAAAAAAAATCTAAAATATTGCATGAAAATGATTTTTTTGGGGCACTCATTTCAAAATAACTCCGAAACTATTGAGCACCTAAAAAAAATTAAGTTTGGGGAATTTGAAGACATTTTTAGTCCGCATTCTTGAGTTATGAGGAAATAAACTAGAGTAATGGCCTTACTATGAATATTAGACACGCCCATACAAAAAAATCCAGACCTGATGGAAAAAAAAACTGAAAGCCGATACGTGTTTAGCACATCAAATTACATCAAATCCAACTATTCGTTTATGGAGGAGGATTTTTTTGTTGACCAGTTTTATCATCTATTTTAATTATTTTATTTTTTATTTTTTCAATAGTGTATAGCGGGGCAGAATCTAAAATTCTTGGAAATAAATATGAAACTTCTAATCGGCTGGACAGAGGAGTGTATAATTTTGGAAGTTATAAGTTGCATCCCACATACTCTTCAGGACCGGAGCTAAGGTCTTAAAGGATGATATATCTAACACAGGCAATTTTTAACTGCTAGCCAAATTTATATTTCTTATCCAATTCAAAGATCTTTAATTGCATTAAAGATACAATAAAAGTTATATAATTGTGATTTATTCATACCATTTTCTTATCACCACTCATTAGTTTTTGTACAGTATTTTTTTTTTTAATATTAGAGCATATTCGGAAAATCTTGGTATCTATTTGCTCTCTTTTAATAATCATTTTATCAGCGCCCAATATTTCACAGAAATCTCGGGCGGATCTCTGGGTAATTTTACTTCTTTATGAACAAAATGTTTACTACTTTCATTGTACAATTTTATAGTTCTTGCATAGTGAAGGGTGGTTAAAATTGGCCTCGTCGTGATAAAGGTATTTATACAGCATAAAAACTCAAAAAACTTAAATTTTGTTTACTTGGTCTATATGTAAAATGGCTTTAAATTTGATACCTACGGGAGTCAATACCCGTGGTACCCGGGTATCCCCATATAATTTCTGTATTTTTCACTACAATTAATTTTTGAATATTTTTTTATTGAAAATCTTATTTTTATTGTCCTTTGATTCATATGAAGTTAAAATTTTACTAATATTTTGTTTAAAGTTTAGAATAAGCATGTCCATGACAGTCAAAATTACCAAATTATAAGTAGGGACTCCAATAGGGTTTGAAGGAGAACTAGTTTCAGAAATTAGCTTTTTTTGATATTTCTAAGTTATTTAGGAGCTTCGGAGAAAGAAATAAAGTATAGTATGTGACAAGTTAAAAAATTCTCGAATTATCGCTGTTTTGAGCCAGTACTTATGAATATGAAAATGATAGCGCTGTTTTACATCTTTCACCGCATTGACTTTGATTTTTGTGAATTCCTTTCAGTTTCTCAGTATCATGTAGTAATGTCTACCACTTTTAATCCAAAATATCATGCAAGTGCTCAAGATATTGACATTATTTCCTATATTCGTGCAAAGGAACGTAAGCTTTATATATTGTAGCCCTAGACATGATAAGACGCTATGACAACACTGCCAAAATTCCTTAGTGTTGTAAAAAGGGTTATTCTTGAACGTGACCTATTTTTGGTCAGATTATTTTATGGATCCTGTGCTTAATTGTGGATAAAGTTAGCGCTAATATTCTTTAGGACTGTAAGAACATTATAGTCTTTCTTGACCGACTTTCTCAGAGAGTTTATATGGAACTTGTGTTATATTTTAGTTCAAATCTTGTTGTAATATTTAAAATTTAAATTTATACTTTTTACAATCTTTTGTTTAAAAAAAAAGAAACGTGATGTTTACCAATACTAATTTATGCACTTTAAGATGATTTTCGGAAATAGGCCACATATGGGAGCATTTTTGAGGTGCGAACCTGATAAAAAAAATGTTATAAATTAGTTCTTACGTTAATAAAAATTATGTTATAAAATTAAATAGGGTTTCTAATGTCCATAAAACTTTTACATGCACTAAATTATGCAGTACTAAAGAAAATTATGAACGTCAAAAACCGATTCTAGGAGAAAAATTTTATGGTGACTTGGTTGTAATAGGTAACCATTATAAACCAATTTTAACAGAGCATGCGTCTTCATTATATAAAGCCAAAATTCATAAAATTTTTTCAAAAACTGCAATTTGAAGCTTCATTAAAAGTTTATTATGGACTGCAGGACAGACGGACGGACATGTCTTTCTACATGCTTTTGTAGATTTACTTTAAGATCTGGGGCCAGTTAAATGGCCGTAATAAATAATTTGTATAAAATTGTATATTTTTTTAATAAAATCAACGAAAATTACACTATGGTATCCGGGTACCAAGGGTATTGACTAACATTAATTTTTTTTGGATATGTGCCGTAGGGATAAAGGATATTTTCTTAACTCTTGTGCATTAACAATCAAATAAAAACACTTATTAAATTCTAGCGCTTTTTTAAACGCATATCGTTTGTGAGGGCTAGTACATAGCGAAGAAAAATTTTTTAAAATGTTTGTACTTTGCATAACATAATTAGATTAATCACATTTGCTTTGAGAATATTTTTTCTTCAATGAAATTTTCTATGATTTTTTTTTTTTTTCAAAAATTGTTTCTGAAATTGAAAAGAACATTTAATTTTTTTTGTGCACATAAAATTTTTTATTTGGAAATTTACAAACTCAAGACGTTTTTTTTTTTATTGCTTCGGGAATATATCACTGGATATTCCTTAAACGTGTGAAATTTTGTTGTGTGGCAAGAGGCTCATTATAATTTTTGTATTTAGAAGTCTGTGTGACAATCGGCGTACAATTATTCTCCGGCTTCTAGAATTTGGAAGCTGGGAGCGAGAGAGCGATTATAATCACCAAAAAATTTTATTGACATCTAAGGACATTTCATCGTAACAGTTCAGTTCAAATTTACTTGCAGTTCATTTCCTGAGTAAGGCCATTTACTCTAATATATTTCCTCATAACTCAATAACAGTATGTACGATTGATCAAAGTGATACACCAAAAGATGCGGACTAAAAATATCTTCAAATTATTGTAATTTAATTTTTTTATGTGCTCAATAGTTTCGGAGTTATTTTGAAATAAGTGTCCGAAAAAAAGCATTTTCAAGCAAAATTTTTGATTTTTTTGTTAATTAAATTTCTTTTAATAAATAAAGATATCTAAAATGTTACAGTTTATTATCTTTGTCTTAAATCTGGTAATGCTACGAATAAAATAAGGCATGTATCTTCAAAATTGATCCACAAATCGTGATTTTGTTCACAGTTAAGTAAATATACCCATGTTATATACAATTGAGCAGAAATACAGTGGCGGCCAAACAATTTTTTTTTTTTTTTTTTTGAAACAAAAATAGGTGGACTAGGTGGATTCTGACGAGTTAAACAATAATCTGCATTCACTTTTTTTACTGATTTTTTTTTATGTGCATGACTAATATCATCACCTTATTCAGTGGTCACACTATAAAATTCGATAATGGTTTGTCAAACTTAGGCTATAACTCAAGAACCCTTTACACGCTTTTTATAAGTAATTCAACAAAAGATGCATACGAAAATTGTTTTCAAGGTACTTTAACAATATTTTTCATTTGCTCAAGAATTTCAGAGGTATGGGTCAAAATTTTTACCACTTTTTAAAAACATAAATTTTAAAATTTTCTGTACTAATTACCGAATAACTACGGAAATATTAATTGGACAAAAAATTATATAAATTCAGCTCAGAGACAACTTGGGTCGTTATATATTATAGTTCAATTTATCTTAATTGGACGAACTGTTCTCGAGATATACAAGTAAGTGTGACTGCCTAAAAGCGGGGTCATAGTAGTCATGCCCATAAAAAAAATCAATGCGTGATAGAAAAAAAGTAAAAGCGGATTCTTATTTAGCACGTTGAATTCCATCTAATCCACCTTTTTTTTACTTAAGACGAAAAAACTATTTTTTTTTTTGCCCACTAGTGTATTTCCACTTAGCTATGGTATACATGGGTATCCAAACTTAACTGTGAATCCAATCAAGATTTGTGCATCAATTTTTATAATACGTGGCTTTATTTACTCGTAGTTTCGCCAGTTTTGAGATAAAGATGATAAAATTTAACATTTTTGATGTTTTCACTTAAAAAAAAAAAAAAAAAGAAATCTTGAATTTTGCATGAGAAAAAATTTTTCCGACACTTTTTTCAAAATATCTCCTAAACTAATGAGCGGATAAAAATTTGGTGGTATAGCGATTTAAAGCTAATTTTATTCCGCATATCGTGGTATATCATTTATATAAATCATGTATACCGTTCTCAAGTAATTGTGAAATATTCTCGAGTAATCGGCATATTTAGGGCACAATATTAGACATGCCCATAAAAAAAAAAAAAAATCTCG
This sequence comes from Protophormia terraenovae, assembly GCA_951394005.1. Lineage (NCBI taxonomy): Eukaryota > Metazoa > Arthropoda > Insecta > Diptera > Calliphoridae > Protophormia > Protophormia terraenovae. The sequence goes on along the minus strand of OX596077.1, from coordinate 112,664,850 downwards.
ACCTGATGGAAAAAAACTGAAAGCAGATTCGAGTTTAGCATGCGGAATTCTATCTAGTCTACATATTTTTCCTTCCAAAATAATTAAGCTGCGATAAACGAATATTAATGATTTTAATATTGTGCTAATGTCGCGATTATTACTTTGAATAAATTCACAATTTATTTGTTGGGGGGAAGCTAGTTCCTATGCGCATTTCGCCGGTTGCTTAAGCCAGCTCATCTGGAAACCTTTCCCAATTTCTTTAGAAAAAGTAGAGATATATTACGCTAAAAATCAAAACAAAAGAGCATTGATGCATTTTTGTTGTTTTTAAAACCAAAAACAGACATATTTTTTATTTTTTTTTTTTTTTTTTTTTTTTTTGAAGGAGCTCTAAAAAAAATTTTTTTTGTCGACCAGTGTAATTATATAAAGCTTCTGTATGCCTCCACCTTTGCTGGTGTAGGGTATAAAAACCGCTGTTCAGAGTTTAAACTTAATAACAACGATAAAAGTATAGTCGGTCAAGACCAACCTTATGATACTCTACACCATTCCGATCCACATAATTTTGTTTTTACTTATATAAACTTTATTTGTGTTAAATATTAACATAATTTCCGTCAGATTAATGCAGGTTAAAGTGGTCAATTATGGATCGATTTTCATGAAATTTGGCAAACGGATTTGTGCTTATATAAAACTTATTTATGCTAAATTTCATTAAAATATTTATATTTTTAAGGCATTTATAAGTGTTAAGACTTTATTCCGGGAGGACATTTGTATGGGGTTGAGGTGAAACAATGGACCGATCATGTCCAATTTCAATAGCGTTCGTCGTTTTGCCAAAATAATGTGCCAAATTTTATCAAATTATCTTCAAAATTGTACTTTGTACACAAGGTTAACATGGACTGCCAACCTGCCAGCTTGCCAGACGGACGGACGGACATCGTTAAATAAATTCAGAAAGTGATGCTGAGTCGATTGGTATAGTTTAAGGTGGGTGTTAGCATATTTTGTTCAGTGCGTTACAAACATCAGCACAAACGCATAATACCTCAAACCACCTTTGGTGGTGTAGGGTATAATGATATAAATTCCTTTGAATTATGAGAAATTCAATGAGTATTTAATAAAAAAAAAATAGCATTTATGCTTTAAAAAAAAAAAATATTTATTTTTTGTCATTCTTAAATGAAATACTATTATATAATTGCCAAAAAATTCGATATTTTTGCATTGATTTTAATTAAATATAGCTCGTTTTGTATACGAAGTATCAAACTTTTTAATAAAAAACAAAAAATAAAAAAACACGATTATTTTTGGTTTCATTTGTAAGATTGCAAAAAAAAATCTAATATATTTAATTTTTAAGAACAATTATTTTTGAATATTTTCGAAAATATTGAGCAAATTAAAATAATAGTGTAGGTAAAACTTAGAAATAATAAGAATTATAATTTGTTTGTTGTTTGTGTTTAGCCAAGTAAAATAAATAGTTCTCGTGAGATGTTGCAATTTGTAATTTTTCTATATGAAGGTTTATGTCGAAATTTTAAATTCCAAAAAAATATTTTTTTTGTCACCCTGTATTATTTAACACAATACTAATGCGTATGATTAATACTTATTTCCCAAATTGGACATTACTCATACGCCTACTATTTATTGTACACCCGTTTATACTGGTCGACAAAGAAATCCAAAAATAGCTGAACTTTTTATATATTTTATAAAAGTATTATTATATTTATTGAACGAAAAATCAAGACTCAAAAATTAATTACAAACTGTTTAAAACAATAAAATTCAAAGTTAAGTTGATAAAATAAATTATTTAAAAAAAAGTTAACATATCAAATTTGAACTTTGGAAACTGATTACAATCATCAACAAGATATTAAATTTTGTATTTTTTAATATTACTACAGCCTAGTGAAAACAATTTGTGTTTGTACAAATAAGAAAGACTATATCTGTAGACTTTTGATACAACTTAATTCGATTTTTTTAATTTTCCAGTACAACTAAAAAATTGTATAAAATATCATCGTATACAAAATGTAAACATAAATTTTTAATGAGCTATGTCTTCAATGTACAAAAATGCTGATTAGTGTCAACGATGCTGATTAAAAAATCTTCAAATAGCCTTATTACGACTTTGTCAAAAATTCATATGAATAAATATGTTAAATCGTCTTAAATTATTTAATATTTCAATAAACTATTTAACTTTTTTCTTCTTGTTTTATGCCAAAAAGACAGCATCATTTAACATGCCACTCATATATATTTTTTTTTGTTGCTAAGAAAGAACTGTAAAAACTTACACAACTCTTTCATACCAGCACTAGGATGGATAAAATCTTGATCCATGTAGGAATGTGTCCATAAGTTGACATGATGAACATTTATGAAAAGTAAATTTAATAATAAGTAAAAAATCATAAAATATAAAATAAAAAAATTTGTCTCATGATGACAATGAGTATGAATGAATTTGTCTGCATTTACATGCAATAAACATATTCTTAATATACTATAGATGTAAAGATATACAGATAAACACATTCAAATACAAACTTTCTTAACAAATAAATATGTATACTATACATGTGTGTATATACATTTACATAGTCTTTTATATGCAAGTGTATGATGAGTATGAATGAAAATTATTTATTTGCCAAAAGGCAGCCACAAGGAAAATTAAATAAAATCAAAAGTGTTGCAAATTTTACAGACAACAATAACAACCAGAATAAAAGACAACATACATATTTACAAAAAAAAAAAAAAAAAAAAAAAAAAAACAACAATAAGTAAAAACAATATACAATTACAAAGACAACTACAACAATGACAATAATAACCAAACATTGCAAAACAAAAGATGAATAAAAGTGAATGAATGGAAGACATTCATGTCGTCTAGCAGGAGATGGAATGTAAAAAATATGTGTATATACACATACATAAAATTTAAAATGACATAAAGAAAATTCTCTTACTGAAATGCAAGTACTGAATGAGAAACATGTTGACAGCTAAATATGATGGCGATGTGGAGAATTTTAAATACACTACTATTATATGCTTAGATTCTTGTTTATAATCTTATTATACAGAATTTCGTTATTTTATTATAGATAATAGTTTCATGTAAATCCCAACTGACTTTTAAAAATTTAGAAAGTTTGCATACTGGGATAAAAAAGATAAATTTTGAGGCATTCGCTAGTATGGATATTGTTAACTACAAAAAGATTTCAGCATAGCACAAATGTTATAAAAAAATAATATGGTTTTTATTTATTTTTCTTTTTTTTTAATTACAAATTGCAAATCTTTACGCAATGCACGCAGAAAAAAAAAATTTCTCAATATGGTTGCCCCAACAATATTATTTTCATTGCAGAGAAATTTTTCCGCCACAAACATTCTTATTGTTGAATATATTTTATTTTAAAAACAATTTTGTTGTAGCAATTATACATTTGTTCTCAACTCACAATTATATTGTTGGCACAACATGTTAAGCAATATGTTTAAATTAGAACCACATTATTGTTGTTAAAATTGCATGTGCAAAAAAAATATTTTCAATACCTGAATATATTATTTTGTTTGTAATTTTGAATTGACAACAAAATGTTTGTTTTGTATTGGCAACAATATACATTATTAGTACTTGACAATAAGTATACTTGTTGATTTTTATTCAGTTTAGTTTGCTTCTTTCATTGAGCAAGTCGTCTGTCGGCAAGTTAAAAATATATTAGAAAATATGCTGAATGTATATTTAAAAAAGTGAATTCTTTAAAATAAATTATTTTAATTAAAGTTAAATTAGAAATAAATAAGTGTTTTATATTGTTTTATTGTGTTTTATATTGCTAATATACAAAGAAAACTACATAATTGGTTATCTTCAGAGTGCTAAAAAAAATGTGTCAGCTTGTACGAGTATTCAAGAAATTTCATAGGTTTCATCGTTCACAGGTGATAAATTTATCTTTTTATACCAAAGTGATTATTTTACATAATTAAATTATAAATAATTTTAATGAAAACTTCCATACGATAAATTAATTGGCTTTTATTTTTTTTTAGGCATAATAATTGTTTCTCGACGCTAAGTACAATTATTGTGATTCAACATATTATTGCTGTATACATGAAGTACATATACAACAAAAATATTGTTGTAGATCAACAATATTTTTATTATGATTGTATATATAAATCAAGTATATATAAAGCAAAAATATTGTTGTAGATCAAAAATATTTTTATTGCGATTTAACCATATTATTGCTGTATACATGTATCAAGTATATATACAACAAAAATATTGTTGTAGATCAACAATATTTTTATTGTAATTTAACCATATTATTGTTATATATATAAATCAGGTACATATACAACAAAAATATGGTTGCAGATCCACAATATTTTTATTATGATTCAACCATATTATTGTGCTACATCTAACCATAATATAATTTACAAACAACCATAAAATCTAACCATAATATGACAGTATTCGATTATGGTTGCTATTCAACATATATTTTCTTTGCGTGTGGTGCGCATTTTTATGACGTTTTTGATAAGGCTTATAATTTCCTTAAATATTGCTACACTGCATTTCAACTGAATAGGTTCAAGATTTTCGTTACATTAAATTTAGTATTATTTTTAATATAATAGAGATAGTTTCATTTTTTTTATCTTGATTTCTAAAGTCTTGAGTTCTAAGATATTTAATAGCAAAAAATAATTAATAACGAACTTTGTACGATTTTTAACGGAAAAAATAAATAAATTTTAGAAGTTGAAGAATATTACCATGTTTTGGAAAATAGCCTCAAAAATATGAAGTTAAATTTAGATTTAAGATCAATATAACTTTTTATTCTTGCAGCTATATTATTTAGAATTTTATAAGAAATTTTGAAGATATTTTCAAAAAATTTTAGCGTACAAATTAAGGCCCCCAAATTTAAAAGACTTAAAAAAACAAGGTCAGAAATTAAGGAAAAATTTGTGACATTAATATCTCTTCAACCAAAACATGTAAGCTAAAACTGCTTCGTATTTCACCTGTTTCTTGAACGGTGGTATTGATAAAATATTTTTAATCGTTCTTGTCGATGTGATTTTCATTGCACCACATACGCTAATGCAGTCTTTGTATCTTTTGAAGATTTTTTTTGTTCACAATCTTCTTATCAAATGTCCACCATACTATCGTTATGTCATAATACATTTGCATAAAGCCAATGAGTCATCTCTGGGTTTATTTTCCAATCTACTATCAATGTGGTCTTTCCAGAATAGTCTCCAATCGAGTATTTTACCTTCTTTGTTATCTGTATTGTCTAGTTTTAAAATATGGGTTACTCAAAAGTAGCTATCTTCCGTTTTTTAATAAACAAACAAATTTCTTTTTTATCTGTCCAATTATAAGATACATCGAGAGCTTCTTTGGCTCGTTCGCATAACAAATTAGGATCCTTTACTACTAAAAATATCGCGACGTCGTCTGCGTAACTAACAGGTTGAAAACCTTTATTGGAATCCTTAGTAAGCTACTTATGTATAGTGTTTACCTAAAGCAGCTATAATAATATACCTCCTTGCGAAGGTATTGTCCTCCAACAAACTCTGTCCTTTTTTTATGTCATTTGTCTCACAATTTATCCATTTATTTCCCAGCATGTGGCTGTACAACTACAAGTTTAGACCAAATTGTTTCAGGAAATCAATAAGGCTTGAGATCGAAATATACCAAAACTTTCTGGAGGGCTGTCTCTATAGATCTCCCTTTTATATAGGTGTGTTGTCTAGTTGTTAATTGAATGACGTTAAGCTTATGGCTCTATATGCTTTAGGGTTTATGTAGCTTTCCTTTCCTGATTTTGGAATAAAGACGACTCTCGCTTCTCTCTATGATATTGTAATATACTCATATTTTAGACAGATATTAAAGATCCTGCTTTCTATAAGGTTGTTGTTGTTTTCTGAAGGAAATCAGAAAAATCCCATCTGGTCCTGCTGTCTTATATGGCGAAAAACTATTGACCGATTAATCCACCATTTGGCTGAATATATTTATGATAAATGTGGCATTTTTTTTCCATTTGATTCCATAATATTTTCAGCCATTCATACTTGTGAGTGTATCTCTATTAGTATTCTTAACATTTCGACGAGTGTATCCAGTTGGCTGTGGGTCTTCGAAGTAATTCCTTTACGAAGTAATTCCGCAAAAAAAAAAAACATCCATGATTTTCATTTGCCTATTTCTATTGCTTAAATCTATATTTTGAGTTTCGTATTTCACTCATCCCAGCATTTTCCTAAATACTCTGTTAAATTGGTTCAAATCTCCGATTAGATAAACTAAAATTTTTGATTAAAAAAAAGCTCCAGTTTCTCCCATACAAAAAACAATTTAAATGCAAACCTTTTTCTTTACAGCTTTATTAAATATTAGACAGTGGGCCAAATTGAAATTGGGTTTACATAAAACTTCACATAATTGTAGCAGAGGAGAATACAATTAAAAGTTTCGAAGGAGAACACTACATATATCTCAGAAGCGGAGCTATGGAGGTTCAAAGTAGGATACCTCTGACATAGAACATTTTCAACCACTAGCCAAATGTTTGTTCCTTAGCCGATTTCATAGCTCTTGATAAGACCTCTGAAAAACTTGCTTACAACTAACTCAATTTTACAAGATCTTGGTCAAGTTTTTTCCATATATAGCTCAACGTTTTCGACCAATTTTATTATATTTTTTTGTAATTAGGAAATTTGAAGTCGACGTCTGTAGTAAGTTCAAAAAAAAGCGCTTTTAAATTCGAAAATTTGCAAAAATTAAAAAATAGTCGAACGGAAGGACGGACAACAGAATTCCCCGAAAAAAAATCGAAAAAATTCCAAAGATAATTTTATTTAATTATTTATCAACATAAAAATAAACGTAAACATTAAAATATTTATATTACCTTCCCCTGAATTAAGCACCATTTTCGACCCCTAATGTGCTATGGTCCGAGTAAGAATATATATCTTACACATGCCAGTCGCAAGTTTCATCAATTAATTTTTCTGAACATATAGTTATATCCATTACTGTGAGTCGCCATACTGTATAATATTAAATAATGTAGAAATTGTAGAAATGATTATTCTTTATAATATAATTTTCATTTTATATTATTTTCAATATTAAATCATTAAATTATATGAATTAAATATCTCAAACAACATCTTCATATTTCTGCAAAATATATTCAAAATGTCTGCCTATCAATTTCATAATCGATATTACCTCCTATAGGGCATATAAATACTCTACGAAATATTAAACCACTTAACGGATACTTTTTCATGTTTGTGATAAATTATGCACATTAGGATTATCCCTTTTAAATAGGGCAAATAATATGTTTTGAAAATGAAATTTTTTATTATTTTAATATACTTGTCCACAAAAATTTTGAAGGATAAAAAGAGTATTTTTTCCTGTTTTTGATAAATAAATGTGGTCCCCTTTTTAAAGTCTTGATTTTCTCAACTAAACTGACTGTTTGTTTTAGTTTGAGATCCCATTTCCTAAAACATTGGAACTTTCGTGAGGTGAATCAAAATATAAAAAAATACCCTTTTTCTGGTAAATAGTATCAGCAAACATTTTTTTGGGACCTCCCTAAAGTACATACGTATGCGTGTGTATTGATGTAAATGTATATGTATATAAAGTACCTTAAGCAAAAGTTAATATTATCAAATTTCTTATTCTTTTTCTCATATGTTGTTTGTGTATATATATGAATATGTGTATAATTGTTAAATAAATTTAAATGGCCACATTGGTAGACATTGTACACGTTTGTAGATATTTAATATTTATATACAACTGCAGACAAATACAATGAAGAATGCATGAATAAATGTAAGTCCATAAGATTGTAGCTATAACATTTGTAATAAGAATTTACTTTATTATGTGTTTGACTGCATGTTAGCGCATTTACTTTTCTTCTTTATAGTTTTGTTCACAAGACCATCATCATTGTCGTCATCATTGTTGAAATTAATGTTTTCTGTAATTTAATTATACCATACAAGTGAAATAAGTGAAAATGAACTTTCATATATGTATGTACATATACAAACAAATATTAACTCCCAGTTGGCCATACAAACTTTGACAACATTTTCATCTGTGATAATTTCAGGAAATTTTAAAATTTGTCATCAATAAAAATGAAGTTGTAGACAATTTTAAGAACATAGTAACCTATTTCATCATCATTGCCCAAGATATTACGAAAATATCTTGAATTCAGTACTTCTGAAGAAAGCATGAGCTACATTTACTAATCAGTATTTTTTGAGGACTTTGCCAATAGGGATACAACCGGCTCATAAAAAAACACATTTACAATGTTGATAATTTTATTTGAGTGCAAACAAAGTTAAAATCTGCAATTTTATAAAAAAAAGGAAATTTTTTTGTATGCGTACGTTAAATATACGTTCAGAATAATAAGTTTAATTGCAAAATTTATGTAAATTGTATGAAATTATAACAAAAATTGTTTGCTTTTATCTCCTTTTCTTTGATGTGACATGAGTTATTTTATTATTGTTAAACATACACAATTAAATTTGACCTTTTTCTGTTAGCAAGCTTTTAAGTTTTCTTATAAGTCCTCCTCTACAACTTTCATTACAATTCAATCACAATAGTACAAGTTGGGTTATGAAACTGGAATTTTGGTCAAAAGAGCATTTCAGGTAAAATGTTTTTTTTTTTTTTTTTTTGTAACTTTTCATTTATTGAATCTGCCTTTTATAGGCCTCACAATAAGTAATTAAATCTTAAAACTAAATTGAAACAAGTTTCTCTTCAGCGAGAGCCTAAATGGTTATATGAGCCTCACATTACAAAGCCTTGAGTACGTTTGTACTTCTACAAGACGTCTTGCTAGTGGGTTGGGATGACTCTGTAGTTTAAGGATGCATTTTTCTCTGAATTTCTTGAATTCGTCTTTGACTAATGGCTCCTCTAAGTCTCTATGGATATTCTCATTTCTTATGTACCATGGTGAACCCATCATGATAGTAAGAATTCTTGATTGGGCCCTCTGTATAAGAACTACTCGAACTACTGGCGGTTCTCCATAATTGGATGCCATATGTCCCAATTGGTTTTAAAACTGTTTTATACAGGTTAACTCAAGGCTAAACTTTGATTGGCTGTTGATTAACCAGTGAAGTCCAGAAGCTTTTAACTTGATATGGAGTCTCTTGGATTCTATGTGATGGCGCCAAATAAGTCGCCTATCTAAATGAATACCAAGGTAGGTGACATGATCTGACTGTGGTATACTTATACCATTAAGTGTAACAGGTGGACAGTTCCTCTCTTAGGTCGAACGTAACATGGCAACTTTTCAATTCATTTACTCATTTACACGGCGGAGATAAATCTCTAATTGACTAGTATTGCTGTATCGTCAATATCGGAAATAGTCAATTCATCGCATATAGGTAAGTCGGAAGTGTAAATTAAATAGAGGGTTGGTCGAAGAACATTTCCTTGCGGAACACAAACTTTTATCTCATATTCTTCTGTCACAAACTCATTATACATTACTCTGAATAGACGATCAGATAGATAAGATTCCAGCAAATATGGGTACATGGTGGCAGTAAACATTTAATTATATAATTTAATATAGATTAGGCCCTTGTGCTTTAATTCGAAACATTACCTTATCTCTCCATTTAGACGATTTACGATAGTTTTTAAAACTTTGTAATTACAATCAGTTAATATAAAAATTTTTTGAGCGCAGATTTCCGCTTTTTATTGGACACTAAAATATATTTTGTTGTTGTTTTCGATATGGCTTCGTCAAGATGATGTTATATGTTTAAACCAGATTGCTTTTACTATATTTTTTGTGAATATATTGTGAAAAATATAGAAAATTTATATCGGATTTTTTTGAAAACTTCTTATTATCAATACTTTAAAATAAAATGGTGTAATCAGAACAAGCCATGGGTTCCTCATATTGTATGCCAGAAATATATGGTATGTCTTCGGTTATGGTCCAGTGGAAAAATAGATGTAATAATATTCGTTACACCCATGATTTGGGGTAAACAGAATTAACCCTGGAAATCGAAGTAAATGGTTATATCCTAACTTATATTCTGCTCAAAGCACATTGGGGTAAAAGATGTCGAAAATGGTGATTAATTCATCAATATTTTAATGATATTAAAATGATATTTTAATTTTTTTTTTTTTTTGCAGAATGGTAATGTCCGTCCGTCTGTCTATACATTAGAGTTAAATGGTTCGAATATTATGCATAATTAAAGGAAAGGTGATATCAACACTTTAATGATCACCTTTAATTCTTCCATTTTTATAATTATAAGATGTTTTTTGGATGAATGGCATTTTGATCCCCCATAGCTAGGCTCTTGAAACGTATACGGGAGTTTTTTTCGAAAAAAAAAAAAATAATAATAATATTTAATAATTTTAATTTAATATTGATACATAATTTTGTCTATTTTTATTAGGTATCCAACTTTATTACAAAAATTTAAATTTCAAAATTCAATTAATCGCTACTTTTGAGACCTTTTACCCCAACGAGCAACGACCTCAATTAAAATCACGAGAGTTACAACCCAACAAATCTAAATCTTCTGATAATACAAATCGCTGTGAACTCGAATAAAATACATCAAGTGAAGACTCTAATCCAGACTATATACAAATTTAGCCTCAATGATTTAATTAGAAAGAACTAAATAACTTAGTAAGTGATCGTGAAAGATCCTAATTTTTTCAGATCAATGACTGATGTCGAATCTGACGAGCTTGTTGAATGGATGCAATTGAACTTGCAAGAGCTAAGATGCAACATGAGCATACAAATCCACTTGTTGTATTCGTATTAAGACCAATTTCCACAAAATTTGGGTGATTTTTTAGGTAAAAGATTTCATTAGGATCGTCGGATAAGGAAAAGGCGTAATCAGGGAAAGTGGGACTCACATATGATTGAAGATTACTGCCGGAGCTTGCAACGAGATCTACATAAAGTCGTTCATTCAAGGAAATCTTATTAAAGATCATTTGATAGAGTTCAATTGAAATTATGTTAAAATATATATTAATTTTTTATCAAAATAATATGACTGTATATATTTTATAAAGTATAGCTGTTAGCATTCTCCCAATCTCCCATTGAAATATCCAATAACAGGCAAAACAATAAAGAAATCAAAAATCGTATTGACCAGTGTTGTTATCCTAGTCATTCTTTTAATACATTCATATTAATTTAATTCATAAAAGAGGTGGGCGGACCACACCCATTTTTTGTTTCCGAGTTTACATTGGTCCTTAAATTTGTTGTACAAAATTTCGTTGATGTTTACCTTATATGTGAAGTGGGCGGTAAAGTGGGCGAACGACGCCCATTTTTGGTTTACAAGTTTAAATCGACCCTCGAACTATCTGTACAAAATTTCGTTATCGTACATGTTTTTGTTTAAGAGTTATCAGCAGAAAACTATGAAATGAAGCTACAACGGACACCCTGTGTCTCTAGTATTTTGCCCATAACTTGTTTGTTTATGAACCGATTTTGCTCATTTTTAAATACCGAACAAACCGTCCCCCTACGTTACTCCGTTCGAGCCCTATCCTGCTTTCAACAGACAGACGGACGGGCATAGCTAGATCGACTCAGAATCTAACCAGGACCCAGAAAATATATACTTTGTGGGGTCTTAGATGATTACTTCGACATGTTACACACGGAATGACAAAATCGATATACCCCCCATCTTTTTGATGGTGGGTATAAAAAGGGGAATCACCAAATAATATATGTTTACTCCCTATTTGTTGTTTTTTTGTCTCATTTATGTATATTTGTGGCTAGTTTATTTGCGAAATTTGATATACGTGTACATATTTGGGCAGTGTATCATTAGAAATGTCAAATAAACTTAAAAAAACACTTTATCATTGAAAACTAAAGTCAAAATATTAGAAAAGCTTGACAAAGGAGTTCAAGGGAAGCGGTTAGCCCTAGATTTTAATGTGACAACATCTTCAATCAGCTACATCAAATCACATAGAACAGCAATATTAAATGCTGTTTCCAACACATATCAGGAGGCAAGCAATAAATCTTTGTACAGCGCTGAATATCCTAAAATGGAAAGTCGTCTGTATGAGTGGTTTTTAAATCAACGAGAAAAAAAGTGTACACTGACTGGGCACATACTTAAGCAAAAAGCTAAACAAATATTTAAAGAGGAATATCCCATTAAAAATGAAAATGCATTTCGTGCAAGTGATGGATGGTTTACCAAATTTGAGAAACGACACGGTATCCGTTTTTTTTAAATTTGTGGAGAGATTCTTTCCACTGATGTTGCTTCAGTCACTCCTTTTATTCATCGATATCGTGCAAAGATCGCTGAGATGGGGTTAATGAAATCACAAATATATAATTTCGATGAAACCGGATTATTTTTTCCTTCCCTACCAGACAGAACATATGTCTCTGCTTTTGAAAAAAACGCCCCTGGACATAAAATTCAAAAAGACAGAATTTCATTCCTACTTGGTGCAAACTCTGATGGATCACATAAATTAGTTCCATTGGTAATTGGAAAAGCAAAAAAACCCATGTGTTTTAAAAGTTTCAATAATCCTCTGCATTACAACTTTTCGAAAAATGATTGGATGACTTCTCGGATTTTTTACGAATGGTTTCACCGAATATTTATTAAAGAGATAAGAACAAATATTGATTTCATGTTCAGTAATTTTAAAGCATTTAAAATTTACAGGTGATCCGCATTTCTCAGAAAAATAATTTGCTACCGAAAGCCATTTTGCTTATATATAATTGCATCACTCATGCACCCATTGAGAAACTTAAAAGTGACGATGGAAACATAGTTGCATTATTCTTTCCACCAAATGTAACAGCAGCTTTACAACCAATGGATCAAAAACCTATTAAGTTAACAAAGCTCAATTACAGAAGTATGTTTCTTTCACAATTAATTGCTGAAGGTGGTGAACTGAAGAATCATTTGAAATCCCATTCAATCCGCAATGCAATATTATTACTGAAACAAGCTTGGGATGAGGTACCACAAAGTGTTATGAAGAAATCTTGGTCAAAGTTTTCCAATTGCGACTTTAACTAATACGACAGCGACGATGACGTGCCAATAGCGCAATTATTGCAAATAGATCAGGACTGCAACGAAGTTATTGAGAGAACTCAAGCTCTTTTAGAAGAATTAGCTTCAAGCGATTGCATTGGTATAGAAGACATCGACAGATGGAATGAAGATGTGTTCGATGACGGATCTGTATATGTTCTCAGTAGCGATGGTGAGTCTTGAGATAGCAGCGAAGACGATGTTGTTGAAGTCTCACCAGTTTTCTCTAATACTACAGCCATTGAAAGCGTAAATAATTTAATAAAATGGTGCAATAACAGTGAATTGTTTTCCACTAAGCACATAAACAATCTTTTGGCTCTCCGGATTCGATGAAACCAAAAATACAAACAAATATAACTGATTATATGTCAAACAAAGATTATTTGTAAATTTGGCCATTGTGCCGTCTATCCCTCCAATAACTTTTAACTTTATTATTTAATATTTTTTTGTTTTAAATGCATATGTAAAATATTTTAGTTTTTTTGGACTAAATTGTTATGTTTTTAATTTAATTTATAAAAATACATTTAATGTATTGGACTGAATTGTTATTCAAAAGTGTTTTATTTTAGTTTTTGGAAGTAAATTTACTAAATTTTTTATTTTTTATTCGAAAAAAATAAACGTCCAGAAATTAGAATAATTAAGAAATTAGAATTGCCTCAAAAACAAAGCGGTTCAAATTTAAGAGCGTCTACTGTATTAAAAATTGAATTAAAGAAAAAAATTTTGTTCAATTTTTTAATTAACAAAGATTTTAATTAACAAAAATTTCATGAATTCTTTATGAATTAATTCAGTGAATAATTCTGTTCAAACAAAAGCCTTTGAATGAAGCTTTAAAATTATGTTTTTGAGAATGGTATTATGGAATGAAAAATTAGTATTTCTTAATTCAGAATTAAGATTTAAAAGAATTAAGCTATGATTTAATAAATTCATTCGAAGTTCTGATCCGAATTTATAAAACAGTTTCTCTTTAAAATAAAAATATAAACATTTTTTTATCCATATCTGAAGAGTAGTCTTAAACGCTTATTGTACAAATAATCAAACATAACTTCGAAGCATTTCACGTTTCTTTAAATTAATATTTCTAAAATGTTTCTTTATTAAACTTTTCAAAAAACATAATGAAATCACCTAGGGAATTTTACACAATACATATAACTGCCAGTCTATTAAACCTTTCAAAAAAAATGTGACAGGGAATTAAAAACCTGTAAAGCTATTTTAATTATTAAAAAGTATCTATGAAAGACATGATTTTCTATATCATACTCGTACAAACTCACTTATTTAAGACTTTTTACAAATGTGTTTTTAAAACGGCAAGAAAATTAATCAAGGTTGGTGAAAATATTTGTATATAAATCTCAATTGACATATTTTATTTATTCTTTTATTATTTTTTTTTTTTTTCGTGCTTGGTAACGCATGGAATTTTTCTAGACATTTTACTTCTTGGTATTTGCAGAGACAACCGACCCTTTTCAAATTATGAACAGAAAAGTTTAATTTTTTTGTGTTTGTAATATATTTGTAATATTAAGTATAGGAAAAAATTACTACGTGTAAATATTTTTATCATTATACTCCTCAAGTATTAGGCTTGTTGCTAAAGCAAAGTTATAATTTGAGGAATGTTTCATATTTTATTCTTGGTTCTTAAATGTATTAGTTATAAACATACTCCTAATTTTTATGTTTAAGCAAGGACATGTATATCCTGAAGCTTTTCTAGAATTTGTGAGATGACATATGGATTTATATTCTATGTAAAACATACAATTCTGTTATGTTTCAAACCCCTTTAATAAATATGAAATCTCCCTTATTTGTATTACTTTTTGTGCAAAAGTATATTTGTAACCAAAGTAACATACAGACAGTTTTTAGACATAGACATCCAACAAATACTTATACATTTATATGTATATGTGTGTATAACGTACAGCAATAGATACAAGTGTTAATGTTACATTATTATTATTTTTCATTAATGACATTTGACTTTTTGACTCGTGTCTGGTCCTAACAAAAAAGCAAAAGAAAAAAATGTTTAGGAACAAAATAATACAAAATTATTTTATGTCTAAGGCAGACAATTTATGAGACATATTAATGTTTTTATATCATTTTAATTAATGCTTAATATTTATTAAATTTTTTTTTTTCTTTTGGGAACATATTTTTTTGTACAAATATTTCCTTAATTAATATTTAATAAAATTTTAAATTTAATAAAAGTGATGTTTAGGTATAGCAAGGACTGCACACGAAAAAATCCGTACATACTTTTAGGCTTATAACTTTTGATGTAATGAAAAATAAATAATTCCGTTTATCGGTTTACATTTATCATTATACTCAGTAGGCATGCTAAGTTTCATGGTCATAAGATCATAATATTTTCAGACTGTAGGACGCAAACAAATTAAAATAGTTTTGAAAGAAATGGTGTTGTTTGTACCGAAAGAGGCTAATTCATTAAATTGTCCAGAACTTCGTCCAATTGAAAGGTATTAAGCCCTAGTAGAAAATAATTTATAAGACACTAATAGCTCAGCAAAAAATTAAACGGTGTTTAAAAATAAGTGGAATTACTTGAGTAAATAAAAAAACGATCGAAATACAATGAAAGCTTTAATGGGAGAAATTCCGGAAAATATCAAATATTTCATCAAAAACCAATAGGAAACATTTTGTAATTTTATGCTTGAACTTAAACATAACAGCCACTAATAAAACTATAATTTAAAAATAGTTCGCCTATTTTTTAAGTTTCTATAAGCAGATTTGCATGCAATATAATAACTCTTTTTTTATACCCACCATCAAAAATATGGGGGTATATTGATTTTGTCATTCCGTGTGTAACATGTCGAAGGAATCATCTAAGACCCCACAAAGTATATATTTTCTGGATCCTGGTTAGATTCTGAGTCGATCTAGCTATGTCCGTTCGTCTGTCTGTCTGTTGAAAGCAGGATAGGGCTCGAACGGGGCAACGTAGGGGGACGAAAATTTTCACAAATATTTATGTTATTTAAGGTTTGTTTGGTATTGAAAATGGGCAAAATCGGTTAATAAACAAAAAAAGTTATGCGCTAAAAACTAGAAACACAGGGAGTCCGTTTCATACTTTTCTGATGATATTTGTGGATTCACAAAGTGTGCTATAATGTCGTATTGTCATAATGTCGTAAAATTTTACAAAGGAAAAACAATAACAATATTTTTTATACATTGAAATATTTCACGACATATGACATTACGATATGATAGCACACTTTGTGAATCCCCCAAATATTTTTCAGAAAATACAACTGCTAATTAACAATCTATTAAACAAAAGTAAGTAGAGCCATTTAGTGATTGAAACTAATCACTGTAACTAATCAAATAAATACTTTTTAATTTTTTATTTTTTTTTTACCAATTGAAAAAAATTGGCGATTCATTAATTCTTGGGATTTTTTATACCCTGCACAAACAAAGGTTGTTGTGGTATTACGGTTTGTGCTGATGTTTGTAATGCACAAAAAAAATACTCGTATACTAATCGACTCCGTATCACATTCTGAGTCAATTTAACGATGTCCGTCCGTCTGCTCGGCTGGCCACATTCAAATTGCATTCCTGAAGAACGAGCTTGATTTCAAAAAAAGAACATGACAGTCGACTTCCGCCAATAATCGTATGTTTTAGGGTTAAAAAAGAGTAAAAACCGGTAAAATCAATAGAGATACTAATAGAGATACAAAAAAGGTTGAATAAATATCTTTATTAATTTCAAAAATAATCGGATAGGTGTCTGGTACTTTTTTGAAATTCTGCTCTTTTAGGGAGAAAAACTGTAATTTTGTACTATATTTTAACCCAGTGAAATGTGCATCAAATTAGTATCTTATCGAAAATTAGCGAATACAATTTTGGTACTTTTTGGAAATTCAAATTTTTAAGGAGTAAAAATTGTACCTGATTTTGGTACTTTTTTTTCACAAAATATTTTTCTTTTTTGCTTTTTACTTCCTCATACATATAAATATTTTAACAGTAGATCCCAGGACAATTTATAAATTCAGTGGAATACAATCTTTGTTAGATTCAGGGGAAAAAAAAGTACCAAAAAGGGGATAAAATCAGGAAATTAAATCTTATTCAAACTAAATAATGCATTTTTTATTATATTAAACTTAGAAATATTACCTTAAGTCCATGCAGTCCTAAGTGAGTGAGAATTTACAAGAGGAGATTTTGTGGTACTTTTTTGTTATTCCAATGGTACTTTTTAAATTTTCTATAATGTTAAAACTAGCAAAATGAAATTAAAGATATATGATCCCAAGTGAATGAGTATCCATAACAGGGGACTTTGTGGTACTTTTCAATTCTCTAATTTTCGTTCTTCCCTGGTACTTTTAGAATTTTATATAATATTGAGCCTACAATTATAAATATGATCCAAGTGAATGAGAATTTAGAAAAGAGGTTTTGCGGTACTTTTTTTCTTCTAATAATATTTTTTGAATTTTCTATAATATTAAACCTAGAAACATGAAATTAAAGATATATGATCTTAATTGAATGAGAATCCATAACAGGGTTCTTTGTCGTACTTTTTCATTCCTCTAATGGTACTTATTGAATTTTCTACAATATTGAACTTAGAAACATGAAATTAAAGATATATGTTCTTTATGTAGGAAAAGCTATGTTCACATCTGTCAAATATTTGACCAAATTTGCGTGACCACTAATGCTATAAAAAAATTATTTCCTGTTGTTAGATCTTGCAATTGTTTTGTTATAGAAAACACAGTCAAACAAGATTCGGTAAAATGTTAGCTGTGATTAAGGATAAGTAAAAATATTTTCCCATTAAAGTGGAGAAGTTAGAAAATATTGTTTGCAGTGGTTACGTCATTTTGGTCAAAACATACCTTTAGAATTCAAGAAGGGAACTTTGTGGTACTTTTTCCTTCTTCTTATGGTACTTTTTTAATTTTCATGAAATTAAAGATATATGGTCCTAAGTGAATAAGAATCCTTAAGAGGATACTTTGTGGTATTTTTTATTATTATATTACTCTTTGAATATACTGTAAACAAATAAATACATGGAAATCCGCCCCTATTCACACATAAGTGTGAGATTTTCTACTAGTGTATAGAATTTAAACATATGAATAAAAGACAAATTACATTTTGGATGACAACAAAGGTGTAAAATATGTGTTAAACGAGTAGAAAATGCATTTTCCAGAATAATTCATTTACTTATTTTGTAAATGTATTTTGTATCTACAAATACACATTCATATGAGTAAATTTAATAAAACTTAGGGAGGTAAACTTTGTACTAAAATTTGTTTTTATATATATAGGAGATCCCTAGAGTAAAGAGAACCGGTTCAAAACTAGTCACGTGACAGGTTCTCAGGGCAAGTGACCGGTCCCAGTTCCGGAACTTTATATGAGAGGAACCTGTCACTTTTACATGGGGTTGTCATTGGAGGTGGCTAATTAGCCCCTTGGGACACGTCACAGGATAGGTCCTAGGACAGGTACAAGAGAACAGGTTCAGTAAAGATTATTGTAATAAAAATTTTATAAAAATTCGGCATGTTAATAGTGACTGTGTTTGTGTCAACTGGTTCTCAACTGGAACTTTGGTGACGAGTTAGGTGTCAATTGGTACTAAACTGATACAGAGAAACCGGTCCATTACTGCAATTACCACAAATTTCCCGCAGGGATTATTTTAATTCACTTCAACATTTTCAAAAAGTAAGATGAGAGTGACTTAATAATATTAAAAGCGGCATATTTCCAACTAAATATCACTTTTCATAAATAATTTCTTACAAAACTTTAATTCAAATAAAATAAAATACCACCTTAATAATTCAATTTCCATTTTATATGTTTGCATATGAATATAAAATTTACATCTGACTGTAAGCTTTTTCAATAACATACACATTTTTATATTTATAAAATAAATGACTTTTAGTGTTAAAGATTCCCGATTAAATATAAAAATAAAAACCAACATAATAAGAAATCTGAAAAAATACTAAAAGCAAGTTTCTTGTTTCTTTACTTTAACAGTTTTATTCGAAAACATTTTAATGTTATAACAATATTACATAATTTTGTTTTTGTTTCAAAAATTTTCTTTCATAAAACATTATATACATAATACATCTACGTTATCAACGTAATATAATAAAAAAATTTTAGAGTTCTTTTCTCTTTTATTGTTCTAAAATAAACTAGGTTAAAAGGCAACTGGATAAAAGAGACGTGGTAACGAAATAATCAATAAAGGTACTAAATTTTATGCAAATTATTTTCAATGAACTTGTTGTTCTAATTTTTTTTTGTTTCACAAAAAAAAAATAAAAGAACAATAAATGGAAAAAACTTGACAATATTAAATTTTTACAACATAAAAATGTATTTTTTAATACATATTTATAATCTTTTATTTTCAATTTTGCTAACACTGGTAAAAGGAGAGTTTATGCAAATAAGTTTGTGATGAATTGTACAACCTTTTAGTCAAAAAAAAAATTCTACATATAATTGTAATATATCCATCCTTTCCCGTACGTAATCAAAGGATAACAAGGAAATTTTATACCAAGAAATTAATACGAAATTTTTTTATCATATGAAAGATCCCAGAGAGAAATATTTAACAACACAACGATAACACTGGCCAACAAAAAAAAAAATCCTCCCCCAAAGACGAATAGTTGAACTTGATGCATTTTGATGTACTAAACACATACCTTATTTTATTTGCAGCATTACCAGCTTTAAGATAGAGATAGTAAACTGAAACATTTTTAATGCTTTCACTTTTCAAAAGACATTTTAGTAACAAAAAAATCTAAAATTTTGCATAAAAAAGTTTTTTTTTTCGAACATTTATTTCTTTTGAAAAGTGAAAGCATTAAAAATGTTTCAGTTTACTATCTCTATCTTAAAGCTGGTAATGCTGCAAATAAAATAAGGTATGTATGATCAAAATCGATGCACAAATCGTGATTTTATTCACAGTTAAGTAAAAATACCCATGTTATATACAATTGAGCAGAAATACAGTGGGGCAAAAAAAAATTTTTTTTTTTTTTATTTTTTCTTGAAGCAAAAATAGTCCACCTATATGGATTTTGACGAGTTAAACAAAAATCTGCATTCACTTTTTTTCTATGACGTACTGAATTTTTTTATGTGCATGGTTAATGTCATCACCTTATTCAGCGGTCAGACTTTAAAACTCGAGAATGGTTTGTACAATTTGGACTATAACTCAAGAACTGTTTACACGATTTTGATAAATGATACACCAAAAGATGCATACGAAAATTGTCTTCTAGGTTTGTCAACATAATTTTTTATTAATTACAAAATTTCAGAGTTACGGATCAAAAATTTTACGATTTTTAAAATTTTTTTTTTTAATTTTGTTGCTACTAAATACCGAATAACTACGGAAATATTAACTGAACAAAAAACTATGTAAATTCGTCTCAAAGATAATTTAAGTCGCTATCTACTGGAGTTTAATTTATCTTAAGTAGACAAACCATTCTCGAGTAATACCAGTGTGACTGTATAAAGGCGGGGTCATAGAAGTCATGTCCATAAAAAAAATCTATACGTGATAGAAAAAAAAAGTAAAAGCTGATTCTTATTTAGCACCTTAAACTCCATCTAATTCACTTATTTTTCATTATTTTTTTTTTTTTTTTTGCCCACTTAACTGTAGGTATACATGGATATTTTAACTTAACTGTAAATGCAATCAAGTTTTGTGCATCAATTTTTATGATACGTGACTTTATTTACTCATAGTTTTGCTAGCTTTGAAATAAAGATAATAAACTGAAACATTTTTGATGTTTCAAAATTTTCTTCGGACACTTATTTCGAAATATATCCTAAACTATTGAGCGGATAAAAATTTGATAGTAGAACGACTTAAAACTAATTTTATTCCGCATATTTTGGTGTCTCATTTATATAAATCGAGCATACCGTTTTCGAGTTATAGTGAAATATACTCGAGTAATATGCTTATTTAGGGCGAAATATTAGACACGTCCATAAAAAAAATTTGAACCTGATGGGAGAAACCTGAAAACAGATTCGAGTGTAGCATGCAGAATTCCATCTATTCCACACATTTTTTTTATACCCACCATCAAAAAGGGCTATATTGATTTTGTCATTCCGTGTATAACATGTCGAAGGAATTATCTAAGATCCCACAAATTATATATTTTCTGGGTCCTGGTTAGATTCTGAGTCGATCTAGCTATGTTCGTCCGTCTGTCTGTCTGTTGAAAGCTGGATAGGTCTCGAACGGGGGATGAAATTTGGCACAAATATTTATCTTACATAACGTTTGTTTGGTATTGAAAATGGGCAAAATCGGTTAATAAACAAAAAAGTTACGGGCTAAAAACTAGAAACACAGGGTGTCCGGTTCGTACTTTTCTACTGATATTTCTTCAATAAAAGCATGTACGATAACAAAATTTTGTACGTATAGTTCGGGGGTCGATATAAGCTCGAAAACAAAAAATGGGCGTGGTCCGCCCACTTTACCGCCCACCTACCATATAAGGTGAAATTGTGTTCAAATAGTTCAAAGACCAATGTAAACTCTGCAACAATAAAATGGGAGTGGTCCGCCCACTTTACCGCCCCCTCTCATATAACGTAAAATTTGAAAAAGTTGATGGTGGGTATATAGATTCGGCCGGGCCGAATATAACATTCAGAGCACGAAAAACTATTTTTTGTCGACCAGTGTAATTATAACCTCCACATAATTAGTTGGTTCTGAGTAGTTTTAGATATGTCTGTTTGTTGAAAACACGCTAACGTCCACATTATTTGATATATTTCAATAAAAATCATCCAAACTATTTGTTGTTCTACCCTGTATCTTCTGATTGCAAAACAGCCAAACTGGTATAGTATCAAGTTAATGAACGATATATGGACCAAGCATGAAAAATAGAACTAAACTAGTGGCATATCTAAAAACTATTATAGTGAGAGCTCTAAAATTTTGTGGAAACTACTTTCTTATCATATTGCATTGATTTAATGGAAATATGACGGATAGGACCAGCAAAAGGAGTAGCCCCCAATATAAGGAAAATAATAATTTTTGCATATCTGAAGGAGTGATTTATTGAAAGTCTTAACAAATTTTATCAATAATTTCCATATCAAATTTTTTAATTTGGCGGTTAGATAGAAGGGAAGTACTGAAATATACTATATGAAAAAAGTGGACCAAAACTGTATGGTAGTTAAAATTTAAAATGCAAATAACTTTAAAACTATGTGAGCTATGAAGCATTTACTTACTTGCACAAAAATATTTGAAATCGGAAAAAAACATAACATGGGCAAACGTTTAATATTTTCTATGTCAGAGGTAGCCTACCTTAAACCCTCGTAGCTCCGCTCCTGAGGTTTATGTCGAGTTCGACTTTTAAACTTAAAATTGTAAACTCCTTTGATACACATATGTGAAATTTTATGTTAATCAACCGATTACAAGGTACAGATTTATTTCCAAATTTACCCCACTGTGTATTAAGTCATTGATTATTTTAAAATAGCAATGTTAGTTCATTTTGGCCCCCTATTCTATTTCTATTGCACAGACTAGTTTAAAAGTATTTGAAAAAAAATAAATATATATATATATATATATATATATATATATATCAACAAAAAAGTGTCACTTTGTTTTCTTTTGTTCTAAATGCTTGTTTTATGCAAATTTAAATAATTCAAAAAGGAAAACAAAAAAATTTGAAATAGAAAACATTCAATTGTTTGAAATTGAATTAATAAAATCTTTGGGGGCATAAGTCAATGTTTTCTTTCAAACAAAAAAAAAAAAAAACAACAACAACTGAGAAACTTATAGTCTGTCAAGCTCATCATATGATACCCTACGCTAAAAATTATCAGACAGGGTCTTATATAGGACCAGTATTGAATTTTGCATATTGTGAAATTAGGAAGTGTGACTTCCATCTGTGTCAAAGGTTATCTTAATAATAGGTTAGGTTAGATTCGTCAGGTTACCGTCCAGGTGGCTACGGCTCACTTAAGTGCTAATTGGTCTTTTTGTAAGAAAAATAAAAAGAAGATGCGGAAGGATATAGGGGAAAGAAAAAGGGGGATAGAGTTAAAGTTTAGATAAGAAGCGATGAAGATTTAAAGTAAAGAAATAGTATAGAGAAATATAGTGTACGATAGTTGCATACAGAAAAAGAAAAACTATTGCTATATAGACATTATCTTGAAACCAGCCGTATTCTCTCATGAAGGAGTTAATCGATAGCTCAGTGAGGCTGTCAAGAAAACCTTGTTCCAAATATCGTGAATAAAGGTTTTCCAAGGTAGGGCATGTACAGAAGAGATGGAAAATGGTTTCCCCTTTATCCTCGTTGTGACAGCACCCGCAAAAATCGTTCGATTGAATACCCAGTCTATTGGCGTGGGTACCAAATCTACAGTATCCTGAGACTGCTGCTACCATATTTCTCAGTTGTAATCTCAAGAGACGCAATAGATCCTGGTAATCTGGCACGTGGGTTCGTTTTCCCATCTATGTTGTGCCATGTCATCAAGTGCGATTTCAATACGCTTCCTACAGGCATTCGTGAGTGAACCACAGAACTAATCTATATCGTCGTCCTCTAGAGTAGTACCATGCCATGCTATTTCATCGGCAGTGTTGTTGCCTTGTTAAACCCCGTGTCCATACACCCATTTAAGTACAATTTTCGAATGTAGCGCTATCTTATTTAGAGATATCCGGCATTCTTAGACCAGATGAGATGTAGTATATACACCTGTCTGGGTTCTGATTGCAGCTTAGCTGTCTGTAAATATTCTGATGGCCATAATTTCGGCCTGTAAAATACTGCATTCATTTCGGGAGTCTAAACGACATACGGTTCCCGAATTTAGCTATAAAGATGCCAATACCAACACCCTTTGTATTCTTGGAACCGTCAGTGATGCATAAAGCTCCATTTGGGGATGAATCAGTTGAATCCTCAATAATAGAGAAAGTGTAAGATCTCGAGAGGATTGGTTTGGGAACGAAATAGTCTATAATTACAGAGAGAACGTTAATCGTACCTATTATATTCGAATGACCATACGTACAGCCACCCGTGGCTTTGAGACTAGTTGCTGTATTTAGAGCGAGCTTACATACTAAAAGGTTCACTGGGATCCAGTTCAGCATCGCGAATAATGTCTTTGAAGATATAGTGCGCATTGCGGCGGTGATGAGAAGTCCCATTCTGCGAAGGACTCCTTCGAGTTTGGAGCAATACGAAGCAGTATATAGAGAGTTCTACGACACTGATACTTTATAAAATAGTGTTGGTTTAATGTCAATCTCATAGATCCAATTCACGTGGGATTTAAGCCCCATTTGTCCCATATGGCCTTCCTACAGGCATAGATTGCTGTCATAGCTTTTGATGTTCTTGCCTGCACATAGAGCTTCCAGGACAGTTTGTTATCCAAAATTGTGCCCAGATATTTAACACTGGTAGACAGAGCGAGTTCAGTAACATTTAATCTTGGTAACCTAAAATTTCGGATTTTGCACCTTCTTTAAAATAGTAAGAGTTCCGTTTTGGAAGGATTTACACTAAAGCCACTGTTGGTGCTCCAACTATTAATTACCTACAGTGGCTTAAACCACTCCTCCTCCTTATTTTATAAAATGAAACGAAAATTCGTTTCAATATTTTGTATTAAAAACAAAATTTAAATTTATTTGTTATCGAAACGAATTTTCGTTTCATTTTGCAAAATCAGTCCCTAAGGCTTTTATAGGAGTTATTCATGTTGAAGTAGTATTTGGAAGTAACCTTATATAAGACCCATGGTGAACTTCAGACCGGTCTGTAAGAAATTTGGAACACTAATTGAGGATTTTAGGAAACTTATTTGTACGCAGTTCTGTAAAAAATCGTGTCATGCAAGTAACTAATAAGCAATAAAAACCTATTCTAAAAAACATTTTTGTGGGGACTAAGTGAAATAATGGACCGATCATAAGCAATTTCAATAGTCTTGGTCTTTATGTCAAAAATGTAATAATATTGTATTAAATTTCATTAAATAATTTTACAAATTGCGACCGATACTTTGCGCAAAAGATTAGCCAGCCAACCGACCACATAGACGGACATCGCTAAATTAACTAAATTAAGAGTCGAATGGTATACTTGAAGGTGAAGGTCCGAATATTTTTTTGTGCGTTACAAACATCAGCACATACACATAATTTTCGTATTGTAAGTGATAGTGTAGGGTATAAAAATACAATTTTCCATAGGTAATCTGTTGATGTGATAAAAGAAAATAAAATAATAAATTTCTAAAAATTTTATAAAACAAACTCTTCAATTATTTCCACTTAAAAAATCTGACATTGTTTGTGATTCCTAATACTCTAAATCTTAGAAAATTTAATACAGCACATAAAAAGTTAATCGTTTGTAATACTTTACAAAATATATATTTTTAGATTTTCATTTTGTGCACGGATTTCTACCTTGTTTAATACGTCGTAAGTACGTTTAATCCTAAAAGCTTATACTTAAAAATTTTTTTAATCCATTCAAGATGTTTTTTCCACATTTTACTCAAGTTATGTTGGTATTTTTTTCTTTTTTTCTTTTGTTTGTGATTTAACCATTTTAAGTTTGAAAGAAAGGAAAAACAAAAGAAAGTTTTGTTTTAAATATTTTTTGGAAATCTCTATTATGACTGTGCATAATTTGCGTGAAAAAAAAGTGGTACGAAAAAAACAATGATGAGATTAAATTGTGGTGCAAGTGTGTGATGGCATCCATGTGTTGTTTGTTTTGTATGGAATTTTATTAAATATTCATAAAAGTTTTGTTGGAAAACTTTGTCTACTTTGTAGAAGTGTAAATATTACGCATTCTTGTAGGAGAGATTGGGGGATGTATGTTTATTAAGTAATTCTTTTTTTTTTTTTTTTTGCAGTATATATGTAATTATTAGTTGATGTTTTTTAAAAATAATATTAAATTTCCGAAATATTCATGTATAAAGGTAAGTATTAAACTCGAACACATTGTTACTTTTATTATTATTTTTTTTTTATTTTTTTTTTTTTTTTTTTTTTTTTATATACCCAGATAAGTCATAATTTGTTATTTAAATATGTATACAATGTCAGGAAAACAAAGAAAATTTTATATTATAACACTACACTAAGGGAAAAAATTCGATTCAAAATCAACAACGGTTGTGGTCACATTGGTAATTTACGGTAACAGCTTTTTAATACCTTTCGTTAACAAATTTAATAGAAAACATATGTAATTTAACAATTTGATACCGAAATGGTTTCAACTTGGTACCAACTAGGTATCGATTTTCAATAAGAATTGAACACGCAGTGTTTAATTTAAACACATACGGTGCAGATTCACTATTGACACAGACTGGTATCGTTTTCAAAACGTATGTGATTGATATTTCTCTGGATGTATTATTATGATTATATATTGGGATGTTCTTAAAAAAAATGGCCTATCAAGTTTTATAAAAGTAATCGTATAACTTCCTGCTCAAGAATGAAAATACTTTTTTATATCACTGTATGAATGAGTTGAAAATTGTAGGAAATTGAGTTAACCCTTAAATGCCCAATGTCTGCGATTTTTATGAAAAAAATATATTATATGTAAAATATTGACAAAATGATATCTACGTTTTTAGTTGTAAAAAAAAAAAAAAAAACAAAAACGAGAGAAAAAGATATAGTCGGTCAAGCCCGACCATATGATACCCCACACCATTGTGTACATTATAAATCGGGGAGAGTCTTTTATTAGACTTGGAGTCAAATGTGGACCGATACTCATAAGTGTAAAATAAGACATACAAATACAGAATATTACATTGATTCTGATATTTATATGAATTTATTCGCTTTTGGGTGATTCCCAAAAGGGGGCCTTATATGGGAGCTATGGTAAATTATGGACCGATCTCTGTAAAATTTTGCACTATCCTTTATGTTTATATAAAACTTATTTGTGTCCAATATTAACTTGATACTAACATTTTCATGGGATTTATGCCCGTTAAAGTGATTTTCTGAAAAGGGGTTTATATGGGAGATATGGTTAATTATCTTTTTAAAAATCGGTACACTTATTTAGACTTATATGAAACTTATATGTGCCAAATTTCATTTAAATATTGCTATATTTAAGGGATTTGTGATCGTTAAACCCTTTTCCGGGAGGACATTTGTATGGGGCTAGGTGAAATAATGGACCGATCATAACCAATTTCAATAGGCTTCGTCCTTGGACTAAAAGAAACCTGTGTACCAAATTAATTTTGATTCAAAATTGTGACCTGTAGTTTGATTACAAGGTTTACATGGACGGACAGACGGTCAGACGGTCAGACGGACAGACGGACGGACGGACATCGTTAAATCGACTCAGAAAATGATTCTAAGCCGCTTGGTATAAATTAAGGTTTTTTGGGTTGTTACAAACATCAGCACAAACGCATAATACCCTCCCCACCTAGGTGGAGTAGGGTATAAAAAATAAATTTAAAGAAGTTATTTGAGAAAAAGTTGTTGTATCTTTAACGATACACTGAGCAGTCACCTCTAACTGGAATTGTTAAGAAAAATAGGTGAACAGAATAAGTAGCTTTACAAATTGTAGTATAAAATAAAATAAAAATATCAGAAATAGATAGATATATCTTAATCCATTGATTAACAAAAAATCAATAAGCATGATATTTATGAAAACAATAAGTACTTTTTGAATTTCAAAATTAATTTATTTTGTGATAAAATTTGGCAAAACTGGTATCTTGTGGGCGTACAATATGAATATTCGGGTTCTGATAATTTTTTTCTAATTTCTGCTTCAGGAAGTGGACGTTCTTTTAGGAGAGGTTGTTGTACATTTGCAGGATAATAATTTTCTAACATAAAATCAATCGGTCACATGGGCTTAAATCCAGGTTGATGTTATATGATGTTATATATATATATTATTAACAACTGTTCATTTCATTTGTCCAACTTCATTCATTAGAATTTTGTGAAGACTTATTGAACTATTCATTAATTCAACTCCACCATGTGTGGAGTCCTTTATAATTTGAGGAAATGGAATAATTTTAACGGTTTTATTGAGTCGTAAAATAACTCTAGGTTCGGGAACAACTCCTGCGTCGTTGTAATGATCTCAGCAGCAGCGATTGTTTGGCCTTCGAGAATTTAGCGTCTCATTCTCTCATTGGTAAAGGGTTTGGCGTCGCTTACCTGAACAGTTTTTATTTTATCACATGCATTCGGATTTAACCAAACGTTTACGTTTGAAACCTGGTGGAGTCCTTATGAAACTCAGGATTGATTTTGGCGGATAAAACTCAGACCAAAAAATCAGGTCCTCAGATTTTACACTTAGAAAAACGTCGTTTATTTAATTTTAATAAAAAATATTTTTTGAATTCATTTCAAAATATTTCCTAAACCTCAATGTAGAAATTTTTTTTTTTTTTTTTTACAAAGACTTATTATGTTCTAAACGATATAAAATCAATAAAAAACGAGAGAAGAAGATATAGTCGGTCATGCCCGACTATATGATACCCTACACCATTTCGATCCACATAATTTTGTTTTTACGTATATACAACTTACTTGTGTTAAATATTACATAATACTAACATTTGTATGGGATTTATGCACGTTAGTGATTTTCGGGAGAGGAGTTTATATGGGAGCTATGGTCAGTTATGGACCGATCTTCATGAAATTTGGCAGACAGATTTCTGCTGATATACAACTTATTTTTACTAAATTTCATTAAAATATTCCTATTTTTAAGGCATCTATAAGTGTTAAAACTCTATTCCGGGAGGACATTTGTATGGGGGCTAGGTGAAATAATGGGCCGATCATAACCAAATTCAATATGTACCAAATTTCATCAAATTATCTTCAAAATTGCGACCTGTACTTTGCGCACAAGCTTTACATGGACAGCCAGCCAGCCGACCAGACCAGAATGTGATTCTGAGTCGAACGGTATACTTTAAGGTGGAGGTCCGATGATTTTTTCTCTGCGTTACAACTTTTGCACAAACACATAATACCCCAACCACCTATGGTGGTGTAGGGTATAAAAAAAAATTTATGAAAATTGTTGCCGTAGGAAATTTCTTAATGGTTATCTTTAAAACTACCAGGGGGTTTAAAGGTTTACAAATTTTACAGTTTTCTTTAAACTTTATTAAGAGCTGTCAATTTATTTAAAAAAATTTAACCTATTAAAAAATTAATTAAATTAATAAATAAAATAATTAAATTCCAATATAAAAATAGTTAATAATTTTATTAAAAAATAATTTGAACATTTTTTTTCTGTGAACATTATTTTATAAATTGTAAATGGAATTCGCTTCAATATGAAAGTTGATAAACACAAAGGTATACAAATACTAGTGGAAGGACAATGTACGTGGATGGGGTGATGCATTTTTGACCTTTGAACTTTTGATGTAAAAAAGCTTTATGAAAATCGTTATAGAGGTTATATATTTGTCTTTAATATGAAACTAACACTAGATACCATGTTTAGTTTAGAAGTTATTAGCAATTAAACTAATGCACCTTTGTATTTTTTTTTAGCTTTTTCTCTCGTTTTTCAAACCGTCATATTTTTGGATTCGAAAGGGACATGAGTCTAAAATTTTATGATTTGAGAAACACTTCCAATTGCCAATATCTGTAGTGAATTTAATTGACATGGGAGACTTCAAGTCCAATTGCTGTCCGTTTTCACATGGAATCACTCTATTGTTTTCTTAAATACCGTGAAAAAAAAAAATTATTATTATTTTTTAATTATTTTTTTTTTTAACCAGTAGCTCTCATACAAAAAAAAAACAAAAAACAACTTAAGTGCATATTTTTTTCTTTGAATAAACTGGTCAGCAAAACAATTGTTCTCGTTCTCCTTTAAAAAAATAATATATATATTAGGGTGGGTCAATTCTTTTTGTAGATAGGCGTATAGCAAAAATGTAGTCTACAACAAATTCGAAGAAAACTTGTCAAGAAACTATGGGTTTTTTATGGGAGTCTCTAATATTTTGCCTTAAATAATCCGATTACTCTATTATATTTATACCCTACACCCCCATAGGTGGGTGGGGTATTATGCGTTTGTGCTAATGTTTGTAACACATAAAAAAAGTTATCCAACACCCACCTTAAAGTATACCAATTGACTCAGAATCACTTTTTAAATCGATCTAACGATGTCCGTCTGGCTGGCTGGCTGGACGGCTAGTTGGATGTCCATGTAAACATTGTGTACAAAGTAAAGGTCGCAATTTTGGAGATAATTCAATGAAATTCAATGAAAGTTGAATTGAGTTTCAACACTCAAAAATTTTTTAAAAATAATTAAATTCGGTGCAAAGAAATTTTGTACAAGTATCATTTTTTACCAAATTTTACGAAGATGGGTCTACAATTGACCATAGCTCCCATATAAATCCCTCTTCCGAAAATCACTTTAACGTGAATAAATCCTATACGAATGTTAGTATCAAGTTAATAATCGACAGAAATAAATTGTATATAAGTAGAAACAACATTGCCACATTTTAGAATCGGTCCATAATTTACCATAGGAATCGCCCTAAAGTGCATAAAATCAAGATTTGTGAATCAATGTGAAGATACATGTCTTAATTTACTCGTAGCATACAAATCAGCTTTGAGATAAAGATGATAAACTGAAACATTTTTTATGTTTTAATTTTTCAAAAGAAATTTTAGTAAAAAATTGTATTTAACCTATATATAGACGGACGGATGGACATTACCATTCTGCAAAAAAAAAAAAAAATAAAAATATATTAAAATTATAAAAATGCATTTTATTACCTATTAATAAATAAAATGTGATCATTAAATACTGATATCACCTTTCCCTGAATTAAGCGCCATTTTTGCCCATTTTATCATAATGTGAATGGTTGCCTATCATCTCACAACATTGCCAGATTAAATTTATGGAAACGTTTTCATATTTTTCTGTGTCAATTTTTAGAAACAAATGATTGATTATACTTTTTATATGAAAATAAATTTTTAGAATGAATGTTATAAAAATCACAAAATCGATTTTTATATTGAAACATGAGTATTCACTAGATTACCCATAAAATGTATGGATTTTACAAAAGTTTTGATTTTGCTTGCTCCACCGGCAGTTTCTGGTAGATGGGGCTATAAAAATAATATGTGTGCAAAAATTGGGTCGATCGGTCGTAAACCGGCCAGTCGACTTTGACCTTTGTCCTAAAACAAGGCTTAAAAGTAACTAATATCTTTATTGTGTTATAACTCTTTAATTTAACATTTTCCGATAAAATACTATATAAGCTTTTCGATTCAGAATAAAATTCAAAAAATTTTGACATATATTTTTTTTTAGCCTACTATACTTGTTGTGATGTTATAAGCAATCAAAGTAAAAGTTTATTCGTGAACTTTTTTTAAAAAAGCCCTGGTTTTAATATGGGCCTAGCCTGCTAGAAACGGTTTTTATTACTTTGTAGAGCAGGATTTGTAGTTTTTATAAATCGATAAGTTTTATCACATTTGCTTAATATATTAGGGTAGATGGACCAAAATCTGAATTTGGGGTATATATTTTTTACTTATTATACAAATATTGGTACTAAATGTAGGGTGTAGCATGAAATTTTGAATCATTTCAGAGAGTATTTTTAAATAGTTATCGAATTAAAATGCTACTCGAAATTTAGGTGTTGCCGATTAACCAAAAATTGTAAAAGTTGACATGTTAATATTTTTACATATAAATAACTTTTTTATCTCTTATACCTTAAAAATCGGAGAAATATATTAAAAACATAAAACTTTTTTAATAACAGCTCGCAAAAAAAGTAAGTAATTAATAAAAATGTTCATTATTATTCGTAAAAGTTTTAAATTAAAACAGCAAGTAATGATGAGGAATTTCTAAATGTAGAATAGAATTTCTAAATGTAGAATGGAAGTAATTAGTTTATAAAACCTTGTATTTACGTAAATATTTAAATACCATATATGTACTTCTTGATAAATGCATTGAAACTGAGATCAAAAATTACAATTTAACTGTTCAAGACAATGCATTACGGAAATAAAAAGGTTTACTTTTAATTAACCTTTATGATGTCATGTACTCTCAAAAGTGGTAAATTATAAAATAACTTGCATAATTATTCCTTTCTGAAAGAAAACTAAACAGCAACAAACAAAAAATACATCACATGGAATCGAAGCAAAACTAAATTCCGTTATTCTATGAATTTAATTCATATGTTAATTTACTAGTTCTTTTGAAAATATATTTTTATTTATTTCCAAGCTATTGTGAGAAATGTTATCTATTTTTAATATATATCACCGATTTTTAAGGTAAAAGAGATAAAAAAGTTGTTTATATGTAAAAATATTAACATGTCAACTTTTACAATTTTTGGTTAATCGGCAACACCTAAATTTCGAGTAGCATTTTAATTCGATAACTATTTAAAAATACTCTCTGAAATGATTCAAAATTTCATGCTACACCCTACATTTAGTACCAATATTTGTATAATAAGTAAAAAATATATACCCCAAATTCAGATTTTGGTCCATCTACCCTAATATATTAAGCAAATGTGATAAAACTTATCGATTTATAAAAACTACAAATCCTGCTCTACAAAGTAATAAAAACCGTTTCTAGCAGGCTAGGCCCATATTTAAACCAGGGCTTTTTTAAAAAAAGTTCACGAACAAATTTTTACTTTGATTGCTTATAACATCACAACAAGTCATAGTAGGCTAAAAAATTAAATGTCAAAAATTTCTGAATTTTATTCTGAATCGAAAAGCTTATATAGTATTTTATCGGAAAATGTTAAATTAAAGAGTTATAGCACAATAAAGATATTAGTTACTTTTAAGCCTTGTTTTAGGACAAAGGTCAAAGTCGACTGGCCGGTTAACGGCCGATCGACCCAATTTTTGCACACATATTATATTTATAGCCCCATCTACCAGAAACTGCCGGTGGAGCAAGTAAAATCAAAAATTTTGTATTCATGGGTAATCTAGTATTCACACATTTTCGTTCTTTTAATTAAGATTTAAAATTGATTTTTATGTCTTTCGTTTAAAAATACATTTTTAGATTGAAATCTATGTAATCACAGATTTTCGTCCTTTTGGCTCTATCTCTGCTCTCTTTGAAATCGGTTTCAAATAAAATCGATTTTTAGACTGAAATAGTGTTCACAGATTTATGTCCTTCATGCTTTATCTCTGCAAGTTTGTATCTATCTCTGCTGGTTTTGTTTTAAAATAGATTTTTACGTTTTTCGTTAAATCTCTCAGATGTACGTTTTTTTTTGGTATATTTCTGCTGGTTTAGCTTTGACATCGACTTTTATGTTTTGCTTATAAAAATCGATTTTTAGATTAAAATATGAGTGATCACAGATTTTAGTCTTTTTTGTTATATCTATGCTTGTTTACCTTTAAAGTCGATTTTGTTTTTTATATATATAAATCGACTTTAAAAAGGAAATTTGAGTGATCACAAATGTTCGTCCTTTTGGTTCTATCTCTGCTGGTTTAGCCTTAAAATTTATGTTTTTCATTTAAAGACGATTTTTAGTAGGAAATCACAGATTCAAATTTTCTTTGACATTTTGTGAAAGACAAGAAAGACAAGAAAGACCCTATGTGACAGTGTTATACTTTAGAAATTGTGAATTCCGCATTTATTATCATTTTATTATCCTTAAGCAAAAACATTATTTTGCTAAACATCTTGTTTATCCTTCGATTTTCTTATTTTTTCTTAATTTATTTTTTTATTTTTGTGAATAAAATAAATTGAAAAATTTCCACTTGAATACCTCACTTAAAGATACACTCAGATTAAAAATATATTTTTATATGCAAAATATATTAATTTTTTTATAAGAAATTTACTTTAAATATTATAATTATTTAGATTTAGACAATTTCTCAACGAATTATTTTAATTTTATTTAGTTATTTTGTTTAAACATACTTTTTAAAATCATAAAAATTTTGATAAATTACACTTTC
The DNA here is from genome assembly GCA_951394005.1 of Protophormia terraenovae. Classification (NCBI taxonomy): domain Eukaryota; kingdom Metazoa; phylum Arthropoda; class Insecta; order Diptera; family Calliphoridae; genus Protophormia; species Protophormia terraenovae. The sequence goes on along the minus strand of OX596077.1, from coordinate 112,630,259 downwards.
AACAAGATAATAAAACTAATTTTTATTTCCGAGTGTAGTATAAAAATACTAGAACATTTATCATTTTGGGGTAAATTCATGCATTACCATATTAGTAATATATTTTAAATTTTAAACCGAACAATTTTCTGTAATATTTGTTCTTATCAACACGATTTACAACTACATGCATATGTACATAAATATGTATGTAAATAAAACGTACATCTACTTCTACTATATGCACTTATTCGTACATACTATATAAATAAATAGTAAATTTATTATAAAGTTTCTTGTTTTTTTTTTTATTTTTTAAACATCGTTAGTTACAAACAAAAAAAAAATAAATAAAGAAAATGAGTAAAAATATTGTTATTTTTAACAAAATAAATGTTTTATCTCTCCCAATAACAAAATAAACATTTCAATATATATATATTTACGTTGTAAAATTTTAACAAACATATGTTTATTAGGGATGTTCAATAGATAATACATTGGGTAATATAAACAAATCATAATATCAAATAATGATTATTGTGAACATTTACATTTAAAATTCCATAGAGTTTGTCAAAACACGTATAGAGTTAAGAAAACAGCCAAATAACATTTAATTCCTTTTTTTCTGCTCACCTTAATGTATACATTCGATAGTGGAAGAAAGAAAATGTGTAAGTGTTTTAAAAAGCACAATATTCATTTAAACATAAAAACATGCAAACTATAATATTTTGAGACATCAATACATAAACAAGCATTTACACATATACATATACACTCGCATTTATTCATACTTCATTTATTATTTATACATAGTGTAATTTTTGTTGTACGAATGAGTTATTCTCAATATACATATATATAAGCTTATATGCATTTATGTGTAAAATTCATATGTTTAAATTGCGTTTACAATTTTATTTATATTGTATGCATAAGTACATATGGGCAATTCTCATTTTACGTCTGCCTTTATAAAACCGACCTTAAACCTAAAATATTTCTTTAACTTCTGATCTTTTTAAATAATTTTTGATGTAATTATGTTAATAACACTTGATGGTGTAACAGAACAAAAATTCAAGACCTGAAACGGTTCCATGTAGTGCCGCCAAGCACTCAAAGTCAAAAAATCTAAAAAAAAATGTTTGCAACTAACAAGTTTTTTTTCTTTCTTTTGATTGATGTAATCGCGGATATTAGCATAAGTGCTAAATTCTTCTAATGTAGGCTTTAAACACTTGTAGAAAAATACACGCATAGAAAAAAACATTTCTCAATATGGTTGCCCCAACAATATTATTTTCATTGCAGAGAAATATTTCCGTCGCAAACATTCTTATTGTTGAATATATTTTATTTTAAAAACACAATTATATTGTTGGCACAACATGTTAAGCAATATGTTTAAATTAGAACTATATTATTGTTGTTAAAATTGCATGTGCAATACCTGAATATATTATTTTGTTTGTAATTTTGAATTGACAACAAAATGTTTATATATACAGCAAAAATATTGTTGTAGATCAACAATATTTTTATTATGATTAAACCATATTATTGCTGTGTATATGAATCAAGTATATATACAGCAAAAATATTGTTGTAGATCAACGATATTTTTATTGTGATTTAACCATATTATTGCTGTATACATGTATCAAGTATATATACAACAAAAATATTGTTGTAGATCAACAATATTTTTATTGTGATTTAAACATATTATTGCTGTATATATGAATCAAGTTGTAGATCAACAATATTTTTATTATGATTTAACCATATTATTGCTGTGTATATGAATCAAGTATATATACAACAAAAATATTGTTGTAGATCAACGATTTTTTTATTGTAATTTAACCATATTATTGCTGTATACATGTATCAAGTATATATACAACAAAAATATTGTTGTAGATCAACAATATTTTTATTGTGATTTAAACATATTATTGCTGTATATATGAATCAAGTTGTAGATCAACAATATTTTTATTATGATTTAACCATATTATTGCTGTGTATATGAATCAAGTATATATACAGCAAAAATATTGTTGTAGATCAACGATATTTTTATTGTGATATAACCATATTATTGCTGTATACATGTATCAAGTATATATACGCAAAAAAATTGTTGTAGATCAACAATATTTTTATTATGATTTAACCATATTATTGCTGTGTATATGAATCAAATATATATACAGCAAAAATATTGTTGTAGATCAACGATATTTTTATTGTGATTTAACCATATTATTGCTGTGTATATGAATAAAGTATATATACAGCAAAAATATTGTTGTAGTTCAACAATATTTTTATTGTGATTTAACCATATTATTGTTACGTACATGAATCAGGTACATATACAACAAAAATATGGTTTCAGATCAACAATATATTTATTATGATTCAACCATATTATGATGCTACATCTAACCATAATATATTTTAATACCCTATATCAGAATCAATATGGCGTTCGAAAAAAAGTAGGATTTTACATTTAATGCAACTTTAGAGATTTGAGAAAGTGCTATTAAAAAATGCATATAGATGAGATTGTCTTATAACTTATTTTAAAAAAATTACGAATTTAGCAATAAATGGATGAATATGAACAAAACTACATCACTAAAAACTGAATTTTGCAAATTTTATAAGAAGGTTTAATAATTATTAAATCGCTAATATATCCACGCATATTTAATATATCGCGATAGTTTTTATTTGTATTTTAGATACACTATTGTATAGTACATAAATGCAATAATTTTTGATTTAGGACTATAAATAGAATTTTGGCAATTTTTTATAAATTTTTATCTTAAACCGCCATAACATTGATGTCGTTCGGTAAAAGTCATTCACGTTAACAGAACTGTGTTCCACAAGAGCCAATGAATATTGATACTAAATATCGTTGATGTGCCATTTAAAAATTTTCGAAATTTTTCTTAACACCAAAAGTAAACGAGTTTGAAGAATTTCCCATATACATACCAATAAAAATATAAACATTTATATACACTTACAAATACAATGCTTAAAATAAACTATGGTTTGATTTTAAATGGTTTATATCTGTGGATTTCATCATTAGTCGGTTTAAGGACATTAGAAGGTTTTTCCCGTAAGTTTCATTCTAAAGGCCAATCGAAAAAAAAAGTTAGCAATAAATCAGTATCTCCTAAACTATGAGTCCGATCGAATTGAAATGTATGAAAAAGTTGTAGATAATGACCTTATCTTTCAGGAAAATTATTTTGTGGTAATATGAGATAAGCTACAGGGTGTCAAAATTTACCACCTTGAGTATGTAAAATGTTCAAATAATCGTAACTTTTTCAAATCATGTGCGACTCCAAGGTTTTTTATACTTCTGTATGAGATACTTCTTAATGAGATAAAGAAAATCCATGTGGTGTTACTGCAATTTTAGTCCGTAATAATATAAAGCACTTTCTAATGCCAGAATACAAAACGAATCATATCCTACTGATAATAAAACAACAATTTCCTCAGTATATTGTCCTCCAAAATATAATATTAAACAAGACCAATTTCTTGAATATTTTTTCACCTTAGGCCCAAAAATTTATAGCAGCGAAGCACACATTTTGAGGTTATCGTCTTATTACACCTAGGGTAGGCAACTATTTGAGTCAATAACGACATACACATATCTAGTGGTCAACCCACTTATTGGCTTGCAGACATCATTAAGATTCCTGATCTTATTGACTTTGCCATAATCTGAAATACAAAACGCGATTATATATCAGTGAATCCTTCACTAGATCTTTCGTCAGATCATTCACCAACGATCCTGACACTGATTAATACTCCAAGAAAATTTGAAACCCAAAGCTCTTGTTTCCCTAAAAAGAAAACAAACAGGTTAAAATACAAAATGTACACAATCTGCACTTAATATCTTCACAGATATCTTGACTAATGCAGCTATAGTATCCACGAAGGCCAAAATATATTAAATGTTGCTCAAATGTTGAATCTCTTATTAGGGAAAAAAGGCAACTAAGACGTCAATGGCAAGATTCTCGATCACCAGCAGTCAAAACTAAACTTAACCAATGTATCAGAAGATTACGCTTCGCTCTGAAAAATCAAAAAGAATACAAATTGAAAACATATCTGCAAAACTTAGACCCAACTAAGAAACCAGATTACAGTATATGCATATGAGTCTCACATACGCTTTCAAAATGGCCAATGGGCAAAAAGTTCTAATGAAAAAGTTTAAGCATTTGCTAGTTATTTAGAAAACGTTTTCACTTCAAATAACTCAGGCTCAACTCTAAGACCTGTAGTAGTTAGCGACCATATTCCCCTTCCATTAAAGTTCCGGCTCTCTGCCGTGAAATCAGCAGTAAAAGATCTTAAAGCAGGAAAATCTCCTGCAACGGTCAAAATTACCAGCACAATGATTTGTTTCTTGCCAAACTCGGCTCTGAAATTTATTTTATTCATCTTCAATGATATCTAAACCCGGAAAAGACGCCACTCAAGTAACATCTTACTGTCCAATAAGCTTATTATCAATTTTGTCGAAATTGTTTGAGAAATTGCTCCTTGAGAGCCTATTGTTACATCTTAATGGTTAGGTATACTGCTAACCATCAGTTTGGTTTTAGAAGAAAACAAGGTACTATTGAACAAGTGCATCGAATTACAACTCTCATCAGAAGAGGTTTCGAGAGCAAGCAGTATTGCTCTGCATTATTTATTGACATATCCCAAGCATACATAAAATGACCATGTTACTTCCATAGAATGTTCATAAGCTACTAAGAAACTATACACTAAATAGATCTTTTTAAATAAGAAGGAAAGATATGATTTCTTCATGCAGAAAAATTTCCGCAGGTGTACCTCAAGGAAGTATTTTAGGAAATCTTCTTTATATATTATATACGGCAGATATGCCCACGAGCCCTATGACTCTTACATCAACTTTGCAGATGACACTTCTTTTGTAAATATGAATACAAATCCTGTCCCATATAAATGGAAGATCAACCTTACGCAGGGAAAGTTGTCCTCCCATTCGAATAAACAATGTCCAAATACCTGAACAGGACAAAGTAAGATATCTTGGTATTCACCTAGACCGGCGTTTAACATGGACTCGTCATATAAAATCCAAAGTTACACAAATAAAACTAAAATCTGCCCAAATTTATTGGTTAATTGGTCCAAGATTAGTCCTAGACTTGTACTATAAACTACTGTTATATAAAGCAGTAATAAAATCTGTATGGTTATATGGCATACAGCTCTGTTGAACAGCCTCTTCAACAGACATTGAAAAATTACAGAGAAGACATTCCAAACTCCTAAGAATAATAACAAATTATCTAAACACCCAAACCCTCTCGCTATGTATCTGCTAATTTTGGAGGGTCACAGACGCCTAAGAAGAATGGAAACACTGGATCTTAGAAGATACAAATCTTTGTTATCTTCTATAAAAATCTAATAAAAAGTTTAGCTTAAAATTTTAATACTCGTACTTATTGTAAATTTCTGAAAAAGAAATATTCAATAAAAACTAATATATATGAATATGTAAAAAATAAAAATAAAATAAACCGTAATTTTAGTACATCATACGAAAAAAAAGTTCTACAATATCCATGGGGAAAAACTTAAAATTAATGTAACAATTTTAAAATTATGATTTTTCTTTTTTTTTTTTTGCGAAAAAATACGGCTTTTTTTTTCAAGATGAGATTTTCAGTCAAAATAATTATGCTGATTCAGAACGAGTAATCCGAATTCAATAAAATTTCATGTAGTAATAGTAGAGAGCTTGGATTATACAGACCTATCGGGAGTTGGTCAACAAATCGCCAAAGTTAAACAACTCGGGTATAAACATTTTTAAAAACGATCGTGATTTGTTATATCCCAGCAAAAAAGGAACTGAAAAAGAGCAAAAAAGGAACTGAAGAGAGAGAAAAGGTCATAAATTTAACATTGTGTTGGCATTGGAAGGAAATACTTACTGGTGCAAAAGAGCTGCAGAAGTTCTTATTTTAACCCATGGTTTTCATTGGTAGGATGTTCTTCTTTTATGCTTCTTATTCATTTCTTTTGAAGTACTTCCTTTAAAACTATGTTTATAAAATTTTTCTACAAAAATTCAGTTTTAGCCTTATTAAAAGATAATAAAAATGCATTAAAATTTATAAAATTTTAATTTTCTTACAAATTATTAACCTTTTTCCTGCTAAAATTTCATTTATTTTCACTTTTTTGGAAGTAATTATTAAGAACTTCCAAAAAAGTTTAAAATATTCACTTTGTTCTACTTTTGAAGTGGTGAAAATATTCTTTTTTGAAAGCTCTTGATCGTTTTTTGCTGGGATATAAATAGATTTGAAAGATTTGTATATGAGTATTCTACTAGTCGTGAAGTTGGTGAAGTTTTTTGTTATAGTGGGTCCAACTATCTCCCTTTTTTTATATTCTGCACCATCATAGGTGGTTGGGATTTTATGCGTTTGTGCTGATGTTTTTAGCGCACAGAAAAAATAATCTAACACCCACCTTAAAGTATAACAATAGACTCAGAATTATTTTCTGAGTCGATTTAACGATGTCCGTTCTTCTGGATAGCTGGCAGGCTGGCTGTCTGGTTGTCAGTCCACGTAAATCTTGTGCACAAAGTGCAGGTCGCAATGTTTAAGATAATTTGATGAAATTTGGGATCAGTGTTAGCGTTTGGCGACCTTAGTCCCCAAATGCCTCTTTTTCAACCAACTGGATTTCTTTTTGGCAAAATGACGAGAAACTAAGTTGTTTGTAATATATCGACCGTTTGTAATATATTGACCCATTGTTTATTAATTTAAACAAATAAATTAATTATTTTGAGATTGTTTTACAGTATAGTAATATAAAGAGCCGCGGAATATTTATAAATGGACTGAAACCGTTGGTAACTAAAAATAATATGCCGAATCTTTTTGAACTGGATTGAGAAAATAAAAAACAGATGCGATTAATACTTATATTCTAATTTATATTTTTACATTCCTCATAGCAATTCCTCGCGGGAACGTGTTATTTTTCAACAGACTTAAGTCAATACTTGTGGATCCATACGTTCAGTCCTAAATTGGTTCGAGAATTGTATGTCAGCTATTTTTGTGAATTAATCTTTATTTTTGTAATAATAACAATTGTTGTAAAATAATTATAAATAATTTTGTAAGTAACAGAATTGGATTTAGTAGTTTTTCTTAAAACACAACATTTTTTGTTTTTGTTGTTATAAAATAAAGAAAATTTAAGGAGTTTTTTAGATTTTTAAGCAGTTGGCACCTTTTTTTCAAAAAATTCCCTTTTTTGGCGACTTTTTATTTTGAAATTCCCTTTTTTGGACACTTTTTAAAAATTCTCAACGGTAACGCTGTTTGGGACACATATTTATTTTGGCATAACGACGAACGCTATTGAAATTGGTCATGATATGTTTATTATTTCACTCCGGCCCCATACAACTACTCCCCGGAATAGGGTTTTAGCTCTAACAAATTCCGTATTTATAAGTTCCACATAAAGATAAATTCAACTGCAAAATTTCAGAAAGATAGGTAAACAATTAGGCGTAGCTCCCATATAAATCCCACTTTCAAAAATCACTTTATCACACTACGATACACTTCTTTCACCACAGGTTCATATAAGTATCTAAACCTCAAAAATTATTTAGAATTTTGTACAGAATCTAGAGGATATTTTAGAAAAATTTTAGGATTCAAATTGAGCCCGCCAAGTTAAAATAATTAAACAAAAAAAAAAAAAAAACATGTCCAATAATAGATCAAAATTTGACTTCGGTCCAAATATCTCTTAAAGTAAAAAAGATATCCCACATATATAAGCTATTTTTTGTAGAGACCCTAGAGTAAAGAGAACCGGTTCAAAACTAGTCACGTGACAGGTTCTCAGGGTTAGTGACCGGTTCCAGTTCCGAACTTTATATGAGAGGAACTTGTCACTTTTACATGGGGTTGTCATTGGAGATGGTTAATTAGCCACTTGGGACTGGTCACAGGATAGGTCACAGGTTCAGTGTTATTTTAAGAGTCAATTAAAGTAACAAATTGACTCCAAACGTCAAACTTCTGTACAACACTTGCAAAAATTGGTGTCTGGATTCGAAATTATTTAATAACAAGCGCGAATGTTATATTCGGCCTGGCCGAATCTATATACCTACCATCAACTTTTTCAAATTTTACGTTATATGGGAGATGGGCGGTAAAGTGGGTGGACCACGCCCATTTTTTGTTTCCAAGTTTATATCGACGCTCGAACTATCTGTACAAAATTTCGTTGTCGTACATGCTTTTGTTAAAGAGATATCAGCAGATGAAGCTAAAACGGACACCCTGTGTTTCTAGTATTTAGCTCGTAACTTTTTTGTTTATTAACCTATTTTGCCCATTTTGAATTCCAAACAAACCTTATATAACATAAATATTTGAGCCAAATTCATCTCCCTAGGTTTTCCCGTTCGAGCCCTATCCTGCTTTCAACAGACGGACGGACATAGCTAGATCGACTCATTATCTACATCCATCTTTTTGATGGTGGGTATAAAAACAATTTTGTTAGTTAACGTGGTAGCCCGTAAACTTATGGCCAATCAATTAGATTCATTAGATTCCGTTTTGATGAGACTTTTATTTAAATCTACTATTTAAAATTCATTTTTCTAAATACTATATTTAATAAAATTCAATTAAAACATCAGCCTTAAAACAAAATTTCTCCTAGATAAATTCAATAAAAATTTTATAACAGTAATTTAATATTTTTTTAATTTTATCCTAAAAGTTTATTGAACCATATCGATAAACGCTTAATTCTTCACCTTTAATAAAATTATTTTACCTTCCTCTGGCGTTTTTGGCAAACAAAAAATAAAATAAAACGAGAGAAGAAGATATAGTCGGTCAAGCCCGACTATATGATACCCTACACCATTTCGATCCACATAATTTTGTTTTTACGTATATACAACTTACTCGTGTTAAATATTAACGTTAGTTAGTGATTTTCGGGAGAGGAGTATATATGGGAGCTATGGTCAATTATGGACCGATCTTCATGAAATTTGGCAGACAGATTTTTGCTGATATAAAACTTATTTGTACTAAATTTTATTAAAATATTCCTATTTTTAAGGCATCTATAAGTGTTAAAACTCTATTCCGGGAGGACATTTGTATGGGGGCTAGGTGAAATAATGGGCCGATCATAACCAAATTCAATAGGCTTCGTCCTTGTGTTGAAAAAAGCATATGTACCAAATTTCATCAAATTATCTTCAAAATTGCGACCTGTACTTTGCGCACAAGCTTTACATGGACAGCCAGCCAGCCAGCCAGCCGTCCAGCCAGCCAGCCAGCCGACCAGACGGACGGACGGACGGACGGACGGACATCGTTAAATCGACTCAGAAAGTGATTCTGAGTCGAACGGTATACTTTAAGGTGGGTGTCCGAAGATTTTTTCTCTGCGTTACAATTTCTGCACAAACACATAATACCCCAACCACCTTTGGTGGTGTAGGGTATAAAAAGACGCAAAGTTAAAGTGTATTGTCAAGGTAAAATGTTGCTGTATGTACGTATAAAAGTATAGCATATCTAGATATATAGTATATTGGCACTCTGCCAAACGTAAGGAGTCTTAATGTAATTTAACATCTATCCTCTATATTTTGCCATTCCTTTCCATTTTTTCTACATTTTTTTTTCAATGGTGGTCTAAAGAAAGAAAATGAGAATAAAAAACTTAAAAGGAATTTTAATTTAATGTCAGTATGTTAAGTTGTATAGAAATATAAAAAAGAAAAAACATGCAAAACTTTTACGATCAATTTCATTAATAGAGTCTCAGACAAAATGTGAAAGAAAAAAACAAAAAATAAATTAAATTAAAGTATAATATTTAAAAAATAGGTTTAACAAGAATAAAGTGCATACGAATTTTAAATATAAATTTAACATTTATTAATACTTATAATAAAGCAAAATGTTGGCTTTAATTATTTCTTAAATAACATTTAGAATTTGTGGCAAAATTTAAATTTTTTTTAAAGGAAAGTCATAAAATTATGGTTAAGTTTAAATAATAAAGTTGTAGAAAAATGTTTACCACCTAAGCTAAGGTAGTTCCTGTAGATTTAGAAATCTTTTTCTTAAGTTTTGAGTTGTCTGTATAATTTTCTTTAAGGCTTCATTAATGATCAGCATATTATATTAATCTGAAGTTGTTTTTTGTAGATTATTATAAGAAAGGGGAAAAATACATATGGTTAGAATTTTTTTTAAATTTTTTAATTATTTTTGAGTCTGCTAATTTTTATTTCAGTCGGAGAAAGAACACGCCTACCTCCAATATATCCTGGCTAAAATACTGTTCATTATTTTACTTATTTTAGATCCAAAGTTATATATATGAATTATAATTATGAACCGATCTTCCTGAAAATTGGATTAATACTTATATGGAACTTATATATAGTGTCTATGTGAAATACACAGAAAAAAGTCACCAATTAACAAATATATATGAAACTTGTTTAAATTTGCACCTCTCACCAAAATGATAATATCAATTACTAAAAACTGTAAAAAATACAAAACATAAAAAAATTCCCAATTAATAAATTAATTATATCATTCAATCAAATCAATCAAAACTACGGTCAAGAGCCTCCAAAAAAGAACATTTTAATCACTTCAAAAGTGGAACAAAGTGCAATTTTCGAACTTTATTGGAAATTCCTAATAATTACTTTCCAAAAAAGTAAAAATAAATAAGTTTTTAGCGGAAAAAGTGTTAAAATTTTTAAAATAAAAATTAAATTTTACAAATTTTAAAGTTATAAATTTTAAAAAGTTATAAATAAAATTCTAACATAAATAAGTTTTATTTTTATAATAAAAATTAAATTATTAATTATAAACGCACTATAATAAATTATAAAGTAACATAAATTTGTATCAATTCTTTTTCTTCAATGTACTAAACAAAACTCTAAGAAATTTATAAACAATTTCATATTTATGCCAGCAACATTATACTTATTTACATCTACATGTTAGCAGACAAACTTTTAAAAAATATATTTACACATCCTTCTCTATCGATGTGTACATCTCGAAACACATCGAACTACTACTTATCTACTTAGTTTAGTAAACTGATCAACATATGTTGTTAATAAGTAGCGAACCCACCATGTCGTGGTGTGTTCGATGGTGACCACAATCAGACATCACTCTCAACATAGTTGCATACCTTCGTGTTTATCAACATTCATATTGATGCGAACACATACACATGCACTCCATATAAATTATATGATGTTTCAGAAAAACTTACGGCGTAGTAATCATAAAAACTGTTCATATTATTATCTATAACTTTTTTCCTACTGAATCGATTTATAATTTTTGGCAGTAATTTAAAGTGAGCATAGACATTTTTGCAAAATTTTATTAAAATCCGTTTATTGCTTGTTGAAATATTATCAGTCAAAGATTGATTTAGGGATTTTTTCAGATTTGGTAATATAACTTTTTTTCTACTAAACCGATTTGAATGGTTTGCAATCCCAAACTTTTTAGAAGAACAGCAAATAACCTCAGTGATTTTCATTGGAATAGCTTAATTAGTTTAGACGTGAGCGTGTTTTCAACAGACGGACATTGTTTAATCGACTCAGAATTTCATATGGTCCAAGAATATGTATACTTTATGGGGTCTTAAATGATTCTTTCTAGGTGTTACACACGGAACGACAAACTTAGTATACCCTCTTTCACCACTAGTGGTGGTGGAGGGTATAAAAAAAGATTCAATGAATCCTAATTGATATTTCTACATTCCTCATAGCAATCCCTGGGGAATGTGTTTTTTTTACTAAATTATCAATAATAAAAAATAGTTTGTCTAAAAGATTTCAATCGATTCTTGTGGATCAATGCGTTCCGCCCTAAATGTATACGACAAGGATTTGAAAGACTGGAGTACGAGTGAAGAACTCAAACAAAAGTACATGAGTTTAATTAATAAAACGAGGATTATATGGTAACTATTTTTGTGAATTTTTGCGATAATAAAAATTGTTGTAAAATAATTATAAATTATTTGGTTATTTAAAAAAAAAAAAAAAACTGAATTTTGTAGTTTTCTTAAAATACAAAATTTTTTGCTGTCGTTGTCATCAAATAAACAAATTTTAAGGAGATTTTTTTAGGTTTTAAAGCAGTTGGTTCCTTTTTTCAGAAAATCCCCTTTTTTGGCGACTTTTTATTTTGAAATCCCCTTTTTTTGACACTTTTTAAAAATTCCCAACGGTAACGCTGAGCGGGTATACTACCCCACTGTGAAATATTAAAGATAATATGTATTCTCATTATTGCTGTTGCAAAATTATGTTCTGTTTTTTTAAAGAATTAAAAGTTTAACCCGTGGCAACGATTTCAGATTATTGGCTTAAAAAAAAGACTTACACCTTTAAAACAACTTCAAATGATTTCAACCAAAAGCTTTTCGTTTTCTGGATGTATATCGCAAATCCAAATTACCAATGATCTTAATATCTTAGTACCACCTTATTACGTTTTCCAACATACTAATCAACACTTGTTCTTCAAACAATGACTTTAAAGAGAAAAACTCGGAAACTGAAAAACGCTAGAAGGTAGAAAGGAGTTTGTTCCTATGGAAAGACAAAGACATAAGTAAAAAGGAAACTAAAAAAGAAACATAAAAAAGCTGCTAATAAACAGGATGCTGTTTTAACACCAACTTCATTTTATCATTTCCGTCTACTCTATGAGTAAAGTGTTATTTTATATTTACAGTAGCGTTGTTAAGCATTACTAACACACTAACAAACACTTGTACCCATACATATAAACACAAAACAATAGACAAACATTTAAAGTATTTAAAATAAGTTCCTTTAAAGTAGTTGACTAATGTTTAAGTTGTATGAGGTATGAGAGAGACAGTATCAGTGTATATGTAAGTGTATAGATGTAGGTGAAATACATAATTTTTTTTTACTAGTATTATAGGACTTTTTTTTGTTAATACTTGTATTTCGTAGCAATTTCATCTAAATGACTATACTTAAGGATTCTTTTGTTTAAAATAATTTATGAGATTTTCATTTATTTTATGATCCCTTTGTTGCAAACCCATACATACCGTAAAGACCGAGTTTTTTGATTTTATTTTTTTTATTATTGTCGTTGTTATTTTAGGTGCCCGTACAACATAAAGTTCACTTCTATATTTTATTATATTGTGAGATTGAAAAGGAAAAAAAAGGTAACATTTTTCATTATAACATTCATTAAATACAAGAAAATATGGAATTTTATAAAAGAAATATGTATGTATTAATCTTGTTCTTGTTTTTCATTTTACTTAAGTATTTTGCCTTTTTTTAGCCCTTTTTTTTTTGCTAAAATTTTATTACATGAATATTTCTTATGTATCCTTTGAATAAGTACGCACGAGTTATTGTAAGAGAATAAAAAAAAAGTTATGTGTGCAAATGATTGAAGTCATTAATCATCATTATGATTCATCAGTTATAGAGGACGAATACATTAAAATGCTTTCATGTTTTACAATTCCTTAGTACTAATTAAGATAATTCTTTTTTTAGATTATCCTGGTGAGAAGTAAATCGTTATTAAAAAAAAGACATTACAACTTTTTATACCCACCATCAAAAAGATGGGGGGTATATTGATTTTGTCATTCCGTGTGTAACATGTCGAAGGAATCATCTAAGACCCCACAAAGTATATATATTCTAGGTCCTGGTTAGATTCTGAGTCGATCTAGCTATGTCCGTCCGTCTGTCCGTCTGTTGAAAGCAGGATAGCACTCGAACGGAGCAACGTAGGGAGACGAAATTTGGCACAAATATTTGTCTTATATAAGGTTTGTTTGGGATTGAAAACTAATGTAAATTCGGAAACGAAAAATGGGCGTGGCCCGCCCACTTTACTGCCCACTTTACCCCCCACTTTACCGCCTTCTCTCATAAAAGTTATGGGCTAAAAACTAGAAACACAGGGTGTCCGTTTTATACTTTTCTGCTGATATTTCTGCAACAAAAGCATGTACGATACCGAAATTTTGTACATATAGTTTGGGGATCGATATCAACTCGGAAGCCAAAAATGGGCGTGGTCCGCAAACTTTACCGTCCACCTCCCATATAAGGTGAAAATCAATGAAATTGTGTTCAAATAGTTCAAGGACTAATGTAAACTCGGAAACAAAATATGGGCGTGGCCCGCCCACTTTACTGCCCACTTTACCGCCCACTTTACCGCCTTCTCTCATATAACTTAAAATGTGAAAAAGTTGATGGTGGGTATATAGATTCGGCCGGGCCGAATATTTGCGCTTGTTAATTTCTATGATGCTTATGTTGTAGGCGTTAAAAGTTATTCCATTTGCGGACAGCATGAACAGCACGTATTGACATTTCTTTAAAAAAATAAAATAAAATAAAAAAACATTGATTAAAATAATTATTAACTTTGATAAGGGAGTTTTGTAATGCCTTTTCATTAGCTTATTATTTTATAGATTTTAAAACAGTACTTATATATTGTTCCAAGTGAAAAGTTTTTTTGAATATTTTTTTTTTTTCAAATAGCCGAATTGTTCGGACCAAGAATAAATGTATGCAAAATTTTTTATTATTTATTTTTGATTATTATTTCACCTCATCATTTTACATTAGAGCGTCCCGAGGATTTCGATGTCTAAAAATTTACTTGATAAGAAAAAATTATATCAAAATTTTTTAAATTGGTCTTCAGTTGGCCTACCAGAGCACGTTGGGGTAAAAGGGGTAATTCAGGGAAAGGTGATATCAATATTTTAATAATCACGTTTTATTTTTTTTTTTTTTTATTGATTATTAGTTAGAAATATATTTTTTAATATTATTTAAAAAATAAAATTCGGTAAGTACAAATAATAAACAAAAAATAATTGGGTAATTTACTTAATAACATAATTAATTTTTTACATATATACTTTTAGATGGCATCAATAAAATGTATATTTGAAAAAGCAGAAATTTTAAGTAATGGGTATAATATTTATCGAAGTCCTCAACATTTTATATAATTATTTATTTTAAACAATATTGTAATTAAATTTAATATTTTAATTTTAATTAAGAAAATATTTCCATAAAATTTTTATTTGTCACTGATATAATCGTAAACAACTAATTGAATTATACTGTCATCCATGAGATCGTTTCCGACAAATATCAAGACTTTGTCATCTATAAAATCGTTGACGATAAAATAGACAATATTGTCATCCATATAATCATTGATGACAAATCTCAGGACATTGTACCGCACGTAATCGTTGACGATTTAATGTACAACTCTTTCGATTATATAGTCGTAGAAGACAAAAGAGATGACATAGTCCTCTATGTAATCGTTACCTACAATATTAGGGAACTAATCATTAAACATGTCGTTGACGAACATATAAGGACTGCGCACGAAAAAATCTATGCATGCTCTTGGGCTTATAACTTTTGATGTGGTGAAAAATTAATAATTCTATTAACTGTCTTATATTTGCCATTATGCTCACTTGCCATGAGCTAAGTTTCATGGTAATAGCAAAATTGGTTTTTCTTAAAATGGAAGTTTAACAAAAAACACATAAACACATATTTCAAATTTTTCATTAAATCTTACATTGGTCATATAAAATAATTGCAAGGAAGGCTATTGTGCTGAAGAATACAGTTTCTTAGGTCATAATATTATACAAAAAAGTCATGATCACTGAATGGTAACCTGGTAGTGAAAGATAAATAATATCTTCAGGCTGTAGGGTTCAGGCAAAATAGAAAGGATTTTGAGAGAAAATCACCTCATCTCAGAAAGAAAAGTGTCACAAAAAGTTAATTGCTTTGAATCTTTATCAAAAAATTTTAAAGGAAGTCTAGCATGAAGACTTATAAAGTAAAAAGAAAAAAATCCTAATTGAAACGCAAGCAAGAATCTGGAGGTAAAAAATAACAAGAAAGTTCCTCAGATGAATTTTTTCAGACATTCTGTTTCTGTATAGTAGACGATGAAATGATCGTACAGGGTGACTTTTTTCAACTTCCTAGCCAGGAATTCTATGTCGCAGATGCTAGAGGGATTATGGCAGAAAAATTTCGTGTATCAAAGAAATCAAAATTTCCAACAAAATTTTTGAATTGGTAAGTCATATGCATACGCTGAAATGAAGCACTTCATTCTTAAAATATGGTTGCATTAACACAGAAATTTACGAGAATGAGTGCCTGTGGAAAAGACTTCTCCCTTTCCTAATAAAATTCATTATATCCCCTGCTTTCTGGCCTATTCCCGCTTCTTCTCATTACAACAACAAAAAAATGGAGTTGTAACAAAGAAATTGTAAGAGTTTGTACCGATAGATGCTAATCCATCAAATTGACCGAAACTCCGTGCAATTGAGAGATATTGGACTCTAGTAAAAAATAATTTAAAGGGTATTAAAAGCTCAGCATAAAATGAAACGGAGTCTAAAAACAAGCGCGAATATATTCGGCCCGGCCGAATCTATATATCCACCATCAACTTTTTCAAATTGTATGTTATATGGAAGGGGGCGGTGAAGTGGGCAGTAAAGTGGGCGGACCACGCCCATTTTTTGTTTCCGACTTTACATTGGTCCTTGAACTATTTGAACACAATTTCGTTGATTTTCACCTTATATGGGAGGTAGGCGGTAAAGTAGGCGGACCACGCCCATTTTTGGTTTCCGAGTTTATATTGACCCCCGAACTATACGTACAAAATTTCGTTGTCGTACGTGCTTTTATTGAAGAAATATCAGCAGAAAAGTATTTAACGGACACCCTGTTTTTTTAGCTCATAACTTTTTTGTTTATTAACCGATTTTGCCCATTTTCAATACCAAACAATCCTCATATAAGACAAATATCAGTGCCAAATTTCGTCTCCCTGCGTTGCCCCATTCGTGCTCTATCCTGCTTTCAACAGACAGACGGATGGACATATCTAAATCGACTCAGTATCTAACCAGGACCCAGAAAATATATACTTTGTGGGGTCTTAGATGATTCCTTCGACATATTACACACGGAATGTAAAAATCAATGTACCCCCCATCTTTTTGATGGTGGGTATAATAAGTGGATTTATTCGAGCAAAAATGTGACCGAAACACAATAAAACCTTTAATTTGAATAATTCTGGAAAATATCAGATATTTCCTTAAAAATCAACAGGAACGAATTTATTCTTTTATGTTTAGAATTTTAACATGACAGTCATTAATAAAAATATCAATTTAAAAGAATTCGCCCACTGGTTTAGTTTCTATAAGCAGATTTGCATGCACGGATTTTTTCGTGCACAGTCCTAGATAAACATTTCGTTCATTTTATCATAATTTTGCTAACGACAAAATGAGCGACATTGTCTCTCTTTAAATCGTCTAAGACTTTCGCGACATTTGTTAGAAAAATTCACTGACGAACTGTTCTGGCTGTCCTGTATATGTCATGTAGGATTTAACATTGTCGTTGACTCATGTCCTAAAGACATGGCCAACTGGGTAACTAAGCGCTTTAAAATAAGTAAAAATCAATTTGCAACACCTAGTTGTTTATAACATTATATAAAATGTTTACATGTGTGTCTACATATTTATGTTGACCTTTTTGGGTAGACCACAAAAGAAACATTTAGAAATTTTACAAATCATTTGCATACATTTACAACTCCATTATTCAAAAATTGTTTATGAAATATATAATTTAGTTAAAATATTGTTATTGTTATTGTGGCATGTCTTATGCCAGTGTATTAACTGAATAAAAAAGCAGTGGTTTTAAGCAACAAATACGTACATACATACATGTAACATACAGTAGTAACTGCATGAAAATACAAAAAGGAAGGAACAAATAGAGGAAGTAAAAGGGGAAGTTAAAACTTTAACATTATAAAATATTTATTATTTATTAAAAGCAAAAACACATGTGTTTTTATTTATTTATATTTTTATATGTTGTTGGTTTAATTTTTCTCTTTTATTTTTTGTAATTTTTACAAAGACAATAGTTGCTACACAAAAAGGGAGAAAAATGTCAGATGTTGGTGACATAATTTTCCCTTAGTTAACCACAAAGATAGACTTCCATTCTGTACTCCACGTATGTACTTTTACATGTGCATATATACAAGTACCATAAAGTATGAGTAGCATATATAAACCAAAAAGCAAACATGTGCTGCCTTTTGCTACAGTTGCTACTCCAGCTCCTGTTTTTGGCCATTAGTAAGCTAGAGTGAGCGTAGCAACCACATTTACCATGTGGCTAGAACATAAAAGTGTTTTGATTTATATACAGCAAATATGTAACATTTTTGAACGTTCATTTTTTGCCTGCTTCCTGTTAAAAAGTAATACATCAGGTAATTGTTTTTTTTTCTCCTTTTTTAAGGTGTTTTATATTTCCTTGGAACTTAAGAAAAATCTCCCAATGTATTTTATTTTATTATTCACTTATTCAAGGTTGAGAAATTTTTTTCTGGAATTCCATTAATTTGTTCTATTTAACTAGGTGGAACGTGTTTTTATTAAATTATTAATTTATTTGAAAAGTCTTTCCTGGAATAAAATCTTTATTAAATATAATGGTATTTGCTATGAGTTTTAAAATAAAAATTTTACTCACAAGTTATACTAGAGGCAAAAATAGTTTAAACCTTTGTTAAAGTTTTGTACGGAAAAGAAATAACAATACATCAACATGTAAAATCTGTTTATTTATTTGAAAATTTAAACAAATTCTCTATATATTAAAAGTTATACTAGAGGCAAAAATAGTTTAAACCAAATTTTCCATATGTTAAATTTACTTAATTTTTCTGTACTGTTCTTGTATAACTACTCGGAAAAAACTATTAACTTATATTTTTTAATTAACATAGCGCAGAATGGTTTCAATGGCATGAAAAATGTCGCTTAACCCAAATTGATCTAGCGCTCCCATATGGTAACGCAAACAACGGTTAAATAAAGAGCTATATAGCGTAAAAAATACTAAAAATTTTGAATAAATTTTAATTACATTTTATCATATGGAATCTTGTTAATATTATTAGCATAATAAAAGCCCATTAATATCACATGTTTAGAAGCAAGAGATCCTTTTGTAAACCCTTAAAATTATTATTGTTAAAAATGTGAAAAATTAACGACATTGAAAAGTAATTCATACATTTTTATACCCTACCATAGGTGGGGAGGGTATTATGCGTTTGTGCTGATGTTTGTAACACCCAAAAATATTGGTCTAAGACCCACCTTAATTTATACCAATCGGCTTAGAATCACTTTCTGAGTCGATTTAACGATGTCCGTCCGTCTGTCCGCCCATGTAAACCTTGTAATCAAACTACAGGTCGCAATTTTGAACCAAAATTAATGAAATTTGTTACACAGGTTACTTATAGTACAGGGACGATGCTTATTGAAATTGGTTATGATCGGTCCATTATTTCACCTAGCCCCCATACAAATGTCCTCCCGGAAAAGGGTTTAAAGATCATAAATCCCTTAAATAATAGCAATATTATAATGAAATTTGGAACATATAAGTTTTGTATAAGTCCAAATAGGTGTGTCGATTCTTAAAAAGATCGGTCCATAATCATAGCTCCCATATAAACCCCTTTTCAGAAAATCACTTTAACGGTCATAAATCCCATTAAAATGTTAGTATTCAGCACAACTAAGTTTTATATGAACATAAATGATAGTGCCAAATTTTACGAAGATCGGTCCATAATTTTACATTGCTCCCATATAAGGCCCTCTTTCGGGAATCACCCAAAAGTGAATAAATTCATATACATGTCAGCATCAACGTAATATTCTGTATTCGTATGTTTTATTTTACTCTTATGAGTATCGGTCCACATTTGACTCCAAGTCAAGACCCCTCCCCGAATTATAATGTACACAATGGTGTAGGGTATCATATGGTCGGGCTTGACCGACTATATCATTTTCTCTCGTTCAACACTGTGTTAATTTTCAGAAAAATCTTTTATGATTTTTATATAAATAAGAAGTACTATATTATATTGGTATAAATCAATAAAATATATATAATGATTTTATCCTGTTTTTTATGGACTATATATCTGCGTTACCATATGGGTGCGCCAGGCACAACATGGAATTTTTTTTCGTAGTACATTTCTTTGAAAATTTTGTCAAGAAATGTAAATTTTTTAGTAAAAAACTTGTTTTTCCGGAAAATTATACGTCAATGAAGCTTTGAAGAGCTTGAAAGTGACAATGATGAATATGACTGTAGGATTTTCATCGAACATCCTAAAAATTATAGCGATATTAGTGAAGAAGTCGGTGCTGGTAACGTTTTTAGCAGTAGTATTTCACATTAAGTCCTTGAATACATTCCTTTAAATAATGAGTATAAAATAGGAACATCGAAAAGTAAAATTTGTATGTATATAATGGCATTTGTGCTGAAATTTTTTGTCAGCATCAGGGAAAATAGAACGGAAGTCTTAAATAATTATAGTGTAGGACTTCAAAAGTAATTTGCTAGACTGTAAATTATATTTAGTGGATGTCTTCCAATATTCTAAGATGGATTCCTAACACAATAAGTTTTTATGATCGTGATGTAAGTCATTTTTTAGTACCAACAGCTACAAAAAGGCTTTATATCGGTGAAGGCTCCAACTAAAGGGGGGTGTACTTAATACTGAATGTTTGATATGTAAATTATACCATATCAGAACTCATATTTACTTGCATCTCCTTAAGAAATTTGCCATTATAAAACATTTTTTAAAAAAATTTACTGATGTTCTTCTTACAAAAAAATATCTCTGTAGTGTCTGCCGTGACCATATGGTAACGGCCCCTTCTGCCCGACCTAGGGACCGAAACAAAATTTTATATAATAGGTTAGTTTTATAAGGCCTCATAGACCTAAATTTGAAAATTTCATCATTATCTGAAACAAAAAACATTCCCGGTCAATTTGGGTTAAATCAGGAAATGATAAAAAAACTTTCTTTATAGTTATCCAGTTGGAAATTTCTTTAAGACGTCTTATAAGACAATTTCATGACGCGTCAGAATCACTGCTGCCTTTGTCATTTGTGCCCATATAAAATACATCATGACAACTACTGACATCTTCATATATTTTGTCAAATTTCTTCAAGACTTAATCAGCATGTTGTCAATAGTGCTGACAAATTTGTGACATATGTTAGTGATGTCTACATGATTATTGTATTTAAAAATACGATGTATTGTCAGTGATACTTTTTCCTTATTTGGTCACTACTGCTGACATGTCTATAAGATATCTTGAAGAATAGAATTAAAAATATCAGCATTTAGTCAATAGTTTATACGTGATACGCACTAACCTTGATATTGATTATGATGCATTTATTACATCATTATAATGCAATTAAAAATTGTCGTTGGTAGCAATGGCTGCATTCTGGCTCAAAGCAGTCTTGACATATGCCTGCAAACACTGAAACTGGTCTTTCAGATGAGATAACTCGATAAGAATTTTATTAAAGGGTAACTATATATAACGATTTTTTCGATAAGACTTCCGTCATATTTTATTTTGTTTGCTCATTTTTATTATTCTATAATTTTTAAAAAAGTTTGATAGTTTATATTTTTTGTCATTCAGTGTGTAACATGTCAAAGGAATCATCTAAGACCCCACAAAGTATATACTTTCTGGATCCTGGTTAGATTCTGAGTCGATCTAGCTATGTCCGTCCGTCTGTCTGTCTGTTGAAAGCAGGATAGGGCTCGAACGGGACAACGTGGGTGAACGAAATTTGGCACAAATATTTGTCCTACATAAGGTTTATTTGGGATTGAAAATCGGCAAAATCGGTTAATAAACAAACAAGTTATGGGCTAAAAACACAGGGTGTCCGTTAAATACTTTTCTGATGATATTTCTTCAATAAAAGCACGTACGACAACGAAATTTTGTACATATAGATCGGGGGTCGATATAAACTCGGAAACCAAAAATGAGCGTGGTCCGCCCACTTTACCGCCCACCTCCCATATAAGGTGAAAATCAACAAAATTGTGTTCAAATAGTTCAAAGACCAATATAAAGTCAGAAACAAAAAATGGGCGTGGTTCGCCCACTTTACTACCCACTTTACCGCCCCCTCCCATATAATGTAAAATTTGAAAAAGTTGATGGTGGGTATATAGATTCGGCCGGGCCGAATATATTCGCGCTTGTTATTTTTAAAGTTGCTGAACACAGAAGATCAAAATATTTTTTAGTGAATTACCTCTTTAAATGGTTAACTTTTTAAAAAGTTTAACAAATGTATTAACTTAAAAAAAAAAAAATAAAATAAAATATGGATGTATTAATGAAATTAAATTTATTCGTATATCTGACCATTAAATTTAGATTTATGCATTTAGATCTGCCTTATTTTCTGCTTTATGAGAGAAAGAAATAAAGTTATATTTATTTCGCTGTAATTTGTAATATTTTTTCTGTCTAATTATAGATTTTCTAGTTATCAAAGTCATTCAGACTTACACCTAATTTCATATGATATTAATCAGAAGAAATGACTTTTACAATATAAGTCACTTATGAAACTGTCTTCAAGACATAATTTCCAACTGGGAAGTTACTTTTGGCATAAACAAGTAAAAAAAGCAAATTTTAAAATTGTACGATATTTTTTTTTCTTAAGCCAGTGTTTGTCCGTCTGTCCGTCGTTAATTGACATTTCCGGTTAAAGCAATGATGCAGTGAGGGTCAAAAGCTAAAATTTTTGGTAATAAAACATTATATTCAAAATGACTGGTCAAATCGAACTAAAATGTATGAAAGTGTTGTAGAGAAGGACCTAGGCTTTCAGAAAAATCATCTTATAATTACCCTCTGATAACAAGAGATAAGCGACAGGGTAACAAATTTGACTATCTCATGTATACAAAAGTTTAAAAAAATCGAAATTTCTACAAATCAACATCGATTTCAAAGTTTTTTATATTTATATATTTACAGAAATAACGATTTTTTGAAACTTTTACATACTCGAGGTAGCCAACTTTGACACCCTGTAGCTGTTAGCATAGGGTGTGCTCTGAAAGATTAAATCCTCCAGTACAACTCTTTCATACATTTCAATTCCATTTGACTAATAGTTTAGGAGATACAGATTTATTACAAAAAAATTGCGTTTGGTCCCACTGTGTATTTTTGAAATTTTATTTAAGTCACCCTCTCCATACTCAGTGTTTTCGACGATAGTGATGTTGACGTTCTCTTATGCCCATAATTTCAATAAGTAGATAACTAAGGGTGTAATTACCTATAAGATATCTTTACCTAACTGGTAAAATTGAATTGGTAATCTTAAAGCTTCTTTTACCTAGGTGTTTCTACCGAATAAATTAATAGAAAATATGGTAACATTCATAATTTAAATGTCATAAAATATTATTAAAATTTTATTTAAAAAAATTTACTCATTCAACAAATTTGAGTTTTCTATTTTTATGTGTTTTCTTATCAGTAATAATAATCATTATTATCTCGGTGCAACAATTTATATTTTAGGCCGTCCTAGCCATCAAATACAAGAAAAACATTGTTGAAATTGCTGCCTTTCATTTGAATTATTATTAATCACGCCGTTGTTATTTATTTAGGTCTAAAATTTTTCGTTCATGGCGTTTTGAAAATTCATTTTTTTTTGGACAATTGAACATTGTTTTTATACCCTATAGTATCCTATTATGTGGAGGTATTACGACTACCGCATCCCACGTTAAAGTACACTGGACAATTTGAAAACATTCTAATTTGGTATAACAATGACCACTTGTCTATCTGTGTATACAAAGTTGTTTTGACCCCAACATTCAAGGGACTTTCCGGGCATTAATATCATTGAATGCCTCAAATAAGTCAATATTTTTCATAAAACTTGACATAAATAAGTATGTATAGTCCATATTTTACCACAGTTCCATGCAGAAATCACAGTTTTGGGATGGGTCCATAACATATTAGAGCACCCACTAAGGACCACCTATTAACAAAAATTACTTAATTTTACACACATAAGTTTTATACATTATAAAAATTTTTAAATTCACCAAAATAGGTTATCAATTGACCGCACTGACTTTTTAGCTAAATATGTATGTAATTTCCAGCCATTTTTTTTAACATTTCAAATGTATTTAACTCACATTTCTCCAAAAAATGTTCATTTTTTTATTTACCTATCACATTACCCAAACAAAATTTATGGTGTATGAAACACTACAGTTATCTGTTCGGTAATTCATAACTACGATTAGAAGTTACCAAATTTAATTTACACCATAGATATCCAGGCACTGAAAGATATCTATTTGTAGAAATTACGGGCATTAGTACGATTCTTGTTGCAAGAACAAGCATTCTTCTTATCCTTTTCTGTCGTTTGACTGAGCGGCATTGGAATTGATTTTGTTGACTTAGGCAAACCCTGTAACAACAACTTAAGCTATAGTACCCCTTTCTCTGTTTTTCTTTAGGTGCTGCAAAGATTCCTGATTGAAGATTACTGATGCCCATAAATATTGATCTAAGACCACCCTTAATGTAATGTAATCGGCTTAGAATCACTTACTGAGTATTAAAGGTCCTTGATTTGCATGGGGACAAAAAAAGTTGCAAATGTACTCCCCTTAAAGTAAAGATTGATATGTTTGAAACTCATTCCCAAAATATTTCGGTTTAATTAACTCATTTAAGTGAGCTGGACCATTTTTAAAAGAGCTCCAAAAAAAAATGGTATTCGATTATTATCGCGGTTTTAAATGAATTATCTTTTTCACAAATTTATCAACATTTAAGTGCAATAAGAACACTGGTCGAATACAAATACAACATCATATACAAATAGTTAAACTTGATGTATTTTGATGTGCTCAACACGAATCTGCTTTCAGTTTTTTTCCATCAGGTCTGGATTTTTTTTATGGGCATTATTTCGCCCATAGTAAGGCCATTACTCTAGTATGTTTCCTTATAACTAAAGAACGGTGTCTACGATTTACATAAGTGATACACCAAAATATGCGTACTAAAAATATCTTCCAATCTTCCAAACTTCATTTTTTGATGTGCTCAATAGTTTCGAAGTTATTTTGAAATAAGTGTAAAAAAACAAGCGCGAATATATTCGGCCCGGCCGAATCTATATACCCACCATCAACTTTTTCAAATTTTACGTTATATGGAAGGGGGCGGTAAAGTGGGCAGTAAAGTGGGCGGACCACGCCCATTTTTTGTTTCCGACTTTACGTTGGTCTTTGAACTATTTGAACACAATTTCGTTGATTTTCACCTTATATGGGAGGTGGGCGGTAAAGTAGGCGAACCACGCCCATTTTTGGTTTCCGAGTTTATATCGACCCCCAAACTATACGTTCAAAATTTCGTTGTCGTGCGTGCTTTTATTGAAGAAATATCAGCAGAAAAGTATTTAACGGACACCCTGTGTTTCTAGTTTTAAGCCCATTTTCAATACCAAACAAATAAGATAAGATAAATATTTGTGCCAAATTTCGTCTCCCTACGTTGCCCCGTTCGAGCTCTATCCTGCTTTCAACAGACGGACGGACATAGCTAGATCGACTCAGAATCTAACCAGGACCCAGAAAATATATACTTTGTAGTGTCTTAGATGATTCCTTTGACATGTTACACACGGAATGTCAAAATCAATATATATCAATATATAAATTTACGCTCTGGCTCTTAATGGGTTAATTACTTGTTATCTTCAATAGTAACAGGATAGACTATTCCTATGGTGCATTTAAACCTATATTTTGAAAAATGTCCGAAATATATAAAATTATATGTTAATTAAAAAAGTTAAAGCCAATGCAGATTTGAAAACACACAAAGTCCAAAAAATTGCAGACAGGAATCCTACAAAAAAAAAAAATTTAAGCCATGAATTGAGCACGGAAATTAAAATAAAATTTTATACAAAAATACTCATGAGTGTTTTTGAAGATGAAACTTATGTACTGGCAGATTTTTCGCAGTTTCCAGGTTAAAATTACTGAAACAACTATCAAATCTTTAATGGAAGGGTTACCAAAAAAAGATCCACGAGATCATAAGTAGTTGTGAGAACTATAAAAATTATACTTTTCTGTAATCTGTAATATAAGGATTGAGATCGAAAAATTCTTAACATACAAATATTCAATAACTTGGAAACGGTTGATCTTAGAGTTTTCATTATTTTTTTAATCATTTGATAATTTAGCACAGATCACAGAAATATATAATTTTTATGGTTCTAACCACTAATTATAAAATTGTGGACCATTTTTGAAAACCCTTTCTTTGGAGATTTGATAGTTGCTTCAGTCACTTTTTTGGAACAGTGTGCACATCTTCTGTTAAAATCTTCGGTATTTTGGGACACATTTTTTGTGCTCTTGAATTCATTTTTCATAAGAGCTCAATATCTCTCCACTGATCTAATCTATGGACAATTTTGAAAATTGACCTCTCTTGGTACTAAAACTATGTTATTGATTTGGTACCACTCTAGAGCTTTCTTACCGTAGTGCCACGATACCAAATGGGTCCAAAAATATGTGGACACGTTGTGCTTTCTTAAGAAAAGAAGAAGTCTTTTTTGCAAATTTTGCTTTATGCATATTTTGGTATTTATAGATCTGAATGTATCAAATGACTTTCCTGTTTTACCGCAACTGCAAAAAGCTTGTCATACCATGAATTTTGTAAGAAATTTTTGCTGCTTTTGGGTCTTAAACTTATCTCCAACATTGCTTCGAACATTACCAATAAAAATTTTTGAGACACAAGCTGCTAAGATTCTGCCAGCACCTACGTTTCTTCGTCAATTATACAGCTTGAGTATTTTTGTATGAAATTTGGTTTTAAATTCCGAGTCCTATTTTTGGCTTGTAATTTTTTTTTTTTTTTTTTTTTTGCAGAATTCCAGTTTGGAATTTATTGAGCTTTATATGTTATCAACTTTCCCATTAGCTTTAAAATTTCGCACCAAATAGTCGAAACACTGAGAAAACTGAGCTGATTTTCTACCAGATGTGTTTGGAGTTCCTTTCAATATGCCTTCAATTTTCTGGCCTTCACAATATCATGTGGTAATTTTTTCTTACCGAACTAGGTTTCACATCAATAGTCAAATTCTCCTGATACTGTTTAATAACACTAGAAACGGTTTTACGGACGACATTTAATTCTGTGGCCAATTATTTGTAAGACCTATTTGGATTTTTTGAAATTTTTTAATAACTTGTAGGACGTAAATCTTTTTCGTCACTTATTTTGATGCAAATAAGGACAAATTAACATGGTTGTTATTAAAAATAATAACTGAAGTATTTTTCCATGATAACTAGATCAAAAAAAATTTTTGAATATTGATTCCGAAAAAAGTTATGAGGCAAAATGTGTGTTAAGATTTTTTCGATCTCACTCCTTAATATTAATTAAATAAGAAAAATTAAAACTCTAAAATAAACCGTTTCCAAATTATTGAATTTTATATACGTTAATAATTTTTCTAAAAACTTAAAAATACCATTAGTATTTAAAAAAATAATAATTTTTAAAAATGCTCATAAAAATAGAGCACTTTCAAAAAAGATTGGACTTTTCTAAGAACAATTTCACAATATTAATTTAAATAGTGAAAAAAGGATAAAAACAAATTTTCTCAATTTTAATACTTTTCCATTTTTATTGCCCCAATTCCATTTAAGTGATTGTTTTTTTTTATGTTTTACATTTATATTGAACATTGTTTATAGACTAAAATTCAGGATTAACTTTAAAACTTTCGGATTGACATTTTCAAAAATACATCTACATATACATACATATAAGTATTCTATGTAATTTCAATTTGTATGCACACCTTTGTTTTTACTATGCGTGTATTTGTGTGAAACATTTTAGTATGAATATTTCGATTAAATGTATAGATATATTTCCTTTCCCTTTTTTAACAGTTCCTGTAGTTACTGCCAAATAAAAAATTCAAATATTGTATTTGTAGCATGGATTCTGTGGAAAATCGAAAAAAACGAAGAATTAATATCAAAATAAAAATGCATAGCTTGAGCACGTAAAAAGGGGCTTTAGCGACAACAACACGTTTCTAAATCTACAAAATTGTTGACAAATTAACATTTTTTTCCGAAAAAATAAACAAACTAAACCAAAGAGATTACTACAACTAAAACAAATGCATTCTATAACAATGTAAAACTATAGTGTATATGTACGATTCAAAAATTTTACAACCAAAGCACATTGAGGTAAAAGGGGTCGAAAATTGCGCTTAATTCAGGTAAAGATGATATTAATATTTTAATATTTTCCTTTTGTTTTCATATTGATCAATTTGTAAAAAATAAGCTGTTTTTGAATTTTAGGATTTTTTTAATACAATGCACAGAAGGTCAATTATATGGAGACCTATGGCAATATATCAAAAATCAAAAATGCGTTTTATAATAAAATTTCTATATAACTTTAAAGAGGAGATTTTTCACCTTTACATTTATTTATTTATTTAAGTCTAAAGAACTAAATTCCTTATAGACTAATGAATAATATAAACATATTATTTTGTAATAATAGTAATTTTTTCTACACAATGTTTGTTCACAACATTTTTCGTCAACGCTAATGCGTGGTAGTGAAGTCCAAAGTGAAAGACAAATTTAATACCTTTAAATTAATAATTTTTTTTATTTTAATATAGTATACATTAGAGCCAGAAAATATCATCTGAAATTATAATATTAATAAAAATTTTTTACAATTTATCATAAAAATTTTTGTTAAGAACACTGGTCGACAAAAAAAAATTATGCTCCTTCAAAGAAAAAAAAAAAATATAGGACTAGATGGAATTCCGCATGCTAAACTCGAATCTGCTTTCAGTTTTTTCCCATCAGGTCGAAATTTTTTAAGGGCCTGTCTAATATTTCGTCCTAAATTAGGCGATTACTCGAATATATTTCACTATAACTCGAGAACGGTATGCACGATTTATATAAATGATACACCAAAATGTGTGGAATAATATTGAGTCGTTTTTCTAACAAATTTTTATCCGCTCAATAGTTAAGGAGATATACCGAAAAAATGTTTATGCTAAATTCAAAATTTCTTTTCCTCACTAAAACCTTTTTTTAAAGTGAAAACATCAAAAATGTTTCAGTTTATCGTCTTTATCTCAAAGCTGGCAAAGCTACGAATAAATAAAGCCACGTATCATAAAAATTGATGTACAAATCTTGATTGCATTCACAGTTAAGTTAGGATACCCATGCATACCTACAGTTAAGTGGAAATACACTAGTGGGTAATTTTTTTTTTCGGCTTAAATAAAAAAAATAAAAAAAAAATGGGTGTATTAGATGGAATTTCACGTGCTAAATAGAATCAGCTTTTACTTTTTTTCTATCACGTATTGATTTTTTATTTTTTTTTATGGGCATACTACTAAGAACCCGCCTTTAGGCATTCACACTTGTATAACTCGAGAACGGTTTGCCCTATTAAGATATATTAAACTCCAATATATAGCGACTTAAATTGTCTTTAAGCTGAATTTTTATAATTTTTTGTTCAGTTAATATTTCCGTAGTTATTCGGTAATAAGTTTTTTTGAAAAATCGTGTAAACGGTTCTTGAGTTATAGTCTAAATTTGACAAACCATTCTCGAGCTGAATAAGGTGATGCCATAAAAAGAAATCAGTACATGATAGAAAAAGAGTGAATGCAGATCCTTGTTTAACTCGTCAAAATCCACTTAGTTCACCTATATTTGTTTCAAGAAAAAATTAAAAATAAAAAAATATCTTTTTTTGCCCACCACTGTATTTTTATACAATTGTATGTGACATGAGTATTTTTACTTTACTGTGAATAAAATCAAATTTATGCATCAATTTTAAAGGTACATGCCTTATTTTATTCGCAGCATTACCAGCTTTAAGATAAAGATGATTGATGTTTTCATTTATTAAAAGAAATTTTAGTAATTTAGTTTATTTGAACACTTACAAAATAAGTTTTTAACTATTGAGCACATGAAGTTACGGTGATTTGAAGATATTTTTAGTACGCATCTTTTGGTGTATCACTTATGTCAATCGTACACACCGTTCTTGAGTTATGAGGAAATATACTAGAGTAATGGCCTTACTATTGGCGTAAAAAAAAATCCAGACCTGATGGGAAAAAACTGAAAGCAGATTCGTGTTTAGCACATTAAAATACATCAAGTTCAAGTATTCGTCTTTGGTGGAGGATTTTTTTGTCGACCATTGGAATTAGTGTAGAAAATGTTGCATAAAAATGCAGTGGTCTAGTGGTCAAATTGGCAATTTATCAAAAAAGTAGAATTATTATTTTTTTGGTTTTTAAGTTTAAAAATATTTTAAAATTTTGCGAATTTTGATTTAAACCATTTTGAAATGTTTGATGGATCATTGAAATTATGCAGTTCACAATTTTGAAATAATTAAATGAAATTTGGTATGAAAGCTTTTTTTTTTTTTTTACACAAGAAAAATTATGATTAAAATTTTTTATGATCGGTCCATATTTTCAACAAGCTCCCATACAAAGATATTCTCTAACTAGAAGTTAAATGGTTATATTATAACATATATAGTCAGATTTTGATGTCATTTTGCAATACCCCATATTTTTGGTAACCATTAATTACTCTACCAAATTTCAAAGGAGTTGGTCCATACTAGACCACAGTGTCCTTATAAACTACTTCCCGAAATTATAATATTAAAACATATTTAAAATCTAGAGGAAATTATCTTTTCTACGATACCAATCACTTATTTTAAAATATCGCGGTTTATTTAATGCCACGTTTGGTATACCTTTGCCCCTATGTGCAATGCTGAAGTTCGGCCGTCCGTCCATCCGTACATATGTTTGTTAATTTTATTTACATAGGGAAACACTGATTCTACGGCAAGGGATTTCTCAGTCAATTCGGAATACAGTACTAATAAGTACTAAGCCTCTAAACACTTTTTTTAATTGACTCTAGTTATGGCGATAAATAGCTATTTGTAAAATTAAGTAGGTTGCACCATATATTGAAGCATAACGCAAAAACAACTTGACTGATTTTGTTCAAAAGAATATCAAAAAATTCTATTTCAAATGGTCTTCAAGTCATTCTTACATTACTTTTTAATGCGGTCAACAGTTATGAAGATTTAAACCTATTTTCAGAAAAAAATAAAATTTTATAAAAAATTTGCAAAAAAAAATATATATATATATATATTTTTAATTATAAAAATTCGTTAATATTAAAAATTCGAATTTTATTCTTTATTCAGAAGGTAAATTTGTTGCAAATAAAACAAAACATATTTCATTCAAATCAACGCATAAATTTTGGATTTATTCACAAATTAACAAAAAATAAAATAAATAAATAAATAAATAAATAAATAAATAAATAAAATTTATTTTGTGATTTTATTAATATTTCTATGTAATTTTGTAAATAAAATTCAAATTTATGCTTTGATTTGAAGTAAATATGTTTTGTTTTATTTGCAACAAATTTATATTTATGATTAAGGAATAAAAATTTTGATTTTTGACATTAACAAATTTTTATGAATTTTTGAAATTTTTTTTAAGAAGATAAGATTAATATCTCCATAACTATTGAGCGTATTTAAAAGGTATGTAAGAAAAACTTGAAAGCAATAAAATTTCTTTCAAATTTCTTCATATCAAACAAACCCCTAAATCACATTTGAACTGAAAATTTTTCAATAAAAGACAGATTTAAATAAAATTTTGCCTAAATGTCTATTATTTTATATTGCTACCAAAAATTGGCTAAATCGGTTCAGTAGAAGTAAAGTTATAGACAAAAATATGAAAATTTCTAAGATTTCACCGCCGTCGTTTTACTTAAACAGAATATAAGCAACATTATGTTATAATTTGTGTATGGAGTGCATGTGTGCTTCAATATGAATGTTGATAAACACACAGGCATGAGTTGAGTTTGATGTATGATCTTGGTCGCCAGCAAAAATTCGCTTCTTTTAACAACTTATGTCATAAATAAATTTTTGTCGGATTTAAAAAAAAAAAAAAAATACATACCCGAGGTGACTAAGTTTGGAGGTCTACCCTCTACCCCTGTGACCTCCTAGAAGCATGTACTCCTGCAAATCAACTCGGAAACACCTCAGCTCTGTGGTGGACATTTTTTTTAAATCTTTATCTCTGAGTAGAAATAAATTTATATTATTTACTTTTACTAATTAAAAACAGGATATGCCTAATATATATTCTATATTCAGCAATTTCGAAAATTTAAAGTTTCCTTTTGAAATTTAACGGTTTCCTTAAGTATGGTTGTATTTATCATATGGTGTGGTGAATTTCATAATGTATAAATTGACGAATAATTTTTATCTGGCAATACCCGGTTGTTACCCGATTATTCGATTATTTTTGGTATTTCTTCTTTCTCTTATTATCCCGTGATATTTCACCAGAACCTTCTATATAAATTATAAAACCACGCTACTTCCTTTTTCTGGCAGCCATCAAAGACTTCAGATCGCGATCAGATCAAATCTTAAAATTTTATTATATTTATATAAAATTTTAATTTATCGTTGGCATCTTCCACAGTTTGAAATAAATTAGTATTCCCTGAATTTGTTTGGAATATCTTGGTCATCTCGGTAAGGTAATTATCGTTTTATCCTAAAATTTCTTTAAAAAAAAAAAAACGAATGTTCTTTCAAAAGCTAAGGGACAAAATCCTTTCATTTGGAAAGACCAAGTCCTTAGGACCCCCAGAATCATCAACATCCACGTTTAAAGTTCTGGAGAACTAAATTTTCCTGAAAATTTGAGTGGGAAATACGTGGTGTGGAGAAAAAATTTTCGAAATTAAGGCGTATATTTATTTTATATAGAAAGACCTTCTAAATTGGTGAGAATATTTTGTTTTTATTTATGTATCATCATCTTTTCTAAAATAAAAATTGTTTTACTAGATTTCTTTTCTACAAAATTCTTAAAAGGCCTTTGTTCATTTGAGCTTAGTCGTGGTCATTATTTTTGCTTTTTCAACCATATAAGAAAGAGAATCTTCAACAATCAAAAACGCAAAGCAAGATATAAGTTTAAAGAAAAAAATATAAATCATATAGAGTGGGTAAAGAAAACGTAAAAGAAACGAAATCAATTTCGTCATTGTACAACGTGCATTTGCAAGAATCAATCGGAAGAAATCCGCACCAAATCCATAAATACCTAAGTCATAAAGCATAAAAAAGAGATTAAAATAAACCAAAAATCATTAGTGTCTTAAAAATAGAAAAAAAAAAAAAGAAATTCTAAAACAATAAATTTTGTGTAAAAATTATTAAAATAAGTGTTCAAATCACATACAAAATAATTATTATTCTAAAGATACGTTTTTTTTATACATAATTATTAAAAGAAAATTTAAAAATTTGAATTAAAACATAATTAAAATGTTATATATATTGCTTAAAATTAAAATATAATAGTTTCTAACAAATTTGCCAGAAAACCCCAATAAAAAAAAAACAGTGAATTTTATGTCAAATGGAAACAGTGTAAATAAAAATATCAAGAAGAAAAAGGTATTAAGAAAAAAAAAATCAACCAAAATATCTATAAATAAGCTAAACACAATAAATAAAATAAGTAAAATCATTTAAAGTAAATTAAAACAAAGATAAAACAAAGAAATCACAAAAGAAATCACAAAATATTTTGCTTCTTCTCATTCTTAACAGAGATTAATTTTTAACAGTGATCAATTTCATTTATATCATTATTAGGGTTTTCGTGGTTTTAAATATTAAGTTAAATGTAATATCACAATGTTCATAATTACTTAAAACTAAATAACTAACTACCTAAATTAAAACAACAATAACTACATAAATATCACAGTAAATATCACAGATCATATAATAAATATCTACATTAATTAAATTCCTACCACAACATCCGTATCCTCAATATATAATAAAAAAACAACTAATTCAGCTTCCTCAGTTTTGCTGAACAACATTTTTGGACATCGAAAAAGGCCTTCTTCGAACGTCAGACATGTTGGTGAGTTTTCTCTTTTTAAATTAATCATATAAATCATAATTTCTTTTTATACAACATAATTTCATTTTTATTAACATTCCAAAACTAAATATTTAACAGCAATGTAATAACAACATCAATGAATTTGCTTTTGTATCAACAGATGTAAAAGCTTTTACACTGTTAATTTGTGTCATCTGTTAACTTGCTCGTAAATATCATCAGCTCTGGTAATGTTGATCTTGTTGTTACATTGTTGTAAATATATATATATAAAAAAAAAAACAAACCAAAACAATTTATTTTTTTATTTTGATCGTTCTTTTGTTTGTTAAATAAAATAACTAATGAAACAAACAAAACGCAATTAAACAGAAAATAATAATATAAAACAAATGTATTATGTACCCTACGTTCTGGTATGTTCGATACTTAATACATGTTGTTTCGGTAAAGAAAGATAAAAGTGAACATTGTGATAAACAATTATTCTAGTTGTAGTTATTTTTGTTATTAAACTTTATAATTTAAAATTATTTGAAAGATATTATAAATTTATAATTTAAAAATTATCTTTGTTAGAATTTAATACTATTATTATATAAATGGGATGAAATAAATTACTATTATTTTGTATTCATAATGAATTGCTAAACTAAAATAGTAGTGTTTTCTTTGAAGGAGATGTTGACGATGTTATAAGGGTATTTTTTAAGGCTTTTTTATAGGGTTCTAACAAAATTTGGCAATGTTAGGAATTAGGTTTGGGAGGGTAAAGAGCCATGACTGTTTCAACTCCACCATATAGCAGTCCCATGTTTTTTTTGGTTGTTCATGAAGATAGACTAATTCCTATTTTAATTCATTTTATCTAGTTAAGGGCTTAGTTTTTGTTTGTAATAGCTAGATATTTGGTCTTTAAAGTTTTTTTCTAGTAATTATTATTTTATATAGGGAGTCCTCAAAATTATTATTGTAATACTTAAATCCACATGAGAGGGAAAGGACACGAACCCCCCAGCCCGACTGATTAGCTAGCATGTTAAAGGCTCCCTCGTTCTTTTCGTCTCTGTAGGTAATGTTATTTTCTTTTAATAAAGAAAACAACAAAAACAAATATTTTAAATTTTCTTAGTGAGTTTAGAATACATAATACACTACAAGGTGTACATTACAATAATTGGCGCCCAACGTGGGGCCCGAAAGAGTGTGTTTCTTTTTGGCTCTTCTTCGTTAAAATTTTAGAGTTCATTCAATTTGTCTTGAATTATAGAGAGTTTTAATATCAGGATTCTAGTTTAGAAATAAAATCCAATTCTTTTCTGGATTCTTTTAGCTATCTGAGAGAAATGATTCGGGTAAGCTAACCGATAAGTTCCTGGATTTCTTTTTCTATATTAGGTGAAAGTATTTAAAATTTCTATAGTTTTTGCAGTATATGTATAGGTTTTTGTGGTATTTTATATTTACATGAATATTAGCAACAAATTTATAAAATGGATTACAATAATTATGCTGTTTGCAACTTATTGTCCAGTATAGGTTTGATGTTCTTTGGAAAGTAAAAAAAAAATATGTAGAAGAATTTTTTGCTGGTTTTGTTTTTATAAAAATGTTACTGAAATGTATACACATATTCAATGTCCATACATCCATAGAATGGTTTTGTTACACACCTTAGTTTATCTTCAGTTCAAAAATATTACCTTATAACAAACTCACATCTATCTATAAAGAAAACACTAAATGTAAATTTATCAATATTTATTAATTAATCAGGATTTTTCTAGATTCTGTTTTTGGAATTTGTTTTTTTGTTAAATTTAAAAATACAGTTTTTTTTGGGAATAACATATAATTGTGAATATTCAACATTTTTCGTTTTTTTATAAACGCTTTACAATTTGTATTTTATTTATTTATTTATTTTTTTTTTTTTGAGGAAGTTTGTGTTCTTGCCTTAAGAAGCAATTTTTTTTTATAATCTTAATAAACTTGATAATAAATCAAAATTTTCTTAATCTTATTTTGCTGTAAATATTTTATTGCAATATGTCATTAGAGCGTACACCACCTCCTATGGCTGATCCATCTCTTCCAGTAGCTCCAACTAATTTAGAACCTTCAGGAGCACAAACAAGTTTAGATCCTAATCAATGCTTTATCTGTTCAGAATATATCGGCGAGTCTCAAGACTGTTTGATTATAAATGCATGCTCTCACGTTTTTCACAGGCCTTGTATTGAAAATTTTCTACAAACGAGTTCAGAATGTCCCGTATGCAAAAGAGCTTGTCAGCTTTCAGAGCTTCGTAAGATAAATATTTCTTCAAAACATACTCAGAATAATAAGCCTTCAACTCGTAGAGGTCGTGGAGCAAGAGCTCACCAATATAATACACGTAGTTTTAGTCGTAGTCTCTTTCCAGAAACACAGACTCCTACTTTAAATCTAACATCAAATACTCAAACATATACACCAGATCGTGACAATCCTCAATCTCTTCCAAATGATTTCGTTTCATCTCCTAATAATCCCATAAATCACCCAGTTTCTAATCATTCAAATGTAGATTACAATCGAATTAATCAAATGATTGAAAATAATTTAACACGAATCTTGCAAAACTTGAATATAATTCCAAACACAACACGCAATGAAAATTTTGCTAGTAGTAATCCTGCAAATGATAATGTTTTAAATCAGGCTCAATCTCAAAGTGTTCACAGAAACACTTCAACTAATATTTCAAATATTTCTAGTCTGACGTATAATCCAGATAAAATCAGTTCCATAATTCAAAATTGGAATTTGAAATTTGACGGTTCTGCTTCAGGACTAAACATTGAAGAGTTTTTGTATCGTGTCAGAGTTTTAACTAGGGATAACTTTAATTCCGATTTCGGTTTAGTTTGTAAGAACCTTCATATTTTATTATCCGGTAAGGCCAGAGATTGGTTCTGGAGATATCACAAGAGTGTTAAAACCCTAGAATGGGCTGATTTCTGTGATGCAATTCGTTGTCAATACCGAGACTTTAAATCTTCTTACGACATAAGGGAAGAAATTAGAAACAGGAAACAAAAACCTGGCGAATCCTTTG
Source organism: Protophormia terraenovae (assembly GCA_951394005.1). Taxonomy (NCBI): domain Eukaryota; kingdom Metazoa; phylum Arthropoda; class Insecta; order Diptera; family Calliphoridae; genus Protophormia; species Protophormia terraenovae. The sequence continues at coordinate 112,592,756 of OX596077.1, read as the reverse complement.
ACATTTATTTTGATGCTGTTTCCACAATTATTGATCGGTTATCGTCACCTATGTCCGAAATGGAATTGATAGAGATTTTGACCCGCAATTTAAGACCGGAAATTCGGCAAGATTTATTGTACATACCCATACATTCTATCCCTCATTTGAGAAAACTCGTTCAAATGCGAGAAAACTTCCTCAATGATGAACATGTACGCAAAAATTTAGCTTCACGCAGCAATAACTCATTTGTACCTCGTAAATATGTTTCTGAATTGGATAATCCCGATTCAATAAATTCTACGGATTCTATAGTAGAACCAGATATTTCAGTAAATGCTATTCAAGGTCCAGTTTCCACAAAATGTTGGAATTGTGATAAAAGTGGTCATCACTGGATGGACTGTCTTCAAGACAGACGCATTTTTTGCTATGGATGCGGTGCAATAGATGTCTATAAGCCAAATTGTGAAAAATGTGCCAATAAAAGACAACAGTTTTCAAAAAACTCCAAGCCCTTACCAACAACAGTGAACTAAATATTCCACCTGATATAACAAACCAGATTTTAACAGATACAGACCCGGCTATGTCTACTTTTGATTATACGAAACCTTTTATTAACGATTCTGATTTAACGTGTGAACCCTGTGATACCCCGGTGGTAAAAACTATTTTGCAACGACCAAAACCAATGAAACTAAATAGTGATAATAATAACAACCCAACTTTATATCCTAAATTTCCGTATCACGAACGATTTAAGATGTATTTACAGAAACGTGATGAAATATTTAATATATCTTCAATTTCTGCTATTCGGAACAAACCAAAGAGATCCACCCTTCGTTATCGTAGATATTGGAAACTTAGAAAACTTTGTCGCAAATTTTTCGTATCCACGATTGTGAACAACCCTAAAGACATGCGTTATTATGTGAAAGTAAAATTTTTGAATTTTTGTGAATATGGCTTGTTGGATACCGGTGCCAATATAAGTTGCATTGGATCGGATTTAGCTGCTGTTGATTTTTCTACTTTTCCCAATTACAATAAGTGTAAATCTTTTGTCAAGACAGCTGATGGTAAGGCACAGATTGTGTTAGGATGGTTGAATGTAGATATATCATATAGGGAAAAAACTTGCGCTATGAAACTTTTTGTTATTCCTTCGATTAGTCAAAGATTGATACTTGGTGTTGACTTCTGGAAGTTGTTTAATTTGTTACCAGATGTTATTGGCTCTGTTGACATAGTAAATTTTAGGGAATTGTCCAATAGTCCTTGTGAGTTGTCCGTTTTAGTAAATAGTTCTGATGTTACGTCCGAGTCAGAGATGAAGTTAAATGACGAACAGTCATATCCACTAACACAAAGCCAACGTCGACAGCTAGAGGCTGTCAAAGAACTTTTTCCAAATTATGAAAAGCAAGGGTTAGGGAGAACCTGCTTGATTAAGCATACAATCGATGTGGGTAACTCCACACCGGTTAAACAAAGGTTCTATCCAGTTTCTCCGGCGGAAGAAAAATTGATATATGGTGAAGTGGATAGAATGCTGGCACTAGGGGTAATTGAACCGTCTTCATCCCCTTGGTCTTCACCCATGAGACTGGTTATTAAACCACAAAAAGTCCGCTTATGTCTAGACGCTAGGAAATTGAATTTAGCAACAAAAAAGGATGCCTACCCTCTTCCTAATATTGAGGGTATATTCTCTCGACTTCCACGAGCCAACATCATATCAAAACTTGACCTTAAAGATGCCTACTGGCAGATAGGACTAGACGATTCTTCCAAGCCACTCACAGCCTTTACGGTCCCCGGAAGGCCATTATATCAGTTCACAGTCATGCCATTTGGCCTGTGCAACGCGCCACAGACCATGTGCAGGCTCATGGACCAACTGATACCACCTGAATTACGTCATTGCATTTTTGGTTATTTAGACGACCTGATTATAGTATCAGAAGATTTCGAAACTCATTTAGAGCACTTACATAGAATAGCTTCTCAATTCAGAAGAGCAAATCTTACGCTTAATATTTCAAAAAGTAAATTTTGTGTTGTTAGAGTAAACTATTTGGGTTATATTATCGGCGATGGTGGAATTACGACAGATCCAGATAAGGTTCAGGCGGTACAAAATTGGCCAGTGCCCAAAAATTTAAAACAAGTCAGAGGTTTTCTTGGACTTGTCGGCTGGTACCGCCGTTTTATTGAGAATTTTGCGAGCGAAACTTATCCCATAACCGAAGTTTTAAAATCTAAAAAAATTTTTAAGTGGACCCCCGAAGCTCAGGTTGCATTTCAGAAAATTAAAGATCTACTCACGTCAGCTCCAGTTTTAACCAATCCAAACTTTGAAAAGAAGTTTTATCTTCACTGTGACGCTAGTAATTACGGCATAGGAGCAGTTCTGGTGCAATTGGACGACGAAGGAAATGAAAAGCCAATTGCATACATGAGTCGAAAATTAAATTCAGCCCAGCGTAATTACAGCGTCACAGAGAAGGAATGTCTGGCAGCTGTTGAAGCAATTAAGAAGTTTAGATGTTACCTGGAGCTGCAAGAGTTTGAAGTCATCACTGACCATTCCAGCTTGGTCTGGTTATTGCGTCAGCCTGATCTTAGTGGTAGACTTGCTAGGTGGGTTTTTAAACTTCAGCCATATAAATTTACAGTAAGCCATAGAAAAGGGAAGGAAAATATCGTCCCTGACGCTTTGTCAAGAATTCCTAGCCAAGAAATTAATGCGTTGCAAGTAGTTGAACCAGAAATTGATTTGAGTTCCCCCCATTTTAACGATGCTGATTATGTTGACCTAAGAAATAAAATTGATACTGACAAAAGTAAATTCCCCGATGTTAAAATCATTGACAGTTTTGTTTATATTCGCACAGAACATTATTCTGGTGATGAGGAACAAGAAGAACAGTCTTGGAAGTTGTGGGTACCGAAAGGTTTAGTAGAAAATGTAATACGTAGAGCACATGACAGTCCTATAGCTTCTCACGGAGGAGTTGGAAAAACTCTTGAGCTGATAAGAAGGCATTTCTTTTGGCCAGGCATGGTAAGCAATGTTCGGAGTTACATTAAAAATTGCGATGTATGCAAAAGTACAAAAGCCCCAAATTTTATTACAAAACCCCCGATGGGAAAACAAGCCGTTTCAGTTCGCCCGTTTCAACGCTTGTACATCGATCTTCTTGGTCCCTATCCACGTAGTAAATCGGGATATATAGGTGTCCTTATCGTGTTAGATCATTTTACTAAATTCCATTGGTTATGTCCACTAAGAAACTTCAAAACGAATAATATTACAGACTATTTAGAAAAGCAAATCTTTCATGTGTACGGTGTTCCCGAGGTAATTATTAGCGACAATGGTAGCCAATTTAAGGCTAACGATTTTAATGCTTTTCTGACCCAATACGGCATTTCACACACATATACGGCAATATATTCACCACAGTCCAACGCGTCGGAGCGTGTTAATCGCTCCTTAATTGCTGGAATTCGTGCTTATTTAAAGGGGGACCAAAAGCTCTGGGATGAAAATTTGACAGCTATCAGCTGTGCCCTTAGGAATTCTCTCCACCAATCAATTAACTGTTCACCTTATTATGCCCTATTCGGGTTTAACATGGTCACTCATGGTTCCACATATGAAGTGTTAAAAAAATTAAATTTACTAAATGAGTCCTCAGTAGCGCTTTCTAGGGAAGACCATTTGCAAGCTATAAGATCGGATATTCGAAAATGTATCAGAAAAGCCTATGAACGCAATAAAAAGCAATATAATCTTCGAGTAAGGATACCAACGTTTAATATAGGCCAGGAAGTATTCAGGCGAAATTTCGCACAAAGCTGTGCTGAGAAGAACTTTAATGCAAAATTATCACCAATCTTTATAAAGGCAAGAGTAAAAGAGAAATTGGGTAGTCATTACTATATCCTTGAAGACTTATCGGGTAAAAGTTTAGGAACTTATCACGCTAAGGACCTTCGAACTTAAATGTCCTTTTTCCAACTAATTCTGTTGCTCATAGAGCAAGAATTATTCGGTTTTGTGGTGGACATTTTTTTTAAATCTTTATCTCTGAGTAGAAATAAATTTATATTATTTACTTTTACTAATTAAAAACAGGATATGCCTAATATATATTCTATATTCAGCAATTTCGAAAATTTAAAGTTTCCTTTTGAAATTTAACGGTTTCCTTAAGTATGGTTGTATTTATCATATGGTGTGGTGAATTTCATAATGTATAAATTGACGAATAATTTTTATCTGGCAATACCCGGTTGTTACCCGATTATTCGATTATTTTTGGTATTTCTTCTTTCTCTTATTATCCCGTGATATTTCACCAGAACCTTCTATATAAATTATAAAACCACGCTACTTCCTTTTTCTGGCAGCCATCAAAGACTTCAGATCGCGATCAGATCAAATCTTAAAATTTTATTATATTTATATAAAATTTTAATTTATCGTTGGCATCTTCCACAGTTTGAAATAAATTAGTATTCCCTGAATTTGTTTGGAATATCTTGGTCATCTCGGTAAGGTAATTATCGTTTTATCCTAAAATTTCTTTAAAAAAAAAAAAACGAATGTTCTTTCAAAAGCTAAGGGACAAAATCCTTTCATTTGGAAAGACCAAGTCCTTAGGACCCCCAGAATCATCAACATCCACGTTTAAAGTTCTGGAGAACTAAATTTTCCTGAAAATTTGAGTGGGAAATACGTGGTGTGGAGAAAAAATTTTCGAAATTAAGGCATATATTTATTTTATATAGAAAGACCTTCTAAATTGGTGAGAATATTTTGTTTTTATTTATGTATCATCATCTTTTCTAAAATAAAAATTGTTTTACTAGATTTCTTTTCTACAAAATTCTTAAAAGGCCTTTGTTCATTTGAGCTTAGTCGTGGTCATTATTTTTGCTTTTTCAACCATATAAGAAAGAGAATCTTCAACAATCAAAAACGCAAAGCAAGATATAAGTTTAAAGAAAAAATATAAATCATATAGAGTGGGTAAAGAAAACGTAAAACAAACGAAATCAATTTCGTCATTGTACAACGTGCATTTGCAAGAATCAATCGGAAGAAATCCGCACCAAATCCATAAATACCTAAGTCATAAAGCATAAAAAAGAGATTAAAATAAACCAAAAATCATTAGTGTCTTAAAAATAGAAAAAAAAAAAAAGAAATTCTAAAACAATAAATTTTGTGTAAAAATTATTAAAATAAGTGTTCAAATCACATACAAAATAATTATTATTCTAAAGATACGTTTTTTTTATACATAATTATTAAAAGAAAATTTAAAAATTTGAATTAAAACATAATTAAAATGTTATATATATTGCTTAAAATTAAAATATAATAGTTTCTAACAAATTTGCCAGAAAACCCCAATAAAAAAAAAAACAGTGAATTTTATGTCAAATGGAAACAGTGTAAATAAAAATATCAAGAAGAAAAAGGTATTAAGAAAAAAAAAATCAACCAAAATATCTATAAATAAGCTAAACACAATAAATAAAATAAGTAAAATCATTTAAAGTAAATTAAAACAAAGATAAAACAAAGAAATCACAAAAGAAATCACAAAATATTTTGCTTCTTCTCATTCTTAACAGAGATTAATTTTTAACAGTGATCAATTTCATTTATATCATTATTAGGGTTTTCGTGGTTTTAAATATTAAGTTAAATGTAATATCACAATGTTCATAATTACTTAAAACTAAATAACTAACTACCTAAATTAAAACAACAATAACTACATAAATATCACAGTAAATATCACAGATCATATAATAAATATCTACATTAATTAAATTTACCTACCTACCACAACATCCGTATCCTCAATATATAATAAAAAAACAACTAATTCAGCTTCCTCAGTTTTGCTGAACAACATTTTTGGACATCGAAAAAGGCCTTCTTCGAACGTCAGACATGTTGGTGAGTTTTCTCTTTTTAAATTAATCATATAAATCATAATTTCTTTTTATACAACATAATTTCATTTTTATTAACATTCCAAAACTAAATATTTAACAGCAATGTAATAACAACATCAATGAATTTGCTTTTGTATCAACAGATGTAAAAGCTTTTACACTGTTAATTTGTGTCATCTGTTAACTTGCTCGTAAATATCATCAGCTCTGGTAATGTTGATCTTGTTGTTACATTGTTGTAAATATATATATATAAAAAAAAAAACAAACCAAAACAATTTATTTTTTTATTTTGATCGTTCTTTTGTTTGTTAAATAAAATAACTAATGAAACAAACAAAACGCAATTAAACAGAAAATAATAATATAAAACAAATGTATTATGTACCCTACGTTCTGGTATGTTCGATACTTAATACATGTTGTTTCGGTAAAGAAAGATAAAAGTGAACATTGTGATAAACAATTATTCTAGTTGTAGTTATTTTTGTTATTAAACTTTATAATTTAAAATTATTTGAAAGATATTATAAATTTATAATTTAAAAATTATCTTTGTTAGAATTTAATACTATTATTATATAAATGGGATGAAATAAATTACTATTATTTTGTATTCATAATGAATTGCTAAACTAAAATAGTAGTGTTTTCTTTGAAGGAGATGTTGACGATGTTATAAGGGTATTTTTTAAGGCTTTTTTATAGGGTTCTAACAAAATTTGGCAATGTTAGGAATTAGGTTTGGGAGGGTAAAGAGCCATGACTGTTTCAACTCCACCATATAGCAGTCCCATGTTTTTTTTGGTTGTTCATGAAGATAGACTAATTCCTATTTTAATTCATTTTATCTAGTTAAGGGCTTAGTTTTTGTTTGTAATAGCTAGATATTTGGTCTTTAAAGTTTTTTTCTAGTAATTATTATTTTATATAGGGAGTCCTCAAAATTATTATTGTAATACTTAAATCCACATGAGAGGGAAAGGACACGAACCCCCCAGCCCGACTGATTAGCTAGCATGTTAAAGGCTCCCTCGTTCTTTTCGTCTCTGTAGGTAATGTTATTTTCTTTTAATAAAGAAAACAACAAAAACAAATATTTTAAATTTTCTTAGTGAGTTTAGAATACATAATACACTACAAGGTGTACATTACAGCTCTTCTCGTACGAAATTTTATTTAGATATCTTCATCGGTTCACAAGTTACAAAATTATTTTAAAAAAATAAAAATTTGGGACCACTGTGCATCGATAGAGAAGGTTATGTAAATGTACTTATTAAAAGTTTGTTTGCTAACATTTTGAAATAAATACAAATAATGGTGCTGGAATAAATAAATATGAAATGATTTTGAAACATTTTTGGAGTTTTCTTTAACACAATGAATAAAAAGTCAAGATACATATTTATGTTACTTTATTATGGTTTTTTGTGAGTTTAGAATTAATAAATTTTAAATGTGATGATATTTCTTATAATTTTCATTGTAAAAATAAAACTGTAATTTACTTAGTTATGTAAGAATTTCGTTGATTACTTTTTAATTCATTTAAATTATTATCTTTAAAAAGCATTGCCAATTTTTAGCATTTTCTTAAAGAGTAGTACTTAGGAAGCTCTTCAAATATAATTTTGCATAATTTTTGAGAGCACCGCTAGATAGAAATAATATATTTTGACAATAAATGTTTGCTTTATAACTGGATAAGTTGAATTATATAATAGTAAATTACGCAGAGGGCAACTCTTTATAGTTAAAAGATCATACATTGTTTTAGTTTACTTAGTTTTTTCAACATCATCAAAGAAACGACTCTCTAATAGTTTCAGTTTTTTTTTTTTTTTTTTTCAGGTCGTGATTTTTCTTTATGGGCATGTCTATTATCTCCCCCTAAATAAAGCGAATGCTGGAGTACATTCTACAATGACTCGAGAACAGGTTGTCCGATTTAGATAATTGAAACACAACTCACCATAAAACTATTTTTTATATGCCCAAAATTTTTATAGTTATTCATAAATTTTCATGCAAAACTGAAGAATTTTTTTCCTGCAAATTTCTTTTAATAAATTAAACCGTCAAAAATGTGCAGTTCTTAAGCTTTTATTGTAAAGTTGGTAATACTATTAATAAAATTAGCCATATATAATTAAAATGTATGTAAAAATATTGATTTTAGTCAGTTATGAGTGATTAAGACGTGCAACAATTTTTTTGACGGAATTTAATGAGCTAAACAAGAATCTGCTTTCTCAATTTTTCTATAACTAATTATTTTTTGTGGGCCTGACTAACATTATTCCCCTTTTAGGCAGCCACACTTGTATAACTCGAAAACGGTTTGTTCAATTTAGATATATTGAACTACCTACAATAAATTCAAATTATCTTCACATAATTTTTCAACCCGCTTATATTTTTGTAGTTATTCGGAAAATCTTTGCACCTTAGCTCCGAATACATTGAACGACTAAAAAAATTTTAACTTGAATTGAAGACAATTTGTACTACAAAATCTTCATTAGAAGAAAATACTACACTATTGTTGAATAGTAAGTAAATTAGTAAAGCACTACCTTCTGAAGAATTATTTCTACATAAAAAGTAATGATAACACTTTATCAGTGGTGGAGGGTATAAAAGATTCGGCATTGTCGAATATAATATTCTCGCTTGTTTTTTTTTTTTTTGGAGACCAACTGTAGTTTTTTCCCAAAAATTTTAATGCGCACGATTTTTTTTCACGCTTGAGGTGGTCAACTTTGGCTTACTGTAGCGCCGTCCGTGCTTCAGCTACACAGTCCAGCCAACAATATTTTAAAAGCTAAACTTCTATATCGATATTCCAAGTTTTATTAAGATCGGTCCATAATTTTTAAAGATCCAGATTTATTACCATTTATTTTGCAAAAGTTCCCACTGTGCAGTAAAATAAAGGGTGGTCCAACTATAATGCACGATGGTTATTGTGAGTCACACCTTAACGTCAAGTTTTTTGCCCAACTTAATTTGATATTTCTTTGTTTCTGCGTTTGACAAATTCAACAATGGAGAGGTACACAATTGAGCAGCACGTTAAGATTATTCAAACCTTTTACGAAAATGGGCGTTCAAATCAAAATGCATTTCGTGCACTTCGTGATTTTTTTGGTCAGCATAATCGGAAGAACAAATTTCAGCAAACCGGGTCTTTAGGAAATGTGAAAACACCTGTGAATGCTCGCAGTACGATTTATGGGCTGGTGACGTCATCGGGCTGTGCTTCTTCGAAAATGAGGTCGGCCAAGGAGTTACCGTCAATGGTGTTCTCTATCGCGACATGATAAAGGACTTCTTGTGGCCTGAAATTAAGGATATGGACCTGGACGATATATGGTTCCAACAGGATGGTGCCGAGAGCGCGAGAAATTCAATGACCGTGTTATCTCACGTCGTGGCGATTTTAATTGGCCGCCACCATCATGTGATTTGATACCGTTGGACTTCTTTCTTTGGAGATATTTAAAACAAAAAGTGTACGTCAATAAGCAAATAACAATTCAAGAGCTAAAGGATGAGATAATTCAGCACATTAACGACATTGAACCTCAAATATGTCTCAGAGTCATTGAAAATAAGGAGTGCGTTCGAAAAAATCTTAATATATATAATATTCAATATCTTAATTGATAATTTATTGCAGATTACAGAAAAATATAACTTTTATAGTTCCAACCACTACTTATTAACTTGTGGACCATTTTTGGTAACCCTTCCGTTAGAGATTTAATAGTTGTTTCAGTCTTTTTTTTTTTTGGAACAGTGTGCGCATATTCTTTTAAAATCTTCAGTATTTCGGGACACCTTTTTTGTGCTCTTCAATTATCTTTTCACAGGAGCTCAATATTTCTCCACTGGTCTATGCTATGGACAATTTTGAAAATTAACCTCTTTTGGTACAAAATCTATGTTATTGTTTTGGTACCACTACAGAGCTTTCTTACCGTAGTGGCATGATACCAAATGGGTCCAAAAATATGTGGACATCTTGTGCTCTTTTACGAAAGGAATATTCCTTTATGCATATTTTGGTATTTATAGATCGAATGTATCAAATGACTTTCCTGTTTTGCTGCAACTGCAAAAAGCTTGTTATACCAGGAATTTTCTAAGAAATTTTTTCTGCTTTTGGATCTTAAACTTATCTTTAACATTGCCTCGAGTATTAACATTAAAAAGTTCTGACACATAAGCTGCGAAAATTCTGCCAGCACATAAGTTTCTTCGTCAATTATACAACTTGAGTATTTTTGAATGAAATTTGGTTTTAATTTCCGTGTCAAATTATTGGCTTCTAAATTTTTCTCAGCATTCCCATTTGGAACTTTTTGTTCTTAACTCATCATTAGCTTTAACTTTTCGCACCAAGTAGTCAGAGCTCTGAGCTAACCGGGCTTGTTTTCTACCAAATGTGTTTGGAGTTCTTTTCAATATGCTTTCGATTTTCTTGACCTTACCGATATCATGTGGACCTTTTTTCTTTCCGAACCATATTTCCTATCAATAGTCAAATTCTCTTGACACTGTTTAATAATATTACAAACAGTTTGACCACAGAAATTTAATTCTGTGTACAATTATTTGTAGGACCTATTTGGATTTTTTTGAAATATTTTAATAATTTGTTGCAAGTACATCTTTTTCGTCATTCATTTTGATGAAGATCACGATAAATCAACATGGTTATTATTAAAAATAATAACTGACGTATTTTTCCATTATAACTAGATCAAAAAAATGTTCAGTATTGATTCCGAAAAAAGTTATGAGGCAAAACGTGTGTTAAGATTTTTTTGATAGCACTCCTTATAGACCATCGGATAGAGGTATGCCACTAAATCCGTGGCTAGCATTTGGCCGATATTTTGTTTCACACATTAGTGTTGTAGATCCTTCTATCATAATAAAAAATATTAAGATAATTCTCTGAAATTTTTTTGTTTTATTAGAAATTAACATCGTGCGTTTTGGTTGGACCACCCTTTAAGATAAAATTTTCTGAATAATTCCAACGCAAAATGAAACTCTATTATTGGTCCCTGGGGTTACTTTACGGTAGGATGGACGGACGAACTGACATCGTTTAATCGACTCAAAAGATAATTCAAAGCTGATTGGTATACATAATGCATAATATCCTTTCCAGCTGTATATAATCATATAAACATAGTTTAAAAGCAATTAATAAGAATCATAGAAATATCTTACCAATGGCATCCAGGGTTAAAATTACTGCATCTGCAGATCTTTTTCAGGACTAAGCACTTCCTTCCAGTGATAACACAATGCTGAAATTATTACTTTTTCAGTTCATTCTTTTGCTGGTCATATAACAATCACATGTCACTCAGACGCTCCAATTCTTTCAACTCAACGCTTTTATTGCTAAATCTAGCCCCAAAAATCATTTATTTAATTCATTCTTTCAAATTGTTTTGTGTTTTTTGTATTATTGTTATTATTTTACTTAATTGTTTCTTTAGCACCATATGATATGTTATACGATGAATATTATAATAATGACAAGAAAATTTCATATCATACATTGTCATAGAATTTCTTTTATTTTATTATTTATCTTATAGTTTTGGTGACTTCTTTCGACAAGAAAAGTCAACAGAAATTGAATTGTAAATGCATTTTATTTATTTAAACTCTTCTTTCAAGTTTTTTTTTACGAGTTCAAAAAGGGTATATTATAGAATATGATATATAAAGCCTTAAGCTCTCTTATTCATTTTAATTTTCTTTTTTGACGTTATGTCAAATTAAACAAAACTATAAAGTTTTCATGTCATTATACTTATTGTTGCAGTTTCAAATATCTACAAAACAATTTGGTGAATAGAATTTTACAAAAAAAAAAAAAAAAAAAAAAACGAAATTTGAAACAGAAAAGTTTATGTAAATATTAAATTTCGACATTTGTATAAAGTACTTTTTATATCTATTGTACTTTTAAATAGTTGTTGTTTTTGTAGTTAATTTATTATAGTTTTATTTGGTTGTATATAATCACCATATAACAGCATTTTTCAAACATGAACGAAACCCTATAACGTAGAAATTATTTTAAAATTTATTAGTCAACAATGCTGATATAGGTATCCAATGATAGAGTTTGATTTATTAATATTTAGTTTTAACTTTTCGGTTCTTTATAGTTTAATAATATTAAGATAGTTCAGTTGTGTCTAGGGTCAACTTACGGATCCACAAAATCCTAAGTAATAACACAATTAGTTTACCCTTTCTGAGGGCCAAAAATATATTAAATATTTATTTAATCTTTATCTTGATAATAACAAATTACGGGTTTAGTAGATTAATTCGGCTTCGGGTGACCAGTTCGGGTTTAGCAGGTTGATTCGGCTTAGGATGATAAATTCGAGTTTAACAATTTGATTCGGTTGATATTTCTGGTTTTGCGGGTTGATTCGGCTTCGCATGATACGGAGCTTAAGTCCAACTTATTCTATCTTATTCTATTACTGGTGTACAAGGCCGAAAGGCTCAACTACATAGAATACTTTCGCTTCAACTGCGACTGACAACTACGCAACACATAAATGATATTAACCCAGTCATTGCATTATTTTGTTATTAAAATTTTATATAATAAAATATAAAAATGTAGAAATTCTATTATGTTTTCAGTTGAAATAATGAATTGCAAATTAAAATTTCCGACTTAACGAAAAAATATTAAAATAAGAATAAAACAACCGACAAAATATATTTACGTACTTCGGCACTTCAAAGTTGAACATTTTTCATCTTTGAAGTACTTCACGCTGAAGTTTGGCGTACTGACTTGGTTTCGTTCCATATAAATGCATGTATTTAACTTAGCTGTCAGTCGCAGTTGAAGCGAAAGTATTCTATGTAGTTGAGCCTAAAGGCTCTCCATTGAACAGGAGACCGAAGCCTCTCCATTGCACAGTACACCGAAGTCTCTGTATTAAATAGTAGGCCGAAGCCTCTGTATTGAACAGTAGACCGAAGTCTCTGTATTGAACAGTAGACCGAAGTCTTTGTTCTGAACAGTAGGCCGAAGCCTCTGTATTGAACAGTAACCCGAAGCCTCTGTATTAAACGGTAGACCGAAGTCTCTGTATTATACAGTAGACCGAAAGTCTCTGGTACAATGTATTATTTGGTTCTGGAATTAAATCCGAGCCCCAAGCGTAAAAGCTGACCGATTCGTCTCAGTGACTACCGACTCGTATTAGTCGGTTTCAATAAGTGATTATCAAAACCGCGCAAATTCTTGTCTCGTTTGAATCGCCATCACAACATCAATATGTATGAAAAATTATATAAACTAAATGAGAATTATAAAGTGGTGTAAACAATTCGTATACCAAATTGAAATAGAATAACAATAAGGGTGTTCGTGACTAGGAAATATGTTAGTAATAAGGATGTTCGCGACTAAAGCGAATGTTGTTTTGCGGTTGTGATACATAAAAATAATATATGTACGTTGTTATTAGTGCTTGATTGTTCGTGAACTAAAAATCTTCGTTACATATTTTATCACAAAAATATATAAAATTTTTTTAAACAAATTATTCTGAAATTGTACTAATTTTAAAAACATCATATCTGAAGTTTTTATCCCATATTTTGTACATAAACTACAGTATGAAGTTTAACAAGGATTGTTTCTTATATGATCATGACTTCCATAAGAGAATATATCGCGAGAAAAACAAGTTTTCAAATAAAAAAATAAAAAAATGCCCTTTTATATATGGCGTTTTTGGCAACACTGCTCATAAATACGAGGGCGGATCAATAAGTCCGTGACTTTTTGATTGAAACAGATTTGGAAATAGGAAGTAGTCACTAGGGGCTGAATCCGGAGAATATGGCGGATGAGGTACCAATTTGTAGCCCAATTCATAGAGTTTTGCCATTGAGACTGCACACATGTGCACCCGTGCATTATTTTGATGAAAAAGAAATTTTTTCTTGGCCATATGGGGTCGTTTTCTTTTTAAATCCTCATTAAATCGGTCTAATAAGTTGGCATAATATTCACCATTTATTGTTTTTCCCTTTTGAAGGTAATTGATGTGGATTATCCCGCGTGCATCCAAAAAAACTGTTGCCATCACCTTATTGGCCGACATCATCTTATTCACCCGGAGAAACCCATTATTTAGACTGCTGCTTGGTCTCCGGAGTACAGTAATGGAGCCATGTTTCATCGACAGTTACAAAACGCCGCAAAAACTCATTCGGATTGCGGTTAAACAACTCCAAACAATCCTTTGAAGTTGTCACGCGTTTACGTTTATGGTCAATTGAGAGCAAACGCGGCACCCATCTTGCAGACAACTTTCTTAAACCCAGCTGATAATTTAAAATCGAAACCACACTGCCATATGAAATGCCTATGGCATCAACAATCTCACGCACTTTTACTCTTCGGTCGGCCAATACCATATCCTGGATTTTTTCCGACATTTTCGTGTGTACTGACCTCAATTGGCCGTCCATAACGTTCAGCGTCACTTGTACTTGTGCGACCACAACGAAAGTCAGTAAACCACTTTTTTTACCATTGAAATCGATGGTGCAGAGTCCCCATAGTATTTATCGAGCTTTTTCTTGGTTTTATTGACGTTTTTTTTTTTTCGCGAAAAATAATTTAAAAAAAAAATACAAAGTAAATGACGACACTTGCTCAAAATTTGACAGTAGTCTATTAACAGGTGGTACTTGATGGGAACGGTGTTGCATTTCATATAACTACGAGGGAAGTTCGAAAAGACACGGAAATATTGATCCGCCCTCATATCTAAATTTTTCAATTTTGTATTTAATAATGAATTTAAAATCGTAATAAATCTAAAGTAATAAAGTTAAATAAAATTTAAAAAATTAGATCATCAATTATTTTTGGGAAATTATTTATTGGAAACTTTCAAGGAAATTCTTTATAATGCTTTCTCGTTCATTTAATATCCATATCTCCCTGTAACTGCTTAAAAATTTTAAAGTCCTTGTAAATGGAATTCTACTACATAAAGCCTATTTTTATTCCCTACACCACCATAGGTGGCTGAGGTATTATAAGCTTGTGCTGATGTTTATAACGCACAAAAAAAAAATTGATCTTAGACCCACATTTTAGTACAACAATCGACTCAGAATCAAAAAGTGCATAAATTCGTATAAGTATAAATGTTAGTTCGTTGATAATATTCTGTATTCGTATGTTTTATTTTACACTTAATATAAGTATCGGTCCACAAATGGCCACAGAGCTAATAAAAGACTCTACGAATTTTGGTGCTCATACCCATTATTGTAGGGTATCATATGGTCGGGCTTGATTATTCTCACTAGTTTTACTTGTTTATAGAATTTTTCACATTAGAGACAATTTCTCCATTTTTGTTATACGGTGTAATAATGCTGAGCAACATTATTGTGCCTTATGGTTATTGATGCTTTTGTTTTTAAATACAAACTTTTCAAATTAATCTGCGCCACAAAGAAAACTTAAAAACTGTCAATATTTATGTTGATGGTTGACAGGAAATTTGATATTTTATTTAAATGAATTAAGTTTAAATTTAATTATTATTTTCATTTGTTCTTTTGTATTTATAAAATATTAAGGATAATTGAAATAAATTAAATATTTCATTATTCCATATAAATGCATTTACATTAGAATGCAGAAAAAACCAAAAAATACTCGTAATATATCGATACTTATTGCAAAAAATTATAAAAATTATCTTCAAGTAAGATTTAAAACTATCAAAATCATTCAATATATAATACAAAATTATTTTAAATTATAATTGTTTTGGTACTAACATATTTTATTTGTTGTCATTAGTCATATCCAGGGAAATTCGATTATCCCAACTAACAGAAAGTTGGATCATTTAAATAAAACAATGAATTATTTGTTTTGACATTTGTTTTTATTAAAAATATCCACTAAATTAAATTATTAATCTTCTTTTGTTTTCTAAATGGGTAAGTAAGTGCTGCATTATTTGTGAAAGTATATGAATATTGCTTTATATTATATTTATTACAGATATTTGCTATAAATTAAAGGCTAAAGGAAGCCATTGAATGCTTCATATTTATTAAAGCTGTTTGATGACTTACTATTACATCCCTGCGGGAAATTTGTGGCAATTGCAGTAATGGACCGGTCCCTCAGTACCAGTTGAGTACCAATTAACACCTAACTCGTAACCAAAGCTTCAATAGAGAACCAGTTGACATAAACACACTCACTATTTAACAGTTGAGAGTCAATTTATATCATGCTTGTTATGTGCGTAGCTAGCAACTCGCACGCAATAACAATCAGTGGCTGAGTGGTTAGCGTTGAAGAATATAAAACAACATACGTTAGATGAACATGGGTTCAATTCGGGCTGCCGCCATCGACATTAACGAAAAATTATAAAATAAAAGTAAACATAATTTAATATAAATAATAATTAAAAAAAAAAATTTAAAAAATAAAAAATTACCGAATTTTTATCAATGTTTTATTATATTAATCGACACTGAACCTGTCCTCTTGTACCAGTCCTGTGACCTGTCCCGAGGGCTAATTAGCCACCTCCAATGACAACCCCATATAAAAGTGACAGGATCCTCTCATATAAAGTTCCGGAACTGGGACCGGTCACTAGCCCTGAGAACCTGTCACGTGACTAGTTTTGAACCGGTTCTCTTTACTCTAGGGATTTCTATTTTCTCCAGGTAAAAATATACTTATCTAGGATCAATAAAACGATGTGAACTGTATCTTTGCTCGCTTATTTACAGATTTTTTAATTAAGAGGTCAGATTAAAATTACGATAAAAGGTTATATGTTGAGCTATCCATACTTATACAAAGCTCTCGTGTAACCTTTTATCCAGTCCTAAGATATAGCTTGCCTGGTTGACAATACATTTCCTAATCCTTTTTACAATCTCCTTCTATAGTTATCAGCCTTGCATTCCTTAGAGATTTTAATGGAATAACCTTCATTTAATGCTGCTGTCTGTAATCATTAGTCAATCAATATTTTATACTAAGAGGTATACAAATTCGTTTGCCATAATGAAACTGTTTTCTGTGTGTACGAAAATATTAACTGAAAAAAATTATGTAAATTTGGCTCAAAGATAATTTAAATAGCTATCTACTGGAGTTTAATTTATCTTAATTGAACAAAGCGTTCTCGAGTAATACATGCCCATGAAAAAAGATCAATACGTGATAGAAAAAATGTAAAAGCTGATTCTTATTTAGCACATTAAATTCCATCTAATTCACTTATTTTTTTTATTTAAGACGAAAAAAAATGTTTTTGCCGACTAAGCTATTTCCACTCAACTGTAGGTATACTTAAATGTGAATCCAATCAAGCTTTGTGCATAAATTTTTATGATACTTAGCTTCATTTACTCGTAATTTTGTCAGCTTTGAGATAAAGATGATAAACTGAAATATTTTTGGTGTTTTCATTTTTAAAAAGAAGTTTTAGTAAAAAAATAAATGTTGAATTTATCATGAACAATTTTTTTTCGGACACTTATTTCGAAATATCTCCCAAATTATTCAGCGGATAAAAATTTGTTAGTAGAACGACTTAAAGCCAACAATTTATTGGGTTTAATTTGCTTTATTATTTATATAAATAGTGCATACCGTTCTCGAGTTGTAGTGAAATATACTCTTGTAATGGGCTTATTTAAAGAGCAGTATTAGACACGCCCATAAAAAAAAATCTCGATCAGATGGGAGAAAACTCAAAGCAGATTCGAGTTTAGCATGCGGAATTCCATCTAGTCCACATATTTTTTCATTTTTTTTTAAAGGAGCACGAAAAAAATTTGATTTGTTGGCCAGTGTTATTAGTAATTTAAAACGAAACCAGTGATACTTTAAAATCAGTGAGTTATTTAACAACTTAAAACTGATTACTTCTGGTAATGACATCTAAGTAATGTCATGAGGTAAGTAATTACCTCTAATGTTATCACCATGTTAAAATAATAGGTTATTTATCTAATGTGTAAGTAGTGTAAAGCCATTATATTAGCTTCTTAACTCATTACCCGGAAACCAAAGTGCTAGCAATACTATCTCCTTCCAAAGAAATTGTACAAACATACAAAGTGTAACATGCCAAACGTTGTTTTATACAACACATGCAGTCAAGTAAGTAGACATTTTTAAGGAAAAATGAAATGAGTATAATACTTTCTCTGTAATATAAACGAAAAATAGTTTAAAACAATAATAACTCTGATTACGGGCCATAACATATTTGATATATGACTTATTTCAGATATATGTATCCATAAACTATCTCCTAAGGAGTGAGATCGAAAAATTCTTAACATACATAATATTCAATAACTTGGAAACGGTTGATCTTAGAGTTTTCATTATTTTTTAATCATTTGATAATTTAGCACAGATCACAGAAATATATAATTTTTATGGTTCTAACCACTAATTATAAAATTGTGGACCATTTTTGAAAACCCTTTCTTTGGAGATTTGATAGTTGCTTCAGTTACTTTTTTGGAACAGTGTGCACATCTTCTGTTAAAATCTTCGGTATTTTGGGACACCTTTTTTGTGCTCTTGAATTCATTTTTCACAAGAGCTCAATATCTCTTCACTGGTCTAAGCTATAGACAATTTTGAAAATTGACCTCTCTTGGTACTAAAACTATGTTATTAATTTGGTACCTCTCCAGAGCTTTCTTGCCGTAGTGACATGATACCAAATGGGTCCAAAAATATGTGGACACGTTGTGCTTTCTTAAGAAAAGAAGAAGTCTTTTTTGTAAATATTCCTTTATGCATATTTTGGAATTTATAGATCCGAATGTATCAAATGACTTTCCTGTTTTGCCGCAACTGCAAAAAGCTTGTCATACCATGAATTTTGTAAGAAATTTTTGCTGCTTTTGGGTCTTAAACTTATCTCCAACATTGTTTCGAGCATTAGCAATAAAAATTTTTGAGGCACAAGCTGCGAAGATTCTGCCAGCACCTACGTTTCTTCGTCAATTATACAGCTTGATTTTGTATGAAATTTGGTTTTAAATTCCGAGTCCTATTTTTGGCTTGTAATTTTTTTTGCAGAATTCCAGTTTGGAATTTTTTGAAGTTTATATGCTATCAACTTTCCCATTAGCTATAAATTTTCGTACCAAATAGTCGAAGCACTGAGAAAACTGAGCTGATTTTCTATCAGATGTGTTTGGAGTTCCTTTCAATATTCCTTCAATTTTCTGGCCTTCCCAATATCATGTGGTCCTTTTTTCTTACCGAACTAGGTTTCACATCAATAGTCAAATTCTCCTGATACTGTTTAATAACATTAGAAACGGTTTTACGGACGACATTTAATTCTGTGGCCAATTATTTGTAAGACTTATTTGGATTTTTTGAAATAAAATAATAACTGATGTATTTTTCCATGATAACTAGATCAAAAAAAAATTTTGAATATTGATTCCGAAAAAAGTTATGAGGCAAATGTGTGTTAAGATTTTTTCGATCTCACTCCTTAAGTGCATTTGAATTATATATTATAATTTAAATTCTCCTAAGTGCTTTAGATATAATGTAATAATTTCTTTCTACTATTTAAGTACTATAAGCAAATAACTAATAACCATTTCCAAAGATAAACAACAATGTACACAAACATTATTGCACAATTTGCATAGAAATAACTAAATATAAATAATACTTCAAGGTGAATATCTATGAGAGCAATCATCAATCATTTTTCTTAATCGTTTAAATTCCAATAATGTCATTCTTTATGATTAATATCAATTTAAGTATTATCTTTGATAAATCTATAGATTGTAGTAGAACTGGGCAAACTTAACTCAAAAGCATACTTAGAATAATATTTCTTGTAATTTTTTTTTTTCTCTCATGTTAAACTTATTAATTTTAGGTATTTTTGTCTGTAATGGAATGTACAAGTAAAACCTGGTTATATGTATGTATACGTATTTAGTATAAGTAGTACTTGTATAAATAGACTACTTAGTCTATATGGCTATAAAATAGTTATGCTTAGTACTCGTATAGTAATTTGTTTTGTTCCATATCTATGCATTTCTATTTGCCTTAAGGGATACATTTATTTGAATATAATTGCATATTTTCCAATCTCTTCATGTGTACTTATATCCTCTACTTGTTCTATGAATTTATCTTTTCTGTATGAGATGTTTTAACTTGGATCAGTTGCTGTAATCATTCTATCTATGAACACACATACGTACGTATACTTATACAATAACTACAATAACAACTAGAAGAATATGGTCATAAGTAACTACCCAGCGAGAAAAGTTGTTAAGGCCTCTGTCGCACAATGCTTTGATCCCATACAACGATGGGATCAAATATTACTTTAAACTTAGAATGAATAAATACGAAAATTGGCGCAAGGACACGCCCACCTCCCATATATCTTGAAGATAAAAAACTAATTTTTTTTCTAAAATACTGGACTGAACATTACCAACATTTGTGCCAACCATTGAAAATAGATTGCTTATACGTCTTCTAATTTATTTTTTAATCGGAACAAGGACACGCCCACCTCCCATATATCTTGAAACTAAAAACCGGATTTACTGCGTGAATACTAGTCAGAATTCCACCAAAATTTGTGATTGCAGTTAAATATAGATTATTTATGATTCTGCCAATTTTTATTTAAATCGGAACAAGAACACGCCTACCTCCCATATATCCTGAAATGAAAAAAACGCATTTCTGGCTAACATACCGTTTTTAATTTTATAAAAATAGAAGGATATGTCGCAGAAAATTGAAACATGGTACATATATTACTTTAGGCACTGACTAAATATATACCAAGTTTTGAAAAAATCGAAGCAAGAACACGCCTACCTCCCATATATCCTGAAATGAGAAAAACGAATTTCTGGCTAACACACCGTTTTTAATTTTATAAAAATAGAAGGATATGTCGCAGAAAATTGAAACTTGGTACATAAATTACTTTAGGCACTAACTAAATATATACCAAGTTTTGAAAAAATCGGAGCAAGAACACACCTACCTCCCATATATTTTAAAATGTGAAAAACGCATTTTCTTCCAAAATACTGGTCAAAACAGTATCAAAATTTTTGATAGCTATTGGAAATGGGTTTTTTAGAGGTCAGACAATATTTTATTTAATAGGATCAAGGCCAAAACTAACTCCCCCAAGCCCTATAATTTTTAAATATTATTTTAATTTCTGCACAAACATTTTATGTTCAGAAAATCATTAACTTGCCTAATTACGCCCGATTTCCGGGCAAACATTTTTATTTATTTTAGTTTTAAATATTTTATTAAATTTTAAAGCAATGTCGATTTAACATAACAAAGTATTTTAATATAAAGGATTTTTTGACTTTTGTGTAATAAAAGGAAATTTATAAATTTTTTGAATTATTATTTTTTTTAGTTGTGTCAAAAAATAGGAAGTAATTCTACTTTTATATATTAAAAAACAATACTAAATTTTAGAATCAAGAAAAAGTAATTGTATAATTTTTTAGAATTTTTTTTAATACTCCATCGAAATTTTTGTATTAAAATTTTAAAATGCTCTATAATTAGCGCCATCAACGTAATATATTAGGTCCAAAGAATATATTTTTCTATCCATAGTTATTTTTTAAATTTCGAAATAATTTTTAT
Organism: Protophormia terraenovae; assembly: GCA_951394005.1. NCBI lineage: Eukaryota > Metazoa > Arthropoda > Insecta > Diptera > Calliphoridae > Protophormia > Protophormia terraenovae. Next base: position 112,570,999 of record OX596077.1, on the reverse strand, counting down.
AATTTTTTTATTTTAATTTAGCAAAATAAATTACTTCAACATTGAGAACTCTTTCAAATTGAAGTAAAAACAGAAAATCAGACACTTCTACAATTAAACTTTTTTTAAAGTTGTGGCAAAAAATAGGCTCTAACTATTTTTTAATCTGCTAAACAACTGTAAGAACTTACATAAACCGTAAAAAAAAATTATAATTTTTTATAATTTTTTTATATCCATCATAAAATTTAAGGAATTTTTAGGTTTTAAGTAAAAAAATATGTGTAAATTTGAGCAACAATATATATTTATTCGAAACACTATATTTAAAAGAAAATAATAGTTTTAATTAACAAATATTCTGAGGTATTGAAAAAATTAAACATCGACGTATTTTATAAAAAAACTAATTTTTGACAATTTTTTCCTAAAACAGTTTAAAACCAGCTTTTTGGTTCATTAATATTGGCTTTAAATTCTCTGACTTTAGCGCCCTCTTGTAGCCACAAAAATAACTTTTTCCAAAAAAATATTTTTAAATTATATGACCTATATTGTTACCTTTCCAAAAACGTATATTTCAACTCAATTTAAAAAATGTTTTTATTTTAATTTTTTTTCTATGGAACAAAGCACTGTGCGTTGTCCCACATTGGAGTAAAAGAGGTCGACAATGCCAATATGATCACGTTTTATTTATTTACTATTAGGTAAAAAAAAAATATTTTTTGAATTTTAAATTTGTTTTTGTCAGAATAGTTATGTCCGTTCGTCTATACATTAAGGTTAAATGGGTTGATAATGATGTTTAATTCAGGGAATGAGCAAAATCGGTTCATAAATAACCGAGATATCACAAAAAACGGAAGATACCTCCAAAAAACGCATTTGTTGTTGTTTTTTTTTTTTTTTTTTTTTTTTTTTTGACCAAAACGCCTTTTAAGACTTTTTGAATTAGCTTCAAAATATTTTTTGAACCAAACATATCGGTCTCTAAACAACCGAATTATTGGGAAATATAATTTTTTTGCTTGTTTATAGTTAGTTTTCGAGTTATTTGCTTTAGAAATTTTAAGTACTTCAATTTTGCAAGTTTTTGGTCCAGAATTTTTCTTTAGCTAAATAAAGAACAAAATTATCTATTGAATAAAGCAAATTTGTAGTCGATATATTTACCGAGTCCAAAAATAAATTCCGTGACTTATTTGGTCCAAGCAGTTTTGCAAGCATCATCAAGGCCTATAAGAATATATAAAAATATTTGAAATCGGATAAGAAACAAAATTTTGGCAAGCAGTTAAAAATTTTATATGTTAAAGATACCTTAATTTAGGCCCTTTTAGGTCCTACCCTGAGGAGTTTGTTGGGTCCCCCTTCCAAACATAACATTTTACACTCCTTTGCTAAGTCTATACCAAATTTCACGCAAATCCCACCAGTCGATTAGAATTTACAGATTAATTTCCAAAAATTTTAGGTTCTGCCGCACTATGCATTGAACATAAGACCTTCCTTGCACTTTCTTTAGAAAAATGAAGGCAAGTACTTGCCTCCAATAATACACTGTGCAAAATGCAAATGAGTTTGCGATATTAGAAGAAGATGTTCTGGCGATATAATAAGGCCTTTTTAAAAGGCTCTTTAGTAATTATATTTCCCCCTAGTACCGAGATAAACGAAACATCATTAATACTTTTGGATTGGAAACTACGAGTATTAGAGCATTTGTAGACTTAGTTTAAGTGTTGCACAGTGGTTCTAAAATTTTTCCTTAGGCCAGAGATGAGGTATTTCTGAGTTGTTTTACAGGAGTACAGATTCCTAGCGTGTCAGGGGTATAGTGGGTGGCCATCCAAAGTTGGCATTGTAATTTTTCAATATTTCAATTGAAATAAAATTTAAACGAATAAATATATCCTATCCTAATAAATTTTTACTCAGTATAGATAAAATAAAGAAATTAGAAAAACCTAAATTTTTTTGTACCAAAATCTCAATCCGAAAAAAACATCCTTCAAACATTTACTTCTTTCATTGAAATGGTCACCCTGTCGTTATAGAGGCCTCCGTCAGAAAATACCTTTTGGGTGTATACCTCAGATATAGGGCTAAAAAATTAAAATAATTTTAAGTCGATCCCAGCTTTGCGATTTGAGAACATAGCAAAAGAAAATAATAAAAAATTTCCAAAATTTACAAAATTTACAAAATTTGGATAGGGCTCGTGGGCAGACTTTTGTCCTAAACTCCTCCGGATTTACTTTACACGCATTTACATTAAGATTTCTTTTGAAAACATAAAAAAAATTATAAAGCCCAGAAGAAAAAACTAATTTTATCACTAAATAAATATTGTCACCTTTTTGGAAAAATACCCAAAAAATTTAAAATTTTTTTAAAGTTCCAACTTTATATTAATATAACTTTTTAACGGATTCATGTAATTATATTATTCTTGGAGCAATGTTATTAAAAATTTTGTAGGAAATCTGGCAAATATTTTAGAAAAATTCTAGGGGCAATATTAAGCCCTCCAAGTTAAAAAAAAAATTTATTTCGACCCGAATATCTCTTAAACTAAAAGAGATAACCTACACATGTAAGCGAATTTTTTTTTTAGAGATTTACAAGGACTATCTATGTATAAAATTTCTTTTCTGTTATATCATAAATGAATTTTTGGCGATTTTTTTTTTTTTTTAATTACATACCCGAGATGGGCAACTTTGGAGGGCCACCCGCTTCCCCCGTAACCCGCTAGGCGCCTGAACTCCTCCAAATCAACTCGAAAACACATCAGCTCTGACCATGTGAAATTTTATTGAAATACCTCTAACGGGTCTTTAGTTACTGAATTATTTACAAAAAAAAAAAAAAAGCGTTTTGGAACCACTGTGGCCCGCCAAATTAAAAAAATACGAGGTTAAAAATGAGAGAAAAATTTATTTCGACCTGAATGTCTCTTAAACCAAAAGATAACTTAACATGTAAGTGCATTTTTTAGAGGACTATTTAAATATAAAATTCCTTTTCTGTCAAATCTTAAAAGAATTTTTGGTTATTTTTTAAAAAAATTACATACCGGAGATGACCACCTTTGGATGGCCACCGACTACCCCTGACACGCTGCGACTACTACCGACTACTCCTGCAACTCAGAAACATTCATCTGTGGCCATATGAAATCTTATTGCGATATGTGTAACGGTTCACAAGTTATATTATTATTTCCAAAAAGTGCGTTTTGAAACCACTGTGTGTATGTGTTTGTATGAGTGTGTTTGTACAAATATGGTCAAATTATTTTTTTTTATACGTAACTAATAAATTTATAATGCACTGGTTGGTGTAAAAGTATATATTAAAAAAATAATTTAAAATGACACTATTAGTTGTTACTAAGGATATAGTCCTTTGATTGGTTAGTTAAAGTAGTAACTCAAAAATCTTACGAACAATCAATTAGACCCCGTTTTGATTGGACCACATTATATGCCAGGAGAGTAAGTTGAATTGAGAGTAATATTTGAATTGATTAAAAAATAAAAAATCATAACTGAAATTTTTTATTTTTTGTTTGATTCATTTCTCATAACTCCCATAGCTAAAACAAATTGAATGTGTATAATTTGTTGAAAACACATACATATGTATTGTCTTGTGTATATACACCATTCAATTAAGCTTAAAATAATAATGTTATCTTTTGCTTTCTTAATGCATAAAATAAATGGAAAAATCATTTTTTTATATAAGTTTATACTATTGCTTTGCAAGATTTTGTTTTAAGAAAAGAAGAGATTTTCTAGAAAATATATGATACATATTTTCTAAGAAATATGGAAAAAAATCTTTTATACTTAGGATTTTTCTATTCTTTTTTTCTTTAGCAGATGTTCATCTTCTTAGTTTCTCTGATTTTTTCATATACTACTTATTTTTTTCTGCTACAAACTAGAAAAGGATTTATATGGAAAAAAATATGATGCTTTATTTTGTTTTTAATCCAGTTGTTGCCTTCTGAACAAGTAACAAGTAACAGCAACAAAATGAAAAGAACAGCAACCATAACTACAATAACACCATTATATTGTGAATGAAGAGCTTTATTTGACATGATGTTTAACAATATGTACTTGCTTGTTGTACATTGGTTTATGATTGTAATAAGCAGTATGTGTCTGTCTATGTGTGGCATTAACAATGAATAATAAAATATAAAATATTTTGAACGTCTCACATTGGGGTAAAAGGGGATGAATACGGCGATTAATTCAGGGAAAGGCGATATCCATATTTTAATGATCACGTTTTATTTTTTATTGATTATTAGTTAAAAAAATTCTGTTCTAGAATTTTAAGATTCTTTTTTTTTAGCAGAACGATAATGTCTGTCCGTCCGTCTATACATTAGAGTTAAATGGGTCGAATATTATGCATAATTCAGAGAAGGGCGGTATCAACACTTTAATGATCACGTTTAATTTATTTATCCATTAGTAAGTAAAAAATGCATTTTTAGAATTATAGGTTGTTTTTTGGCTGAATAGCAATGTCTGTCCGTCCGTCTATACATTTGAGTTAAAAAGGACGAAAATGACGCTTAATTCAGGAAAATGTGATATCCAAATTTTTATGATCACGTTCTATTTTTTCTATTTATTAGTTAGTAAAAAAATGCATTTTTAGAATTCTGAAATATTTTTTGGCAGCATGGAAATGCCCGTCCATCCGTCTATACATTTGTGTTAAATGGGTAGAAAATGCCCCATAATTCAGGGAAAGGTGATATCAAAATTTAAATACCTTCATTTGGTTTTCATATTAATCGAGAAGTGGAAAAATAAATACTTTCTGAATTTTAGGATATCTTTGAAAGAATTGCAATGTTTGTCCATCTGTCCGTCTGTTTGTTAATTTTTGCAAACTTTCCAATTCAAAATCATTTAACCTTTGACTCAATAAAGCTAACGACTCAAAATTTTCTTTGCACGATAGATACGAGGGCGGATCAATAAGTCCGTGACTTTTTGAATGAAACACAGTGTTTTTTGCAAAACAAGAATTTATTTTTCAACATAATCTCCTTTTAACTCAATAAACATAGTCCAACGTTTCTCCAGTTTTTGTATCCCTTCCAAAAAGTAGAATTTTTCGAGGTCCTTAAAATAGGCATTTGTTTGGTCAATAATTTCATTGTTGGAGCTGAATCTCTTTCCACCGAGCCATTTCTTTAGGTTTGGAAATAGGAAGTAGTCACTAGGGGCTAAATCCGGAGAATATGGCAGATGAGGTACCGATTCTTAGCCCAATTCATAAAGTTTTGCCATCGAGACTGCACACGTGTGCACCCGTGCATTATCTTGAAGAAAAAAAAAACTTTTTTCTTGGCCATATGGGGTCGTTTTCTTTTTAAATCGGTCTAATAAGTTGGCATAATATTCGCCATTTATTGTATTTCTCTTTTGAAGGTAATCGATGTGGATTATCCCGCGTGCATACCAAAAAAATATTGCCATCACCTTATTGGCCGACAAATGGGTTTCACCCGAAGATACCCATTGTTTAGACTGCTGCTTGGTCTCCGGAGTACAGTAGTGGATCCATGTTTCATCCACAGTTACAAAATGCCGCAAAAACTCATTCGGATTGCTCCAAACAATCCTTTGAAGTTGTCACACGTTTACGTTTATGGTCAATTGAGAGCAAACGCGGCACCCATCTTGCAGACAACTTTCTTCATATGAAATGCCTATGGCATCAACAATCTCACGCACTTTTACTCTTCGGTCGGCCAACTCCATATCGTGGATTTTTTCGACATTTTCGGCTGTACTGACCTCAATTGGCCGTCCAGAACGTTCAGCGTCATTTGAACTTGTGCTACCACAACGAAAGTCAGTAAACCACTTTTTTTACCATTGAAATCGATGGTGCCGAGTCCTCATAGCATTTGTCGAGCTTTTCCTTGGTTTGATTGATGGTTTCTTTTTTTTTCGCAAAAAATTATGTTTAATGAGCACTCGAAATTCACTTTTTTCCATTTTTAGAAAAATACACGAGGTTTTATGTTTTGAACAGCTGTTAAACGCAAAGTAAATGACCAAAATTTGACAGTAGTCTATTAACAGGTGGTACTTGATGGGAACAGTGTTGCATTTCATATAACTACGAAGGACGTTCGAAAAGTCACGGAAATATTAATCCGCCCTCGTAGTTCAATCGCTCAATCGACTTTCAGTGAAACAGCTCGTTATGCAAATGAGTTTTAGTAAACATTTCCCATAATAAGATGATTCGTTAAAAGACAACTGAGCGAATGAGCTGTTTTTTAACAACCTAAAAGTAGACACTGATAATAACAAAATTAATTTGTAGAGTGTGTCGTTTTATATATAACATTTGAAATGTAGAAGCATAATACATTTCAAAATGGAAGAAATGACCGCAAAAGAAAATTACTCATACGTTTTGCATAACAGCTCAGTATTGATCTAAAAGCACTCACTTCGCTCAGTTGAGTGTATTGTTGAACTATATAAGTCTAATATGCATTGTAAAGGAACTACCCCTTTCCCTGGCCTTATCTCACAAAATTTGAGGGCTCTCACCGTAATAGTTATTTTGATATACTTACTATTAATAATGTTTTCTTTTAATGTTTATAAGAAAGTTATACCAACAAACTATTCTCAATTTTACTGTAATAGTTCTCAAGATATGATGATAATTACAATTTACTTTGTATGGGGGGTACAACATCCCCCAGCCCTAACTATGCTATTTCTATTTCATGTATACAACATGATGGGAAAACAAAATTTCCCAAAAAATTTGAGGGCTCCCTCCATAATAATTTAGATATGCCAATTAGAATATTAGCTTTGTATGGGGGTATAATTTTTCCAGTTCCTACCCATTTCATTTGCATCTAATTTATGAAAGTTTTTGAGAAAGTTATTCTAACGAAATGTTAAAACTTTTGCTGTAATAGTTTCTAAGATATACGATATTAAATACTTTCTTTGTATGGGGGTATCATTTCTCCTGGTCTTATCCTATCCTTTCCATTTTCATTTTAAGTTTGGTTGTTGATGAGATAGATTCCTTCAAATTTTAAGACTTTTTCTTCAACAGTATTTTAAGACTTTTGCTTTAATAGTATTTAAGTTATTTGATAATTAGTATTTTCTTTGTATCACTCCCCTTAAACCTACCCACCCAATTTTCATCTCAATTATGCAAATTGATAGAAAAATTATTTCAACAAAATCTCAGGATATTATCTGTAATAAGTAGTTCTGGATATATGTGATAAAAAGTATTTACTTAGTATGGGGGCTACCATTCCCACTGCTCTTCTCGAAAAATAAAGAAACCTATTTCACTTTCGAGTATCACAAAATTATCCTGTGAAAATTTCAAGAAAATCGGTCCAGTAGTTTAGCTTTCTATAAAGCCCAAACAAATAAACAAACATACAAATAAACACAGTTTCATTCTTATATATAGATTAATTTTCTAATTGGTTTACAATTTGTTTTTAAATAAATTGAGAAAAATTAAAATTTTTATTTTAAAAATATAGAAATAAAATAAGTTTATGGCAATTTTCAGCTCATTATATCTATAAATATATTAAAAAAAAAACAGTAATAACACTGTTTGACAAAAATTTTTTTTCGTGCTCCTTAAAAAAAAAAAAAAAAAAAAAACAAGCGCGAAACCCATTTTTGGTTTCCGAGTTTATATCGACCCCCGAACTATAGTACAAAATTTCGTTGTCGTACATGCTTTTGTTGAAGAAATATCAGCAGAAAAATATGAAACGGACACCCTGTGTTTCTAGTTTTTAGCCCATAACTTTTTTGTTTATTAACCGATTTTTTTTCAATTCCAAATAAACCTTATATAAGACAAATATTTGTGCCAAATTTCGTCCCTCTACGTTGCCCTGTTCGAGCCCTATCCTGCTTTCAACAGACAGACGGACATAGCTAGATCGACTCAGAATCTAACCAGGACCCAGAAAATATATACTTTATAGGGTTTTAGATGATTCCTTGACAAGATGTTCTTTATGACAAGAGTTACAACTTCGCCGAGATCCCAAATCTTCGGGAGCCCTTAAAAAAAAAGTGCATGACTTTGGGCAAAACTGGTAGACACGGGTTTTTTTGGTCTTTTATCACGTAGTGGTGTCTGCATATGGTTATATTTCATTGACTTAAAAAATTACACACAGTGTTATTCATTTAAAAAATAATCGGATTGGTGTCTAGTACTTTTATGAAATTCGGAACTTTTAGGGAGAAAATGGGTAAAAACTTGAATTTTATATTTTTTTGGAACCCTATCTATCTTTTAATCCAGTGAGTTTAGAAATCAAATATGCATCAAATTAGTACCTTATAGAAAATTGGCGAATATAAGTTTGGTAATTTTTCGAAATTCGAACGTTTAAGAGGTAAAAATCGCACCTGATTTTGGTACTTTTTTCACAAAATATTTTTGTCTTTTTACTGACTTATACATATGAATATCTTAACATTATATTACTACAATTTAGAAATTCTTTGAAATACAATCTTTGTTTCATTCAGGGAAAAAAAGTACCAAAAAAGGGATAAAATATGGAAATTAAATTTTATTCAAATTAAATAATGGATTTTTTTTTTATATTAAACCTAGAAATACTAACTTAAGTCCATGTAATTCTAAGTGAGTGAGAATTTACAAGAGGGGACTATGTGGTACTTTTTCAATCTTCTAATGGTACTTTTTGAAATTTCTACAAAATTGAAACTAGAAACATGAAATTAAAGTAACATGGTCCTAATTTGGTAAGAATTCAAAAGAGGTACTTTTTGGTACTTTTTCGTTCTGCCAATGGTACTTTTTGAATATTCTAAAATATTGAATCTGGAAACATAAAAATTGTAGAGAAAAACTTTGTGCTACCTTTTCGTTCTTCCAATGATACTTTTTGAATTTTCAATAATATTGAACCTACAAATATGATATTCAAAATATATGGTTCCAAGTGAATAAGAATCCAGAAAAGGAGACTTGTGGTACTTTTTCGTTCTTCTAATGATACTTATTGAATTTTCTATAATATTAAATCTAAAATCATGAATTTAAAGATATATGTTCCTAAGTGAATGAAAACCCATAAGAGGATACTTCTTGGTACTTTTCATTATTATATTACTCTTTGAATTTTTTGTAAAAATAATTAACTTTCAAAAACGAAATTAAACATTTATTATTGGTCACATTCTTCTCTACTAAAATATAACAATAGAAATAATTTGTTAGTTTTTGAATTTTCGGACGTTAAAGTAAGATTAAGAAACTGGTAACTAATATATTTAAAAAGTTTATTGTACGTAATGCTGAGAGAACATCGATATTGTAACTGTTTCCAAAGGAGATAGGAATCGTAATAGAATTTTACGGATTTCTTAACTTATGGTATTTCCTTTTATTTTTTTTTTTTTTAATTTTATTTTTTTAATTTTATTCCTTTCAAAAGGTTCAGCAAATTCAAAATTGAAAGGTTTAATACCCAAATTTTTTTTATCAATTTGCTGAACCTTTCAAAAAGGGTTAATAACCAATTTTTTTTATCAATTTGCTGAATTAATGAGACACCATATTCAAAAAGGGTTAATGCCTAATTTTTTTTTAACAATTTGCTGAATTAATGGGATTGCAATCGGGTTTTATTGAAATATATTAAAATTGGCATCATTGGGGTCGTTTTGACCCCAAGGCCGTTTAAGAGTTAATTTCATGTTTTTCACTATCACTGTAAATATCGGTTGTTAGTAAATAAATTTCTTAAGTTTTATGATAATCTACCGAAAAATAGATAAAATTTCGACTAGTTTCCATCAAAAATTGCAAATATTACAAAATTTGACCTTTAAAGTTTATGGGTTAATGTCGTCCAAATTGTATGAAACTCTTGATTTATATTTAGAATTATGTGGCTTATAAAAATTTAAAAAAGTTCCATTTAAAATACACAAAAATGTAATAAAATGGCTGATTTGCCAAAATATTACATAAAAATTAGTTTTTCTCGAAATCCGCTGAATTCAAAATGCAGTTACAGGCAAACTATAAGAGGTATTGACCTAATTTTTTTACTGTTTTATTCCGTAATCTGTTGTCCATAAATCCCTATGAGATCTCTCAAAAATATTGAAATTTGTTTAACAAAGTATCAAAAAAAACTGAAATTTGAGTTTTGAAACGACCGTTAAAAATATCAAAATTTTTTTACCATAGCTGAGAACAGGTTTACGTTATTCTATAAGGACAAAAACTCATATTCATGTAACTACAGATGTATTTTAAGTAATTCAGTTGTTTTATTTGAATATTTTCAAAAATATATTTATTTTTTTTGTCACATTTCTAATTCAAGTGCTCTGAGACACGTTAATGGCCTGGGGAATTTTCAATAACTTTTACATTTTTCAACCAATTTTTGTGTTTTATATCTTTTTGTAACACCAATTCTGTGTACATTACGATTCCTTTACAATAAAATGCAAAACTAATTATTTAATGACAAAATTTTTGTGAAAACTGAAAAAATGCATATTTTCCCCTTGTAAATGCATCTTGAAACTTCAGAGCCGTTGCGGCACCAGTTAACGTAGTCCTATTGCCTTAATTTTTTGCACGACGTATTTTTATAACCCAAAGAATAATTTTAGAGGGAGGGGGGACGGCCTGTAGGATAACATTTTTTTTCCTTCATACGAGCTTGGAGCACTCTAGTTAACATGTTATTTTAATCGCTTCTAAATATACAATAAATTTATGTATGTGTGTGTTTGCTGGGAAACATATCAAATTATTTCATTCAACACGAGAATTGGTGTTAAGTAAAACTTGTTTATTCTTTTCAACTATTATTAAAAAACAAAATATTTAGAAACCTATAGAAATATTTATATGCATTTTGATTGCATTTTTTGAAATAAAAAATGCAATTTCCGAAAAAAGCGCTATTTTTCCTTAACCATAAATTTAAAACTACAAATTCAAGGAATTTTGTAATAAAATCACAATGTCAAATTACATCTTTTGATGTATGCATGCATGCATGTGAATGCTATGCATTCGTTTATCATACAGAGGTAGAAAACGACTAAAATAACCCGGCAGATCTGATATAATAATTTTAAAGTTTAACAAACCGAAATGTGATTTTTTTTCTACAAAAGTTTTGGAGAAAATCAACTAAAACACAATTGACTACAAAGTTCTAGTTTAGTTAATGAAAAATTTTAAATTCTTTACACTCTTCACTACTTAGGAACAGTAAAATAGCCAATTGGTTTAAATTGTTACCAACTATAAGAAAAAAGCTACAGAACTGTAAGAAAAGTTACATTTAAAAGAATACAATTTATATCAATTCCCCCTGAAAATATACACAATTTTCATTCATATATGCAAAAAACCAAAAATGTAATATTCGTACCTACATTTAACGATATGTATGTATGTATGTAAAAATGAATTTTACTAAAAATAAATAAATGTTTGTATGAAAAATATAAAATCTTTTACCATTTTTCATTTTTTTGCCAACAAAATCAATTTGTTTTAAATTTTTTGTTGTTATCCCTCCTGATACATACAGGTATGTAAATATGAAAATTGTATATAAACGTATAAACACAAAAACAAATATTCACACTAACAAATAATATTCACAAATATAAATATAAAACAACAGAAAGTAAAAGTGCATACATTGTAATATGAAAAGTTTGTTTAAATTTCTGTGGAATGGATTGGTAATAGCATTGGTTTATATATATTAAAAAATCTAGAACATTTGATAGCGTTAATGTGTTGTGGATATTTTTTTTATAAATGACTGCTATAAAATTACACTTTTTATTTTTACTCGAAAAATTACGTAAAATAAACATAGTAATTTTTGAAAATTTCGAAATACACATTTCTTAGATAAAAAAAAAAAACAACTACATACTTGAGGTGACCAAATTTAGAGGTTCCCCCACTACCTTCCTGACCTACTAGGGATCTGTGCTTCTCCAATCGTTTGATATATATATATATATATATATATATATATATATATATATATATATATATATATATATATATAGTGGTGGCCACGAATTTAAGACACGACATTTCACTTATATATTTCTGATAATTTTTACATCTTATCGAACAAATTTTAGATCCATGTTATTTTTTAAAGATCCTAGTAATGTTATGAAAAAAAATCAACAATAGTTTGTTACCTATATTTAGTTTCCAATTTTTATTTACATATTATAAAGATTAATACAAGTTTAAGCCTGTATTTTTAAAAGTACTTAAAAACAATGTTTTTTTGTAAAATTGTTTTATTTTAAAGGTTATTCTACATTCAGAAATATATTTTCATTAAAGTTGTTCTAAAAAACTTCGAATTTCTTAAATAAAAAGTACATGTTTACTTTGTGACTGAATGAAAATAATGAAATATTATGATATTTATTATAATACATTTACCCCTTGTTTGTTTACTCTCTTCTGAGAGCGGATTTGACACTCTCTGTTACATATTATTATATAAAAATATTACGTGGAGACCCAGTGTTAGTAAGTACAATTGCATATCCTTCTCTACCAATGTGTACAGCTTGAAACACATCAACTACTAACTAGTTTAGTAAACTTATCAACACATGTTGCTAAAAAGTAGCAGTCGTGGTGTGTTCGATGGTGACCACGATCAAACATCAAACTCAACATAATTGTATGCCTTTGTGTTTATCAACAATCATATTGAGGTGAACACACACACATGCACTCCATATACAAATTATAACATGTTGTTTAAGAAAAACTTACGGCATTGAAATCATAAAAACTGTTCATATTTTTGTCTTTAATTTTTCTACTACTGAACCGATTTAGCCAATTTTTGGCAGTAATCTAAGGTGAACATAGATAGATATTTTGGCAAAATTTTATTTAAATCCGTTTATTGCTTGTTGAAATATTATCAGTTTAGTTTGGTTTAGGGATACTTTCAGATTTGGTTATATAACTTTTTTTCTACTGAACCGATTTGGCTGGTTTGCAGTCCCAAACTGCTTGGGAGAACAACAAATAACCTGTGTGATTTTCATTGGAATAACTCAATTAGTTTGGACGTGAGAATGTTTTCAACAGACGGACATTGCTTAATCGACTCAGAATTTCATATGGTCCAAGAATATATATACTTTATGGGGTCTTAAATGACTTTTTCTAGGTGTTACACACGGAACGACAAACGTAGTATACCCTCTAGTGGTGGTGGAGGGTATAATGAGGCGGGTAGGTTTAGGGTTGTGATAGCCCCCATACAAAGAAAACTAGTTAATCGTATAAAGCGCACCGCTTTAAGCAATATACTATATACATATATATATATATATATATATATATATATATATATATATATATATATATATATATATATATATATATATATATATATATATATATATATATATATACACAAAACTTCGACTCGTCGCTCCAAAGTATATTTTTCCAAAATGTCATCGGCTTATTGAGATTTTCTCTTGAAAACGCTAGTCGGGATTTAATATTTTTTTTTGACACAAGTGGTTTACGTTGTGCAATACACCCACGTAAGTTCTTCTCATTCAGACGTCTTCTTATTGTCCTGGACGATATATTAATACCAAAATCCGATGAAATCTCATTTTTAATTTTACTTGAGCTCTTGAAAGGATCTTTAGCAGCTGATTTATAAATTAAGCTATCCTCCCTGGGTGTAGTTTTTCGGGCTCTAGGGTGCTGTTTGACATTTTTGGTAGTGCCATGTTGCTTGATGTGTTCCAGTGCATTGTAAATCTTGGATCTGGAACATTTTAGTAGCTTGGAAATTTCCATTACTGTTTTTCCATCAGTATTCATTTGTTGGATCAATTTTCGCTCGGCATCCGAACTCCAAGTACCTCTGGCCATTTCTAACTAAATATTTTGATGTATTCTAACATTAAATGGAATAAAACATTCATTACTTACCTTTTAGCTTCAAAAAACACCAAAAAATCACTTAAAAACCAAATATTTCTTATATGTTTTAAATTCGTGACCAGCTTCAAAAGCACGTTTTTACGAAAATATAATAAAAACAGCAACAAAATGTATACACAAACAAAACCAAATAACGGTAATTGATCTTAACATTACAGGGTACACTGAAAAATTAACAAAATCTAATTTTATATTGCAGGGTTGTAATAATTATCACAACTTAGTTCGTTACATGTCGTGTCTTAAATTCGTGGCCACCACTGTATATAGTATATTGCTTAAAGCGGTGCGCTTTATACGATTAACTAGTTTTCTTTGTATGGGGGCTATCACAACCCTAAACCTACCCGCCTCATTATACCCTCCACCACCACTAGAGGGTATACTACGTTTGTCGTTCCGTGTGTAACACCTAGAAAAAGTCATTTAAGACCCCATAAAGTATATATATTCTTGGACCATATGAAATTCTGAGTCGATTAAGCAATGTCCGTCTGTTGAAAACATTCTCACGTCCAAACTAATTGAGTTATTCCAATGAAAATCACACAGGTTATTTGTTGTTCTCCCAAGCAGTTTGGGACTGCAAACCAGCCAAATCGGTTCAGTAGAAAAAAAGTTATATAACCAAATCTGAAAGTATCCCTAAACCAAACTAAACTGATAATATTTCAACAAGCAATAAACGGATTTAAATAAAATTTTGCCAAAATATCTATCTATGTTCACCTTAGATTACTGCCAAAAATTGGCTAAATCGGTTCAGTAGTAGAAAAATTAAAGACAAAAATATGAACAGTTTTTATGATTTCAATGCCGTAAGTTTTTCTTAAACAACATGTTATAATTTGTATATGGAGTGCATGTGTGTGTGTTCACCTCAATATGATTGTTGATAAACACAAAGGCATACAATTATGTTGAGTTTGATGTTTGATCGTGGTCACCATCGAACACACCACGACTGCTACTTTTTAGCAACATGTGTTGATAAGTTTACTAAACTAGTTAGTAGTTGATGTGTTTCAAGCTGTACACATTGGTAGAGAAGGATATGCAATTGTACTTACTAACACTGGGTCTCCACGTAATATTTTTATATAATAATATGTAACAGAGAGTGTCAAATCCGCTCTCAGAAGAGAGTAAACAAACAAGGGGTAAATGTATTATAATAAATATCATAATATTTCATTATTTTCATTCAGTCACAAAGTAAACATGTACTTTTTATTTAAGAAATTCGAAGTTTTTTAGAACAACTTTAATGAAAATATATTTCTGAATGTAGAATAACCTTTAAAATAAAACAATTTTACAAAAAAACATTGTTTTTAAGTACTTTTAAAAATACACATTCACACACACAAGCAAACTTTCGTACATGTGTATTTTTTTGAGAGTAGATCTTATAAGACAACAGTCTCATAATATTTCTTATAATACTAATATTTTAGTCGTGAGATAATTTAGACGTGAGATAATTCTCTCAGAGAGCGGATTTGACACTCTCTGGTATAAAAAAATCATATGGAGACCCAGTGTAAAAGTTTCTTTACTACGATAACATGTAGAAATAAATACAAATAATGTTGCTGGAATAAATTGCATAAATATGAAATTGTTTTGAAAATGTTTGGAGTTTTATTTAGCACATTGAAGAAAAAGTATTGATACTTAATACATATAAATTCTAATTCATTATAGTTTTTTTGTGCGTTTATAATTAATAACATGTAAATGTAGTGATATTTTTTTTAATTTTAATCGTAAAACTAAAATTATAATAAGTATACTAAGTTATCTGAGAATTTTTTTTTACTATCTTTAAAAAGCATTGCCAATTTTTATCATTTTCTTAAAGATTATATTTATAAAAGTTTTCAAATATAATTTTTCAAAATTTTTGAGAGCACCTTTGAGCAGAAATAATATAATTTAATAGTATACGCTTAATTCATGGCTGGATAGTGTAATTTCCTTTAGTATAAAAATCCCCCTAAATTACGCAGAGTGAAACTCTTATAGTTAGAAGATTATACTTTACTTTAGTTTACTTATTTAGTTTTTCCAACATCATCAGAGAAACGTTAAATATAAATTTGAGGTAAGCGAATATTTACAGAAATAATTGATCGATTTTATTATATTAATTATAAGAATAAGTTTTTCGTTCTTTAAGTTGACAAAGAAATATAAAAAAGTTGGTGGAAAATTGCATAAAAATGAAGAAAGTCATGTTTTTATTATTCAAGTATGCTTAACCCATATCCGACCGCTGTTGCGTTTTCGCATCAGTAGCTTTAATATCGCCTAATTATTTAATTATGCAGTCGATGATGATTTTTTTTCACAGCTATTATTAGATTAATATGTTGTCTTAAAGATAAGAGAAAAAATCAATTTTTTATAAATACTCTGTCCAAAATTGAGTGTTAATACCAGGCGGATCAGATAAATGGTTGGTCTTGTGAAAACGCATCAATGGTTATTTCGGCGATATTTTCAGATCTGCTTTTCGAAAATATGTTTTTATGTTATAGATGTATTCCAAAAGTAAATAGCTTTAAATTTGAGCTAAAAATGGTACTATTTCTTAAATTTTCGAAACATTATATTTCAGAATAAAAAATATGTAAGTGTCCAAATCTTTTTAATTTGTTATAACAATCACAAAAACAAACTTCATGCCAAATTTTGTAAAGTTATGTTAATGGAATCGGGTAGTGGTCGGAAATAGGTTAAATATACATTTTCTATATTTAAATTGTAATAATTGTAACTGTAACAAAACTAAAAATACAGATTCTTTTCAAAGACATACAAGATATTAAAAAAAAACTAACAAAATACTTTACACCAATCAAACTGCAAAAAATTCTTTAAAAAAAATCGGGTTTTTTGATAAGAACTCAAATTTTTTAATTCATTATCGGTAAAATTAGGGGTCATTCAAACACCCCGGGTAATCTTATTGCGGATGAACTGGCCAACACTGGTTCTCTTCTTCGACAAGAGGATGAGGATCAACTGGTCGGAGTATCGCTATCATCCTGCAGATTGATAATCCTGCGAAACTTATCGAGGATTGCACAGGAAATATGGACCAATACATCCACATGTTCAACCTCGAGGCAATTATGGCCCCAATATGATAGTTCTCGAACGAATCTCATCTTGGGTCTACCTAGGCACAGGCTACGTATCTTCGTATCTGTCGTCGCAGGGCACTGGATTGATGGGGAGCATGCTAGGAGATTAGGGCTCCCTTTCAACGACTTCTGTAGGTGTTGCAATGATGCGGAAGAGGAAGAGACAGTGGAGCATTTCCTATGTCACTGTCCAACTCTTTCTGGTATAAGGACTGCCAAACTCGGAAGTCCGTTTATGCATGTATTATCAGATCTCTCTTCTATTGACATCAGAAAGATCAACTCCTTCATACATGCTTCAGGCTGGTTCGAATCGAACGTAAATCTGGATATGTGACATAATATCACATGATCCCTCAGGGTATCATAATGGGACCAAATTGGACCCAAGTGAGCTGTCCTGCATTACTCAGACAGCTGCCCATTGAACCTAACCTAACCTATCGGTAAAATACTTGTGATGTATGCAAAAGATTAAAAATTTGTGTTTCTCTCTAGCCTTTAGATTTCTTATAGAATAAAATTTTAGTTTTCGCTAAAAAAAAACAAAAAAACTTTGTGGAGACAAGATATAGTGAAAACAAATTTTCGTTCATTTGGCTCTGCCAGTACTATTTAATTTTCTTATAAAATTATTTTTTTTTTTACTAATTGAAAAATATACTTTCATCTAAAATTATATATTCTTACTTTTATCAAGATAATCGACTTTTTGTAAGAAAGCCATTATAGATTTTCCTCTTTTTTCACTTTTTACAGATCATTGTCTAATAATTTGTTAAAATATCTTATATGCAATAAAAAATCTTTATTAGAACAAGTTCATACCACTACACTATTATGGACGCCAGAAATTAATATGTAAATTAGAAAAACACCACTTTCCGAATAATTTTTCCTATATAAAAACTAATGAAGAAACTGTCTCAGTGGTGGAGGGTATATAGACTCGGCATGGCCGAATATGGCATTCTCGCTTGTTTTTAGTAAACTTATACACGTGATCTGTATCTACGTCATGAACTTTTTGGTAGACCACAAAAAGACATTTGCATACATTTTACTTTAACATTATTCAAAAATAGTTATGAAATAAATAATTCACTTAAAATACAAAATATTGTTGTTTTGTTATGTTCACTAGTATTACTGTATTTACTGTGATAATAAATTTATGAAATAAATTCTTTCGAGCACGTATATGCAACATGCAGTAACAACTATTTAAACCAGCAGTCATCGAAAAAAAAATAAAAACTTTAACATTATAAAATATTTAATATTTATTAAAAGCGCAAACACATGTGTTTTATTTATTTATACTTTAAAATATTGTTTATTTTTTTTTTCGATTTAAACAAACACAACAGCTGTAGTACAAAAACAAAAATATTAACTGTTGGTGACATCATTTCCCTTTAGTTAACCACAAAAATAGACTTATGGTCTCTACTCCCAGTACTCCTTCATAAACACCCAAATAGACTAGAGCATATGAGAATCTGGGGGGGAAAAAACTTATGCTGCTGCTGATTTTGTCCATTAGCAAGTAAGAGTAAGCGCGGCAACCACATTTACCATGTGGCAAGAACATAAAAGTGTTTTGATTTATATGCTGCAAGTTTGTTACAGTTTTTAACGTTATTCGTTCTTTTTCAATTTTTCTTCTTGTTTCCTGTTAAAAAGTAATTCTTCAGGATGTTGTTTGTTACTCTTTTTTTTTTTCTCTCTCTCTTTCGAAAAAGGTGTTTTTATTTCCTTAGAATTTATGGAAAATCAAATAAAACTTTTTTTTGCATTTATGTTTGCAAGGTTGAGATTCTTTTTATGTTTATGGCAGAAAATTTTACTGTTGTTTTTGGTTCCTGTTTGGTGAAGCTACGTGTGTGTGTGTAATGTGCATTGAATATGATATTTGTTTTAAATATTTTTATGAACAATTTCTTATTTTTGCAAAATAATATTTGTAAAGTGTTTTAAAGGATACAAACTTTATTTAAATAATTCACATATTCGTTTTATAGTTATATTATTATGTATGTTAGTACTTAAATTCTATGTCATCATAGTTATGGAAGGTAATATGAATTTGAACTGATGTTTATAACATTCAAATTAATAGATTCTCTATCACTTTTCTTGGCCAAAATTACAAAAATGGAAAAAACTGATTGTCTTGTTTGAAATATGATGGATGAAAATCAAAACAATTTAATGTATTTATTTTGTATTTAATAAAATTTAATTCATTTTTACACTTTTTATGCATCAGAAGTAAAGTCATTTCAAAGAAAGTTTGCAAATATGTCACTTATAACTCAACCTAATGGCGTGTATTCTGCTTTTGCAGCATTAATTTTTTTTACACAACTATATTTTAGCAATATCTGCTAATTTGTTTTTATACCCATCAACAAAAAGATGGGAGGTATATTGATTTTGTCATTCCGTGTGTAACATGTCGAAGGAATCATTTAAGACCCCATAAAGTATATATTTTCTGGGTCCTGGTTCGATTCTAAGTTGATCTAGCTATGTCCGTCCGTCTGTCTGTCTATTGAAAGCAGAATAGGGCTCGGACGGGACAACGAAATTTTAATCTTATATAATATTTGTAGCTTAATTTCTTACTTTTCTGCTGATATCTCTTAAACAAAAGCATGTATGACGAAATTTTTTACAGATAATTTGGGGGTCGCTAAAAACTTGGAAACCAAAAATAGGCGTTTTACCGCTCACCTCCCATATAAGGTGAAAATCAACGAAATTTTGTACAAATAGTTTAAGGACAAATGTAAACTCGGAAACAAAAAATGGACAGACAGACAGACAGACAGGTAGATGGAAAAAAATCTTATAACTCTAAAAACGCATTTTATACTTACTAATAAATAGAAACATAAACTAACTATTTCTCCAAATGTGAACGAAAGTTTCGTTCGAGTAAATGTATTGAAAACAACAAATAATTTTTCGAACGAAACCTTCGTTCGCATTTGTAGAAACAGGCAGTTAAACTACACATGAAAGCATATTTTTGTAGAGATTAGAGTACAGTAAGAAATATTTAAATCGAATTATATTTTACCTTCGTTTTTGTCCTAGATTTTTTAAACTTGGGGGCCTTAATTGGGGTCTCAAAATTTTTCCGAAATTATTCAATAGATTTCTTACAAAATTCTAAATAACATTGCTGTAACAATCATATAAATATATTTATTCTATAAAAAGTTATATTAAACTGAAACTTCATATTTTTGAGGTTATTTACCAAAAGGAATAAGTGTGAACTTTAGATCAATATAACTTTTATCGGATGAATATATTCAACATTTAAGGGTCCAAATTAAGCTTAAGAAACTTTTTAAAAACTTGGCCAAAAATTTAGAGCAGAGATCGGCGCTCTTAAATTTCACATTATATATTTATGTATGGTCTGTATAACTCTTTCGCTCTTATATTGTACATGGAAACAATTTTTAAACTTATAATTTCATAATATCTGTTGCTCTTAAATAATTTATGGTCTGTAATAAAAACTATAATTGAATATTAAAATAATTTGCTTAAAAAGTGTTAAAAACATATAAAATTTATTAAACAATTATTCTCCTCTCCACATGTAAGAGCATATAGGCGTGACAAAATTAAGAGAACATTTGCACATGTGTACCATTTTGCGCATCGCTGATTTAGAGTATAATTTGCTTTGTCCATAATGTCTCTTAAACTAAAAAATAAGCTAAACATGTAAGGGAATTAAAAAAAAAAAATACATACTCGAGATTACCAATTTAGGAGGTCTACCCTCTACTCCTGTAGCTCGCAGCAACTGGATGGAATATATCAAAACCAGGGAACGGCGCTCTTAAATTTCGCGTTCGATATGCTCTTGTTTCCGTGCTCTTAGATTTTGCACGGAAACAATTTTTAAACTTATAATTTAATAATATTTTTTGTTTTTAAACAATTTATAGTCTGTAATAAAAACTATCATTGAATATTACAACAATTTGCTTAAAAAAGTATTAAAAATATATAAAATTAATAAATAATTATTCTCTCTTCATATGTAAGAGTATATAGATGTGACAAAATTAAGAGATAATTTGCCCGTGTGCACTATTTTGCCGATAACAGATCAAAACTTAAGGTGTGTAGAAATTTTGAAATTATTACTTATGATGTCCTCAAAAATGTCGATAGTGTTTATTTTGAATTTTTTTGAGTGAGAATAAAAATATTGATTTTGTAACAAAGTAGCGTTATACATATAATCGATCATAAAATTTCTAATTAAAAAGACATTACTCAATAACATAATAATAACCATCATTTATAATTAGCAAAAAATCTAAATAAAAATTTTAATATTTATAATTTGTTGCATCTATATTACCTACCAGTGTTGCCAGGAGGTGAGAAAAAAAGAGTCTTAATTAAACTTTCAGAAAAGGCTAAATGGCCCAAAAATAAAGCTAGAAAAAAGCTATTGATTTTTTATTTAAAGACCTCTTTTTATTAATTTTTGACATTTTTTAAATATATTGTAAAAGATTTATAAATAACACTTACATAGAACTGCCTTCTTAAGGAAATTTTAAGAATCAAGAAAGTTTAGAAAGAAAGTTAGAAACTAAACGCAAATTTTTGGCAAAATGCTAAATAAAAAGCTAGATTTTGCCTTAAAAAGGCTAAACTGGCAACACTGGTACCTACTTATTTCAACAAAAACTGAATGCTAACTAAAAACAATTAATTTTTAAATTTCATTTACAGTAGGACTAATTGCTTTCCACAGAAATGTTCAAAACTATTTTTCATTTTATGTTGCATAGAAATAGTTCATTAGTATTAGGTTTTCTATGAAAAAGTAATTTAACATTTATAGTTTACACTTAAATACCTTAACATCACTAGTAAATAATGCGAAATTCGAAAAAAAAGAATTACATACCATTAAATTGAAGTAATGCAATGCAATCATTAGAATTAACATAAACTATTTTACATAAATATATAGTTGTAAAAATAAATATATATCTGCATATAAATATATTTACACAATGTAATCGAAATATTTACAAACAAATGTGTGTGAATTTTTTTTACAAACATTTATAAATACAATTTGTATATGGGTGCAAAATTAAGATTTCGATGTTTCCAATTAAAATAAATGTTTATTTGATTTTATGATAACATTTCTCAAAATGGTGGCAGACACATTGTAGCTCATAGCAAGTAAATGATAATAAATATGTTTTTGCTTAACTGCTGGGCCGCTTTAATAATAATGTTAAGGAAAAGTTTAGAAGAGCTTTGAGAAAAATCATTTTTAAATAGCTATGTTATACAAATTTTTGGTAATAAATCTGTATCTCCTAAACTACTGGTCAGATTAAATTGAAATGTATGGAAGAGTTGTAGAAAAGGACCTAAAAAAATCATCTTGTAGTCACCCCGTAGTAACACAAGATAAGCTACAGGGTGTCAAAGTTAACTATCTCGATTATGCAAAAGTTTCAAAAAGTCGTAACTTCTACAAATAAAGTCTGATTTTAAAGATCTTTATATTTCTGTAAAGAAAAAATAAGCTTACTCACCTAAATATCTTTTACAGTTAAATAGATATTTACACTTGAATTTTGAATTTTTGATTTTTTGCCTCGACTTTCTTTCTATTTTCGGGAATAAGTGCGGAGGAATATGAGGTAAAAATTTTTTAAAAACATTTTTTAATTTTTTTATATATTCCAAAATAATATGTTGAGAAAATTTTTGAATTATCTCAATTCGTCTAGACGTGAAAAATATTCACATTCAGCACTCTGAAATTAGTATGAAAAATTGCTATTTTTTTTACAAAAATATAATGCAATTCTTTCACTTTTTTTCTCAAAGTTCCGTTAAAGAAAATTGTTTTTTTTATATATTTCAAAAGATAAGACTTTACAAATGTTTAATAAAGAAATTTTGAATTGATTTATGTTTGCACCTTACATCAGGCATTGGTCGAAAATGGTGAATTTTGGAAAAAAAGTTTCATTTTTATCGATTAATAAAAAAAATGTCACATGAGCTTTTTTAAATTTATTGACAGCATTTTATCAAAAAATATATTTAGAACGATTTCACACTAAACTGCCTTCCGCCAGGCCAAAAACGAATGCAGGAGTAGAGATTTTATGAAAAAAGTCAATTTTTTAAATGACTTTTTTTTTAATTGCATAAAAAAGAATATTACCATAACATTTTAGCCATTATTTCTTATGTAATGTATAAAATATATATTGATCTTTCACTTCTGCAAAAATCATTTAAAAAGCTTTACAAATAAATTATTGGCGAATTTTTCAAAATTTAAAAATATAAAAAAGAAATAAAAACCAAAAAAATTATGACTGACAACTTAGATCATCTCTCACCAAGTTCTTTGTTTTACTATATTTCCATACGTGCGTATATGTAACATACAACTGTATTGACCCGTTTTAATTGTTGAACGAGATAATACTAGTTGTAATCGCTTATATTTATTAAATATTGTTTCTTTTTGAACATTTATTTGCAAATAAAAAATTCACTTTTTTCATAAAACCTGCACTTCTGAATCCGTTTTTAGCCGAGCGGGAAACAATTTAGTATCAAATTGATTTCAATATATTTCTTAAGTAAATATAGTCAATACGTTTAAAAAAAACTCGCGTGACATTTTTATACCCTTCACCACAGGTGTAAAGGGTATATATAAGTTTGTCATTCCGTTTGTAATTTCCACAATTTTCGTCGGAGAGCAAAACAGTTTATATTTTTGGGATCCTTATAAGAAATGATGACGATAGGACCATGTCCGTCCATCCGACCGTCCGTGTGTCGGTTGAAATGTCATTTATGAAGCCCACCGATAACTGGCGTATACAATATATATACCAAACGATTGAAAATCCTTTCGAAAATTTTGCTATTGAAATTCAGCAAGATCGGTTCATACATTGCGAAGATATGGCTAAAACGGTTTTCCAGTTTCTGAAGCCTTTGTATATACTAGGGACTTTGTTTTTGCAAAGAAGGCTCTGACTTTTTTTCTGAATTTTTTTTTTAATTTCATTTTTACTAAGCGATAAAAATGAAATTTTTTTCTAAAATTTACCATTTTCAAACAACGTAGGGTGCAAAGTTAAATCAATTCAAAATTTCTTTATTATTCTATATTATTTATGAAGCCCAATCTTTTGAAATATATAAAAAAAAAAAATTTCATTAATGAAACTTTGAGAAAAAAGTACAAGAATTGTACTATATTTTTGTAAAAGCTAGCCATTTTTCATACTAATTTCAGAGTGCTGACTTATTCACGTCTAGACGAACTAAGATAATCCAAAAATTCTTTCAGCATATTATTTTGAAATGTATAGTAAATTACAAGTTATTTTTAAAAAAAATTTACTTAGGTCTTTTCAATTTGATTCAATTTGAATTTTTTTTTAAGTTTTTTAATTAAGTTTATTAATCTAATTTACAAATTACTTATGCTGATAATTTTAACCAGCAAAATTTTAATTTACTAAAAATGTTTAAAATAAAATAACCTTCCTACTTATCATATAGCTAAAGGATTTTGTTAAATGCATAAATATGTATATAAGTTTTTTTATACTACATATAATGCATTTGCTATATTTGATATTTTAGCTAGAAAAAAATAAAAATGATAATTTGTCAACATTTTACTAGCTTTAGATACGTGTTGTTGTCTCTCTACTGCAATTTGTACGTGCTTAAAATATACACATTTATATATGTATATCAACATTTTTTATTGTTAATTTTTCCTCTGAATTCGTTCTATTAATATTTTCAATTTTTGGCAGAAGTGAATGCAAAAAAAAAAATAAAAAATGAGAAAAAATTCATTTTATTGGAATATTCATATTGAAGTATTTTAAAATATATATACACACATATACATATAAAAATATTGATACATGGAATGTAAATGGTCCTAACTTACATTTCTATAATGTAGCAAAAAGATTAAAGTCCCAACTTACACAAAAAAAAAAAACATTAAACTTATAAAAAATTAAAACTTTGTGAATTCTCTAATAAATATCATTTAGAGCTTCATTTATTTTTACCTACGATATAAATACAATCCCATAAAAGCGCGAAATATGTATAAACCTATCTACTTTTCAAATGCATTTCTATAGTGAAGTTTTGCTAAATACTAATCTCAGTATATTTTCATAAATCCTAGAATTAAGTTATCATAGGAAATATATTATTGAATTTTATTTAAAACCTAAATCAAATGCTGGCAATTACTTTAATAGAATTCGGTTATATAAATCAATTTTGTATGGGGTGAAATAAATCAAATGTAGTATTAATTTTGTATATCTGAAATAACAAAGAATAATTTAAAACAATTTTAATATTCTAAAGAAATAAACTACTAAGCTAACTGATTGACACAACATTAACGAGGCACAATGGTCCAAAAATGTTTTTTTTTTTTTTTTTTTTTTTTTTTAAATAATTCTGAAACTTATAAACAGTTGGAAACACCTAAAAAAAATATTTTAGAAATTGAAGAATATTACCAGCTTTTTTTTAAATAACTTAAAAATATGAAATTTTTTTTTTTA
Organism: Protophormia terraenovae; assembly: GCA_951394005.1. NCBI lineage: Eukaryota > Metazoa > Arthropoda > Insecta > Diptera > Calliphoridae > Protophormia > Protophormia terraenovae. The sequence goes on along the minus strand of OX596077.1, from coordinate 112,545,111 downwards.
AGTTTCAACTTCAAATTAATATAATTCTTTATCGAAAAGATATATTTATATGATTCTTGCAAGAATATTGTATACAAATTTATAAGAATATAGAGGATCATTTTTTATTTTAGGACCCAAAATAAGGCAAACGTTAAAATTAAGCTGGCTTCATTGATTTTCAAATTTTTTACTCTTGCCCATTTACAGCTATGTATGTGCAAAATAATATTAGCATTACCACACACTTTTTGTTGTTGCATAATTTTTAGACAAGGGATTTAAAAAAAATTTTGTTGATTTGTAAACTGATGGAAAACTGCACAGTAGGGTCATACACAAAATTTTTGGCAATAAATCTGTATCTCCTAAACTACTGGTCGTATTAAATAGAAATATATGAAAGAGTTATAGAAAAGAACATAAGCTTTTAAAAAAATCATCTTGTAGTCACCCTGTGATAACATAAAATAATAGGCAGGGTGTCAAAGTTGACTACCTCGAGTATGTAAAATTTTAAAAAAATCGTAACTTCTACAAATGAAGTCCGAATATATATATGTCCTATACACTACATAAGAAATAATGGCGAAAATATTATGCTAATATGCTTTTTTTATGCATTAAAAAAAAAATCGTTTAAATAATTGACACTTTTCATGAAATATGCTCTCCTGCATTCGTTTTTGGCCGGGCGGGAAGCAGTTTAGTGACAAATCGTTTTAAATCAATTTTTTGATAAAATATTGTCAATACATATAAAAAATCTCGCGTGACATTTTTTTTTATTAATCGATAAAAATTTAACTTTTTCCCAAAATTTACCATTTCCGATCAATGCCTGATGTAGGGTGCAAACCTAATTCAACTCAAAATTTCTTTTTTAAACATTTATGAAGCCTTATCTTTTGAAATATAAAGAGGAAAAAATTTTTCTTTCATGAAACTTTGAGAAAAAAGTGAAAGATGTGTAATATATTTAAAAAAAAAAATAGCAATTTTTCATAGTAATTTCAGAGTGCTGACTTTGAATATTGTTCACGTCTAGACGAATTGAAATGATCCAGAAATTCTTTCAGCATATTATTTTGAAATATATAAAAAATTACAAAATATTTCGAAAAAAATTTTACATTTTACTTCAGGACTTATTCCCGAAAAACTAAAGAAAGTCGAGACAAAAAACCAAAAATTCAAAATTCAAATGTAAATATATACATATTTAACTGTGAGAGATAACTTATGCGAGTAAAATTATTTTTTCTTTATCTTACGATTTTTTGAAACTTTTACATACTCGAGGTAGCCAAATTTGACACCCTGTATCTTGTCTTGTGTTATCACAGGATGACTACAATATGATTTTTCTGAAAGCTTAGGTCCACCTCTACAACCTTTTAATACACCTCACTTTAATATAACTAGTAGTTTAGATTTATTTTATTTATTGTTGGTTTCGCACAACAAATTCCTATTATATTCACTAATTTCAAGTACACTCAAAAAATTATGTAAGTAAATTTAACAGAGAAATTAGTAAAAACAAATATTATTTCATTTAAAAAACGTACTGCTTACATTTCATTTGAAACAAATGAAAATTTCAGTTATTGTTCAGGAGAACATAAATTCAGGAGAACACATAGGAATGTTGTCTGGACCATTTTTAATCGTTAGAAATTTCAAATAACAGGAATGTTTACTAAAAGGACAAAAATGTGTTAAAAATTAAAATTATAAATTAAACTTAAAATTGTATTAAATTGCATATCAACAACTTAAAAATGATTAAAACCTTTAAAGGCGATGTTTATTGCAATTTTTATTTAATTATCATTTTTTTCAAGAAACTGCTTTTGGTATCTAAGATATTTTGCTTATAATTTCCTTAAATTTATGGTATACTGCTCCCACTTAGCTTCATACAATTTTGATAGGTGTACCCACGTATGATCTATATTGGATGCTTATAGAAAAGGTTAAAAATATAACTTCAAAGGCTTTTTTCTTCGGACTGAATTGAGATAGCAAAATTTTTGTGAGATATATTAAGACTCTAACTCAAAACGTTTAAAAAAGTTCAAATCGCAAAGAAAATTCTCATTATTTATCAATTTTTATTTTTACATTTCTTTGAAAATCAAACAAAAACTTGCATATAGCCCGTTTTGCCTTAAAAAAATATACTGTTTTTAGATAGACCAAAAAGAAAAAGTGAAAAATATAGTGTTTGTATTAACATTTGACTCCAAACTTAATACAAAATATAAAAAACAGAAAACTAAAGAGTCTGACACAAAAAAAAAATGTTTGTAAATCTGCATAAGGCCCGATTTGAATATAAGTCCTCGATATAAAATACCAAATCAGTAATACATACTGCCTGTTTCTCTAAATGCGAACGAAAGTTTCGTTCGAGTAAATGTATTGAAAACAACAAATAATTTTAAAACATATTTGTTGTTTTCAATACATTTAGTCGAACGTAACTTTCGTTCGCATTTAGAGAAACAGGCAGTTAATGTTTTTTTTAACTATAAAAAATTACCTACTAAATTATTAAAAACTGCCGCTTTTTTTCTATTATAATTATAATTTTTGCGATTTGAGAAATTAAGGCAAAAATGGAAAATCATAAAAAATGGGTAAATTTTGAGAGACCCTGGTTTACGCAGTATTAAAGTTTTTAACTTTTTATTTCCTTCACACAATTTCCTATAAAGTAATCTTTCAGAAAAGTATAAATACTATATATGTTACTACAGAAATTTTTTTATAACTCAAAAAAAACTACCTTTTTCGCAAAAAAACGGCGAAAAAATAAATTTTTCAAAATTCAAATTCAAATGCATATAACTTTTGATTCCGTAAAGATTTATTCAAAAAATGTTTTTTACAAAATTTTGTTATTTGTTGTTAATAAAATCAAAAATATTTCAAAAAAATCGAGTGAAATTTGGACCCGCTATAGCGAAAAAACTTTACCAAGATAGGTCCAAAAATAAAAATTTTAATCTTTGAAGCCAGATAGCTCTTAAACTAAAAGAGATAATCTACACATATTTACAACGTTTTTTGTAGATCTCGGCTAGCAAAATGCACTCATATAAAAATCTATTAAATTAAATCGGCTGAGATATAACGAATCTGGATCGTTTTAAATGTCCAACTTTAGGACCCTCTGGACCCGCCTCAAACTCAAAACTTTAACTCGCCTACACCTCTACTAACACTGTCTGAAATTTCATTGAAATCGGACCAGCCGTTTGGAAATTCAAGATTTATTTCCATTTTATTTTTTGAATAGGACACTGTTCCAGTAAAAAAATAATTTTCTTTGTGAAATAACTAAATTTTCTTTACTTTTCAACATAAATTAAAACTTTTTAAATAAACTACAGTCAGTAAATACAAAAATTTTTTGAGTGTACTTTATCTGAATTTTGAAATTAACAAAAAATCTTTATTTTACTAAATGTAAAAATTTTAAATATGGAGCTACTATTATACATATTGCATACAGTTTTACATATTTTCATATGTTAAATTTCTTAATATTTTTCTACAGAACTCTTTGTTATTTCAAAACAAAAGCATGAATATAGTTATGTTTAAATTATTTTTAATCCCATGTTAAAATTTGAAACAATTAAAGCACATTAAACAATAAAATATCCCAGCAAAAAAAAAAAAAAAAAATAATAATAATGAATAAATGAAATGATTTTGTTGTAAAGAATAACTAAGTACTGAATTTAATTCCTGGTCACAGCTACTGAAATTCTCCTATTAAAGCTTTAACCTTTAAAAATAATAATAATAATAATAAAAATGCTTTAAAATTGGTAAAATTATAATTTTCTTAGAAATTATTAAGCTTTTTTTCGTGCTAAAAATCGTTTTTTGTCACTATGGTGTTAATGCCGATTGTGCCAAAAGAACACTTATTTGAAAGGCGACATTTCAAGTAAAATTTTTGGTGAAAACAGTTCTTTAATACGTCGCTCGTGTAAAAAGTTATATTGGTTTGAAAATGGATGAAAAATCTGAAGAAATGTTATGCTTTTTACTATAAAAAAAGGAAAAACGCTTGAAAAACTTGCCGAAAAATATGTAAAGTGTACGATGAGAATGCTATGATGAATGTCGGATTCATTAGTGGTTTTCTATGGTATATTGATTTTGTCATTCCGTGAGTAACACGTCGAAGGAATCATTTAAGACCCCACAAAGTATATATTTTCTGGGTCCTGGTTAGATTCTGTATCGCTCTAGCTATGTCCGTCCGTCTGTCCTTCTGTTGAAAGCAGGATAGGGCTCGAACGGGCAACAAAAGCATGTACGACAACGAAATTTTGTATATATAGTTTGAGGGTCGATATAAACTTGTAAACCAAAAATGGGCGTGGTCTGTTCACTTTACCGCCCACCTCCCATATATGGTGAAAATGTGTTCTAATAGTTCAAGGACCAATGTAAACTTGGAAACAAAAAATAGTGGTCCGCCCACTTTATCGTCCACCTCCTATATAACGTAAAATTTGAAAAAGTTGATGGTGGGTATATAGATTCGGCCGAGCCGAATATAACATTTGCGCTTGTTTTATTTTACAGTAACAGTAAAATACATTTAATTACAGGTATTTTGTTGGATTTCCAGTATTCAAATAACATATAAATCAAAACTACACATTCATTAGAATCAATTTTCTATTTACATATACATATATATATATGTATATATTAATGTATCTACTTTATGGTTAAATTATATTAATGTAAATTTTCAACAAAACTCTACTTAATTAAAATATTAAATGACAATCTATACTTCTATTATTTAACAGGAACTATAGAATTAAATGTAATCAAAAAATTGTATTAAATAAGTTTGTGTGTTTTACAATTTTCAAATTAAAAAGGACATACATACTATTATAATTACTTAGATTATATTGATATACTTACATACATACGTAAATATGTCCAATTGTATGTATGTATGTATGTATGCGCAAATGCATGTATATTTAATCTGTAATTTGCTTATTTCCAGTTCATTGCATATTACAAGTGAGAAAGTACAGTTTACCACTATAGATTGTTCAATATTCTAAATTTAAGTGAATTGTATTACAATATTTTTTTAATTGTACTATTCTATCTCTATAGTTTAATTTAATTTTAACTAAAATATTTATATGTACATTAGAGTTGTTCAAAATTTCAATGATTTTCATTAACCATTATATTTCTTTTTATATTCAGAAATAGTTTCTAAGTATATTTCAGTGCAATGCACAGTGGGGTAGAATTGACAATTTTGGAATATAAATCTATAACTTCTTATTGGCTCAAAATGAGGTACCTCTGACATAGAAAATTTTGTTAACGCTTGCCAAATTTATGTTTCATATGAAATTTTTATTATTTCTACATCTCCTTAAAGCTTTCGATAAGACCTATGAAAAACATGTTTGTTTGTACCTTTATCTCCTACGAGCTTATAAGCCTGCCAAATATAATATTATAATAATAAAAATAAACACAAATAAATCCGAAAATCTTTAAAAAAAAAAAAAAAATAGAAAAAAATATAACTTAAAAGTGTCGAAATAATAAATTAGTTTCCGATAGGATTTAGTAAAAGAACATTAAATATAGAAAAATATTTAATGTTCTTTAAAATTAAAAAAATATTATATACACCAAAAACAAATCCGCTTATCCCTACACCCTGAAAGAGATTTTAAAATCTGGTTCTTTAGGATTTGTATGACGAAAAGTTTTCTTAGTAAGTAGAATGTTTAATTCCTACGTCGTCTGAGACTCCCTCAGAAAGCTCTAGTGTGAGAAAACACGCTTAGGATATTAAATATAAAATCCGTGTATCTCCACTCCCTGATATAAACTTCAAAATCTATCTCGGTTAGGATTTGCCGTACGAATAGTTTTATAAGTAAACAGAGTTTTAGTTTTTAAAGTCGCACGTTGGGATAAAAGGGGTCGAAAGTGGCATTTAATTGAATTTTGAAAATTAACTTTTTGTAATAAAATTGGATACCGAGTAAAAATAGATAAAATTATGTATCAATAACAATAAAAATCATTAGCCTAGGTTGCGTTGTTTTTGTGTACTGAGCTGTCAAAGTAGAACATTTTTTTTTATATATTGGAAAAAGGGCAAAAAATTTAATTTTCATTAACTTTCGGTGAATTCTTTTTAAAAGTACTTTGAAGGAAAAATTTAAAATGGAACCATTAACTTCAGGTATTTGAGTTTACTTTTATTCCAGAATTTGTTATTTTTTTTTCCACGTATTTTTTTTTTTTTTTTTTTTTTTTTTTTTGAAAATTTTCCAAAAATACAATATTTTTCAAATTTCATGGAGTACAACTAAAAATGTTACAGGATGTTTGTTCTGAAAATTGTCTGAAAAATATAACATATTGTCTACTTTAATATTCTGAAAAAAATCGTGCGCATATGTAGCCCGATTTGAGAAAAAACTCCAGTAGATTTCATACAAAAAACAGCTTAAGTGCCAGACATTTTTTTTGCTTTATCAAACATTAAACAGTGAGGAAGAATCGAAATAAATCTGTAACTTCTAATCGGTTGGTTTTCATACAGGTGTAGCAGAAAACAGTAGCATTTTGAGTTTAGAAGCGGGGTCCAATATTCGCAACAAGAGAGTGTCATGGAAAAGGTTTAACCACTACCGAATTTTTGTTCCTTACCCGATCCTTGATAAATCCTTTACCAACTTTCACTTATCTTATATATTTTTCGAGTTATATACATTTAAATTTTCAAAAATCTCAATTTTACAAGATCTTGGTTAAGATCCTGGTTCCATATATAGCCAAATATTTTCAACCGATTTTATTACGTTTTATATAGTTACTTAAAAGGCAAAATTATCTATTGAACAAAGAAAATTTTGAGTCGTTATCTTTATTGAGTCAATAGTTAAACGATTTTGAATTGGAAAGTTTGCAAAAATTAACAAACAGACAGACAGACATTAGAATTCTTAAAAAAAAAAATTCTTCAAATTCAAAATATTTTTTTTTTTTCCCACTTATCAATTAATATGAAAACCAAACGAAAGTATTAATCTTTTGATATCACCTTTGCTAAAAAAAATCTTAAAATTCTAAAACTGAATTTTTTTAACTAATAATCAATAAAAAAAATTATTAAAATATTGATATCACCTTTCCCTGAATTTAGCGCCATTTTCGACCCCTTTTACTCCAACGTACGTAGTTAAAGATTTAGAACAAAAAGAAATTAAAATAAATATGGTAGATGTTAAGTGTATTCTTACTAAATTTCAGAATGAAATTATTACACAAATTTGAATAAACTATATCTATCTACCTATATATATATAAATTAATGTGTGTTTGTTTGTATGAATATATGTATGTTTGAAGTCTATAGCCGCCTAAACGGCTAAACCGATTTTCTTGAATTTTTTACAGTGTGTTCCTATATGCTTGGAAGGAAAAATAGGCTACCTTTTATTCCATGTGGGCCACGCCCACTTACTAAATAACTATTAAAAGTAGTATATCTCGGAAATTGGTAATACTAGAGTCCTCAAATTTTGTACGAACAATTTTGACATCCGTGAAAGCATTTGTCTAATAAATTATGGATTATGGGGGTATGGTCCCTCCCATAAAAATTAAATACAAAGATTAGTATATCTGGGAAACAAATTTTGCACGGGAAACATCTATCTATCTATCTATCTATCTATCTATCTATCTATCTATCTATCTATCTATCTATCTATCTATCTATCTATCTATCTATCTATCTATCTATCTATCTATCTATCTATCTATCTATCTATCTATCTATCTATCTATCTATCTATCTATCTATCTATCTATCTATCTATCTATCTATCTATCTATCTATCTATCTATCTATCTATCTATCTATCTATCTATCTATCTATCTATCTATCTATCTATCTATCTATCTATCTATCTATCTATCTATCTATCTATATATCTATCTATCTATCTATCTATCTATCTATCTATCTATCTATCTATCTATCTATCTATCTATCTATCTATCTATCTATCTATCTATCTATCTATCTATCTATCTATCTATCTATCTATCTATCTATCTATCTATCTATCTATCTATCTATCTATCTATCTATCTATCTATCTATCTATCTATATATCTATCTATCTATCTATCTATCTATCTATCTATCTATCTATCTATCTATCTATCTATCTATCTATCTATCTATCTATCTATCTATCTATCTATCTATCTATCTATCTATCTATCTATCTAATTTTTAAGAAAAATTTTATATTTTAATTACTAAATAAATATATTTTTTTAATCCTTTAATTACTATGTATTTCATTTCGGGGGTGGCGAAGCACACCGGGTATTAGCTAGTATATAAATAAAAATAAAAAAATAAAAAAATAAAATAAAAAAAAGCATTGGCAAATCATTTTACTAGGTATAAATTCAAGCGTTGGCAAACAGCTTCGTTTTATTTGTAAAAAATATTTTGCCAGCGCTTGATGTTTCGTACGGTTGGCAGTTTATGCCTGGGTATTTATAGTTTCTTTACAAAAAAAAAAAAAAAAACAATATTATTTTAATTCCAAAAATTAGAATAACTAGATTTCATGTTTCTTAAGTAAACTAGTTTGTTTAACTGACATAATACTTAGTTACATACAAAAAATTAAATAAGTCAGTATCTTTTATAGCATCAAAACTACGCCATTATTTGAAGTCTCTTAGCCCCTGTACAAATGTCTTCCCGGAATAGAGTGTTAACGCCCATTAATGTCTATATTTTTTTTTTATTAAATACGACAAACAGTAATATTAACGCTAACATATTTAAACAAAATTTCAACACATGTTTTTGTCAACAAAATCGTAAAAAAACCCCAACTCAACAATATTCTAGAAACCACATTGAAAAGTGTGTGTATAATTTTTCAAAAATTTTATTTTATGAAAATACATTAAATATTAAAAGTTGCAAACACACGTATGTATGTATATTTTAGAAAATTTTTACCACAAAATTCACACATTAATGAATATTTTTTGCATGTTCATAACGCATAATAAAAACCACATTTGAATGCAACGCATATAATATGAATCCATTATTGCTAATATGTGTCAATATGCTTTCATACAGGTATTTAAATTAATTCGTTATGTAGTAGTATTAGGTAAACTTATAGGGTATTGTAACTTACAAAATAACAGCTGTCAAATTTTTTAAAATTAAAAAAAAAAAAAAAAATCAGTCAAATTGTGCAACTGGAAAAATCACACTTTATTAATCCAAAAATGCACTGCAGAAATACACCAATATATTAAAGTGTTCCGATAAATCAAATGAATGTATATTGTTGAGCTGCTTACAGGAATATTACTAAAAATTAAAAAAATTATATTCTTGCCCTTAACGGCGAATGAAAAATAATATTTCTTCAACGGGACATTCTAATTTATATGTATTTATGTAGAACATTTAACACACATTAACAAAATTCACTGTTACTTTTAATGGCAGTTTTATATACATATTTAAAAATTTATGTGCGTGCTTATGCTTACAAATACACATACAAACATATATTTATATAAGTGTTATTTTATCAAAACCTCTAATAATGTGTTTATTGGCCAGAGAGGTTATGTAAATTACTAATAATTCAATATTAATATTGCACAGTGGTCCCAAAACGAAATTTTTTGGAAATAATTCTGTAACTTTAGAACTGCTGGATGTATTTGAATGAAATTTCACATGGGTAATCCTGAGGTGTATGGAAATTAATTTGGAAGACAGGTTCGTAGCAGGTCTGGAGTGGACCTCCAAAGTTGGTCACCTCGGGTATGAACATTTTTAAAAAAATCGCCAAAATTTCATTTATGATTTGATTGAAAAAGAATTTTGCACACAGATAGTATATAATTCTTATAATTCTCTACAAAAAATACGCTTACATGTGTGGGTTATCTCAGTTACTTTTAAAGATATTTGGACCAAAGTAAAATTTTGACCCATTTTTGGACATGTTTTTTTTAGTTTCTTTAACTTGGCGGGCGCAATTTGTGTCTTAAAATTCTAAAATATTCTCTGGATTCTGTACAAAATTCTAAACAATTTTTGTGCAAGGATCATATATCTATGTGGTTTAGATAAAAAGTTATATTATTTTGAATCAGAAAATTTGAAAAAAAAATTTTGTTTTTTTTTGAGATATTTTCAAAAAGGTGGTAACATTTTTTCACTTTAAAATCCTTTATTTTTCTCTGGACCATAATTTTTTTTTCATGTTTCCAAAAGAATGCTTAATATAAATGCATGTAAAACAAATTTAAGGGCAGTTGGGGTAACAGTCTCCCCGCTAGCCCTATCAGAATTTTGTTAATTTTAATTTTTGTGTTTTTAGTTTTTTGTGGAGCACAAAAATGTCAAAGCTAATATTAAAATAAAAATACCGTAGGAAGTTACCTTCATATATTGGCTAAATACACAAAAAATTCTGAATAAGCCACTCCTCTTATAACGACAGGGTGACCATTTTACTGAAAAAATTGCCATACACCTCAGGATTACCCATGTGAAACTTCATTCAAATACATCCAGCAGTTCTAAAGTTACAGAATTATTTCCAAAAATTTCCGTTTTGGAAAAAATATTTTTTTCCAAAAAAAAATATTTTTTTAAAGCTAAACCAGCACACATTGAGGTAAAAGGGGTCGAAAATGGCGTTTAACTCAGGGAAAGGTGATATCAATATTTTAATGATCACGTTTTAGTTTTTTATTGATTATTAGTTAAAAAAATTAAATTTTAAGATTTTTTTTTTTTTTTTTAGCAGAACGGTAAAGTCTGTCCGTCCGTCTATACATTAGAGTTAAATGGTAATGTCCGTCCGTCTATATATTTGGGTTAAATGGGAAGAAAATTACACTTAATTCAGGAAAATGTGATATCTTAATTTTGATGATCATGTTAAATATTTATTATTTATTAGTTAGTACAAAAATGCACTTATAGAATTCCAAAATATTGTTTGTTAGAATGGCAATGTCCGTCCATCCGTCTATACATTTAGATAAAATGGTTCGAAAATGCCACTTAATTCAGGGAAAGGTGATATCAAAATCTTAATAGCTTCATTTGGTTTTCATATTAATCAAAAAGTAGAAACAAAATACTTTTCGAATTTTTGAGATTTTTTTTTAAGAATTATAATGTCCGTCCATCTGTCCGTCTGTTTGTTAATTTGTGCAAACTTTCCAGTTCAAAATAGTTTAACTTTTGACTCAATAAAGATAACGACTAAAAATTTTCTTTGTTCAATAGATAATTTTGCTTTTTAACCAATTACATAAAATGTAATAAAATCGGTTGAAAATATGTGGCTATATATGGAAAAATCTTAACCAAGATCTTTTAAAATTGAGATGTTTGAAATTTCAAATGTATATAACTCGAAAAATAAATAAGATAAGTAGGATATGCAAACATGTTTTCTAAAGGATTTATCAAGGACTTTAGGGTGATATAAAAATCTTGGAAATCAGGTAAGAAACAAAAATTCACTAGTGGTTAAACCTTTTCCATGACACTAGTACCCTATTTTGAACCCCCATAGTTCCGCTCCTGATGCGTATATTGGATACTACTACGAAACTCAAAATGCTGATATCCTCTGCTATATCTGTGCAAAATTTCATGCAAATCCAATCAGCCGATTCGATGTTACAAATTTATTTCGATTCTTTCCCACTGTTTAATGTTCGATAAAACAAAGAAAATGTCTGCACTTAAGCTTTTTTTTGCATGAAATCTACAGGAGTTTTTTTGAAAAAAAAAAAAAAAATACATATATTATTTTCTCAAATCGGGCTATATATGCGCATTTTTTTTTTTTTTTTTTTTTTCATAGTATTAAAGTGGACAATATGTACTATTTTTCAGAAAATTTTCAGAACAAACATCCTGTAACATTTTAACTTGCATTCCATGAAATATGAAAATTAGTGTATTTTAGGACAATTTTCAAAAAAAATAACAAAAATACTAGGACAAAATATAATTTACAAATACTTGAAGAAAAGTATACTTAAATATCTGAAGTGGATGGTTTCATTTAAAATTTTTACCTTGAAAGACTTTTTATTTAAAATAAATACACTGAAAGTTGATGAAAATTGAGTTTTTTACTATTTTTCAAAAATGTTAAAAAATTCTTAACTTTTACAACTTCTTATAAGAAAACAGGACAACCTAGCTTAAAGATTTTAATTGATATTGATACATAATTTTATCTGTCTTTATTCGGTACCCAACTTTATTACAAAATTTTAAATTTTAAAATTCAATTAAGCGCCACTTTTGATATATTTTACCCCGACGTGCAGCAGAGAGAGACCAAAAGGACGCAAATTTGTGATCACTCAAACTTCCTTATAAAAATCGACTTTTTAAGGAAAAACATAAAAATCGATTTTAAAGCTAAACCAGCAGAGATAGAGCCTAAAGGAAGAAGATCTGTGATCTATCAAATTTCCTTATAAATATCAGCTTCTTAAGGAAAAACATGAAAATCGATTTTAAAGCTAAACCAGCAGAGATAGGGCCTAAAGGACAAAAATCTGTGATCACTCAAATTTCCTTTTAAAAATCGACTTTTTAAGGAAAACCATAAAAATCAATTTTAAAGCTAAACCAGCAGAGATAGAGCCTTAAGAACGAAAAGCTGTGATGACTTAAATTTCCCTTTAAAAACCAATTTTTTTATGAAAAATATAAACATCGATTTTAAAGCTAAACCAGCAGAGATAGAGCCTAATTGACAAAATTCTGTGACCACCTCTGTATATGCTACAAGTTGAGATAGTCCAAAATGATACTATTCTCAAATTAAAATATTACACTAATACTTATTAGTGCATTTTAAATTAATTTCATAAAACTGTCACATAATAAGAATGTTTAACAATGCGTGCGTGTGAAATTTTTAATCAAGGACCCACAAGATATCAAAATCACTCATACGCTCCGATGCCTTTTATAGAAATATAAACATATTCAAGTTATTTTCTTTTTATAGTCTTAACATCAAAACTTATTCATTTATTTAATTCTTTGAAATTGTTTCCTCATTGCAATAGTTGTTTTTTTTTTTAGCTGGTTTCTTTTGTTATAATTGTTTTTCTATTGTCAAATGCATAAATTTCTTGAATGTTTACTCGCACAACATCGTGTATAATGATTATTATAATGTTGACAACAAAATCTTTGTCATTGAGTTGTTTTTTATTGTTCTTTTTTTGTGTCTTTTTATTTTTCTTTTGTTTTTAGTGACTTCTTCAGAAGAAAATTGAGTTGCCAGCATATGAGCTTCTTTTAAGTTATACATTTGTTTATGTGTATGTAAATGCATAAAGTAAAACTAATACTTCCTTATTGTGTTGAACTTTATGTTTCTTATGATAAACACAACAATAGGATAAACTTTTTCATACAACTATCATTATAGTGTCATTTATAGTTGTTGTATTTGCAAATATATACAAAGCAAGTGAATAGTGAATAGTATTCACCCAAAAAAAAGGAAATTTGAAACATAAAAGTTTAAATAAATAGACATTTCAGCTTTTGTATTTATATTTCAGCTGTTTTCATTGTTGTTCAGTTTTGTTCATTGTTGTCTTCTGGCATATGTATGAGTTTTATGTTTCATGAAGCATTATGTTGATGAAAGGCCTTAAAGTCATTGATGCATTCATTGTATTTATAATTTGGCAAAACTATTTAAATTACTTTTATGAAATGACGAAAACTTTAACTTTATTTCAACATTGATGTTTGACAAAGGATATCAAAGTGTAGTTTGAATAGATTATAATGGTTGAGGTTTTAGTTTAAACTCAATTTGCAATGTTAAATTATAGTTAGTTATTAATTTTTATTTGTTTGTAATGCTTATAATAACATTTTAGATTTGTAGAATGTGACATTTTTAATTATTAAGTGAATAATATTGGAGAAGTTTATAACACAGAGATGATTATTTTTGAACCATATGAAATTTGAATTCTTTTAAGGTATGTTTCCGTCCATCTGTCTGTCTGTCCGTCCGTCTGTCTATCCATCTGTGAGAATTGAATTAAATGAAATTCGCTCAAAATGTTTGATGTTTTCCTAAACAGTTTGGTATTAAAAATTAGATAAATCGGTTGATTAGATAAAAGTTATTAGAAAACGTTATAGTTATATATATATATATACTAAGGACTGCGCTCGAATAAATCCATGCATACAAATCTGCTTATAGAAACTAAACCCATGGGTCAATTTTTTTTTTTTTTTTAATTATTTTTTTAATAATGACTGTTACGTCCAAGTTCTAAACATACCCAGCAAAAACTTTGGTTGCCAGGTAATGAGTTAAGAAGCTAATATAATGGCTTTACACTACTTACACATTAGCTGAATAACCCATTATTTTAACACGGTGATGACATTAGAGGCAACTACTTACCTCATCTCATTACATAGATGTCATTAGAAGAACTAATTACTTTTAAGTTGTTCAGTAACTCATTGATTTTAAAGTATTACTGAAGTCATTATAAGTTAAAACAAAAGGAATTAGTTGCGTTTTTTTTTTATTATTTTATTAAAATATTAAAAAGAAAATATACAATAAATAGTGTTTAAAATAAATAGAGATATGATTTGTACTTCAATTAAAATACATACCATAACCTTCCAACAGTGCTCTTCCGCATACTTTTGGTCCGTGCCGAAGGTGAATTAAAATCCAGACCATGGTTGTACTCTATTTGCTGGAACCGACTGCACCTCATGTAAAAACAATTATGGTACTTGGGGTAGTTTCATCTCAAGATCTGCTACGGGCTTAGTCTCGGCGCAGAAGCCTCAGACTGATAATGTTTAAGATTTTTATCTGTTTTAAGTGTGATCTAAATGCATTGAATGAAATATTCTTACCTTTATGTAAGACAACTCTAAAAAAATGTAAATATGGGAAATTTTTGGCTGTTGAACTGTTGATTTTTCTCCTCTGAATTTAATTTAATTTTGCCTATTATAAAAAGAGCAATAAAAATTTTACTATATTTTGCAATAATATTTTGACACTTACCATTATTTAATACGGATAATCAACAAATTATTGAGAATTGTAAAAATGTTTTTTTTTTTTTTAGATTTAATTTGTTTGATTTATTTTTAAATGTCAAGAACTTTTATTTTGAAAATTTTGTCAAACATTTTGTTTATATATTTTTTTTTTTTTTTTAAAGTGCAAATTAACAACAAACACTTAAAAATAGAAAAATTTAGTTAATATATCATGTTTGTATAAGATTATTGAAATGAGATCATTATCTAATTCCTTTAAAATTGTGTAGCATTTTAATATCCAAAGTATAAAGTGTTTTCATTATATATGTATGTGGAACCATTTATATTTCACATTAAATCGTAACTATTTCTTATGTATATTATTTATCCGATTGCAAAGTTTAAAGTGTCAATTGAAAAAAATAAAATATATAAAAGTTTCACGAACGAAATTTGTGATTATAATTTTGTAAATTTGTAAAATGTTTTCTGTGTTAATAGCCGGTCTTTGGCAGTTTTCAGCTGGAATAGAAAAATTTTATAAATTTTTATTTAAAAAAAAAAAAAAAAAAAATATCGATAAGGAAAAATTTTAAACTATTTGGATTAAATATTAATCACAAATACGTAATTACATGTCGGGTTAAAAAATAAGTAGTCACTTAACGACTTCTGTGTAATGCAAATGGTATGTTGTTGTCATTGAAAAGTAACTACATCCATAACTACATGCCATTACCAAGTTTTTGCTGGGTAAAAGAACAAATTATTTTCTTTTGGTTTTTAATGAAATATCTGATATTTTCCAGAATTTTTAATTAAAGCTTTTATTGTGTTTCGATCACATTTTTGCTTGAATAAGTTCATTTATTTTTAAACTCCTTTTAGTTTTTTGTTGAAAAGTAAATGTCCTCTAAATAATTTTTTGCTAGAGCCCAATATCTCTCAACTAAATGGACTTCCAGAAAATTTAACGGATTAACCGCTTTCGGAACAAACACAATACAATTTTTATACCCTTCACCACAGGTGTAAAGGGTATATATAAGTCATTCCGTTTGTAATTTCTACAATATTCAATATTCTGGATCCTTATTGATAGGGGAGTCAATATAAAAATGTCCGTCTGACCGTCTGTCTGTTGAAATCAGTTTTTATAAAGCCGCAGTTATTAGATATATGTATACGTTTTATACATCAGATTATAGGAAATATTCCTTAGAAAATCGCTAATAAAAATGAGCAAAATCGGTTGATAAATAACAGAGATATTGGAAAAAAAACCGAAGATACTCTCAAAAAATCGTATTTGTTGTCGGCTTTTCTCGGCTCCTGTACAAGCTAGCGACTTCGTTTTTGCACGAAAAATACAAAATCTCAGATATTGGCCAAAACACATTTTTAGACTTTTTGAAGCTCCTATATAAGCTACGGGTTTCGCTATTGAACACGTTGGTCATATATTTTTACAAAATTTTATTCAACTAAATTCATCCATAAACAATAATATAAATACATAGAAAAATATTTATATTAAGCATTGTCTTTTTTTTTTTTTTTTTTTTTTTTTTTGTATGGGCAAGTAGTTTAGTAAGCAACAATAGTAATATAATGATTAACATTGCTGTTATTTTTGTTGTTTGTATACTATGCAGTCAGTTTGTATATATGTACACACATACATACATACATACATACATACATACATACATACATACATACATACATACATACATACATACATACATACATACAAAAATATATAAATATTCAATTGTTGTTGTTTATATTTTTAAAGCAATGCTTCCTATGACTGCTTATTTTTTTTTTCTTTGTATTCAAATGTTCGTAGTTTTGAAAAAAATTTTGATTTATAAATGTGAAAATATGAAAGCATACGTTAAGGCGAAAATTTTATTATTTGTCGGTATTAATGGTATTATGATGTCGGTAAAATGGTAATATCGTAATATAGTAATATGTTAATATGGTGAAGGGTATCAAAGATTCGGCACATCCGAATCTTTTTTTAATTTCATTTTAATACCAATCGAATTATCGAGATCTGGCTAGAAAAAAGCGGATAAACTGTAGTTCCTTCGGAAAAATACTCATTAATATATATTTTTGTGATAATGGAACCATTTGTTATTTGTTATAGTGTTTCTTTCCCGCACATGCAAATTTGTTGGCAAACTAAAAACTTTCTTGAGAATTTTGATTTCTTTGGTACACGATATTTTTCTGCTACATTCCCTCTAGCATCTGCAATATAGAATTCCTACCCAGGAAGATGGAAAATGTCAGCCAGTACGAACGTTTCATCGTCTATTAGTCAATCATCGTCTATTATTAGCAATATTTTTTTTTTTTTTTTTTTTTCAAATTCTTGCTTCTTGTCATCAGGTTAGATTTCCTTTCAACTTTTCTGACAAAGATTCAGAGCAATTAACATTTTGTGGCACTTTTCTTCCAGAGATGAGGATATTATATCCCAAAATCCTTTCTATTTTGTCTGAGTCTTACTGACTGAAGGTACTATTTTTCCTTTTGGCGGTCATGACCCGAGAACGTATACTTGTTTTAATTGATTGATATTACTTATACACAAAATTGAATATTAAGCAGTGAGATCGAAAAATTCTTAACATACATAATATTCAATAACTTGGAAACGGTTGATCTTAGAGTTTTCATTATTTTTTTGTTCATTTGATAATTTAGCACAGATCACAGAAATATAACCACTTCTTATGAAACTGTGGACCATTTTTGAAAACCCTTTCTTTGAAGATTTGATAGTTGCTTCAGTCAATTTTTCTGTTAAAATGGACAATTTTGAAAATTGACCTCTTTTGATACTAAAACTATGTTATTGATTTGGTACCACTCCAGAGCTTTCTTACAGTAGTGACATGATACCAAATGGGTCCAAAAATATGTGGATACGTTGTGCTTTCTTAAGAAAATATTCAAAAAATATGCAAATATTCCTTTTGGCATATTTTGGTATTTATAGATCCGAATGTATCAAATGACTTTCCTGTTTTGCCGCAACTGCAAAAAGCTTGTCATACCATGAATTTTGTAAGAAATGTTTGCTGCTTTTGGGTCTTAAACTTATCTCCAATATTGCTTCGAGCATTAGCAATAAACATTTTTGAGACACAAGCTGCGAAGATTCTGCCAGCACCTACGTTTCTTCGTCAATTATACAGCTTGAGTGTTTCTGTATGAAATTTGGTTTTAAATTCCGAGTCCTATTTTTGGCTTGTAATTTTTTTTTGCAGAATTCCAGTTTGGAATTTTTTGAACTTTATATGTTCAATTTTCTGGCCTTCCCAATATCATGTGGTCCTTTTTTCTTACCGAACTAGGTTTCACATCAATAGTAAATTTCTCCTGATACTGTTTAATAACATTAGAAACGGTTTTACGGACGACATTTAATTCTGTGGCCAATTATTTGTAAGACCTATTTGGATTTTTTGAAATTTCTTAATAACTTGTAGGACGTAAATCTTTTTTGTCACTTATTTTGATGAAAACAAGGACAAATTAACATGGTTGTTATTAAAAATAATAACTTAAGTATTTTTCCATGATAACTAGGTCAAAAAAATTTTGAATATTGATTCCGAAAAAGGTTATGAGGCAAAATGTGTGTTAAGAATTTTTCGATCTCACTCCTTACTTATGTGTTGTTAAAATTATTTCTGGAAATCATATTGTATTTATTTTTCCCCAAAAAATATATTTCACAATATAGGAACAAATATTAAATACACTGCATTTCTATATTTACTAAATTATTTTATCGCTGAAAGTTGAAAAAGTCACACTAAGTGCTTCGTTAGTCGTTTTGACAAACAAGGTTGCTCAAAATACAAACTTCCAGGCTGTTCACACCAATATACGTCTGGACACTTCAAGATCTTATTTACGGCAGATGTTATACTAAAATTCTCAAAAAAATATGCAACGAATAAAGAAATATTACTAAAAATAACATTGTTGTTAGTCGAAACGACTAACAAAGCCCTTCCAGGGTTAAAAAGATTTAATAAATATATACGAATATTTTAAAAATAATAATAATAATTTTCGAAAATAGCATTCTCACTTGTTCATAAATTCGTATATTGTGTCGAAAATGTATTTATTTTTTAATTACTACTAAAGAAATAATTAGGTCATTTCATTTATGATAATATTTAAATAAAGGTAAATTTTAAGGATATGTTTTATTGTATACATACATACACAGAAAATAAGAAAACAGCAATAATAAACATGTTTAAATGCATTATTACAAATTAATACGCAAAGTAATATATTCCAAAATTAGCAATAAAATTAATAGTATTTACACGCCCTGTCATTCAAATTAACATAAAACTTTTTGAATTTAATGTTTTCTAAATTCTATTTTAAACAACATAAATATATTCTAAAGACATTTAAGTGAATAAATAAATGTTTCTACTTGTAAAGATTTATCAAGACATACATATATACATTGTATATACAAAAGCATATTAAAATCCCCAGTACAAAATAAAGTCATGTCGTAAATGTCTATTTTTCTAACAGTTAACAAGCCTTTTTATCAAATTAATTTCAACTACAAGCCAAGAAATATTAAATGTGGAAAATATAAAGCAACATTAAGGAATTGTTTATTGTTTCAGTTACTATAAAATAACAAAAATATAAGTGAGATGTATAAAAAGTAACAAAACTTTTTATTTGAATTTTATTTCTCTACTCTTGATTTATTTATAAAGCAAAAACATTTTCAAAATTAAATAAAAATGAAATTGAAAAAAGATTCGGCTGTGCCGAATCTTTGATACCCTTCACCATATTACCATCTTACCATCTTATCGACATCATATTACCATATTACCGACACTTAATAAAATTTTCGCCTTAACGTATGCTTGCATATTTTCTAAATCTAAATTTTTTTCAAACTACGAAAATTTGAATATGAAAAAAAAAAAACAATCATAACAGGCTTTGCTTTTAAAAAAGAAACAACAACAATTCCATATATATTTATTTTTGTATGTACAAACTGACTGAATACACAAAGAACAACAACAACGCTGTTATTCATTATATTACTGCTGTTGCTAACTAAACTACTTGTCTATACAAAAAACAAAAAACGTCACTAATAGTCATTACAATGCTTAATATACATGTTTGTGCATGTATTTATGTATATTCTTAACAGATATGTTTTAGTTTTTAAAAATAAACAACTACAATTCCATATCTATTTATTTTTGTACAGACTGCATATACAAAGAACAACAACAACACTGTTATTCATCATATTACTGCTGTTGATAACTAAACTACTTGTCTATACAAAAAACAAAAAACGTCACTAATAGTCATTACAATGCTTAATATACATGGTTGTTGGTGTATTTATATTCTTAACAGATTTGTTTTTGGGCCATAACTCTGTTGATTATGAACGAATTTGGTTTATTAAAAAAACCGAAATTTTATAAAAATATTTATGACTGATCTATATAAAAATAAAAATCTATAGCTTGAACAAGGGCTTCAAAAATAAAAAATTCGTTTTCCCCGATATCTCAGTTATTACTGAACCGATTTATTTAATTTTTTCAGAACAAAAATTCAGAAAATAATTTTCGAGCCCCCTTTAAAAATTCGAAGTCCCTGGTATATGCAGAGGCTTCAGAAACTAAAAAACCGGTTCTAAAAACCGGTTTTTAAAGCATATCTCCACCATTTATAAACCGATCTTCCTGATTCAAAAAACTGAAATTTTATAAAAATATTTGTGACCGATCTGTATAAAAATAAAAATCTATAGCTTAAACCAAGGCTTCAAAAAATAAAAAATGCGTTTTGTCCGATATCTCAGTTATTACTGAACCGATTTATTTCATTTTTTCAGAACAAAAATTCAGAAAAAAATGTCCGAGAATTCTTTGTAAAAACGAAGTCCGTAGTGTATACAGATGCTTCAGAAACTGGAAAACCGGTTCAAAAAACCGGTTTTTTGAACATATCTCCACATTGTATGAACCTATCTTGCTGAATTCCAATAGCAAAATTCTCGAAAGCATTTCCGATCGTTTGACATACATATTATATATGTCAGTTATCGGTGGGCTTCATAAACGCCATTTCAACCGACACACGGACGGACGGACGGACCGACATGGTCCAATCGTCATCGCTTCTTACAAGGATTCCGAAAATATAAACTTTTTTGCTCTCCGACGAAAATTGTGGAAATTACAAACGGAATGACAAACTTATATATACCCTTTACACCTGTGGTGAAGGGTATAATAATAAACTAATAAAAATTTTGTTATATTTATACAATGAACTGTTGCAAAATATTTGAAATAAAATATTTAGAAAATATTAAAAAATATACTGAAATCAATTTTCATGTTTTTTTATATTTATGTTAGAAATTTTGCTGGGTTGCTCTTATAAAACAGCAGACCAGATAACTTGGCCTATGCCATAGATACTATAGTATAGTCTATTCTAAAGTATATTGTATTGGCGAGACATGCTAACTACTTTATATTTGTAATATTTATAAATTTTTTGGTGTCAAGTGTCAACTGGGTTGCATTAAAATTGTCTAAACAAGTGCAGCAGATAGGAAACTAAATTCAAATGACAAAAGATTTATTTAGTTTGATTATTTGTTGAAGTTATTAAGGACTGCGCACGAAAAAATCCGTGCATGCTCTTGGGCTTATAACTTTTGATGTGGTGAAAAATAAGCTATGTGCTAAGTTTCACGGTTATAGCGAAACTAGTTTTTCTTAAAATAGAAATTGAACAAAAAACACCAAAATACATAATTGAAAATTTTTATGAAATCTAGTGTATAATAGACGATGAAACGTTCGTAAAGGCTAACTTTTTTCAACTTCCTGGCCAGGAATTCTATGTTGCAGATGCTAGAGGGAGTATGGCAGAAAAATATCGAGTATAAAAGAAATAAAAATTCCCAAGAAAGTTTTATGCATATGCGGTAAAAAAAAGCACTTCATTCTTAAAAATGGTGCCATTAACACAGAAATATACGTGAATGATTGCCTTTGAAAAATATTTCTTCCTTTCCTAAGAAAATACAGTGTATCCGCTGTTTTCTGGCCTGTTCCCGCTTTTTCTCATTACAACAAAACAATGGAGCGGTAACAAAGAAATTGTAAGTGCTTATACCAAAAGAGGCTAATCCATCAAATTGTCCGTTCTGTTCTGAAAAAAATTTAACACTTTAAATGGGTCGGATGTTACTTTCTAATAGTGTTGCCTTTAAATTTAAAAGTTATATGTTTTACCCGTAAAAAAATAGTGAATGAACATGATGCACTTTATTAACACACACTGAAATATTTAGCGAGAAGAAATTTATGTTCCACTAAATTATGGAAATTTCACAAAAATACCGAATATTCACCAGAAATCCAAAATTTCACCAAAAATCCGAAATTCATCAAAATTTTAAAATGTCTCCAAAAATCCAAAATTTTACTGAAAATGCGAAATTTCACCAAAAATCTAAAATTTCATCAAAAATCCAAACTCTCAACGAAAATTTAAATATCACCAAAAATTCGAAATTTTACCAAAAAATCGCAAATCTGATTTCTCTCGATTGAATTAAAAATAACACAATTGCAGAACTGGTCTCAGATTTTTTGTTCTGTTGTAATCATAAACGAGAGAGAAACTGTAATCGGTCAAGACTGACCATATGATACCCTACACCATTCTGTATGAGCTAAAAATTAGACCTGTGACTAATTGTAGACCAACACTTTTACTCAATGTAAAATAAATACTAACATCTATATGATTTTATGCATTTAGGGCGATTCCCGGAAATGGGTTTATATGGGAGCTATGATAAATTATGGACCGATTCTTATACTTTTTCGCAATGTTGTGTCGAATATTAACTTAATACTATGGGGTTTATGCACTTTAAAGTGATTTTCGGAAGACGGGATTTATATGGGAGCTATGGTCAATTATGGACCGATCTTTATGATCGGTCCATAAAGCAAAGATTGACACTTGTACAAAACCTTTCTACCAAGTTTCATTGAAATATTGCTATATTTAAGGCATTTATGATCGTTAAACCCCTATTCCGGGAGGACAATTGAATGGACCGATCATAACCAATTTCAATAGGCTTCGTCCTTGTGTCGAAATAATTATTCGTGCCAAATTTCATTGAAATATCTTAAAAATTGCGACCTGTAATTTATTCACAAGGTTTACATGGACAGACAGCCATCCAGCCGACCAGACGGACGGACGGACATCGTTAAATCGACTCAGAAAGTAATTCTGAGTCGAATGGTATACTTTAAGGTGGGTGTCCGATAATTTTTTCTGTGCGTTATAAACATCAGCACAAACGCATAATACCCCAACCACCTATGGTGGTGTAGGGTATAAAAAGGTACCATTTTAATAGAGTGAAGGTAACCCTTAAAAAATGTTACACAATAACAAGGTAACATCTTTCTTCAGAAAAGAAAACGCTATTAATGTATTAACCCTTGACACTATTGATGAAGTGTATAAAAACAAAACAAACAAGCGCAAATATTCGGCCCGGCCGAATCTATATACCCACCATCAACTTTTTCAAATTTTAAGTTATATGAGAGGAGGTAAAGTGGGCGGGCCACGCCCATTTTTTGTTTCCGAGTTTGCATTAGTCCTTGAACTATTTGAACACAATTTCATTGATTTTCACTTTATATGGGAGGTGGGCGGTAAAGTGGGCGGACCACGCCCATTTTTGGCTTCCGAGTTTATATCAATGCCCAAACTATATGTACAAAATTTCGCTATCGTACATGCTTTTGTTGCAGAAATATCAGAAGAAAAGTATAAAACGGACACCCTGTGTTCCTAGTCTTTAGCCCATAACTTTTTTGTTTGCAAACCGATTTTGCCCATTTTCAATCCCAAACAAACCTTATATAAGACAAATATTTGTGCCAAATTTCGTCTCCCTACGTTGCTACGTTCGAGCGCTATCCTGCTTTCAACAGACGGACAGACGGACAGACGGACGGACATAGCTAGATCGACTCAGAATCTAACCAGGACCCAGAATATATATACTTTGTGGGGTCTTAGATGATTCCTTCGACATGTTATACACGGAATGACAAAATCAATATACCCTCCATCTTTTTGATGGTGGGTATAAAAACAATGTTATATTCGGTATGGCCGAATATATTACACCCACCATCAGCAACTTGTTCACCTTCAATAGGAAGTGGTTGGTAAAATAAGCGGATGATGTTGATTTTTAAAAATTTCATTGCTATACATGTTTTTATTTAGGAGATATCGGTTAACCGTTTTTTTTTTTTTTTTTCAGAAGTTAATATTTCTATGAAAAACTACATTTCTTAAAGAAAAATAAATAAATCTTATAATGTTCAAGTTAAAATTTATTAAACATAATAATTTTTGGAAATAACTATTAACCCAAAATAACCTAAACCATTCAGGGAGGGGTCTTTTTGGAATTGTAGACCAATACTATAGTCAATTATGGACCGATCTTCACGAAAATCGGCACACAGATTTAAACTTATATGTGCAAATTCTTGCTACATTTAAAGGATTTATGATCATTAAACCCCTTTTCCGGGAGGTTATTTGTACAGGGGTTAGGTGAAATAATGAACCGGTCATAACCAATTCAACACGCTTCGTCCTTGGATTATAAGAAACCTGTGTGCCAAATTTAATTAATTTATGTTCAAAATTGCGACCTGTATTAAGGTGGGTCTTAGACCAATATTTTTGGGTGTTACAAACATCAGCACAAACGCATAATACCCTCGCTACCTATGGTGGTGTGGGATAAAAAATATAAGAAAATAATCATAAAAAATGTTATAAACTTTTACTTAGCATAAACAGAAACCATGGATTAATATGTAAAAAGTCAGAATTAATTTTATTGAAACGATTCTGCGGGTGCAACTTTTTTAAACAAAATCTTTGAAAAATTAAGAAAAAATTGAATGAAAAAAAAAAAGACTAAACATTTAAATTTAACCTTAAACTATATTTTTAAAACATTAAAAATAATACGATTTAAAAAAATATTCATAAATTTATATTCAAATATCAGTATCTAGTACATGTTTTGTGAAATAAAAAGCTATTTTTAAAACCGGTTTTTTGTGATTAAAAAAACCGGTCTATTCGACATTCGAAAAATGAACATTTTCAAAAAACCGAAGGCACATTGACTGAAAAAACCGGTTTAAAACCCGGTTGGAAAATCGTGTCGATCACCCTAATAAATACACAAATGTTCAGATCTTTTAAATCTTTCGATGACTTAAACACGAAATGATAAACCTAATATACCTCCCACATTTGTTTAAATTGGGTATAAAAATGGCAAATTTTATCCTAGTAAAATACGTATTGTAATTTATCAACACTAAAACATATGTTACTAATAAAATAAATTATCCATTACATACCCTCTTTTGTACATAAGTACTTTCATTTTAAATTACATTAAAATTTTATTAACAAAATTAAATTTGTTATATCATGTACGCATAATAATATAAAATATTTACATATTGTTGACATAATACTTGAAAATAATAACAAGTATGTAAATGTGTGTTTAAATTATAATAAAAAAAAGTTTTTATTTTAATTAATTATTTTGTTTTTTTATGCAAAAAATTAAATAGAAATTTAAATAAAATAAATTAATTTGAATGGGGTTCATACAATAGAAAATAAGTTAAAACGTTTAATTATGTATTTTTTTACAAACATTAAAGGAAAATATTTTGTAAGATAAATAATTAAACATAAAATAAAGGATAATAAAATAACAAAAAATTCAATATTTTAAAAAATATATAAATCAGAACTTTCCATTAAGTTAAAATATAATTTTGTTCGCAGATTTTATTGCACAGACTTTAATAAATAAATAAAAGTATACTGCATTTATTATTGTTAACATCACAATCACATAATAACACTGGTCGACAAAAATTTTTTTTTTCGAGCTCCTTCAAAAAAATATATGTAGACTAGATGGAATTCCGTATGCTAAACTCGAATCTGCTTTCAGTTTTTTTCCATCAGGTCCGCTCATTATCCGCTCAATAGTTTAGGAGATATTTCCAAAAAAAATTTCGGAAAAAAATTTCATTCCAAATTCAAGATTTCTTTTTTTTACTAAAACTTCTTTTTAAAAGTGAAAACATCAAGGATATTAAAGTTTATCACCTTTATCTTAAAGCTGGCAAAACTACGAGTAAATAAAGCCACGTATCATAAAAATTGATTCACAAATCTTGATTGGATTCACAGTTAAGTTTGTATACCCATGCATAACTATAGCTAAGTGGAACTAGTGTATTTGGGCAAAAAAAAAAAAAAATTCGTTAAAAAATAAAAAAAAATAGATTGATTTGATGGAATTCAACTTGCTTAATAAGAATCAGCTTTTACTTTTTTCCTATCACGCATTGATTTTTTTTATGGTCATGACTACTATGACCCCGTCGTTAGGCAGTCACACTTGTATAACTCGAGAATAGTTTGTCCAATTAAGATAAATTTAACTTTAATATATAGTGAACTAAATTGTCTTTGAGCTGAATTTTTGTCCAGTTAATATGTCCGAAGATATTCGGTAATTAGTAGCGAAAATTTTAAAATTTATTTTTTTGAAAAGTGGTGAAAATTTTGATTCATAACTCTGAAATTTCTGAGCGACTGAATAATATTGTTGACATACCTTAAAGACAATTTTCGTATGCATCTTTTGATGTATCACTTATCAAAATCGTGTAAAGGTTTCTTGAGTTATAGTCTAAGTTTAACAAACCATTCTCGAATTTTATAGTGTGACCGCTGAATAAGGTGATAATATTAGACATGCACATAAAAAAAAAAAAAAAAATCAGTACCCGATAGAAAAAAAATTTAATGCAGATTCTTGTTTAACTCGTCAAAATCCACCTAGTCCACCTATTTTTGTTTGAAGAAAAAATTCGGACGGATAAAAAAAGACTCAGATTTGAATTAATTAACTTTTTAAAAGCAAAAAGCAACAAAAATATCATCAATAATGCGCTCCCTAATCGAAATATTAAATTAGTTTCCGATAGGATTTGTAAAGAAAACAATGACTATAACAAATTTAAATTTCTAAAAAACGAAACCGATTTTAAACGAGAGTAAAAGATATAGTCAGTCAAACCATTGTGTACATTATAATTCAGGGAGGGGTCTTTTATTAGACTTGGAGCCAAATGTGGACCGATACTCATAGGTGTAAAATAAAACATACCGACATTTGTATGGGGGCTAGGTGAAATAATGGACCGATCATAACCAATTTCAATAGGCTTGTAAGAAACCTGTTTGCCAAATTTCATTAATTTTGGTTCAAAATTGCGACCTGTAGTTTGATTAAAAGGTTTACATGGAATGACAAGCGGTCAGACGAACAGACGGACGGACGGACGGACATCGTTAAATCGACTCAGAAAGTGATTCTAAGCTTATTGGTATAAATTAAGGATGGTCTTAACCAATATTTTTGGGTGGTGTAGGGTATAAAAATATTACATACAACAAAAATAAATCCACGTATCTCCGCTCTCTAATAGAAATTTCAAAATCTGTCACCGTTAGGGTTTGTAGGAAGAAAATATTTTTATAAGTAAGCCAAATTTTAATTTTCCCAAAATTATTGCTGCATTTACTCCCAATAACCGCAATGATTTAAACTGTGTGCGATATCTTCTAGTCGGGTACAAAAGACAAATTCTTAAGAAAGCTAGAAAGCTGTTCAATGGTATTTAGTTCCTTAACAGCGAGAAGTAATTATGCAAAATTGTACTTTAATATTTTATAACTTTTGTATTATTTTAGTTTTTAAATTATTTATGTTTTTATATATTTAGATTTTTGTTCTTCCAATAAAAATAATTAAGAAAAATGTCAAATTGTTTTTAAAATTAATTCACAATAGTCATATAACAACTCTATGGTATATCCAAAATCGGCTTTGCTTACATAAATTTTTTTACATCTTTTCACCGTTAAAAGTACTATCATTGACGAACAATTTTTTTTTAAATCGGAAGTGTTAGGTATCTCCGATTTTGATAACTTTTTTTCGTCATTGATAAGTTTTAATGGTGAAAATATTGAAGTAAACTTTTTTGAGTGCAATTGAATATAATTATATGCCTTTGAGAAACTTTAAGATTTTTTTTTCTAAAAATAATTGAGTAAAAAGCAAAATTATGTTAGCGAAGCCACTTTCGGACATGTTGACAATGAACAAACACTAAAAATTTTAAACAAGAAAAAAACCCAAAAGCACTGAACAATCACCCAATTTGAACTTGTCTTTTTTTTTTGCCGTTTGTTCATTTATCGGGTTTGGGCGATTTTCCCTTGGGTGATAAATCGTACAGCCGACGCACAATGTATTTTTTAGGGGTATAAGTGATCAAAAAGCAATAACTTCTGGACGTTAATATTTTTGTCCGCGACTTTTTTATATTATTTTGCACAAAATTAGCAATCGCCAACAATTCAATAATCCTTATATATTTCTATATTTTGCCTTGTAAAATTACAACAAAATTTATTTAATATGCATATTACAGCAATATTCATTCAAGTATTTTAAATTTTAAAATGTATGGATCGGAATATTGTAGCACTATGCTCATAACATATATACATAAAACTTCAACCAACGTTGACAATTCCAATGGAACGCATACAGATGTCAAAGATTTAATCTTCAGACGAACGTTCGGACGAACACAATTAAAACACAAAGTGGTTATTAAATGACATAAGAAGGATATAAGTATTATGCGCTATTGCGACCTCTATAAGTCCATAACTGTTACTAATATTTTAATAATAATTTTAATTTTATTTGTTCCTAAATTATTAGCAAAAATATTCTGGTAAATATAAGATCTTTACAAAATTTTTACACTTTTATTGAAAATAAAGTTAAATATTTTATTTCAAGAAATCATCATTATGTTTAAATAAGGTTTTTCATCAGAGTATTCACATTAAATTGATTTTATTTATTTTACATACATTTTATGGTATGTTAATAAACTTCCTTCCTTTTACCTTAAAAAGTTTAAAGTATAATTATGTTTTCTAAAGTACAAAACAACATGATATTTTTTTTATTTAAAACATTCCTATATCCAGTCTTGCACTTTCATGAAGCTAAACTATATAAGAAATAAATCAAGGTAACTTACACTACAAGCCATTGTAAGTAGACTTTTTTGCTGGTTTTAGCAACAAAATAAAGGTTTTTTCGAAAACAAAAAATTAATATTAATAAATCGAAATTGAAAATATGACTTACACTAAATTAGAATTGAACATACCTTTCAAATAAAGGACTGAAAAATTAAATGTGCCTAAAGTAGTGATGCGCACACACACTACTATACATTTGCGCTTGTGTGTGTGAAGCAGCAAAAAACTCTGCTTGATTTGCATTGACATTAATGAGAGAGCTGCTGTCGAACGAAGTAGTTTATAGTGTACGTGTGAAGCAGCGTTGCGTAAGCAGCATTTGTAGTCTAAACTCGCGAGTCAAGAAATTTGAAAATTGCGCATCTCTGGTCTAAAGGTACGGTTACATTAGGGAAATGTTTATTTGGAATTAGTTTGTTCGAACGTAAACAAAATTTTTCCAAAGCGATACGAAATTTACTTTATGGTCACATTACGCACATTTATTTTCCCATTTTTGTTTTTTCAAACAAACAATAAATATAGTCAAAAAGTCAAATAGGAAAACATATTTTCTCACCGGTCACATTTGAAAAATTATTTGTCTTCAAAAATTATTTCATCAAACTGTCTAAAACAATAAAATTATTTTTATTGAAAATATAATAAAGAATATGAACATTTTTTGATTTGTGATGTAGAGCAGCTTTGATTGCTTTTTAGAAAAGGAAGAAGAAAAGGTAAGACAATGACATAGCCATCGGCATAGGCTGTTTACGAGCATGTATGTTGCCCCCAATACCACCAGCGCCAAAAACATTAAGATCCCCCTGCTGCCGCTAATTTTCAGCACTGAGCCTCATCAAAAGGGCCTCATATTTTCCGTTATCATATTTTCCGTTATCATGACCGTTTAGGAAGGTCAACAACTTCTTAAACACTATCTCCCTAAAATCCTCCATGATCTTCTTCAGATGGCCGACCCATCCGACACCCTCAACCAACGTGGTGGCCTTCTTCCTAGGGTGCTCCTTTCTACGCGTCTTTTTGGAAGCTTTGCCACAGGAAGCAGCAGCACCTTTCGTCCCGCATCCTTCACTAATAGCCTTAGCAGCGAACTCACACCACTCTCCATCGACATAAACTGCAAAAGGTCACATATAATCACGTTTTTGCTATACGGGTTATTCGCATTTAAAGGAGCCAAAATCAATCATCTTGCAGTGATAGTCCTTTGATTTGCTCAAGTATGTGCACGAAGTCTTTTCATTTTATTATTGTAATTTTACTCTGTTGCTTCTTTGAAAATATTACATTTTCGGACACCTAACTTGAACCAAAAAAGTTTTTTCGACAATATATGCAATAGAAGATAAGTTTTATTTTACACTCGTATCAGAAAAGATTTCTTGACAATATATACAAAATAAGAGTAAATATCTTTAGAAGATGATTGGTATAATATTACTATATCGTCCTGAAATATAGCTGATACTAAAAATCATTAGACAAATCATAAAATGCATAAAATGATTTTTGGCACCCTTAGATTCAATAGTAGATATGGCTCGATACAACTATTATTTGATGTTGTTTTCTCTTACAAAAAATTTTTAGGTTCAAATAATTATTTGCCCAAAAAATCAGAAAATATTTTCTATTATATGGTCAAATTGAGTTCACATTATGAATACTTTTGTTTGCCAAAAATCAGCTGATTTGTTGTTTGCCACACAAAAATATTTTATGGTCACATTACTGCAAAGAAATATTTGTGAGTTTTAGTCAAATGTTTCCTAATGTGACCGTACCTTAACCGTTTCAAAAATCATGCGTAACGAAATACTAAAAATTTTGCCTATGAAACTATTTTTTCATTCTGATTAAATTTAGCCGATTTCAAAACCAAATAACTTCTCAACTAAAAAAGATACAATAAAAATAATAAGAGATTTAAATCTTTTTTTTTTTTTTTACACTCAGATAAATATAACATTTAAAATTATTCCAACATTGATTTCTATATTTTTACTTATTTTCGATCACTTACACCTCAAAAAAAGTACATATTGCGACGGACGGACATCGTTAGATCGACTTAAAAAGTGATTCTGAGTCGAATATTAAGGTGGATGTTTATAACCTACACCACCATAGGTGGGGAGGGTATAATGCGTTTGTGCGGATGTTTGTAACGCACAGAAATAATTATCGGACCACCACCTTAAAGTATACCGTTCGACTCAGAATCACTTTCTAAGTCGATTTAACGATGTCCGTCCGTCCGTCCGTCTGTCCTCCCGGAATAGGGGTTTAACGATAATAAATGCCTTAAATATAACAATATTTCAATAAAACTCGCCATAAAAGAGTTTTGTATAAGTGTCAATCTTTGTGCTAAATTTTATCAATATCAGTTCATAATTAACCATAGCTCTCATATAAATCCCCTCTTCCAAAAATCACTTTAACGTGTATAAATCCCATACGAATGATAGTATCAAGTTAATATTCAACTCAAATAAGTTTTCTAAAAGTAGAAACAAAATTGCCAAAATTTATGAGAATCGGTTCATAATTTACCATAGCTCCCATATAAACCCACTTCCAGGAATAGCCCTAAAGGACATAAAATCATATAGATGTTAGTATCAATGCATTGCTCTGTATTTGTATAATTTATTTTACATTGAGTAAAAGTGTTGGTGTACAATTAGCAACAAGTCTAATTTTTAGCTCATACACAATGAAGTAGGGTATCATATGGTCGGTCAAGACCGACCATATGATCTCTCGCTATTTTAAATTGATGATAATTAAAACGCTTTTATTTAGCACTTTACCATAAATTTTAAAGTGGATTTTTGTTTTGTTTTTAAAAATGTCATATTGGCCTAATTTGTTGCCAGAAGGTCGTTTGGCTAATTTCAACTGTATTTTGGTTAATTTGAAGAGTATGAATATTATGTATCTATAGTTACTTATAAATATTTCATCATATTTAATTTAGTTTTTATAGAAAATGTTTTTTCTATTGACATTATTGATGAGTTACATTTCAATGGAATCAAATAAAATTTATTACACTCTATTTGAGAAGTCAATAAAAAAAACAGACATTAAAACTATGGAAATATAGCAAAAATAAAAAAATTATATAAGTCACCAGTAAACAATAGGAAGATAAATAATATTATTGGCAAACGTGCAGATTATCATATGAGCCACTACTGGAAGATAAAACGAAACAAATTTAAACTAATAATACATTAAATTTAAAACTTTATAAGTATTTTTTCCATTGCTTAGAAAATGCTTCCATTAGAAGTAGTTCTTCTCTACATAAAAAAATACTATTTGTCTTCAGCTCTATAAAATGTTTCCTGGGTAAACATTTTCTATTGCGAAATATACTCTTCACTATGTACTATGATTATTGTATATGTTAAGCCATGTAAATAATATAAAATTACAAACCAACTCAATATTGCTTGTATATAAAGTACAACCACTACTAGTATAGTAGTGTAGTATCACCCATATATTGGAGCAAATATTTTTACTGAATATTTTATAAACAACCAAAAACCAACAACGTCTGCATTAATAAAAGAAAGATAATAATGATGTTAAGGATCATCATCCTATTCATCACCATAATCATAGCGAAAATTTTCCACTCATATGACAAGAAGTGTTAATATGATGTTGTTGATTTGAATACCTCTGAAGATGATTGTAAAGATGGTGATGATGATGATGGTTATACAGAAATTGATGATGTTTTGTATATGATGTTGTGGTATCTAATATATTATATATAGATGGATATATTTCAAGTGGTATGTATGTGTTAACATATATGTACTTGTAATTTGTACAATAAGGAGATCCCAGAAATTTAACTAAGAAAAAAACAAGCGAGAATTTTATATTCGGCTTGGCCGAATCTATACAACCACCATCAACTTTTTTTTATTTTCGAGTTTACATTGGTACTTGAACTCTTTGTATAAGGTGGGGGGGGTGTTCAAAATAGGTGGATTACGCAAATTTTTGGTTTCCGAGTTTATATTAATCCTCGAACTATTTGTACAAAATTTTGTTGTTGTACATGAGATCAGCGGAAAATTATAAAATAAAGCTACAACGGACACCCTGTGTTTCTTAGTATAACTTTTTCGTTTATAAACCACTTTTCTCCATTTTCCCTATCCTACTTTTAACAGACAGACAGACGGATGGACATAGCTAAATCAACTCAGAATCTAAACAGGTCCCAGAAAGTATGGAGTCTTAAATAATTGTTTCGTCTCGTATATACGGAATGTATCCTTGCAAATACATTGGTAAGGAGGAGTTCTCTCTCCTTTGCTATGGCTCTAGGCCATCAATGTTATTTTAAGACAATTTGATGCAAGGGAATGGAAAATAGTTGTCTACGCTGACGACGATCTTATACTGGTCACCGGGAAATTTCTTCCCAGGACAACAGCGACGTCATGCAGTCGAAATTCAACTGTCCTCATGGGATACCAGCAAAGGTTGGAGTGTTTCTTGATAGCAAGCTATTTTGGAGGAAGAATACACAGGAAGGCTTCAAAGTGGTCTCAATGCCTACTTTACAGGCAAGAACTCCATAGGTATAAATTGGGATCTCAAAGCGATAGTGGTAAACTGAATTTACGCATCGGTAATGGGTCAATTCTAACATATGGATGTTTAGTACTGGTGGGAGGCAATGAGAATAGGAAGTCGTAGGAGTCTTCTGTCTAAAGCACGGACACGTGCTTCGATTGGCATCACAAGTGCCACACCTTAAGTACACCTTAAGTGGCACTTGACGTCATTCTGCATCTCTTACCCATTGACGAGTATGTGATGGGAATGGCTGCAAGGAGTCTGCTTTGACTTAATGAACTAGGGCTAAGAGGATTAATTAGAGTAGGACATTATAAACTTTTAAACGAAATCAGTCTCAATGCTCTAGCTCCCTAGGGATCTACGGATTTCATGGACACTGAAATTGATTTCGGGAAAACCCCTACACTTATTATCCCAAATAGAGATCAATGGTCAAGCATAGAGATACTATTTAGTGAAGTGTCGGTATTCATTGATGGATTCAAAATGGATATAGGCACTGCACAGTGTCACATTTATCCAAATTAGAACGACAAAAATACGAAAATAAAAGCTTATTCATTGAAGTAAATCTTTTCGCATTTATTAGTTAACATATCATATATTATGGAAAAAATACTTAAAGCATTGGAAAGTGTCTATAACGCGAATTATGGATTTCCAAAGATTAAATTTTTAAAAATATTTTAATTTGATTTACAACTTTTGTAAAGAAGTATGTTAACTTTAACTTCAAATATCTCAGCAAATACTGCAGATATTGATATGAATTTTTTGGCATATTTTAATAAATGTATCCAAATTATTCTATTATAATTTGCTAGGCTATAAAATCAATACTGGAAATATTGTTTTCAATTTAAAAGAAATCATAATATAAAAAAATATATTTTTTGGGATATTCTATTTTTAATGGACTGGAACTAAAAAGTTCCAACAAGTTCCAATTTAAAAATACGATTCTTATATAAAAGAACATCTATGAATGTATATTTGATAATATTGGCTGCGACTTTTTGCGATATTTGAAAATATTAGAGAAAAATATGCGGTACCTCACATTAGCAATTTGTTAAGAATTATTTAAACATTTTAAGGTAATAGTTGAAAATTTGTTATGCAAATGTTACATTGTGATTGGTGTGATTAGATACTGTCACGCCTACTTTTAAAATATCTTTTATTTGAATAAAATTTAAAAAAATATATCAAAAAATCATATACAAAAATTAATTTTTCTCAGTATGGGAGTGGCAGTGATTCTACCCGCCCATTTTAAGTGGGAGTATTTAAGTTCTTATCTACTAACAGAATATATCATTTCAGACCAATATCTCCAAAACTGGATTTTTGTCGTTCTAAAACTGCCAAATGTGACACTGTGCACTGGTGCAGCTGTATATTTTCTTGAGAAGAACCTCAGAAAATCGTATAAGCTCTTATGTAGTTGTAGTGTGTTCCAAGCGGAAATTCTGGGTATTCTTAAGGTCACATAATTGGTGCAAACTTTTTTGATGGTGTGTACAAAAACACTACTTTTGTAATGTTATT
The DNA here is from genome assembly GCA_951394005.1 of Protophormia terraenovae. Lineage (NCBI taxonomy): Eukaryota > Metazoa > Arthropoda > Insecta > Diptera > Calliphoridae > Protophormia > Protophormia terraenovae. The sequence continues at coordinate 112,509,397 of OX596077.1, read as the reverse complement.
ATTTTAAGTTGAAATTTTCAATACTCGAATGCGACTACCCTTATATAAAAATGTTATAGTATTATATCTAAGTTATGATGGCATATTGAAAATATTTGTAGTGGGTTTAGGTAACTACTTTTATCGTAATATATTTGATAATTTTATAAATGTGCATCTACGCATTTACTCCATAAAAAGAGTAAAACATAAACTGTTTTTTTTTTTTTAACGCCATATTGATTTAGCTCATGAAAACCGTTGTTGAATATTTTCAGTGAAATCATATTTTCTGCGTAAGTAAAACTAACCACAAGAACTTATTTCAGATTAAAATTGACTTATAACGCCAAAATCCGCTACAAAAAAATATGCAAAATTTCTGATTTTTTCAAATAATTATACACTTTTAGCAAATTAATATTTTAAAATGCCCTAATTATATTTAAATGTATTTTGGAAACCTTCTTTAATAACGCGATACTACAGCTTCACAGAAATAATTTTGCTAGTGTGGATAGCGAAAAAGACACCTCTTGTAACCATTCGCATTTTTTCTCTCCAACTTTGGTTACCTCCTACAACATTTCTGTTGAGAGCACATTAAGGATATATATGTCAAATGATGCATAATTTCAAGAGCTATTTTAATCCATATTGAATTTTGCAATACCCGAAACGGCTTAAAATCCCTAGTGAAAAACTGCAAAATTTTAAAATTTTTTAAAATTTGGTTTCACGACTTTGGCAGAACACAATTTAACCAGTGTCAAATTGTGTTCTGCCAAAGTCGTGAAACCAAATGGCACGCTAATTAAATCCATGCTGGTCTTTTTCTACAAGTGTTTATAGCCTTTATTAGAAGAATTGAACACTTATGCTAAAATCAGCGATTGAAGCAATCAAAAAAAAGAAAAAAACTTGTTAGTTTCAAACACTTTTTTAAAATTTTTGACTTTGAGTGCTTGCCGGCACCATATGTCTTGAATTTTTGTTCTGTTACACCATCAAGTGTTGTTAACATAATTGCATCAAAAGTTATTTAAAAAGATCAGAAAATAAAAAAATATTTAAGGTTTAAGGTCGGTTTCATAAAAGTAAACGTAAAATGAGAATTGCCCATATTTATATGTTGCACCCTATCTTTATGCAAAAGTAAATAATTTAAATTTATTTATAAGTTTATACATCCTTACATCATATGACTGTGTAACTTAAGATGAACACCTATCTAGGCAAATATACATTCATATATAGATCTATTATAAAGTTTAATACATAAATATATATATTCATACACAATCTATGTCTGTATTGTATGTAAGTTTCGAACAAATAAAGCCAAATGAATTTCTAAATTCTTATGTGGTTTTGGATTGAATTTAATACTTACAAATTGATAAATAAAAAATATATAGATTTTATTGATTTGTTTTGAAACTATTTTATTTTTTCAATATACATATTTTACTTACTTAAATATAAAAAATAATAGATTTATAAAGTTTAACTAAACACATAAGTATTACATGAATTCAATTAATATTACTAATACACTCCATTTAACTCCAAAAAAATTTATTCTATATACAAATTATGGAGATATAAATATATAAATGGGATGCTACGTATTAAGTATTTCTATTAGGGTTAATATTATTAATTATACAAATTCCCAATTTCAAATATGTTTTTAAGTAATTCAAAAAAATTTGTATTTGTGAGAATATTAAATAAATTTAACACAAAAATTATATATAAAAAAAAAAAAAAAAAAATTAAATGAAAAAAATCTAGAACAATATTTTTTAAAAATTTTGACCCAGAACAATTGCCGTTTTTAGTAAACACTGTAATTTTTAAAATTTCAGAGGAAGTTAAAAATTTAAAGTGTAGAATTTATTTAAAAATGCATCTTAGAATTGCATGTACCCAGCAAAAACTTAGTAATAGCATGTAGTTACAGATTTGGTAATTTTCATTGATAACAACATACTGTCTGCATTACATGAAAGTAGATTAGTAACTACTTACTTTTAACCCGATATGTAATCTATTACTTGAGATCTGATTTTTGACAATGTTACTTTTAATCAATTCTTTTATTTAAATTATAAAAAAACGAGAGAAAAAGATATAGTCGGTCAGGCCCGACTATATGATACCCTACACCATACAGTATATTTCGGGGAGGGGTCTTTAATTAGACATGGAATCAAATGTGGACCGATACTTATAAGTGTAAAATAAGACATACATATACAGAATATTACGTTGATGCTGACATTTATATGAATTTATTCACTTTTGGATGATTCCCGAAAGAGGGCCTTATATGGGAGCTATGGTAAATTATGGACCGATCTGTATAAAATTTGGTACTATCATTTATGTTTATATAAAACTTATTTGTGTCGAATATTAACTTGATACTAACATTTTAGTAGAATTTATGGCCGATAAATTGATTTTTTGGAAAGGGGTTTATATGGGAGCTGTGAGTAATTATGGACCGAAAACTCGGCACACTTATTTAAACTTATATGAAACTTATATGTGCCAAATTTCATTAAAATATTGCTATATTTAAGGGATTTATGATCGTTAAACTCTTTTCCAGGAGGACATTTATATGGGGGCTAGGTGAAATAATGGACCGATCATAACCAATTTCAATAGGCTTCATCCCTGGACCAAAAAAATGCTGAGTATCAAATTTCATAAATTTTGGTTCAAAATTGCGACCTGTAGTTTGATTACAAGGTTTACATGGACGGACAGACGGTCAGACGGACAGACGGACGGACGGACGGACATCGTTAAATCGACTCAGAAAGTGATTCTAAGCCGATTGGTATAAATTAAGGTGGGTCTTAGACCAATATTTTCGGGTGTTACAAACATCAGCACAAACGCATAATACCCTCCCCACCTATGGTGGTGTAGGGTATAATTATATATGCAGGAAAACATAAAAATACATTAATTACTAGTTTTTTTGTGTCGTACGATAATTGCATTTTGACAATTATTTCGAAGAGTTTTAAAATCGAAAGTGGAAATGAAATCGAATGAAATTATATTCGAGTTAATTTTTTATCGATTTCGTTTTAGTTTTGTTCCATTGAACTGACAGTAAATAATTGTAATAAAAATAAAAAATATAAAAAAAAGACTTTATAGAAAACGTACATTTTTATTAAAATTTGTGGAATTCTACAAAAAAAAGCAAGTTGGTCGTTTAGTAGTGGTTCTACTTCAATTAAATTCCTGTCATATTAGTCGCTATTTATGCCAAACTTTTGGGCAGAAGATGTTCCTTCAATAGATTTAAACAAACAACATGCTAGAGCAATTACTATTTTGAGACATAAGATAAGGCAGATGCTTCCATTTTGTTGAAACCTTGTTTCTTTTCTGCAGTGTTTTCTTTTTCCAATCTACGAAAATCTTAATTAATTTAGAATCTTATATGTAAGTAAAAAGTAATTTCTTGTTTTAATGGTTTTCTCCACCCATATACATATTTTTAAGGTGGACCTATATCATTTGACTTAGGATCACTTTATGAATCGATTTAAGGATGTCCGTCTCTCCTTTTGGCAGCTTTGCTATTCAAGTAATACTTGAGAAATACACTTGAGTAATACACACAGAGAAATATCAATCACATACGTGTTGAAAACGATACCATTCTGTGTCAATAGTGAATCTACACCGTATGTGTTTAAATTAAACACTGCGTGTTCAATTCTTATTGAAAATCGATACCTAATTGGCACCAAGTTGAAACTATTTCGGTATCAAATTTTTATATTACATATGTTTTGTATTAAATTTGTTAACGAAAGGTATTAAAAATCTGTTACCGTAAATTACCAATGTGACCACAACCGTTGTTGATTTTGAATCGAACTTTTTCCCTTAGTGTAAATTATTTTAATAAAATTTTCGCAAATAATCCATAATTGATCACAGCTTCGAATGAAACTAAATTTTCGAAATTCGTAGCACAAACTAAGTGAAAACTTTCATTTTCATGTGAACATAGCCAATAATAACACACCATAAATAAAACATTTGTGAATTATTTTATTTTCAATATTTATTGAATTTTATAAAGCATTTTGTATAAAAAAATAATTGTAAGTTTATTTTTAATCTAAAAACCTTCAATTCAAAAATTACTGTATACAGTTAAGTTGTTGAACTTTGTAATTTTAATATATTAAATTGATTTAAATTATGTTTAGACTATAGTTTGGACTATAGTTTAGACTATAATTTAGACTATAATTTAGACTATAGTTTAGACTATAACTTAAACTATAGGTTAGACTATAATTTAGACTATATTCTAGACTATAGTTTAGCTTATAATTTAGAATATAATTTAGAGTACAATTTAAACTATAGTTTAGACTATAATTTTGACTATAGTTTAGACTATAGTTTAGACTAGAGCTTAGTTTATAATTTAGTATATAATTCAAACTATAGTTTAGACTATAACTTAGACTATAGTTTAAACTATAGTTTAGACTATAATGTAGACTATAGTTTAGACTATAGTTTGGACTATAGTTTAGGCTATAATTTAGACTATAATTTAAACTATAGTTTAGACTATAATTTAAACTATAGATTAGACTATAATTTAGACTATAGTTTAAAATATAACTTAAACTACAGGTTAGACTATAATTTAGACTATCATTTAGACTATAATTTAGGCTATAGATTAGACTATAATTTGTACTATAGTTTAGACTATAGTTAGGACTATAGTTAGGACTATAGTATAGACTATAATTTAGACTATAGTTTAGACTATAGTTTAGACTATAATTTAGACTATAGTTTAGACTACAATTTAGAAAATAGATTAGACTATAATTTAGACTATAGTTTAGACTATAACTTAAACTATAGGTTAGACTATAATTTAGACTATAATTTAGACTGTAATTTAAACTATATTTTAGACTATAGTTTAGGCTATAATTTAGACTATAATTTACACTATAATTTTAACTATAGTTTAGACTATAATTTAGACTATAATTTAGACTATAATTTAAACTATAGTTTAGACTATAACTTAGACTATAGTTTAGACTATAGTTAAGACTATAATTTAGACTATAATTTAAACTATAGTTTAGACTATAGTTTGGACTATAGTTTAGTTTATAATTTAGCATATAATTTAAACTATAGTTTAGACTATAATTTCGACTATAGTTTAGACTATAGTTTGGACTATAGTTTAGACTATAATTTAGACTATAGATTAGACTATAGTTTAGGCTATAATTTAGACTATAATTCAGACTATAATTTAAACTATAGTTTAGACTATAGTTTAAGCTATAATTTATACTATCATTTAGACTATAATTTAGACTATAATTTAGACTGTAATTTAAACTATATTTTAGACTATAGTTTAGGCTATAATTTAGACTATAATTTAGACTATAATTTAAGCTATAATTTAAACTATAATTTAGACTATAATTTAAACTATAGTTTAGACTATAACTTAGACTATAGTTTAGACTATAGTTTAGTTTGTAATTTAGTATATAATTTAAACTATAGTTTAGACTATAATTTAGACTATAATTTTAAGTAAATAAATTTAAAAAAAATATCAGCTTTTTATTTTTCCATATATCAGTACTTATTTGTTACTGATAATGTAACTAGTTACTATTCATTTTGATAATAATAACTTCTGTAATACTTTGAAATTAATGAGTTATTGAATATCTTCAAAGTAATTACTTCTTGTAATGACATCTAAGTAATGACTTTCTGAAATGCTTACCTGTAATAATATAGAGTAAGTAGTTGCATCTAATGACATCACCGTGTTAATATAATGAGTTATTCATCTAATGTGAAAGTACTGAAGAGCCATTATATTAGTTTCTTAACTCATTACATGGCAAGCAAAGCTTTTGCTGGGTATATTATGAATCCATTTTTGAATGGTAATATAACACAAGTTTATCTCAGTCAATTCGAATGAACGTTATTACGAAGTACTTAAAACCACTTTTTTTGAATTGACTCTAGTTTTCGCGATAAATCGTTATTTGTATTGAAGCATATCTTAAAAACGACATATCTGAAGTTATATTTCCATCATTTTGTAATATCCTCAATAGTTATGAAGATATTAAACTTATTTTCTGAAAAATTAAATTTCAAACAAAATTTCCAAATTTGTTGAAAGAAGGATAGGGCTTGGAGGGGACCATCTAGGAGGACGAAATTTGGCTCAAATATTTATCTTAATATATTTATCTTCAGGTTTACTTGGTGAGTAAAATCGGTTAGTAAACAAAAAAGTTATGCACCAAATACTATTCAATATCTCTTGAACAAAAGCATGTACGACAACGAAATTTACATATAGTTTGAGGATCGATACAAACTTGGAAACTAAAAATGGGCATGATCTGCTTACTTTACTGCCCATCCCACAAAAAATTCTGTATCTTGTAAACCATTGGAAATATCTCAATAAAATTTCGCATTATCAAAGCTGAGGTGTTTCTGAGTTGATTTGAAGATTTCTAGAGAGTCAGGGGGAGTAGTTAATATTTAAATAGAAATAAAATTTAAACAAACGAAGATATTCTACTAAAATGTTGACTAATATAGATAGACTTGTCCTAAAATTAAATAATTAGAAAAACTCCCACATTTTTGTACCAAATCTGAATCCGAGAAAAAATCGTTTACAAATTATGTTCTTTCATTAAAATCTCTCTGTCATTATAAGAGGCGTCCGACAGAAAATACTTTATGGGTGTTTACCTTAAATACAAAGATATTTAACTGAAATAATTTACAAACATTTTTTCAAATTGACAAAGTTTGGATAGGGCCTGGGCCCTAAATAAATTTTTATTAGATTCATATATTTACAAGATTCTTGCAGCAATATTATTTAGAATTTTATAAAATATCTGGTGAATATTAAAAAAAATTAGGAAAGTTAAAAAAATAAAGGAGGCTAAAAATGAAACAAAAAATATCACCTAAACCACAAGTAGCATTAAATAAATCGCGGTATTTTAACATAAGTGATGGGTATCGTTGAAAAGATAATTTTCTCTAAATTTTAAATATGTTTTAATAATATAACCCACCGAACAATATTAATGCAAAAATAAAGAAAGTATACATAAAGTTTTTTTATATCTTCTTAATTTTGTTCTTATTATTCAATAATTAACAAGACCGAATGTTATATTCGGCTCGGCCGAATCTGTATACCCACCATCAACTTTTTCAAATTTTACATTATATGGGAGGTCCACGCCCATTTTTTATTTCCGAGTTTACATTGGTCCTTGAACTATTTGAACATAATTTCACCTTATATGGGAGGTGGACGGTAAAGTGGGCGGACCACGCCCATTTTTAGTTTCCGAGTTTATATCGACCCCCAAACTATTTACACAAAATTTCGTTGTCGCACATGCTTTTATTTGAGAGATATCAGCAGAAATGTATGAAACGGACACCCTGTGTTTCTAGTTTTTAGTCCAAAACTTTTTTGTTTATTAACCGATTTTGCCCATTTTCAATCTCAAACATTTTTTTGATGGTGGATATAAAAAATTTTTAATTTAAAAGTATTAAATTTTTCTTTCACTTTGGACTTCAGTTACGAACACTCATTCGCTTTGACGTAAAATATTGTAAACAAACATTGTGTAGAAGCATCTTCTCTTTAAAGTTATATAGAAACTTTATCATAAAACGCATTTTTTAATTTTGATTTATTGCTAAAGGTCTCCTTATGTGCATTGTGGAGATTTATAAGGACTATAAATGATTTTTTGGCGATTTTTCAAAAAAAAATTTCATACCCTAAATGGCCAGCTTTGGAAGGCCCCCAACTACCCCTAGATCCTATAGGAACCTGTACTCCTCCAAATCAATTGGAAACACCTCAGCTCTGACCACGTGATTTATTGAGATTTTATTGAGATATCTCAACGGTTCAAAAGTTACAGAATTATTTCCAAAAAAGCGTTTTAGAACCATTGTGCACCATCTGCAACCTTTTAAAATTTCACCTTATATGGGAGGTGGGCTGTAAAGTGGGCGGACCACGACCAGTTTTGATTTCCGAGTTGACATTAGTCCTTGAACTAATGGTGCAAAATTTTGCTTCCATAACTTTTTTATTTATTAACAGATTATACTCAGACTAACGGACGGACATCGTTAGATCGTCTTAGATTGGTTTTTGTGAAAGCTAAGATCCATCTCTACAGCTTTTTCAATTTCAATTCGATTCGACCAATAGTTTAGGATATACAGATTTATTACTAAAAATTTTACTTTTGGTCCTATTGTGTGGCGAAATAATAACAACAGGAAATAATTGATACTTAAATTAAATTATTATTTAACGTTTAATGAGTTTAAAATTCAATTTATTTTTTTTATTTTTTTCTTATTATTAAGACACATTCATACCATACCCCACTACAAAATAATTTAATAACAAGTGTGAATGTTATATTCGGCTCGGCCGAATCTATATACCCACCATCAACTTTCTTAAATTTTACGTTATATGGAATGTGGGCGTTAATGTGGGTGGACCACGCCCATTTTTTATTTTAAAGTTTATATCGACCCTCAAACTATTTATACAAAATTTCGTTGTCGTACATGCTTTTGTTTAAGAGATATCAGCAGAAAAGTTTGAAGCGTACACCCTGTATTTCTATTTTTAAGCCCATAACTTTTTTTATTTATTAACCGATTTTGCCCATTTTCAATATGAAACAAACATTACATAAATTAAATATTTGTGCCAAATTTCGTTCCCCTACGTTGTCCCGTTCGAGCCCTATCCTGCTTTCAACAGACAGACGGACAGACGGACGGACATAGCTAGATCGACTCAGAATCTAACCAGTACCCAGAAAATATACACTTTGTGGGGTCTTAAATGATTCCTTCGACATGTTACACACGGAATGACAAAATCAATATACCCCACCATCAATATATATTTTTTTATTAAAAATAAATAATAAAACTAAAAAGAAATACAAAAATATACTTATATAATATTCTAAACATATATTTAAACAACCATAGTCATAAAATGCGGTTATTATACTATACCATGATGCACTTTATAAAAATAAATTCATAGAAACAAAATCAAGTGGGATTTCAATTCATAACAAGCATTTGAAATTTGTTTTATTTTTTGGTTTTCCAATTCAATACTTTATCATGTTTGTTAAAGTTTAGAAATAAGTATATATTTTTGGAATTTGTGTAGAAAAAAAACTAACTACAATATACCGTGGCAATATACATATTTACTTATATGAGTGAGAAAGAAAAATTTTAATTTAATTAAAATGCTGTTTAAATAGGAAATTTTGCCAAAGAGAATACGATTGCTGGTAAATCTATAGAGATTGTAGTTATTTTTCCAAACCAAATTTTTATACGAGCATATGTGTGTGGTTACTGCTAGCACTTTATTTTTTGGTTGGGCTAAATTAACAAGAAATCAATAAAATTGAAACTTATAAATATTTAAAGATAAGAAAGAAAAGTATTTGGTACTAAACATACAGACTAATTTGTAAAGCTTAAAGTAAGGAATCAATATATTTTAAAAATAAATTTACTATTTTTAACTGTGTGGTATGAATGGCACAAAATTTCATATAAACTTAGAAAATAAATATTTGTTTTTAAGTTTTGAAAGTGCACAGGAAAGGTATCTCTCTTCCTTAAGCCAAATTGAATATAAACCAAATTAAGACTTAACTTGAAATTATACTATTGGATATTCCTTTGTATTTGTTCTCATTCCAAAAATAACTATTAACTTCTAGTGCATTTATAACGAATAGAATACATTAGTAATAGTAGTTATATATTAGTAATAAGATGAATACCTCTGTATAAGTGGTTTAACATAGAAAGGATGCAAGTAATTTCTTATATATAAAATAAATAGCTATCCAAGTATGTCCTTTTTTGTATTCATTCAATTATAGTTATGCACATTTGTATGGTTTACTTCAAGTACTCTAGAAAACATATGTTTTATCATGATTTATTTTATTCCATTTATACTCGTTGTACACCTACAATTCCTATTTACCTTAAGGGATATTTTTATTTAAATATAATTGTGTATATTCTTATCTCTTAGCTTGAGTGTCTTATATTCATTTTATAAATTTATATTTTCCATATGAAATGTTTTAATATGGATCAGTGGCTGTAATCTACCAACTGCAATATGGTCATAAGTATGTAACTTCATATGTATATCAATTGGATTAGTTATTAAAGATGAATGAATATAAATATGTTGTTGTTGTTAATTCAAAAGTACCTATAAATGTTTGTGGGAATATGTCAAGAATATCATTTCTTTAAAATTTTAATAAAGGATCGTAATGATTATGAGTTTTAAAATAAAAATCAACAAATAATCATTATTTTTTGATTTTTATTTTTTCGTTCAACTTTTAATGATTATTTTTGATTTTGATTTTTTTACTCAACTCATAATGATTATTTTTGATTTTTATTTTTTCGCTCACCTTTTAATGATTATTTTTGATTTTGATTTTTTTTTTTTTGCTCAACTCATAATGATTATTTTTGATTTTTACTTTTTTTGATCACAAAATAAAACTTAACATGAGAAATTAAACTTTTATCTAGTAAAAAAATTTCTTTAAGTAAAAACTTTGATTTATTGCAAATAATTTTATTTTTAATAAAAAAATTGATTTTTAATAAAAAAAAAAAAAAACAATATTTTAGAAAAAATTCGATTTTTATGAAAAAAATTGGATATTTTTTAAAAAATCTGATGAAAAATATATCATCACACTTGCCTTTTAGTAAATAAATCTAATTTACGATGAGTATTCTTTTTTATTAAAAATTGCGTAATAGTTTCATTTCTCATGTTAAGTTTTATATTGTGAGAAAAAAAGTAAAAATCAAAAATAATCATTATGAGTTGAGCAAAAAAATAAAAATCAAAAAATAATGATTATAAGTTGAGCGAAAAAATAAAAATCAAAAATAATCATTAATATTGATTTTTTTCATAAAAATCAAAAAAATAAAAATCATTCCGGATTAAAATAGAACCTGTTCTGAAGACTACATTTCTGTATTTAACACTTTTATCCGGTTGTTCCTTGTATCTGATTTTTTTGTTTAACATTTCAAGAATAATGATTATTTTCTGTCCCTGATTTTAATATTAATAATAATATCTACGATAACGTAACACATAAGCTATTTCGGTTTATATATAAAAGTTTACAAATTTTAAAACCTAAATTACACATTATGAAAGACCATGCATGTTTAGTCGAACTGAAAGTGTTATTTATTAAACAGGAGCTCAAAGAGAAAATAAAGAACAGTACAGTTATCAAAAAACTCTTCGCTATTTATCAATTGGACTACTGAACAGAACACGTTCATATGAATCTGGATGCCTCAACCTGTCCTTTAAAATTCATATAACAAATTTTTAAGAACCAATAAATCTTTTACTTACATTTTTCATCTTTCATTTTTCATCCAAAATACATTAAATGAGTGATTCCATGTCAAAACGGACAGCAATCGGATTTGACATCTTCGATGTCAATGAAATTCACTACAGATATTGGCATTTGGAAGTGTTTCCCAAATCATTAAATTTTAGACTCATGCCCCTTCCCGGTCCAAAAATATGACGGTTTGAAAAACGAGAAAAAGCTAAAAAATTTACAAAAGTGCATTTGTTTAATTGCTAATAACTTCTAAACTATATAAGGTAGTTATCTAGTTTCGGCTTCATAATAAAGACAAAAATATTACCTTTATAAAGACATTTATAAATTTTTTTTAAATCAAAAGTTCAAAGATCAAAGTTGGAATTATAATAATCAAATCATTATATTTCAAAAAACGTTATTTTTAAAATTCTGAAAAAAATATATAATGTTGACGTAACTCTTCTTCCTACGTACGGAAAATTTCAAGTTGGAGTCTCATTTAGTTTAGAGGTTATGGACCAACATAAAATTTAGTTACTTATAACTTCTAAACTATACACAATAAAATTTAAATTTTAGTATCATTTTAAAGATTAAGATATTGTCTTTAAAATTATGTATAGTAAATTTATTTAATTTGAAAGTTCAAAGGTGAAATTTAAACTCATAAAAAATAAATCTTTATATCTCCAAAAACTATATTTTTAAAATTCTTAAAAAATTATATAATGTTAACACACCTCTTGTCCATACCCGTGCAAAATTTCATATTGGACACTCATTTAGTTTAGAAGTTATGTAACAACAACTAAAGTAAATTTTTGTATATAAAATTTCATATTTTTTAAATAAAAAAAAAAAAATAATTTAAATTAATTTTTGTAAATACAGTGAACTCGCGGTAATGTGAACATCCAATATAATGAACTATCCACTAATGTGAACACTCAGTTTTTTATATGGGCGCTCCAAATAGTGAACAATTTTTTTTTTTAATTTTGTGGGATTTTTTAATTTGTAGAAGCATTTATTTTTAATGTTGGGAATCCCCGAATTAATAAATACCATAGTATGCCATTATTTTAAAGGTATTTAATGCTAGTCGCTTTATGTAACTTGTTGCGGTAGGTTCTTCAATTTATTTTTAAAATTAGTAATGTCTAAAAACAGTCGAAAGTTTTTATTCTTAAATGAAAAATGCGAAATTTTGGAATATTTAAAAAAAGGATCGAGTGTTACAGTGTTAAGTAAAAAGTATAAAGTTGCAAAATCAACGATATGTTCAATAAAAAATAAAAAAGACAATATTTTAAAATGTGTAAACAATACGTTTTATGGACCCGGAAAACGCAAAACATTACGATGGAAAAATCGCTCTATAAGTGGTTTATTTGCATGCGGAATAAAAACCTCCCTGTAAGTGGGTTGATGTTGAAAGAGAAAGCCAAACAAATTCACAAAAACATAAGTGAAAACGCAAATGACTTCAATGGCTACAAAAATTTAAAAAGAGATACGGAATTCGGCTCCTTCAGATAAGCGGTGAAAAAATTTCTGCGTAATCTCAGTTCGTAAATCCTTTTAAAATTAAATTGAAAGCAAAGATAGAAGATTCGGGTTTATCCAATGATCAGTTGTATAATGCCGATGAGTCTGGTCTATATTGGAAACTTCTCCCACAAAAGACATATGTAACGTCATTGGAGAAAAGCGCTCCAGGTGCAAAAATGGAAAAGCAAAGGATAACATTTTTATGCTGTGCAAATTCGTCAGGATCTCATAAAATAAAACTTTTAGTAATAGGAAAATCGAAAAATCCTACAGAAATTCAAAGTCTGCTTGGATGACTTCTTCCATTTTTAAAGAATGGTTTCACAACTGTTTTGTGCCAGAGGTAAGTAAACGTGTAAAAATAGTTCAATTGGGATTCTTACTGTTTTATTTTTCATTAAGGTGACAGATTTTTTAACGAAGAAAGGATTACCAGTAAAAGCTTTACTCCTAATAGATAATGCCCCATCCCATCCACCAGAATCCGACCTTAAATCCGAGGATGGTTCCGTAGAAGCTATGTTCATGCCTCCAAATGTAACGGCTCTGATCCAGCAATGGATCAAAATGCAATTAGAATCACCAAACTTCATTATAGGAACAGTCTTCTGGCAACAATTATTGCAAAAGAGGGGGATTTGCTTGAATCGATGAAAAAAATCACACTTAAGGAAGGAGTTTCTATTCTAGAGGCATCCTGGAACCGAGTTGGTAAAGAAACTTTATCTAACTGTTGGAAAAATATTTTGAATATGCTAAATGATGAAGACGATCCTGAATTTAATGTTCCTTTGAGCGTTTTAAAAGAAAAGTGGCAATCAGAGGTTAGATCTTTAGAAAATACTGCTGCAGATCTTCTACAGACATTGTGCCCTCAGGAAGTACTATTTACTGCTGTAAACATTAGAGATTGGATCAATAATCCTTGTGAGGACGTCACGCCATTTGATTAAAATGATTTAATTGAAGAGTCCGACGATGATGACGACTGTTTTATTGAAACGCCTGAAAACAACATTAAAGCCAAAGAAGCTGTCGAAATGTTTAACAAAGCTGTCCAATGGGCTGAATTTCAAATGGTCGATCAAACTGACATTAAAGTATTGAAAAAAATCAGGGAATTGGTGGTAAATAAGCTGGTTGAACAAAAGAAAAAACAGAAAATAATAACCGATTATTTCCGTATTTAATTATATATGTTTGTACCTATCTTTTTTCATTGTAAATTTTATTTATTTTTTTGTCGTAATATTTTGTTTGTTTTTTATGTACATACTACGCATGATATAAATAAAACAAGGTAGTTTCACTTTCCCTTTTTGTCGCGATATTAACGTTCTGACGTTTGTTGGGATTATGACAAATCGAGCTACCATATTCAATTTTAAAATCCAAATATTTTTTTATATTTTATTTACTTCATATAAATGTTTTTATAAAAAAAAAATAGAAAAAAATACAACAAATTTCTAAAAGAAAATGAAAAAGCAATTTTAATTAACCTAAAACCGCAAGATTAGGAAGAGGAAGCTAGAGCAGAAGAATTATTTGGACTTGTAGAGACAAAAAAAGCCAACACAAATTATGGATGAGGAAACCTACAAATGTCACGTTGTACGGATAGCATCAGCTATGAATTTTAAATAAATTACTGCAAGTCTCCCTATGACGGTCGTTAGAACGAAAATGAAACCCAGACTACCACCGAGTATAAACTCCTCCAGATCAGAATATGGATTACTGTTACTTATGCCTTTGATGTTGAACAATCCTTATCTTAAAGCCAACTCACGTCTACTCAAACACCGTCATTAAGAGCGTCACATGCGGCCACTTCCACGGCTTCACTTCACAGACAATGTCCGAACATCCAAGTATAAAGTGGAACTTTGTCAAGGCCAGAAATACACAATATTTAGCGTATTATCCTCATGTAATTGGGATGAATAAAATTTAGCATTTATATAGTATTTGCGTACGTTTTGATTTTCGAAAGAGGGGTTTATATGGGATCTATGGTCAATAATATACCTACTGAATTATTACTATAGATTTATGATTCAAGGAATACTTTTATATGGGGGCTAGGTGAAATAATCAAGCGATAGTAAAGCATTTCAATAGGATTCGTCCTATTATTTGTGCTGCCTCAGAAAATGATTCTGAAATGATAGACTTAAAGGTGAGAATTCGAAGATATTTACTCTGTGTTAAAAACATCAACACAAACGCTTAATATGGAAAGGATTTCACAACTTTTTATTTTCTAAATAAATTATGTATCTTATATTTACATATACGATGCCATTTTCCGTCTATACGTTTCCTTATTTTGGTGTCTTGCATATTTTATTTTAGATTACATATTTTATAACATAATTTTCAAAAAGATATTTTCAAGTTTTATATTTCTGGCAATATTTTTTTAAATTGTTTACAAAAATAAAACTTCAAAAATCCCAATAAACTTAAGTATTTTTTGTGAGAGAGAAGTGAAACTACCTTGTTTTATTTATATCATGCATACTACGTATGTACTCTTTATAACTTTTTATGTTCCAAATAAATTACAAAAAGTTTTTTTAGTAATCTTTGCATTTTCATTCCTTGCAGAAATGATTTTTAGAAAGAATAACTTAGTAATATATATAAAAAAAAATCACAATCGAAAATGTGAACAAATTCGAAAATATGAACTACCCCTACATTAATTAGTTCACATTATCGAGAGTTCACTGTATTTTAAATTTTTACATACAAAAAAAAAAATCTTTTTACTATATTTTGCTTCATAAATCCTAAACTAAAAGAGACTCCAAATTGAATTTTGGCTTGAGTATAGAATGGAGTTAAGTTATCAATATATAATTTTTTAAAGAATTTTAAAATGCCGTTTTTTGAGATATTCAGCTTTGATTATTATATTATAGATTTTGACCTTTGAACTTTCGAAGTAAATAAATTGTATATGCATCATTTTAAAGCTAATGTCTATTCTATTAAATGAGATACAAATTAGAATTTTACAATGTTTAGTTTAGAAGTTATGAGCAATAAACTATGTACACTTTTGGATAAAATTTGATAGTTTTTTCATTTTTAAAACATATTTTTATATTATATTTTTAGATCGGAAAGGGTCTTAAGTCTGAAAGTTAGCAATTTGAGCAACACTTGTAATAGATAATAACTGTAGCGAATTTCATTGAAATCGGAGACATGAAATCCGAAAATGACTGTTTTTTGTCCGTTTTGATATGGAATTACTCAAATATTAAATATAAAATTAACGGCTAACAACAGAAAGGAGCTTAAGTGGAGTAAGGATCCATGGTATATCTCGGCAGGTCAGATAAGTTTTTATAAGTCAATTTATTTATAGCCTGTTTCTCTATGTCGAACGAAAATCTAAGCGAACGAAAGTAAGTCGAACGAATACGAATCATTTTGGGTTTCTCTATTTCCTAAGCTTTCGTTCGAGTGAAGTTACGTCTTTTCACATTGTTTTTGCTATATTTTTTATTCTGAGCAATTTTTTTTTTTTGTAAAAATATTAAAAAATGTAAAAATATTAATAAATAAATTGTTTAAACATGGATACAACCAAGTAAATAAACAAACAAAATTAAAAAAGAAAAAAAAAAGAAAAAATCATAAAAAAACGAGAGAAAAAGATAAGTCGGTCAAGCCCGACCATATGATACCCTACACCATTGTATACGGTATAATTCGGGGCGGGGTCCTTTATTAGACTTGGAGTCAAATGTGGACCGATACTCATAAATGTAAAATAAAACATACGAATTCAGAATATTACGTTGATGCTGACATTTACATGAATTTATTCACTTTTGGGTGATTCCTGAAATGGGGCCTTATATGGGAGCTATGGTAAATTATGGACCAATCTTTATAAAATTTTGCACTATCATTTATGTTCATATAAAACTTATTTGTGTTGAATATTAACTTGATACTAACATTTTCATGGGATTTATGCCCGTTAAGTGATTTTCTGAAAAGGGGTTTATATGGGAACTATGGGTAATTATGGATCGATCTTTTTAAAAATCGCCACACTTATTTGGACTTATACAAAACTTATATGTGCCAAATTTCATTAAAATATTGCTATATTTAAGGGATATATGATCGTTAAACCCTTTTCCGGGAGGACATTTGTATGGGGGCTAGGTGAAATAATGGACCGATCATAACCAATTTCAATAGGCTTCGTCCCTGGACCAAAAGAAACCTGTATACCAAATTTCATAAATTTTGGTTCAAATTGCGACCTGTAGTTTGATTACAAGGTTTATATGGACGGACAGACGGTCAGACGGACGAACGGACGGACATCGTTAAATCGACTAGGAAAGTGATTCTAAGCCGATTGGTATAAATTAAGGTGGGTCTTAGACCAATATTTTTGGGTGTTACAAACATCAGCACAAACGCATAATACCCTCCCCACCTATGGTGGTGTAGAGTATAACAAAATTTTTTTTCTACTTTTTTATTTATTTATTTATTTATTTTATTTTATTATTATTATTTTTTTTAATCTTAAATTTTCGATACGATGTATATCTAAATAAATAACAAAGATGATTCAGGAATATTTGCATTGTCCTGGTGAGTAATTTTCATATTTTTCATTAAAAAATCCATCCAGTCGAAAACAAAATAGCAAGTGTCTGATTTTGACATTTTCGATCATATCGTTCGAAATACAGAAACCTAATTTTGTAAGAAAACACTTACGTTTTCGTTCGACTCATTGTTCGCATAGAAGTGAGTTAGAGAAACACAAATCCGTTTTTGTTCGCTTAGAATGCGAAAGAAAGCATTCGTTCGACTTAGAACAACAGGCTATAAATACTTGTGTAGTGTTTCGGTGTTTTTTAGGCATCCTCAACGAAAAGAAAAATAAGAAAATACTTGGTAGATGAAAAAAATAAAAAATATATAACCAACTTGGACTCGAAAAAACAACAAAATGGCAATTAATTCAGGAAAAGGTGAAAAGGTCAATATTTTAATAATCACGTTTTGTTTTTTTATTGATTATCAATTAAAAAAAAAATTCAGTTTTAGAATATTAATATTCTTTTTAGTAGAACGGTAATGTCCGTCCGTTCGTCTATACATAAGAGTTAAATGGGTTGTAAATTATGCATAATTCAGAGAAGGGTGGTACCAACACTTTAATGATCACGTATAATTTTCCTATTTATTAGTAAGTAAGAAAATGCATTTTCAGAATCATAAGACGTTTTTTGGCTGAAAGGTAATGTCTGTCCGTCCGTCTATACATTTGGGTTATATGGGACGAAAAAGATGCTTAATTCAGGAAGAAGTGATATCCAAATTTTAATTATCACATTCTATTTTTTCTATTCATTAGTTATTAAAAAATTGCATTTTTAGAATTCTAAAATATTTTTTGGCAGCATGGCAATGTCCGCCCGTCCGTCTATACATTTGAGTTAAATGGGTCGAAAATGCCACTTAATTCAGGGAAAGGTGATGTCACAACTTTTAATACTTTCATTTGGTTTTTATATTAATCGAAAAGTGTAAAAAAAATGTTTTCCGAATTTTAAGATTTTTTTGAAAGATTTTTAATGTCCGTCCATCTATCCGTTTGTTTGTTAATTTTTGCAAACTTTCCAAATCAAAATCGTTTAACTTTTGACTTAATAAAGATAACGACTCAAAATTTTCTCTTTTTGATAGATAACTTTGCATACAATATAATAAAATGGGTTGAAAATATTTGGCTATATATGGACAAATCTTAACCAAGATCTTGTAAAATTTAGATTTTTAAATTTTCAAATGTATATAACTCGAAAAATATATAAGATAAGTAGTACATGCAATCATGTTTTCTCAAGGATTTATTAAGAACTTTAAGGTGATATAAAAATCTTGGAAATCAGATTAGGAACAAAAAGCTAGTGGTTAAACATTTTCCATGACACTAGTACCCTATTTTGAACCCCCATTGTTACAGATTTATTTCGATTCTTTCCCAGTGTTTAATGTTTGATAAAGCAAAGTAAATGCCTGCACTTAACCTGTTTTTTGTATGAAATTTACTAGAGTTTTTTTGAAAAAAAAAATATTTTCTCAAATCGGCTATATATACGCACGATTTTTTCATATATTAAAGTGGACAATATATACTATTTTTCGGAAAATTTTCAGAACAAACACCCTGTAACATTTTAAGTTGCATTCCATGAATATTGAAAATTAGTGTATTTTAGGGTAATTTTCAAAAAAATAACAAAAATATTAGGACAAAATATAATTTACAAATACTTGAAGAAAAGTACTCTTAAATATCTGAAGTTGATGGTTTCATTTTAAATTTTTACATTAAAGGACTTTATATTTAAAATAAATACACTGAAATTTGATGAAAATTTAATTTTTCACTATTTTTCAAAAATGTAAACAAAATTTTAACTTTGAGAACTCTTTATAAGAAAGCAACACAATCTAACTTAAAGATTTTAATTGATATTGATACATAATTTTGTCTATTTTTATTCGATACCCAACAAAACTTTAAATTTTAAAATTTAATTAAGCGCCACTTTTGACACATTTTACCCCAACGTGCGACAGAAAACTAACTCTATCCAAGAATCTCACTAAACTGAATATAAATAAAAAAGCAAGTATATTGTTACCAATACAAAACAAACATTTTGTTTTCAATTCAAAATTACAAATACAATAATATATTTAGTTATGGAAAATAATTTTTTGCACATAGAATTTTAACAACAATAATGTGGTTCTAATTTAAACATATTGCTTAACACATTTTGCCAACAATATAATTGTGAATTGAGAACAAAATTATAATTGCTACAACAAAATAGTTTTTAAAATAAAAGGTATTCAACAATAACGATGTTTGCGATGACAGTATATTATTGCGATGGTAATAATATTTTTGGGGCAACCATAATGTGAAATGTTTTTCTCTGCGTGTAGGGTTCAAAAATGCATTTAATTTGATATATCGGTTATTTATGAGCCGATTTGGTTAATTTCTTCAACGAAAAAACGACGTCCCCATCCAGCGTACACCCTGTATTTCTAGTTTTAAGCCCATAACTTTTTTATTTATTAACCGATTTTGCCCATTTTCAATATCAAACAAACCTTACATAAGGTAAATATTTTTGCCAGATTTCGTCCCCCTACGTTGTCCCGTTTGAGCCCAATCCTGCTTTCAACAGACGGATGGACGGACATAGCTAGATCGACTTAGAATCTAACCAGGAACCAGAAAATATATACTTTGTGGGGTCTTAAAAGATTCCTTCGATATGTTACATACGGAAGGACAAAATCAATATACCCCCCATATTTTTGATGGTGGGTATAAAAATATATTCTTTTGTAAATTTTATTTTTAATGGAAAGAAGCTAAAAAGTTCCAATTAAGAAATATGATTTTTATATAAAATTGTATTTAAGAATATAGGCTGCGACTTTTTGCGATCTTTTAAAATATTAGAAGAAAAATGTGCGGTACTTCGTATTAGCAATTTTTTAAAAAATTATTTAACATTTTTAAGTTATTAGTTAAAAATTTGTTATGCAAATATTGCAGGTGTGATTAAATCCTGTCACTCCTACCTTTGAGGTATTCTTTGTTTTAATAAAATCAGTATGGAAGTGGCAGTGATTTTACTCGTTTTTAGGCGATGTTTACGGCATTGTCTACTATATAAAAGAATATACAATTTTAGTAAAATATCTCCAAAACTAGATTTTTGTAGTTCTAAAACTTCCAAGTGTGTCACTGTGCTATGTGCAGGTTATACTTAAAAAGAAAAAATCATTTATATTTTCGAAACAACTAAAATAGGTGGACTAGGTGGATTTTGTCGTGTTAAATAATCTATATCATCTGTATTCACTTTTTTCTATCACGTATTGATTTTTTTTATGGGCATGACTAATATCATCACCTTATTCAGCGGTCACACTATAAAATTCGAGAATGGTTTCTCAAATTTAAACTATAACTCAAGAACCGTTTTTTTTTTTTATAAATGATACACCAAAAGACGCATACGGAAATTGTCTTCAAGCTGTGTCAACAATATTTTTCATTCGCTCAAGAATTTCAGAGTTATGGATCAAAATTTTCACGATTAAAAATTTTTTTTTTAATTTGTTTTGCTACTAATTCCAAATAAATATGGAAATATTAACTGGAAAAAAAATTATGTAAATTCAGCTTAAAGACAATTTAAGTCGCTATATATTGGAGTTTAATTTATCTTAATAGAACAAACCGTTCTCGAGTTATACCAGTGTGACTGCCTAAAGGCAGGATCATAGTAGTCATGTCCACAAAAAAATCGATACGTGATAGAAAAAAAGTAAAAGCTGATTCTTATTTAGCACGTTAAATTCTATTTAATCCACCTATTTTTTTTTTTATTTAAGACGAAAAAAAATTGTTTTGCCCACTAGTGTATCTCCACTTAACTGTAGGTATGCATGGGTATCCTAACTTAACTGTAAATGCAATCAAGATTTGTGCATCAATTTTTATGATACGTGGTTTTATTACTCGTAGTTTTACCAGCTTTGAAATAAAGATGATAAACTGAAACATTTTTGATGTTTTCACTTTTAAAAAGAAGTTTTAGTAAAAAAAAATATTGAATTTAGCATGAAAAATTTTTTTTTTCGGACACTTATTTCGAAATATCTCCAAAACTATTGGGCGGATAAAAATTTGATAGTAGAGTTACTTAAAGCCAGTTTTATGCCACATATTTTGGTGTAATATAAATCGTGCATACAGTTCTCGAGTTATAATGAAATATACTCCAGTAATCGGCTTATTTAGGGCGCAGTATTAGACACGCCAGCAGATTCGAGTTTAGCATGCGGAATTCCATCTAATCGACATATTTTTTATTTTTTGAAGGAGCACGAAAAAACATTTTTTGTCGACCAGTGTTATTTTTTTGCCATTTTTTAAAACAAATAGTATATTTTCGTTGTGTTTATAAAAAAAATATATTTTTAAAAATTTTTCGGACACCCTAATTGGTACATGATGCATTTTAACGAATTGAATAATGCTAATTCTTACTTACTAATTCTTATGCAGGAGAAGGAGTTGGAACTTTAAAAAAAAAATGATGTCATTATTTTTACTGCTCCAAAAAGTTATGATATCAAAAAATTAAGATTTTTTTTTTTTTTTTTTTTTTTTGAAACGAACCCTAATAAATATGTATATAAATATGTATATTAAGTAGGGTGATCGACTCGGTTTTCCAACCGGTTTTTAAATCGGTTTTTTCAGTCATTATGCTGTCGGTTTTTTCAGAATGTTTAATTTTCGAATGTCGAATAGACCGGTTTTTTTAAACACTAAAAACCGGTTTTAAAAATACCTTTTTATTTCAAAAACCATGCACTAAATATTGATATTTGAATCGAAATTTATGATTATTTTTTTAATATTCATAAAGTATGATTTTTAATGCGTTAAAAAAATAGTTTAAGATTAAATAAATATGTAATAATTATCCTGAATAAATTTTAAAATTTTTTGCACCTAATTTAAATGTTTTAGTTTTTTTATATTCAACGAAGAATATGTTTTTCAAAGATTTTGTTTTAAAAAAGTTTAAAAAGTTTTTTAAAATAATTATCATTTTTGATGATTATTTTCTTACAATTTTTATACCCTACATGCCTATTATGCGTTTGTGCTAATGTTTGTAACACCCAAAAATATTAGTCTAAGACCCACATTCATTTATAGCAATCTTTATGTCAATTTGACGATGTCCGTCTGTCCGTCCATGTAAAACTTGTAATCAAAATACAGGTCGCAATTTTGGTTTCTTATAGTCCAAGGACGAAGCGTGTTGAAAATGGTTATGATAGATCCATTATTTCACCTAGCCCCCATATAAATAACATGCCAGAAAAGGGGTTTAACAATCATAAATTTCTTAAATGAATATATCATTCTTTCTCGTTCTTAATGGGTTAATAGTTATTTCCAAAAATTAAAAAAGATTTATTGATGTTTCTTTAAGAAATGTATGTAGTCTTTTGACCGGTTTTTTCTGAATTTAAAAAAGTGCAACCGATTTTTTTCAAAATACCAATTATTCGGACTATTCGAGAACCGGTTTCTCCAAAAAGTCGAATAGTCGATCACCCTAATATTAAGTCTAAAAATTCTTAGCAACACATAAACAAGAAGAATAACATTTTGTTCTTTCAATGAAAAACCTACATAAAACTATGCATCAAACAATGTAACGCTTATTTAACCTTTCTGTTATATATATTTGTTTAGTTAATGTGTACTGCGTAGTCCTATAGTGTTTTGTAGGTAGAATTCTTATAAAACTTTTAAAATGTGTTTCCTGTAAATTATAATAACAGCAGCAACAACGACTAGAAACCCATCAGCATTAACAACAATAACAAGAAAAAAATACACTTATACACCTTCCGTTTCCTATTATTCCTGTTGTTAGTTTTATGTTGTTGTTCTTTTACTCTTTATTACAGCAACTACTAATACATGGTAGGTATATTAAGTAGTTTTGAAAATATATACAAAAACAATTTATTTAGAAGGTCATAATGTTGATTTTCATTATGACCTTTATATAGAAAATTAAGAAATATTTCTGTTAATCGTACGATTTTCTTATACACTTTATGTTAGATTTTTAATAATTTGTATTTTACTTTAAAACATTGGCAATTGAACTTACTATCTAAAGGCTACAAATTCTACAAATTCCACATTACCGATTATAGTTATTTTTCTTCGCTAAAAAAAATATTCCATTTCTTTAAGTTTTTCCTTTAATTTTTCTTGTTGCTAAAGAAAACTCTCAAAAAAGAAATAAATACACACAAAAGAAATAGAAAAGTTTTGCGGTAAATTTTCTAAAGAAAACTATTTTTATAAGGAAATTCTCGCAAACATAAAAATATTTTTTAATATGAGGTAGAAAGAAAACACATTGAAAACATGTTAAATAGGTGAAAACTTTCTAAAAATAAAAACTAATATAAAAGCACAAGAAATGACATGAAAATAGAAAAGGCTGGTGTGAAAAAATATGATGGACAAAGATTTTTATAAGGAGTGAGATCGAAAAAATCTTAACACACATTTTGCCTCATAACTTTTTACGGAATCAATATTAAAAATTTTTTTTGATGGAAAAATACTTCTGTTATTATAACCATGTTAATTTGTCCTTATTTTTATCAAAATAAGTGACGAAAAAGATTTACGTCCTACAAGTTATTAAAAAATTTCAAAAAAATCCATTAAAATAGGTCTTACAAATAATTGGCCACAGAATTAAATGTCGTCCGTAAAACCGTTTCTAATGTTATTAAACAGTATCAGGAGAATTTGACTATTGATGTGAAACCTAGTTCAGTAGGAAAAAAGGACCACATGATATTGGGAAGGCCAGAAAATTGAAGGCATATTGAAAGGAACTCCAAACACATCTGGTAGAAAATCAGCTCAGTTTTGTCAGTGCTTCGACTATTTGGTGCGAAAATTTAAAGCTAATGGGAAAGTTAATAACATATAAAGTTAAAAAAATTCCAAACTGGAATTCTGCAAAAAAAAAAAAAAAAAATTACAAGCCAAAAATAGGACTCGGAATTTTAAACCAAATTTCATTAAAAAAAATACTCAAGCTGTATAATTGACGACGAAATGTAGGTGCTGGCAGAATCTTCGCAGCTTGTGTCTCAAACATTTTTATTGCTAATGCTCGAAGCAATGTTGGAGATAAATTTAAGACCCAAAAGCAGCAAAAATTTCTTACAAAATTCATGGTATGACAAGCTTTTTGCAGTTGCGGCAAAACAGGAAAGTCATTTTATACATTCGGATCTATAAATACCAAAATATGCCAAAAGGAATATTTGCAAAAAAGACCTTCTTCTTTTCATAAGAAAGCACAACGTGTCCACATATTATTGGACCCATTTGGTATCATGTCACTACGGTAAGAAAGCTCTGGAAGGGTACCAAATCAATAACATAGTTTTAGTACCAAGAGAGGTCAGCTTTCAAAATTGTCCATAGCTTAGACCAGTAGAGAGATATTGAGCTCTTGTGAAAAGTAAATTCAAGAGCTCAAAAAAGGTGTCCCAAAATACTGAAGAAAGCGTTTTCAAAAATGGTCCACAATTTTATAATTAGTGGTTAGAACCATAAAAATTAGATATTTCTGTGATCTGTGCTAAATTATCAAATGATTAGAAAAATAATGAAAACTCTAAGATCAACCGTTTCCAAGTTATTGAATATTATGTATGTTAAAAATTTTTCGATTTCACTCCTTAATAAAAAATTATACTCTCCCCACCTATGGTGGTGTAGGGTATATAGAACTATAAATATTTATCATTTAATCTGTTATAGAATTTTGTAAATTATAGGTATTACCCGGGGAAGTTGCTGTCTGTTTGTTAACTACTACATATATTGCAGAAATGTTTATACTTTATATATTTATATGTATTTTTCAAGGTTAATTATATAAATTTCTTACATTTCCTATTTTTGTCTAGTTTAATAGAATATAAAAATTTTTTATATTTATTTAATTCTTGAAAATTTTATTTAGTGAAATTATAATATATCCTGTTTCCGTCTATTTAATCCTTGTATACCACAACATATTTAGATATCCAATGATTGCAATACATATGTATAAATAAATAAACTGCAATAGTATTGAATAGTATTAAAAAATCGATTGCTATTGTAGATTGATAATTATCTTAAATAAATATTTATCTTCATTAAATCCTTAAGATGTAGGGAAGTATATTTAATTAAATTAATAGATACCATTAGTGCTGTCATAAAGATTCCATTCTAAACATATGTAAACATAAGGGACCGTAAATAACAGTTTTCCAAAAAAACGTATACACAAAAACTGTCCATGTTAGAGTCAACAGAGACCTATATATGACTGACTCTATATCAAAGGTTTGAAAGGCTTAATTCTTTAATTAATTTTCTTAAATCGAATTAAATTTATTATCTTAGTAATTCTTTTAAAGCTTTCAAATTAATTTAATTCATTGAATTAAATTCTTTGTACTTCATATGAGTTGAATTAATTCTACTATGAATTAATTCCTTAAAGAATTCATTCAACAATTATACAATTCAAGATTAAAGTATATATTGAATCATTCAAATTTTCTTCAATTCAAATCTATTACAAATTAGCTTTAAAAAATATTTTCTAATTCATTTTGTAAAAGATTAAAAAACAAAATATTACAAATTGAATGAAAGAAAAATATTTTCATTCATTTTGGAAAAGATTTGAATTAACAAAAATTGAATGAATTCTTTATGAATTAATTAAATAAGGAATTAATTCTATTCAAACAAAAGCCTTTGAATTAAGCTATTGAATTATATTTTTGAGAATAATATTATAGAATGAAAAAATTATATTTCTTAATTCAAAATTAAGATTTAAGGGAATTAAGCTTACATTTAATTAAGTCTTTCGAAGCTCTGCTCTAGGTTAGATTAAATTGGCAGCTGCCTGAAGCGTAGCTCACTTGAGTCCAGAATAGGTCCCGTTGTGTTACCGTTTGTTCATTCCCAGAAAATGGCAAAGAAGATGTTCAGTAGATTCCTCTTCTTCCTCGTCATTGCAACTTCTACAAAAATCACTGTTGATAGCAATAGCCTTTGAGCAT
Source organism: Protophormia terraenovae (assembly GCA_951394005.1). NCBI lineage: Eukaryota > Metazoa > Arthropoda > Insecta > Diptera > Calliphoridae > Protophormia > Protophormia terraenovae. The sequence goes on along the minus strand of OX596077.1, from coordinate 112,482,497 downwards.
GCCTTCCAATAGCCCAATAGCCTAATGGCCAGCGATCACCCCAATGAGATTTCTAATGTGGATTCTGCGAAGCTTCAACAAATGTTTCGTTATCTGTTTATCCATATTGGGCAGGTTTTCCTGGACTCAACGCAAGTAAGTTCACTTAACCTTCTTGCTATCGTTTTATTATAGAGATTGTGTGAAATTAGCTGCTTACATGTCATAAGAGGTATACCAATATCACAGGTTGGTTCGATATGATCCAGGGTGGTTCCTGCATTTGCAGGCATATTTGCTTTACAGTTACCATCTATGTCCTTATGTCCAGGAACACATTTAAGGGTAGCCAACGAATGTCTCGCTATCTCTTCCATTTTCGATATGGTGAACCCATTCACTAGGGAATTTATGGCCACTTTGCTATCAGTAAGTATATAGATATTCCTGTGTAATATCCCATGATCCATTCAGCGGCTAGTTTTATGGCCATAATCTCAGCCTGTATTACGCTACTGTAGTATGGTAACTTGAAGGACAGCCTTAAGTTCAGCTGTTCTGAATAGACGCCACATCCGGTACTTTCACGTGTTTTTGACCCATCGATGAAGATAGCAATGGTGTCAGCTGGTAGTAGGAGACCATTGTCATAGTGAGTTTCATCCGGTATTTCCACTTGAAAACCCGGGTAGAAAGTTGATCCAGGTGTGACATAATCAACTTCCTTATTCCACTTAACACTTAATTTTCTTATTCCGCTTAACTATATTATTCCACGGCCTATTGGCTTTTAATCTTACAGCCGTTTGTGCCGCTATTTACTTTGCCAGTTGGAATGGTTCTAAGAGCGCAGTGATTATGATCACCATTGTTCACATAATACGCTTGAACTTATTTTGATGATTTTTCTTCTCCAGAGCCAACCACCAAACCGTCGATCCGTAGAATAAAATAGGCTTGACGACACATTCGCATAACCAGTATGCCTTCTTAGGGTTTAAACCCCAGTTCAGGCCAATTGCCTTTTTGCAGCAGTAGAAAGCTTTTGCCGCTTTTGTGATCTTTGATATTGTATTCACGTTCCAATTCAGATTGCTAACCAGTATTAGTCCAAGGTATTTGACATTATCGGATAGTGTCAGAGTGATACCATTTAGTTTCAGGGTTACAAATTTAGGAATCTTACATTTTCCCATGAATAATACCAGTTCAGTCTTAGTTGGATTTACTCCCAGTCCACAACTGTGGCACTATTTGAGTAGGAAATCTAGTGCGAATTCCATTACTTCCGAAAGATGATTCGTATCTTTGACCATGGCAATTACTGCCACGTTTTCAGCGTATGCAATTGTCTTGCAACACGTCTTTTCCATGGTTCTAAGTAATGTGTTTATATTTAAATTCAAAAATAGAGGAGACAATACACCCCCTTGTGGGGTAACTCTTGTTGCTACCTTGCAAATATTCGAGGTGCTCAAGTTTGATTCGATGCGCCTAAAGGTAAGAAGCTTCCGGACAAATGAAATTATCGTAACAAGGCTTCAATGATAGTTTCAGGTTGGACGTTATTAAAAGCTCCTTCAATATCCAGGAAGGCTACCATTGTAAATTCCTTATAATTTAAGGATTTTTCTATGTGGCTTACCAGTGAGTGCAGCGCAGTGTCATTCGATTTGCTCTTCATGTAGGCATGTTGAGCCATTGATAGGGTGTGCGATCCTAGAGATGACCTGATATGGGCATCTATAATTCTCTCTAGAGTTTTCAGTAAGAAGGATGATAAACTAATTGGTCTGAAGTATTTCATCTTGGTATTATTGCTGTCCACGTTTTTAAAACGTATGATAGTCGTATACAGGCCTTCAAAATGTTCAAGAGCCATGGCAATAGTATATCTATGTTCTCCTAGAGATCTGTTGGAATTATACCACCCGGACGTGGAGATTTAAAGGGATGAAAGATTTTAACTGCCCATTTTAAGCGATGTTCTGTAATGGGGATATGTGAAAAGTATGACATCCGTCTGATCTTCCCTAGGATATCGGACACCTACCTATTGATTTTTATACAACCAAACTTTGCGTAAAGCGTACAAAAAAATATATAAAAAAAATAAAATGAAATTAAAATGAAATTAAAGAAATAAATATCGTTTTCAAAAATGCATCTGAAAAAGAGATGGGCATATAAAAAAGACATAATTACCTTTTCACTCATTTCTATCTCAATGAAATCAAATTGCAATTTAACAAGCTATGAATATTTAAACCCATATATATTTTTGACCATTTTCTATAAAAAAAAAAAAAATCATCCACTCATTATTTTCGTAGTTATTCGAAAATTGCTGATGAAAAAAATAAAAAAATGAAAAATTAATTAGAAACAAATTTGGGAAGGTTTTGCTCATTAAGTCTGAAAATATTGAGCGAATAAAACAAAAAATGAAACGCAAATTTTTGGTAAAAAAAAAAAATACTGCATCTCCAAAACCACTGCTCAGATCGAATTAAAATTTAAGAAAAGTTATAGAGGAGGGCCTAAACTTTCAGAAAAATTATCTTGTAGTCATGGGGTGACACGAGATAAGTTACAGGGTGTCAAAATTGACTATCTCGAGCATGAGTAAACAAGGCTTCATAAATGGTTAGCAAAGAATTTTTAAATGATGGAAAATGGTAAATTTTAGAAAAAAAATTATTTTTATTGATTAATAAAAAAAAAATGTCACTCGAGTTATTTTAAATTTATTGAAAATTTCAACCAGAACCCAGAAAATATATACTTTGTGAGGTCTTAGATGATTCCTTCGACATGTTACACACGGAATGACAAAATCAATATATCCCCCATCTTTTTGATAGTGGGTATAAAAAAAATATTAGGATGGCTTGAAGATATTTTTAGTCCACATTTTTACATACCATTCTTGAGTTAGGGTGAAATATAATCGTGTAATGGCCTTATTATAAGCAAAATATTAGACACGACCATACAAAATTTAGACCTATTGAAAAGAAAGAAAATGAATGCAGGATTCGTGTTTAGCACTTCAAAATCCATTTAGTCCAACTACTCTTTAGGGGAGGATTTTTTTGCCTACCAATGTTATTGTTTATGAACTGAATTAAAAAACTTATTCGAGTAAATTATGCCGATTAATCGAATAATTCGATGTTTGAATTTATTATTTTTATACCCTACACCACCATAGGTGGGGAGGGTATTATTTTTTTTTATTTTATTTTTTTTTTTTTTTTTTTTAATTTCATTGAGAACAACGGTTGAAAATTTTTATATTATGTTTAGATTTTTATTGTGATGTCCCAATTAGGAATTTTATTAAAAAAATGTATATTGTGATATAGAGGAATTTTGGACTTAAAAGTTGTTCAGCATATAAACTTAAACTTATATATGTAAAGAACCGCTGAACTTCTTTATCCAAAATAAATGTGTATTATTAGACTTCTTTAGGCTTATTTGTTTAACTATCAAAGAATTTATAAAATACAGAAAAACAATAAATTTATGAAAAGAAAAGAGGAAATTATACAGAAATTTTAATTTTATATTATTTCGGAAATATTTTTTCAGAAAGATTATTTAATTCTTTCTTGTAAATAAAGGGAATATAGGTATATTTTGTGATATTTCTGTTTTCTTATTTAATAAAACACTAAGATAATATAGAATACATTGAAAGAAAGGGTAACATTTTAAGTTATATTTTAATCGAATAAAACTATATGAAATGTAAGTGGTTTACTGACGTTGTGGTCGCACAAGTACAAATGACGCTGAACGTTCTGGATGGCCAATTGAGGTCAGTACACCCGAAAATGTCGAAAAAATCCACGATATGGTGTTAGCCGACCGAAGAGTAAAAGTTCGTGAGATTGTTGATGCCATAGGCATTTCATATGGCAGTGTGGTTTCGATTTTAAATGATCAGCTGGGTTTAAGAAAGTTGTCTGCAAGATTGGTTCCGCGTTTGCTCTTAATTGACCATAAACGTAAACGTGTGACAACTTCAAAGGATTGTTTGGAGTTGTTTAACCGCAATCCGAATGAGTTTTTGCGGCGTTTTGTAACTGTGGATGAAACATAGATCCATTACTGTACTCCGGAGACCAAGCAGCAGTCCAAACAATGGGTTTCTCTGTTTGAAACCCATTTGTCGGCCAATAAGGTGATGGCAAGAGTTTTTTGGGATGCAAGCGGCATAATCCACATCAATTACCTTCAAATGGGAAAAATAATAAATGGCGAATATTATACCAACTTATTAGACCGATTTAATGAAGATTTAAAAAGAAAACGATCCCTTATGGCCAAGAAAAAAGTTATTTTTCATCAAGATAATGCACGGGTGCACACGTGTGCAGTCTCAATGGCAAAACTATATGAATTGAGCTACGAATTGGTACCTCATCTGCCATATTCTCCGGATTTAGCCCCTAGTGACTACATCCTATTTCCAAACCTAAAGAAATGGCTCGGTGGAAAGAGATTCAGCTCCAACGATGAAATTATTGACCAAACAAATGCCTATTTTAAGGACCTCGAAAAATCCTATTTTTTGGAAGGGATACAAAAACTGGAGAAACGTTGGACTAAGTGTATTGAGTTAAAAGGAGATTATGTTGAAAAATAAATTTTTGTTTTGCAAAAAAACACTGTGTTTTATTCAAAAAGTCACGGACTTATTGATCCGCCCTCGTATTTCTTACGTAGATTTAGATAAATATTCCGATTTAAAATAATATGTCTTTTTGGACCGTGACTATAAAAATGTATGATTGCTATAAATTCGCTTTCGGTTGCAAATGTTTTAAATATCACTGTACACAAATTTCTATCAGTTCCATATTGACTGTAATTCGATTTATATACTAAGGACGATTAAAGCAACATGCAAACTTTATAGCATTTCCAATTAAGCTACGCTAACAAAAAACCGACAAGAAAAAAAAACTATCCACCAAAAAAAATGGCATTTGCAACTATAACAAAATCAGCCAAACAACAAACAAAATAGTTTAAAAAAAAATCCAGCAAAAAAATAAATATCAACAACACTAACCATGCGAATAGATTCTTTTAGTCATACACATACATATACATATAATGAAAAAAAAAAACCACCAACAAAATCTAGCAACAAATAACAACAATGACATTTTTAGCTACAAGCAATATTGTTTTGTAGGTTTTTCTTGTTCTCTTGTACAATTCTAGTGTCAATATTTTATTATTGGAAAATGGATTTTTATAAAGTTTTTCCCGCAGAGCATTAGGAAATTTCAAGGAAAAACGATATAAATATAAACCACAATACAATAACAACACCAACATCAACAAACAGCTATATAATAACAATAAGAAATGGAAATAGTAGATGATACTAACATTCAATACACACATACACATACATACACCAAGGAAAATGAAGACGACAAAAATGATGCTGCTGCTTTAGTTGTTGCTGACGATGAACAATATATTGAAGACTAAATATAGCTACAATAAAAAGCTCATGTTATTTAAGAAAATAGTCAACAAGGTATTGTTGTATGTATGTTCTATTTTTATAAAAAAAAAAAAATAAATACGATTGCAAGTGAGTACGACTACGAGTTTATTTGTTGTGTGTTGTTTATGGAGAAAAGAGCTGTTAAAGAATTTATTATTTAAGTTCTTCTTTATATAAGTTCTAAGGAGAAAAATGTACATGTCTATAAAGCAGCGAAAGGCAGAAAGAAGGACATACAATTTTGTTTACGCTATTTGTTGCTAATGTGTTTGTCATATCTAGCACAAACAAAAATATAATAATTTTTCTTTCACTCTTTGTTATAAGTTTTGTTTCTGCTTAATTGATATTCGTTGAAATTCGTGTTGTGTATGTGAAAATACCGAAATACTCGACTCCGCACAGTGTTCGATTTTCAAATTTAGGTGGCTAAAATTAATTACACAAAAACTATAAATCGTACAAAAGTGATTTTTGGCATAGTGATTACTTACATATTGAAGAATTATTGGACAAAAAGTTAGACAAATCCGCCTACCGCCACGCCCACTATTAATTACCCAATTATGAAAAATAGTAAAAATTTAAAAATAGCTTCTTTTATAATTCTTTTTCATTTGAAAATAAGTTTAATTAAAAATACAAAATAAAGATTACATAACTCATCATAATTTTTTAATGAAAGTATAAAAAAGGTTAGTAAAAAAAAACAAAATCATGTGGAATCTGCACCAATATCACGGTCATTTTCACTATCAGACTCTTGTATATTATAACATGCGTTTTTTAGTAGTTTCAATATATCTGGCGTTAAAGTTCGTTTTTTAACTGGTGGAGTTTTCCTGATAAATGATATTAATAGCCTTTTTATTAAATCTGCATTAGTCTCGGTCCGTGAAGTTTTCCGCGTGAACTGTAGTCTATAACGTCTATTGTCTTTATTTCCAACAACGATAAAGCATAAATTTATTTACCTAAACCAAAACTTCGCTTACAAAGCTAGAATTAATGATTCTATTAATAACTTACGTTGTAATTAGTAAAGTCTAAAAATAAACAATAAAATAATATGCAAATTTTTATTTTTAGAGAAAAAGAAAAGAAAACGGTACTTCTTTGTGAAAACCATTGATGCACTTTAAAATAACTAGGCAGTACACTGCAGTGGTATAGTGGGTAGAGCAATTCGCTAGCATCCGGATGGTTGTGGGTTCAACTCCTGGCTCCGACTATTTTTTTTTTTTAATTTTTTAATTCTTGTAAATCGTTCTATAAATAAAGAATTACTTTTGTGACATCTTAAACAAAAATAAGTTCCTTTTCTAGCAAAGAAAAGTTCCACTATATAACGGTTTATTGCTAGATGGAATTATTCACCCACGATCTTGTAAGCTCACAACTTAAACAAAGGTATTCATTTAAAACATACATTCTTTAAAAGCAACTTACAAATAAAATGGTATTCAATTTTTTGTTCCACTTAGAAGGATGGTGTATCTTTGTTTTGAATACTTTGTTCGGCAGGGGCAGTTTCGGGCAAAAATTTTTTTTAGTTTCTATTAAAGGAGTATCCCTAGTTCTCAAAACAATCAAAAGTTGGACCCCAGCTGATAACAGAAAAAAGTATTCGTTTATGCATTTTTGTTTTTGACTTACAATTATTTTTTAAGAGCTTCCCTATTATATCTTTCAATATCTAAAACTATCTTCATTCAAATATATACAAAATACCTGTTTTATATTTTAAAGGAATTATATTTTCATATACAAAAATAATTTTTTAAAAGTATGCCATAGAAAATTTTTTATTCATATTCAAAGTTTGACTAATTTTCGAGCAAAAAAAAAATATTTTTCTTTTGTATATTTTACCCATCATTCATGTTATCGTTAGAAGAATTCATTGATCGATTTCAGCTAAAATGAGTACGGAAATGTCTTAACTGAATAGCCTATTTTAATACCCGAATATAATTTTTTTCCTCCTTTAAAGTTCATTTTTGGGGTTTTGGCCAGCTAAATTTGAAAATCGAACACTGTGCTCCGGAGTGCTATGAGCGCCTTTGACTGCTATAAGGAGTAAAGAGAGTCCTAATATAAACTATTTATATCTGTGTTGTATTTAAAATTTTCTCTAAACAATTAATTCTTTTAGACTTATACTCTTCCTCTTCATGTCCTCCTCATCATAACTAGCTATATGATATTTAACAATATTTGTGGTTTTATAACTGTATATATTTTTTTCGTTTTTCAAATGATGGTTTATTTACGACCATTTATCGTATTTGTGTATTTGCTGCAAGTAGATCAGTTTGTATGAGTATACATTTCCTTTAAAGATGGTATATTTGTCGTTGTTATTTTTTTTCTTAATTTCTTACCACTGATTCCCTCTTCTGCAATTGTTGGTTGAAATTCTTAAGTTGTTGTCGTTATGTTGTGATGTTTAAAAGAAATCTATAAAATAATTTTTTGTTCAAAATTTGTTGGTGGAAATTGGTATCATAAATAAAACGTTTTATGATAAACGTAGCCAGCAGGGATTTTTTTATTTAGGATATTAAATAGGGGTTGAGATTGAAAGGTACATACATACAATAGATAATTTAATTGGAAGTTAAATATTGATAAATTAAAAATTAGTTTTATAATTTTATTAAAATATTTAAGTGCTTAGTTACTGATGAAAATATAATAGACAAATTTATTTAATTACACTATGGGCCAAATTTTGTATCATCAAATATTGTCTCAATGATTCTAATGCAAAATAAAAGTATACCATTTAGATTAGAAAAATAACCAAAAGGTTTTTCAAAGTCAGTTCGACTTTCGATTTGAAGGACTCTATAACTACAAGGGCAGATCAATAAGTCCGTGACTTTTTGAATGAAACACAGTGTTTTTTGCAAAACAAAAATTTATTTTTCAACATAATTTCCTTTTAACTCAATACACTTAGTCCAACGTTTCTTCAGTTTTTGTATTCCTTCAAAAAAATAGGATTTTTCGAGGTTCTTAAAATAGGCATTTGTTTGGTCAATAATTTCATCGTTGGAGCTGAATCTCTTTCCACCGAGCCATTTTTTTAGGTTTGGAAATAGGAAGTAATCACTAGGGGCTAAATCCGGAGAATATGGCGGATGAGGTACCAATTCATAGCCCAATTCATAGAGTTTTTCCATTGAGACTGCACACGTGTGTACTCCAGCATTATCTTGATGAAAAACTTTTTTCTTGGCCATATGGGGTTGTTTTCTTTTTAAATCCTCATTAAATCATTAATATTGGCAATTTATTGTTTTTCCCTTCATTCATTTCAAAAAAATTTGCTTAAGTGTCTATCTTTGTACCAAATTGTATAAAGACCGGTCCATAATTTACCAAAGCACCCGTATAAAGTCCACTTCAGAAATCGACCAAAAGTGCATAAAATCATATAAATGGCTATTTTTATTTAATTTTTTACACCCATTTTCATAAGAAGACTGTTTGCAATTATACCACCAATTTAACTGATATTTGGGATGTACAATACATACGTATATCGAGCATCCTCTGCATATAAATATAGCATATAATATTAATCAAAATACCACGCCCACTTTTTGTAAATAATTCTATTTTTGAAAGTTCAAATTAAATTTAGCACATAGAAAGTAAGATCGAAAAAATCCTAATAAACGTTTTGTCTCTTATCTTTTTTCGCAAGCAATATTTAAATTTTTCTTTTTAATCTAGTTAACTTTGAAAAATATATCAGTTCTTATCTTTAATGACAAGCATGTTGATTTGTTGTTTGATGTTTAATAAAAATGAGTGACGAAAAAATTTCAAAAAAAATCCAAATAGGTCCTACAAAATATTGGCCAAAGAATCAAAGATCTCACGTCAAACTATTTCCAATGTTGTTAAACAGTATCAGGAGAATTTTATCATTGATAGGAGTTCTGGTTCGGGAAGAAAAAAAAAAGGTGCACATGATAATGGGAAAGCCAGAAAATTCAAAGCATATTAAAAAGAACTCCAAACACATTTGGTAGAAAAGCAGTCCGGTTAGCTCAGTGCTCTGTCTATTTGGTTGAAGATACTTTAAGGATCCGGAAACAGACAAAATTTCTTAAAAATTTCCTGGTATGACAAGCTTTATGCGGTTGCGGCAAAAGAATCAAGTTATTTGTTACAGTGATCTCTATAACCCAGCAGGCCACATGTCCATTAACGACACTTTCATCGATGATGTCGTCTAAATTTGTCGTCAAGAAAATGCATGTAGAAGACAAGTTTGATTAAAAGTCACCTATATTGTCATCATACCCCATTTTCGGCGACTTCAATAACAAAATATAAAAAATTGTCGTAAATATTTAGTTCGGTGACAACATGAGTAAAATGTACAGCGAGAATGTCGTGAGTTAGACCAAATACACGACATGCTACATGACATTGTCATGCAGCATGTCGTGTATACCTATAAGATAAATAAAAGCATTTATAAAACCATTAAAAAGTAGAGAATGTTGTAGCTGAAGTGGTAAGTGCGCTTGACTATTCGATAAGAAAGAGAGAAATTGGTGGCCTGGGTTCAAATCTCGGCGGAACCCTACTTTTTTTTCATCTATTTTTTTTTAAATGGTTGACGAAAATATACATGACACTGTCGCTCAGGTTATCGTTGATGACTTAAGTGCCCTTTGTTCGAAAATGTCACCAATGTTTGTTCGGAGCTGTCGTACATGTGTCATCGATGACTGTGACAAATCATCAAGACATCGTCGATATTTTCTACAAGACATGGCCTGCTGGGAAATACCGAAATATACATCAAAGAATGTTTGCAAAAAAGTATTCTTCCTTTCATATGAAAGCAAGATTTGGCATCATCTAACTACGGTAAAAAAAGCTCTGGAGTGGTACCAAAACAATAACAAAGTTTTTGTATTAAAAGAGGTAGAGAGATACTAGGCTCTTGTGAAAAAAAAATTGAAGAGCACAAAAAAGTGACTGATACAACTATCAAATAACTAATGAAAAGGTAACAAAAAAAAGATCCACGAGTTCATAAGTAGTGGTTTGAACTATAAAAGTTATATTTTTTCTGTGATCTGTAATATAATATCAGTTAAGTAAAAAAAAATCACAACTCTAAGTTCAGCTGTTTCTAAATTTTATATATGTTACGATTTTTTCGATATATCAAGTATTTTATATCAAGTATTTTGTGAAGAAAACAATGGGCTAAAATATAAGTTGAATGCCACGCCCAATTTTTAGCCCATTTTCAGTAAAAATCTATTTTTCTACTTTCTTGATGATACTAAAACAATTCACATAAAATTTGATATTTGCAAGGAATAGAAACTATTGTATACTAGCTTTTCCCGGCGCGCTTCGCTACCCCTTTTTAGGCGATAGCAAATATTTACTACTCCCTCTAGACCTATCCGCCCTATTCGAAATTTGATATGAAAATTACTGCTAGAACTTTTTAAGGCTTTCACTGTAATACTCCTTTAGATATGAGAAAATTTATATTTTCTTGATATAGAGGCTATCTCTCCCCCTAGACCTATCCGTGCTTTTTCCATTTTATCAATGCGGTATCATAAGCTTGATGTTCTCACGAAGTTTGATGACTTTCACTATATTAGTTTTTTTTTCCCATAGAGTTAATGACGTTCTACTAGGGTGATCGACGCGGTTTCCAACCGGTTTTTTCTGTCCATGTGCTGTCGGTTTTTTCAAAATGTTCATTCTTCGAATGTCGAATAGACCGGTTTTTTTAAACACAAAAAACCGGTTTTAAAAATAGCATTTTCTTCAGAAAACATATACTAAATAGTGATATTTGAATCGAAATTTAGGAATAATTTTTTAAACATTCATAAAGACTGATTTCTTATGTTTTAAAAATATAGTTTAAGTCTAAATTTGAATTTATTCTTTAATATTAAACAAATAAATAAGTAACAATTATCCTGTATGAATTTTTTAATCTATTGTAATATCTGTAATATTTTTACACCCAATTTAATACTTTATGATCCAATATTTCCTTTATTTTTTAAAGGTGTTGTGTTAAAAAAGTTTCACCTGCAGAATAATTTCAATTGAGACAGGCTTCCATATTAAGCCATGGTTTTATCTTCTAGTCATCTAGATATATAATTTGCTTAGCATTTTTTCTCTTTCCAAAGCTTTCTAAAGCTCCCAAACGACGTAGAAAATTAAAATTTGGCTTAATTATAAAACTTTTCGTCCAACAAATCGTAACGGCGCCATATTTTGAAATTTTTATCAGGAAGCGGATATAAGAGGATTTATGTGTCTTTTTCTAAAATTTTTTTCTCTTTCTAGAGCTTTCTAAAGCTCCCAGAAGACGTAGAAAATTAAAATTCGGCTTAATTATAACCCTATTCGTCCTAACGAAGCCAGATTTTGAAATCTCTATCAGGGAGCGAAAACACGTGGATCTATATATATGGATTTATATATATCATTCCTAAGCGTTGCTTTCTCTCCAGAGCTTTCTGAAGCTCCCAGACGATATAAGAAACTAAAAATCGTCTTACTTATAAAACTATTCATTCTACAAATTCTAACAGTGCCAGATGTTTCTATCAGGGACCGAAAAGTCTGTTTTTGGTATTAAGAACTTTTGAGTTGCTATACTTATTATATGCTCTCCAAATCCTTTCAAAAACTGATTCTGCATTTCGGTCAGGGAGCGCATTACGACGATTTTTTTATTTTGAAAGGTTTACGAAATTAAAACTTTAATCAATATTATCCCAATAAATTCTAACGGCTTCAAATAATTGACTTCGATTAGTGAGAGGAAGGTGTCCAAATGTTGTTCATATTTTTTTCTTTTAATTTTCGGATTTGTTTGTGCATATTTTCATTATTATATTATTTTTCCTGACATTGTTATGCTTTTACGCTTGTATTTAATAAATTTTAACTTAATTATAAGAATTGATTTTTTAAAAGAAATATAGTCTTTTGATATAAATATTAACTTCTGCAAAAAACCCGTTAACCGGTTTTTTCTGAATTTCAAAAAGTGCAACCGGTTTTTTTTAAATACCAACTATTCGAAAACCGGTTTCTCAAAAAAGTCGAATAATCGATCACCCTACGTTCTACATACATATGCACCAAATTTCATGCAAATCGCTTCAGAAGTAACATGATAATTTGAGAAAAATACATATTTTTCGCCTACTTTTTTAAAAAGCTTATATCATTACTAATAAGATACACTGTTTTCGCACCAAGTTTTATATTTATAGGCTTGGTAGTTTGGGTGTAAATAATGTCTGAAATATAGGCGTGGAGTGGGTTAGTAAAGTTCTATACATGTGCAAAAATTCATGAAAATCGCTTCATTAGTAACATGATAAATAGATAAAGCTACTTTTTTTAAAGTGAGCGTAAAGTGTAGGCGTTAAATCCAATCGCAATAATATAGCCTATAACCCGCTCCGACACTGTGTGTCAAATTTCGTTTACATCGGTTTAGCCGACATAAAAATATTTATGAAATTTGAAATTTACATACTACGAAGCAAAGGAACGCTTTCTTAAAAAAGTGGGCATAGCATGCAGTTAGTACTTCATTCAAGGATATACATATGTGGCATGTTTCATTTTAATCGATTCATTAGTTTAGAATAAGGACAAGTCAAATAAAATTAACAATATTGTGACAGCAAAAATTTAGTATAATAATGATAGTAGTCCATAAAACTACAACAATATATAATAACATTTGAATTAAATAATTTTTAATTTCCAATCATATTGAAAAAAGGCCCAGAAAAATTTTAACTCCATAAAACCAAAATTCGAACTAACTTTGAAAAATTCTTGGGGAGTTTTACTAGACTACTGTTACGCTTTCATTATGAGTTGAAATTATTGAGGCAATTCTTTTCTTATTTCAAACATCTATACAAATTCATGTCTATATACATCTAAAAAAAAAAAAAAAAAAAAAAAACACTTCTTTTATTTTGACTATAAATTTTGAAGCTACAAACTAAAGGAATTTTATAATAAAATAAGGATGTCTAGTTACATTTTTCATATATGCAAAATTGTGTAAGTGCTTAAATAACCCAGTAAACACAAAGTCAAATGCTTAATAAAAAACCATATTCTACTTTTGTAGTAGTAAAAATGTTCTTAATTGGAAGCCCTTGCTCGTTTTTTGATTTTTTTTTTTTTCTTTCTTGTAATGAATATTATTTGAATTAGATTTTTTTAAACAAAAACACACATTTCGTTCCGGTGCAAGCTCATTCATTTTTCACATAGCGGGTTATCTCTAGAACTAGAGTTAATAAAAAAAACACCATGATCACGTGAATCTTAAATAAGAGAGAAATTCCATGCGGCAGAATTGTTATTTTGCTATTAGTTTTTGCAGTTTTTATTATCAAATCACACAAAATTTCCTTTCGAATTATTGATTTTGTGTTTGCTGGGTTTTCACATACATACAAAACAACTAAAATATATTTTACAAATACGTAAGTGTTTACATAAAATGTATACCTGTTCTTTTAAATATATGTATATAATGTATTCATTCATGTATGCAAAACGAAACTGCACTATTCGTACTTTTAACAAAAAAAGTTTATATTGTGGCATTTTATGAAAAATAAAATCACTTCTTTTCTATTTTTGTTTCCTTAAAAAAATCAATTTGTTTTCAATTTTGTTGTTGACAGTTTTACAGACAAATAAGCAAATTATTCAGCAGAAAAATATGTTTGTGCTTCCTCCCTGCAGGCCTTTGTGAATGTCTCACGCCTCTTCGAACAAATTTTTAAACACATTTCACTTTCTAAGATCCTAAATGAAAGGTGTACCACTCACTTATTAACTCTCTCATTACAAATAGAATAAATTGTAATTGCAAGACTTTCAAAACTCACAATTATTATGTGTTATTTTAAGTCTCGATAAAGAAGATGTCCTCATGTCATTTTTTAAAAATTCTATTTCAGCCTCTTTTGTAACAGCATTACACATAAGAGAGCATATTTATTTAAGAGACCTCATATTCTCACTTCTTTTTGGGAGGGAGAAGGGAAGGCCTTGCTCCAATGACACGCCGCAGATTTGGGTAAAAGGGATCGAAAATAGCGATTAATTCAGTGAAAGGTGATATTAAGATTTTAATGATCACATTTTATTTTATTAATTATTAGTTAAGAAAATTCAATTTTAGAATTTTAAGATTTTTTTAGCATAACGGTAATGTCTGTCCGTCCGTCTATACATTAGAGTTAAATGGGTCTTAAATTATGCATAATTCAGAGAAGGGTGGTATCAACACTTTAGTAATCACGTTTAATTTCTCTATTTATTAGTAAGTAAAAAAATGCATTTTTAGAACTATAAGATGTTTTTTGGATGAATAGTAATGTGCGTCCGTCTGTCTATACATTTGGGTTAAATGGGACGAAAATGTCTCTTAATTCAGGAAAAGGTGATATCATATTTTTGATGATCAGGTTCTATTTTTTTCTATTTATTAGTTAGTAAAAAAGTGCAATTTTAGAGTTCTAAAATATTTTTTGGCAGAATGGCAATGTCCGTCCGTCCGTCTATACATTTGGGTTAAATGGGTCGAAAATGGTTTTATTTGGTTTTGATATTAATCGAAAAGTGGAAAAAAAACATTTTTCGAATTTTAAGATTTGTTTGAAAGATTACTAATGTCCGTCCATCTGTCTGCCTGTTTCTTAATTTTTGGAAACTTTCCAATTCAAAATCCTTTAACTTTTGACTCAATAAAGATAACGACTCAAAGCTTTCTTTGTTCGATAGATAATTTTGCCCTTTTTATCCAACTACTTAAAAGTAATAAAATCTGTTGAAAATATTTGGCTATATATGGAAAAATCTTAACCAAGATCTTGTAAAATTGTGATTTTTGAAATTTCAAATGTATATAACTCGAAAAATATATAAGAAGAGTATTATATGCAAGCATGTTTTTTAAAAGATTTATGAAGAACTTTAAGATGGAATAAAAATTTTGGAAATCGTGTAGGAACAAAAATTCGCTAGAGGTTAAACTTTTTCCATGACACTAGTACCCTATTTTGAACCCCCATAGTTCCGCTCGTGATTTTTATATTAGATCCTGCTTCAAAACTCAAAATGCTCTGCTACTGTCCTCTGCTATGCCTATGTGAAATTTCATGTAAATCCAATCAGCCGATTAGAAGTTACAGATTTATTTCTATTCTTCGCCACTGTTTAATATTTGATAAAGCAAAGAAAATGTGTGCACTTAAGCTGTTTTTTATATGAAATCTACTGGAGTTTTTTTGAAAAAAAAAAAATATTTTCTCAAATCGGGCAACATATGCACACGATTTTTTTTCATAATATTAAAGTGGACAATATGTACTATTTTTTAGAAAATTGTCAGAACAAACATCCTGTAACATTTTAAGTTGTATTCCATGAAACTTGAAAATTAGTGTATTTTAGGACAATTTTCAAAAAAATAACAAAAATATTAGGACAAAATATAATTTACAAATACTTAAAGAAAAGTACACTAAAATATCTGAAGTTGATGGTTTCATTTTAAATTTTTACCTAAAAAGACTTTTTATTTAAAATAAATACACTGAAAGCTGCTGAAAATTTAATTTTTTACTATTTTTCAAAAATGTAAAAAAATTTTTAACTTTGACAGCTCCTTATAAGAAAACAACAAAAACTAGCTTAAAGGTTTTAACTGATATTTATACCTAATTTTGTCTATTTTTATTCAGTACCCAACTTTATAATAAAACTTAAAATTTTAAAATTCAATTAAGCGCCACTTTTGACACACTTTACCCCAACGTGCGATGAAAGAATTGAAATGATAACTACAATTTTATATTTACAAATACAGTAAATTTTGCCTTAAAAGTAAAATATACGAAATTGTTCTGGAAATTTTGTCAAAAAGATTACATATAAAATCATTGTAAAAGTTCAACATAATCCTGATATAAATTTCTTCGATGAAATTGAAAAAACTACGAGCTGACATATTGGAATTTGGACAAGTAATACTTTTTCCATTTAAATTTAACAATGTTTATATCAAAATAAAGCTGCAAATATCTAGTAAAATATGTCATGTATTACTATTTAAGACATCACGTATCTTAACAATACAAAATGTCATGTATATATATAAAATTTAACTTTTGTAATTGTTACCCTGTCATCATAACCACATATTTCAACTTTACCTGACTCACAACAGACTTTTAGACTATTTTTTCTCACCCTAGCTAAACCTCTTTCAATAATAAAAATCAATTTAAATAATTTTCAATTTTTTTCTCATTTTACATTTAAGTCATGTATGTGATGAGGTTTTTTCCAAAACCATTTCAATAAATACTCATGTATTTATATTTACCATGTATTACTTTAAATCCTCACATTTATAAATATCAATCATTTCCTTTGCGATTTGTTTGTATTTGTATTTTTTTTTTTTTTTTATTATTTTTTAAATATAAAATCATAACTGTTTGAACGTGTATCAAAGGCAAATATATTTTACATGCATACATATGAATTTATTAATATTAATTTTTCAATTTTTTATCTTATGAAATCTAATTTCCTCTGCTTAAAGTAAATATAGCAAAATTTGTTAAGAGAAAAATCTAATAAAAAATAAAACAAGACACATTTTGTTATTGTATTTATCTGCTCACATACAGAAGATCGAAAGTTAATCCATTAAATCACATTGTAAAGACATTAATTTCTAATTTCAAAAACATGTAAAACATTTAATGTACAAAAAAACAATAAATAAGAAAATCAATAATGCACTTAGAGAAAAAAGATTTACTAAAAATTTTTTCTAAAAAATATATTTTAAAAAAATTTTAAATCAAAATAAATATTTCATTTATTATCACTAGGGGCGGATTTATATGCAAATGCATGTTTATTATTATTATTTTTTTTTTTTTGAGCATTTAAGAATTATTTTATGTTTTTTACCCAGTAAAAATTTGGTAATGGCATGTAGTTACAGATGTAGTTACTTTTCAATGACAACAACATACCGTTCAAATTATATTGAAGTACATTGAACACTTAAAACTTTTATAATCAAAATATTTGACAAAATATTCAAAATAAAAATTCTTGACATTAAAAAAAATAACACAGAAATTAAATATGAAAATATTCTAACAATTACCCAATATTTTTGTAATTCAACAAAGATGAATTATGGTAAGTGTCAAAATATTTTGCGAAACATTCTCTAATTTTTATTGTTCTTTTTGTATTAGGCACACAATTATTAATCCAGAGGAGAAAGGTCATCATTTCAACAGATAACAATTTCATAGAAGGTAAGAAATTTTCATTCATTATTTAAACAAATTTTAAAACGGATAAAAATCTAAAAATTTTCAGTGTGGGGTTTCTGCGCGAAGGTCAAGTTCGAAACAGATCTGAAGATGGATCTACACCAAGCAAGAGTTGCACCATAGTTGTATTTACATGAGGTGCAGTAGGTTCTTGCAAACAAAGCACAACTCTGTTCTGGATTTTAATTCAACTGCAGCACGAACCGAAAGTATCCGGTATGTATATTAATTATAGCATAAATCATTTACATATCTATTTATTTATTTATTTATTTATTTTAAAGGTTATTTATTTTTTTTGATTTGTTTTTTATATTTTTAATAAAATTAAAAAAGTAAAAATGCAACAATCTTGTTTTCAATTATAATAACTTCAAAAATACTTTTAAATCAATGCGTTATAAAATAACTTAAAAGTAATTAGTTCTTGTAATGACATCTAAGTAATGAGATGAGGTAAGTAGTTGCCTCTAATGTCATCACCGGGTTAAAATAATGAGTTATTCAGCTAATGTGTAAGTTGTGAAGAGCCATTATATTAGCTTCTTAACTCATTACATGGCAACCAAAGTTTTTGCTGGGTATCTATCCGAATCCGACATTTTACAAAAAAAAATGGCATCGATTTGTTAGTGCATATTTTTGCATATTTTGTTGAAAATGCATATTTTTGCATATTTTACCAATAATACATATTTTTATTGCATTGCAAAATTTATCTTATGTTGTTATCTATCCGAATCCGACATTTTACTTAAAAATGGCATCGATTTGTTACTGCATATTTTTGCATATTTTTTTAAAATGCATATTTTTGCACATTTTACCTAATAATGCATATTTTTATTGCATATTTTTTTATTTTTTTTTTGGTTTTTAAACATTTTTTGTTTCAATCTTATTTTTATATTTCTCATTTTGAGGTAAAATGCAAGCACCCGAAAACTTTTTATTTTTCAATCAATATAAACACAGAAAAAATTGTTTACAAAAAATTTTCAATAAAATTATTAATCAGAAATTTAAAAATATTTTAATTATTTTTCTAATTGTTTCTCCAATAATCAGAATATAATTTTCTAATAATTTTATTAAATAAAATAAGTAGTCATTAATTTTCAAAAGTCAAAGATAAAAAAAATATTACAATTTTTTCCTTCATAATTTTACAAAAAATAAAATAATAGCTAATTAATTTATAAAAATATAAGGTAAAATCATGGTGGAAATAAGTTTTTTTTTTTTTTTTTTTTTTGGTAAAGAAAAATTTGACGGTAGAAAAGAACAACTCAAACCTGGATACTAGACATGTATTTATATAATTTGTTAAAATCTTGGGATCTATGTGGTACATTGCTTGGTAAGGTAACCATTTCATTTAATAAATTTGCTGTATATATATAAAAAATAATGAAATATTGCTTTTAAGGTCCACATCACATTAGCAAACTCTTTTGTAACGGTTTTATTGGAGAAAAGGCGATGTTTGAACATCATTTAGAAAAATACAAAGAATCAATGAATAAAAGTAATCACCAACATCACGCAATCATTTTTCTATAAGCGATATTTGGTAAAATAATTTTGAAATACTATACAAAACACAATTTCGAAGTACATGTTTGAGAGCAGTGTTGCCAGGACTTGAGAAAAAAAGAAGCTAAATTAGACTTTAAAAAAAAGTTAGAAAAGGCTAAATGTCCCAAAAAATAAATCCAAAAATAAAGCTAATATATTTTTTTATTTAAAAATGCATTTCTCATTAGATTTTGGTATTTCTTAAAGATATTTTAGCGAATTTGTAAATATAACATAAATAGTTTATGTAGGTAACAAAGTTTGTTAAAAAATACTTATAATAATTTCGTAGAATGAAGCGCCGCAGTCGAAAATTTTCGTTATATATAAATAATTTCGATTTTTTGTGAGAACTAATACACAAAAATGCTTAAATTGATGATTCTGTAGAAATAAAACGAGAGAAAAAGATATAGTCGGTCAAGCCCGACCATATGATACCCTACACCATTGTGTACATTATAATTCGGGAGGGGTCTTGACTTGGAGTCAGATGTGGACCGATACTCATAAGTGTAAAATAAAACATACGAATACAGAATATTACGTTGATGCTGACATTTATATGAATTTATTTACTTTTGGGTGATTCCCGAAAGATGGGAGCTATGGTAAATTATGGACCGATCTTTGTAAAATTTGGCACTATCATTTACGTTCATATAAAACTTATTTGTGTCGAATATTAACTTGATACTAACATTTTAATGGGATTTATGCCCGTTAAAGTTATTTTCTGAAAAGGGGTTTATATGGGAGCTATGGTTAATTATGGACCGATCTTTTTAAAAATCAGCACACTTATTTAGACTTATGTGAAACTTATATGCGCCAAATTTCATTAAAATATTGCTATATTTAAGGGATTTATGATCGTTAAACCCTTTTCCGGGAGGCCATTTGTATGGGGGCTAGGTGAAATAATGGACCGATCATAACCAATTTCAATAGGCTTCGTCCCTGGACTAAAAGAAACCTGTGTTCCAAATTTCATTAATTTTGATTCAAAATTGCGACCTGTAGTTTAATTACAAGGTTTACATGGACGGACGGACATCGTTAAATCGACTCAGAAAGTGATTCTAAGCCGATTGGTATAAATTAAGGTGGGTCTTAGACCAATATTTTTGGGTGTTACAAACATCAGCACAAACGCATAATACCCTTCCCACCTATGGTGGTGTAGGGTATAATGAGTAAATTTTTAGCCTTTTTAAGGCTATGTTAAGAATAAAAAATGCTAGAAAGAAGGCTAAAAGCTAAAACGAAAATTTTGAGACTAAAAGCAAAATAAAAAGGCTAGATTTAGCATTAAAAAGGCTAAACTGGCAACACTGTTTGAGAGTGAAATCAAGTGTTATATTTCCCAATGCATCGATTTGGAAAGGGAGATTTGCCTCTTTTTTCCCACCCAAAAAAATGGCAAAAAACAATTATATGTTAAGTAAATCACTCACGCTTCATTAAAATTTATATTTTAAAAGGAATATTTTCAATCTGGGAATAGATGTAAAATTTATAATAAACTATCAAATATGAAACGAGTGAAAAATGGCGTTTTAAAATTAAATTCGGCTACTGAACAAAGTCAACTAATTGAATATGGTAAGTTATATAATTAATACATAATGCACATTTAAAGGATTTTTTTTTTTTTTTTTTTTTTTTTTGCTTATTTTTAATATGTATTACATATACTTGAAGAACCTGAGGAAAATAATTATAATGCATTAGAAACCATAAGATGATCAGAAACAATTTCAGAAGAATTCGGCGTTTATTGGAGGCAATATATACATAACGGCTGTGCTCTTATGTATATATATTTCAACGTGTTTTTTTAAATAACTTTGTTTAACTTTTGATCCATTCAAAATATTTTAAAGAAATTTAACATAGTTATTACTGAGGTATTTTCCAAATATTTTGGAATAGTACAAGTTTCTAGCTGGTATGTGGGCAGGAGGAGAACCTCCGAAAGTGGTAAACTCTTTTAATTATTTCTTATCCGAAATGAGGTGACTCATTTCGGAAGGCCTCCCCCCTGCCCCGAGGCCACCCAGAAACTTGTGATTCTCCAAAATAATTGGAAAATACCTCAGCAATAACTATATGAAATTTCATTGAAATATATTTATCCGTTCAAAAGTTGCACAAAATTATTTAAAATGAAATTGACAAAAGATTCGGCTGTGACGAATCTTTGATACCCTTCACCATATTACCATCTTACCATCTTATCGACATCATATTACCATATTACCGACAATTAATAAAATTTTCGCCTTAACGTATGCTTGCATATTTTCTAAATCTAAATTTTTTTCAAACTACGAAAATTTGAATATGAAAAAAAAAACAATCATAACAGGCTTTGCTTTTAAAAAAGAAACAACAACAATTCCATATATATTTATTTTTGTATGTACAAACTGACTGAATACACAAAGAACAACAACAACACTGTTATTCATTATATTACTGCTGTTGCTAACTAAACTACTTGTCTATACAAAAAACAAAAAACGTCACTAATAGTCATTACAATGCTTAATATACATGTTTGTTGGTGTATTTATATTCTTAACAGATTTGTTTTTGGGCCATAACTCTGTTGATTATGAACGAATTTGGTTTATTAAAAAAAAAGAAATTTTATAAAAATATTTATGACTGATCTATATAAAAATAAAAATCTGTAGCTTGAACAAGGGCTTCAAAAATAAAAAATTCGTTTTCCCCGATATCTCAGTTATTACTGAACCGATTTATTTAATTTTTTCAGAACAAAAATTCAGAAAATAATTTTCGAGCCCCCTTTAAAAATTCGAAGTCCCTGGTATATGCAGAGGCTTCAGAAACTAAAAAACCGGTTCTAAAAACCGGTTTTTAAAGCATATCTCCACCATTTATAAACCGATCTTCCTGATTCAAAAAACTGAAATTTTATAAAAATATTTGTGACCAATCTGTATAAAAATAAAAATTTATAGCTTAAACCAAGGCTTCAAAAAATAAAAAATGCGTTTTGTCCGATATCTCAGTTATTATTGAACCGATTTATTTCATTTTTTCAGAACAAAAATTCAGAAAAAAATGTCCAAGACTTCTTTGTAAAAACGAAGTCCGTAGTATATACAGAGGCTTCAGAAACTGGAAAACCGGTTCTTAAAACCGGTTTTTTAACATATCTCCGCATTGTATGAACCGATCTTGCTGAATTCCAATAGCAAAATTCTCGAAAGCATTTCCGATCGTTTGATATATATATTATATATGTCAGTTATCGGTGGGCTTCATAAACGCCATTTCAACAGACACACGGACGGACGGACATGGTCCTATCGTCATCATTTCTTACAAGAATCCCGAAAATGTAAACTTTTTTGCTCTCCGACGAAAACTGTGGGAATTACAAACGGAATGACAAACTTATATATACCCTTTACACCTGTGGTGAAGGGTATAAAAAAGAAAATATGATCTGAAGGAGTAGAAATTTCAAAAAGCTTTAACTTTTAGAAATACAAAATGTTTTGCATTTCTTAGCTTAAGATAGACTTATATTTTAGTTTTTTCTTATAGAATAATTTATTTTTTTTATTTTTATTTAATAAATATTAAAAAGAAATAAATGCATATTTTTTTAATTTTTTAGGGTATATTTTGAATTTTTAAGTGCATTTTATAGGCGCATATTTTATAAAAATAAATGCATAAAAATCCGCCCTCTAATTATCACTTTTTATAGGCACTTTAAAAAAGAGTCTAAATTACAAGTATGTAAAATATTTTGATTGTGTATTTTTTTAAAAGTGTATCCCAATACGTTAGACACGTATTTGATTTTATTTGTTTTCACTTCTACTTAAAGAAAACAAAAATCTTTTACAAAACACATATAAGTATGTAGTTTAAAACTACTACAAACTTAAAATACTCACAAGAATACATATATATTCAAATATATGCAGATTTACAAATACAAATAAATATTTATAGCGGGAATGAGCTTTAAGTAATGAAAACTTTCAAAAGACCTTATTTCTTTTTTTAACCAACCGTGTGATTTTTGACTCACTTTACTTTTGAAATAAGGGAACTGTCTTTAAGAAGGTATACCTTCATATTTAACTTTCAGAAGAAATGTATAAAAATCAGCATTGAATCTTTATGATATGAAAACTTATAACATTTATGTTATATTTTAAAGAAAGTACAGAAAGTAAAGTATAAATTCGTGTACATCGTGTCCTCTCAATTTCCCCGTCTTTATAATGTAAATATATGTATCTCACTAAAGAGACAAAATGTAGAAAGTTTTAAAATAAAAACTAAAAACTAAAGTCTGTATTTATGTTATTTTGTTAATATAACATTTATACATACATAGACACGTATATGCTTACATAGATACGTACATACAAACGTACATATTTAACCTTTAAATTATCTCACGTAGTTGTAAGATATAGTTATAAATTTCCACGATCTACCTTAACTATAAAAATACACATATGAATATTAGGTTGGCTTTAATTTAAATTGTTTTAGTGTTCCTAGCTGAAATGAAAGTTTAGTTAATTTTCAGATACTATTTCTCAAAATATGCGTCCTTTCACAAACTAAGAAGCGCGTTCGAAAAAATCTCAACATATATAATATTCAATAACTTGGAAATGTTTGATCTTAGAGTCTTCATTCTTTTTTTATTTAATCGACAATTTATTACAGATCACAGAAAAATATAACTTTTATAGTTCTAACCACTACCTATGAACTTGTGGACCATTAGAGATTTAATAGTTGATTCAGTCACTTTTTTGAAACAGTGTGCACATCTTCTTTTAAAATCTTCGATGTTTTGGGACACCTTTTTTGTGCTCTTCAATTCACTCTTCACAAGAGCTTAATATCTCTCCACTGGTCTAAGCTATGGACAATTTTGAAAATTAACCTCCCTTGGTACAAAACTATGTTATTGTTTTGGTACCACTCCAGAGCTTTCATACCATAGTGACATGATGCCAAATCGGGCCAAAAATGTCTGAACACCTTGTGCTCTCTTATGAAAGGAAGAGGTATTTTTTGCAAATATTCTTTGATTTATATTTTGGTATGTAAAGAGCAGAATGAAACAAATTGTTTTGCCGCAACTGAGAAAAGCTTGTTATACCAGGAATTTTGTAAGCATTTTTTTTCTGTTTTTGGGTCCTAAACTTTTCTTTGACATTGCCTCGAGCATTAACAATAAAAAATTTTGACACATAAGCTGCTAAAAATCTGCCAGCACATACGTTTCTTCGTCAATTTTACAACTTGAGTATTTTTGTATGAAATTTGGTTTTAATTTCCGTGCCCTATTCTTGGCTTCTAAATTTTTTGCAGCATTCTAGGCTGGAACTTTTTGGAATCTATATGTTATCAACTCTGCATCAGCTTTAAATTTTCGCACCAAATAGTCGAAGCACTAAGATAACTGATCTGCTTTTCTACCAGATGTGTTTGGAGTTCCTTTCAATATGCTTTCAATTTTCTGGCCTTCCCAATATCATGTAGTCCTTTTTTTCTTTTCGAACCAAGTTTCATATCAATGGTCAAATTCTCCTCATACTGTTTAATAACATTAGAAACAGTTTGACGGCAGAAATTTAATTCTGTGGCCAATTATTTGTAAAACCTATTTGGATTTTTTTTAATTTTTTTAATAATTTGTAGCACGTAAATCTTTTACGTCACTTATATTGATGAAAATCACGACAAATCAACATGGTTGATATTAAAAATAATAACTGATGTATTTTTCCATGATACCTAGATGAACAAAAAAATTTTCAATATTGATTCCGAAAAAAGTTATGAGGCAAAACGTGTGTTAAGATTTTCTCGATCGCACTCCTTAAATCATAATTGAAAAAAGCCCTTTAATTGGCTTTTATTTATTTTATTACACAGTGTAGCACGAAAAAATATAACCTTATACGGACACTACTACGTGATAAATGACAAAAAAAAAAAAAAAAAGACCCGTCATGTGCTTTTTTTATGGGCCTCCAAAGATTTGGAGCCTCGGTGTAATTTTTTCAAAAAAGTGATCATTTTCTCAGGCTCATATCTTGCAAACCTTTCGGAATTTTAATTCACTCTCTGAAGTTGTAGCTCTTGTCATAAAGAATAAAAATTGTGAATATATAAAATCAAAAAAACTTCATCTTCAAGATTAAAATCGCAAAAAACTTTAAAAAATTCGATTTTTTTTACATTTTTTCCGCTGTTCCATAGGTAGCAAACCGTTCAAAATTCAAGGAAACAATCAACTACAAAAATGTACCTAAGATCTCAGTAAACAACTTTCTAGAACATATGAACTTCCTAGGAATGATTCTTAATACCGTTACGGTAGCTCTAAGGTAGCCAAAAAAATGAAAAATTTCCAGAAATTTTTTTTAATTTCATTTGTTTTTTCTTTACTTCAACTTTACTTTTACAAAAATAATAAAAAAAATATTCGTATTATGTTTATAATGTTGATGGCCTTGGACTTGCAAATCGCACTCTCTTAAGTTGTGGATCCAAATCGTCGTCCGAATCTGACTCTGATTCAGAACTTATGGTGTCCACAGGCACTTTGCTTCCAGACTGCCCTCCATCATCAGCTTTTTCTTCTTCAAATACTTCATTAACATCATACAGGGTAATCTTGTGACTCCACCAACATACCTGAAATGAATTATAATTCTAATTAGAAAAGAAATCAAACAAGGAATGCAAAACAATACATAAATAAAATTGATATTACCTCTGCAAGCAATGCAACGAGTTTTTTGCCTTTGTACCGTTTCTCCATGGGCATTGTGGTTTGGTGGAACCGTTCTCCTTGCTCATTGGATTCGGTAGGGAGTGGTTTGATAAAATCATCAAAATGAAAATGAAGAAAATGCAGCTTTAATGTCATCGATGTGCCGATTTTCTCAAAATAATACAGCATTTACTTCACCCTTTCTCTTGCTTCCGGTTCCGCATCTCGATCCCCTCCCAAGACTCTGGCGCATACACGCTGAAGGTAAACCTAAGCCATTGAATGATTTTCATAAAGCGATGAATCAAAGTTGCTCTTGAATAGCTTTCTAATGTCAGGGCCATTAAGTACGCCTGTTAATTGAAGACAAAAAACAAAGACAGAATAGAAAACATTAACATAGTGTAAATAGTACAATGAGGTGAACAAAAAATCGTTTTAAATTTACTACAATAACTTTTTTAATTTTGGGAAAACGCTTTTCAAATAGTCGGATGTGGTTGGACAATTTACAACTGCCACTTCAATGAATTTTTTAACAGTTCCCAATTTTATGTGGAGCGGTGGCACTTAAATACGTTTTCACCACAAAATATATCAAAATTAAAAAAAAAACGAGAGAAAAAGATATAGTCGGTCAAGCCCGACCATATGATACCCTACACCATTGTGTACATTATAATTCGGGGAGGGGTCTTGACTTGGAGTCAGATGTGGACCGATACTCATAAGTGTAAAATAAAACATACGAATACAGAATATTACGTTGATGCTGACATTTATATGAATTTATTCACTTTTGGGTGATTCCCGAAAGAGGGCCTTATATGGGAGCTATGGCAAATTATGGACCGATGTTTGTAAAATTTGACACTATCATTTATGTTCATATAAAACTTGTTTGTGTCGAATATTAACTTGATACTAACATTTTAATGGGATTTATGCCCGTTAAAGTGATTTTCTGAAAAGGGGTTTATATGGGAGCTATGGTTAATTATGAACCGATCTTTTTAAAAATCGTCACACTTATTTAGACTTATATAAAACTTATATGTTCCAAATTTCATTAAAATATTGCCATATTTAAGGGATTTATGATCGTTAAACCCTTTTCCGGGAGGTCATTTGTATGGGGGCTAGGTGAAATAATGGACCGATCATAACCAATTTCAATAGGCTTCGTCCCTGGACTAAAAGAAACCTGTGTACCAAATTTCATTAATTTTGATTCAAAATTGCGACCTGTAGTTTGATTACAAGGTTTACATGGACGGACAGACGGACGGACGGACGGACGGACATCGTTAAATCGACTCAGAAAATGATTCTAAGCCGATTGGTACAAATTAAGGTGGGTCTTAGACCAATATTTTTGGGTGTTACAAACATCAGCACAAACGCATAATACCCTCCCCACCTATGGTGGTGTAGGGTATAAAAATCTACAAAAATAAGAAATTTAACACCTGCGTTATATTTAATATGAATGACATGAATAACATGTATGAATATACATATTTTTCTCGTATTCTCATTAAAATAATCATATTATCGTTTTGCTTATAAATCATTACATAATTTTATTTAAAAATCTGACAAAATTTGCACATATTGCGTTCAAATAAAACTTAAGAAATACATAATTAGAAATAACAGAATATATTGGAAATCTTAGGATAGTTTTTTAAAAATATTCACTTCTATATTATGGAAATTATTTGTGGAAAACAAAGAAAAGTCATGGAAAAAATTGGAAATTTCCAAATTCAAGCGCAAATATAATAAGGAGTGCGATCGAAAAAGTCTTAACACGCGTTTTGCCTAATAACTTTTTTCAGAATCAATATTAAAATTTTTTTTTTTATCTAATTATCATGGAAAAATATGTCGGTTATTATTTTTAATAACAACAATGCTGATTTGTCGTGCTTTTAATCAAAATGAGTGACAAAAAAGATGTACGCGCTACAAATTATTACAAAATTTCAAAAAACCCAAATAGGTCCTACAAATAATAAGCCACAGAAGAAAATTTCTGCCGTCAAACTGTTTCTAATGTTATTAAACAATATCAGGAGAAATTGGCCATTGATATGAAACCTGGTTTGGATAGAAAAAAGAGGTCCACATGATATTGGGAAGGCCAGAAAATTTATAGCTTATTGAAAGGAAATCCAAACACATCTGGTAGAAAAGCAGCCCAGTTTGCTCAGTGCTTTGACTATTTGGTGCGAAAATTTAAAGCTAATGCAGAGTTGATAACATATAAAGTCCAAAAAGTTTCATACATTAATGCTGCAAAAAATTTAGAAGCCAAGAATAGTACACAGAAATTAAAACCAAATTTCATAAAAAATAAATACTCAAGTTATATAATTGATGTAGAAACGTATGTGCTGGCAGAATTTTCGCAGCTTCTGTGTCAAAACTTTTATATTGTTAATGCTCGAGGAAGCTTTAAAGATAAGTTTAAGACCCAAAAGCAGACAAAATTTCTTATGAAATTCCAGGTATAACAAGCTTTTTGCAGTTGCGGCAAAACAAAAAAGTTTTTTGTTACAGTTGTCTCTAAAAGCACCGAAATATACATCAAAGAACGTTTGCAAAAAAAAAGCTTCTTCCTTTCATAAGAGAGCACAATGTGTCCACACATTTTTGGCCCCATTTGGCATCATGTCACTATGGTAGGAAAGCTCTGGAGTGGTACCAAAACAATAACATAGTTTTTGTACCAAAAGAGGTAAATTTTCCAAATTATCCATAGGTTAGACCAGTGAAGAGATATTGAGCTCTTGTGAAAAGTGAATTGAAGAGCACAAAAAAGGTGTCCCAAAACACCGAAGATTTTAAAAGAAGATGTGCACACTGTTCCAAAAAAGTGACTGAAGCAACTATCAAATCTTTAATGGAAGGATTCGCAAAAATGGTCCAGAAGTTCATTAGTAGTGGTTAGAACTATAAAAGTTATATTTTTCTGTGATCTGTAATAAATTATCAATTAAATAAAAAAATAATGAAAACTCTAAGATCAACCGTTTCCAAGTTATTGAATATTTTATATGTTAAGATTTTTTCGAACGCACTCCTTATGTTTATAACAGATATTTTACGTAGGTGAGAGTAAGCATTTTTACAAAGTTTTTTTTTTTAATCTTTGAAAAAAAACTTGATTTGTAAGTTACGATTTTTTTTAACTTTTTCATAATCTGGTAAATTTTGATACCCTTTAGCTTATCTCGTAAAATTACAGAGTAACTACAAGGTAATTTTTCTGAAAGCTTAACTCGATTCGTTAAGTTGTTTAGGAGATACAGATTTATTACCAACATGTTTGCGATCAGCCCTACTGTGCTACTGAAGTTTTTTGTTGTACTATATTAACTGATTTATATTTCAATTTATAAGCCAAGTTTTATACACGTTTATGGCTGCAGGCGTTGGATAGAAAAATGTTGTTTTCCATAATGTTATTGCCCGTATATGAAAAGTAAATATCATTTTTTTATATATTACATAAATATATATATTACATACTATGTAATAAATACATATATTTAGTAAAACAAAACCTTTTATATTATAAAATCTAATGTTTATTAGATTAGTTTTTTTTTTTTTTTGCAAAGAAAACTACCAAGTATAACATTTCGGTGAAAAGTATGCATACAAATCTTTGAGCTTTTGACAAAATATCGTTAATTAAGTTAAGAAAATTTTCCATTACACTTGACGGCAGAAAAATCGTTTCTTAAATAAGAATAGATAGACAATATAGAATTTGAAATGCTAAACACAAATTTCCTTTCATCTGTTTTTCTATTAGGTCCTGTTTTTCTTTTTCAAGGGAATATCTAATATATCTTTCTTAATAAGACGATTACAAGAGTATATTTCACAATTTCTTTTTCTAACAACACGTGGCACATTGGGGTAAAAGGGGTCAAAAATGACGATTAATTCAGGGAAAGGTGATATCAATATTTTAATGATCACGTTTTATTTTTTTTATTGATTATTAGGTAAAGACAAGTTTTAGAATTATAAAATGTTTTTTGGCTGAATGGCAATGTCCGTCTGTCTATACATTTGCGTTAAATGGGACGAAAATGACACAAAATTCAGGGAAAAGTGATATCAAAATTTTTATACTTTTATTTAGTTTTCATATTCAGTTGAAAAGTTGAAAAAAATATTTTTTGAATTTTAAGATTTTTTTGAAAGAATTCTAATGTCCGTCCATCTGTCCGACTGTTTGTTAATTTTTGCAAACTTTCCAATTCAAAATCGTTTAACTTTTGACTCAATAAATATAACGACTCAAAATTTTCCTTGTTCGATAGATAATTTTGATTTTTAACCAACTACATAAAATATAATAAAATTGGTTAAAAGTATTTGGCTCTATATATGAAAGATCTTGTAAAATTGAGATTTTTGAAATTTCAAATGTATATAACTCTAAAAATATATAAGATAAGTAGTACATGCAAGCATGTTTTCTTAAAAATTTGTCAAGGACTTTAAGGTGATATAAAAATCTTGGAAATCGAGTAAGGAACAAAAATTCGCTAGTTGTTAAACATTTTCCATGACACTAGTACCATTTTTCCCCCATAGTTCCGCTCCTGAAGCTACTGTGCTCTGCTACGTCTATGTAAAATTTCATGCAAATTCAACAAGCAACAAGTTACAGATTTATTTCGATTCTTCCCCACTGTAATGTTTGATAAAGCAAAGAAAATGTCTGCATTTAACCTGTTTTTTGTATAACATCTACTCGAGTTTTTTTGAAAAAAAAAAAATGTTTTCTCAAATAAAAATGCGCACAATTTTTTTCATAATATTAAAGTGGACAATATATACTATTTTTCAGAAAATGTTCACAACAAACATCTTGTAACATTTTAAGTTGTATTCCATGAAATTTGAAAATTAGTGTATCTTATGACAATTTTCAAAAGAATAACAAAAATATTAGGAAAAAATATAATTTACAAATACTTAAGTATCTGAAGCTAATGGTTTCATTTTAAATTTTTACCTTAAAAAGACTTTTCATTTAAAATAAAAAAGCTGATAAAAATTGATTTTTTATTTTTTTTACTATTCAAAAATTTTAAAAAAATTTAACTTTGACAACTCCTTATAAAACAACATAATAACCTATCTTAAAGATTTTAAATAATATTGATACATAATTTTGTCTATTTTTATTCGGTACCCAACTTTTTTACAAAAATTTAAAAATTCAATTGAGCACCATTTTTGACACATTTTACCCCAACGTGCGTGGTAGAAAAAAGTGAAAAAAAATTCTTATTAATCATGTCAAATTCTTTCTAGTCCACCTATTTTAGTTTATTTAGCTTAGTGCACCACATATTCATTCTTACGCTTTTTGGTTTAGTCGTTGCTGAGAGTGCAAAGAGTATAAAATGCACTGGGAAAAAATTATGGAAATAAATTGATTGGTAATCAATTTATTTAATAATATTTCAAGATAAAGTTGGATGAATGTTTGAATGAATTCTAATTTTTATAGATATATTTATAAAATTAAGTTTTCCTTACATTTACTAAACTCAACTTTTCTTTGAATAAATTTCTTACTCTCACTAACACAATTACATTTTTAGTCATTGACATCCTTAACAACAATTTTTTTATTTCTTATTTTTTTTTTTTTTCACCATTGCACAGTGTGCGATTCAAAAAATGAAATGGAAATAATTATTGAACTTCGGAACGGCTGCTGCAATTTCCATGAAATTTCACATAGTGATAGTAGAGGTGTAGGCGAGTTTAAGTTTTGAGCTTGGACTATATAGACCTACAGGGAGCGAGTCCACAGGGTCCCAGTTGGACACCTCGGGTATAAAATTTATTTAAATCTTAACCGATTTCAAAGATTTTTATATTGGAGGATTCTGCTAGTCGATATCTACAAAAGACATCGTCGTATGCCTATATTATCTCTTTTAGTTTACGCAAAAATACCAATATATATTTGTTGTACATCAATGTTTAGGATATTTTGTCTTCTTTCCAAATATGTATAAAAAGTTTTACAATACGAAAATTTGTTGAAGACTTTGCAAAAAACACTGAGAAGGCATGGATTTGTGATTTTTTGGATATTTTTCATTTTTAATTATGCAATAAAATTTTTTTATTTTAAGCAAGATCTTTGTGAATATTTTTTTGTTTTAAAGATTGATGTATTTTCTATAGTAGAAAAGAACAATAATTTGAAAAAGTTTATTAACAAAAAGATCTTGAAATTTTTCCGTCTTCAATTTTTTGGCTTTTTTTTTTTTTCTATTTACGTTAATTTTTATTGGACAAAAACTAAAAAGTTCCACAAAGTCCCGATATCTAAATGTCAGTTTTGTAATTACTAATAGATGGTTTTCCAAAATCAGTAATAAAATTTTGCTCCAATTTGCTCCTTTTCAATTCGCAAAGCAATTACTGAACATGTATCAAGGTATTTCTCGTCAAAAACATTTTTGATATTTTGTTGCTTGCATCAAAGAACAATATTAGCACAATTTTAATGACAAATATTAAAATATTGAATCAATAAAATCATTTTGAAACAAAGTAGTTAATAAAATTGAAGATGAATGTTAGCGAGAAGAATATCATTTATGATAAAATTACTTAAGTCAAAATCTAGATATATTGATGAAATATTGAATATTGATTTTGACTTCCTTAGGCTTGATATACTATAGAAAGTCAAATGAAAGTTTTCCATCACGTCACATTTTTAACCCATTGAGGACCAAAGAAAATTTGATTCCTTGAGAAGTTTTTAGGTTATAAAATTTTCCAGGTAATAGGTAGAGGAAATTTTTTACACATATTTTATAGGGCTACAAAAATATAGTACTAGCAAAGTCTCTAACTTCTCACACATAGCCCCTAGAAGTCGTTAAAGTTGTAAAAATCGATAATTTCTCAATTAAATAAATTGAAAAATGATGGATAAGGAGTGGGTATTTGATATAACTGATACAAGACCGCAGATTTCAAAAATTGTAAAAATTTTAAAATCGCATTAACAGAAAATGCGTAGGCATAACAATGCTAATAAAAAATTAGGAGAAAAATAGATCTTGAATAATTTTGTTTAATTCTTACTTCTAAGACTAAATGTAGTGAAAAAACTAACATGAAACATTTCCATCACATCACACTTTTAACCCATTGATAACCAAATGCATTATGTACCTCTAGGAAATTTTTAGGTTATATAATTTTCTGGGTAATAGAAGGAACAATAAAACAAAAGTGTATGAAAAAAAATGATGATATTGTAAGATGACTATACCTACAATATCTGCAACATGATTTTCCAAATACTTTTTTATTGTTGACCATTGTTATTAATATCATCAGATAACCACCAAAAACTAATGGGTTAAAAAGCCGTATATATCAGTTGAATAATTTTTATTAATTAAGATTTGTGTAGAAGTCATATTACTTTTCGTTTATCATTTAAAAACACCTACCGTGTGTGCACATTCTTCACAAAATTGCTTGAGTTATATGAAAAGTAGGCGTGGCAGTTGTCCAATCATGCCCATTTTTTCACAAAACCAGCGTAGTATTAAAAAAATTGTTTGTGCCAAATTTCATCAATACAGCTTTCTTAATTACAAAAATATAGACTTTTGATCACTCAGAATGCAAAAATCGCACACTCTGCAGCGACTGAAAAATCATGGGTCCCATACATTTTGGTAAAAAAAAATTAAAACTTGCTGTGACCTAAATATCTCTTAAACTAATAGAGATAACATATTTTGATTAGAAATTTACAAGTACTATTTATGTGTAAATTTGTTTAAACATTTAAATCATAAATGATTTTTTAGTGAAAGAAGTTACAAACCCGAGGTGACCAACTTTGGAAGTCTACCCTTTAGTCTCTTTAACCTCTAGGGATTTTTACTCTACCAACTCAACTCGAAAGTAATTCAGGTGTAGCCATGCTAAATTTTATTAAGATATCTTTAACGGATCAAAAGTTAAAGAATTGTTTTAAAAAAGCGTTTTAGTAAAAATGTTAACCATGTTTTTGAAATGAACTTTACCATAAAGATTCTTAATTTTTAAACAGATTTTCACTCTCCTGAAAATTTACAAAATTCATACATGTAACGTTCGAATCACTAGAAGTGGTAAAACATTTTGATAATGCTACTCTGGGGAAATTTTATACTAACGAGCTCAAAGTAACGAGATTTAGGGTGTGGCGGTGACGAGTGACTGGTTGAACGGATTTTAGTTTTTTTTTTAGAGACGGACATAGTAGTTTCAGACATTAGACAAACAACATCATCTCTAGCGCATAAGTCAATTATTTAATATTCATTAAGTATTCTATTATTATTTCATTAAAAATTAAATACATGTTTTATTAATAAAATAAAACAAAAAGGAAAAATAGTTTTCATTAAAAAAATACTGCTTGTTAATTAGTAGTATTTCAATTAAATCATAATTTTCATATTCTTCTTATATCTGTATTTTCATACATTATTTAATACTTCCTTCAAAGGATATTTTATGCCTTTTGATACCTTTGTTTCCTTCTTAGCTTTATAACACAAATATTATTTATTTAAGCATAAATTAAATTTCCATAACGTAGATAAATTTAAACTGGTTCAATAAATAAAATAGGTATTTTTCAAAACTTTTTTTTAGCAATAATAATAACGTCTCAAAAATTTACATAGACAATTTTTTATACATTTTACTTTAGGAAATTTAGCTAAAAGGAAAATAAATGACAGAGAGAAAATAGAAAAAAAATATAAGAAAAAATATATGTAAATTTATTTAAACGTTACTTACAATGTTCTTTGATTCGTCTTAATTTTAGTTTTCAAAAAGTTTTGCCAGCAGTGGATTGCTTTTATTCCATTTTCTTCTCTTTTACACTCAACTAAACGTTTGTACATTTTTTTCTTATTTTTTCAGAAATTTTTTGTTCGTTTAAGTTGGGTAAAAAGTTTTATAGGTAAGAAAATATGAAAAAAAAAATTGTTTGAAGGAAAAAAGGACAATGGAAACTAATAAAAAAATATTGGTTTAAGGTTACAGCGAAATTTTGGTACACTGCATTAAAAAGTTTAGATTATATATGGAACAATATTTTTAAGGTTTTATTGTATGTTAATGAGAGCGCGAATTAACATATTGGATTAAAGCTAGGAAAACGTAAAGTATGGATTTCTGATAACACATGTAACCTAATAATGAAAAAAGCCAGATGAAAACAGCTATAAACACAGCTAAAACAAGATCTTCTAAGGCATATCTTCAGTCACAGTATTCGTATATAGATCGCATCAAACATAGCGCTCGTCGAGATAAAAAATCATGGATGGATAGTATGGCATCCGAGGAGCAGGCAGCAGCAGCAACAAATAGAACCAGACATCTATATAGAATAGCGAAGGAGATATCAGGAAACAGACGCAACCATGAATATCCCTTGAGAAACCCGTTGGGTGGTAACACATCAAATATGGAGCGCCAACTGGAAATATGTTCCGACTACTATGCTGGTATGATGGCAACAACAGAAGCCACCACAGTACAACGCTGTCGATGTTCGCAACACCAAGTCAGAGATGACATAAATACCACATGCCCGGAGGAGACAGAAATAGCTAGAGCCATCAGAACACTTAAAACGGAAAGGCGGCAGGTTTGGACAACATCAACCCGGAACTTCTTAAAGTAAACCTTGAACTCAGTGCGAAGATGATCCAACCAATTATCGAGCCTCCTGAGCCTCCTGAACTCAATGTTGGTGTCGTTGAGAAAGTACCTAAAAAGGGTGATATGACAGAATGCCACAATTGGAGGGGAATAATTCTGCTTCCAATGATCAACATAGTATTGGCTCATATAATATACGACACTTTATCATCCTCTCTATCACAGAACTCCGTTATGAACAAGCCGGCTTTCGGGCCCATCATTCCTGCACTGACCATGTGAACAGTGTGCGTATTATAATTGAGCAATCTGTAGAATGCCCCTATACTGCATATTTATCGATTTTTCGAGAGCGTTTGACACCCTTCATCACGAAGCTATATGGAGGGCACTTCAGTGTAAGGGTATTCCCGAAGAGATGATAGATATAATATAATTGTAATGCAGTTGGTAAGGTATTACAAGGTCGTACTCTTGGAACAGAATTCAGGATATGTGCTGGAGTTCGGCAGGGCTGTGTCCTGTTTCCACTACTTTTTAATATAGTATTGGACATGATAATGAAACAGGCAACTAGAACTAGGAGAGGTATTACATGGGGCTTAAGTAGACGACTAGAGGATCTTGATTATGCCGATGATATATGTCTCCTGTCCCACACATACAACGACATGGCGGCGAAACTGAGGGATGTCCAGTCTATAGCATCTGAAGCCGGTCTACATATAAACATCGGGAAAACGAACGTAATGCGCATAAATACCACAAACTCCTCGAGATTCAAAATAGGTAGCGTCGAACTGGAGGATGTAGAATCCTTAGTATATCTTGGAAACGTTATATCGACATCAGGAGGATCATATGTAAATATTTAAAACCGCATCAAAAAAGCTAATCAATCTTTTGGAGCGCTGCAAAGAGTGTAGAAATCCCCCCAAATACATTTACAGACCAAGCTTCGGCTATTTTTTTCAAACGTACGATCCGTGTTACTATATGGTTGCAGATCTTGGAACATCACATCTAATGATTTGCATTCATTGCAAGTATTTATAAACCGCTCTCTTCGGAAATTATTGAAGATATTCTGGCCCAATACCATCTTCAATAGAAACTTATACGAAAGAACCGGGGAAACCTTAGTCTCAATGGAGATTGTTTGCCACCGACTGTGGCACGGGTGTCCAGAAATGTGAAGCCAAATATATGTGTACTGTAACAGATTGCGAGTCAACCTGTGGCTACCAAAAAATAACACAAAAAAGAGAACACAAGTTTATAGGGTGATAATTTGCAAATAAAAACCAAACTTTCCTTTTATTTTCGATGTATGATATTAATAACAATATAGTATTTTATTTATTTATAAAATTCGCAAATTATTAAAAACAACATATTATTTAAATTCAATAAAAACTCGACTTTAATCACGACAATATATCAACGAACTATCTAAACGATTTATATGTTTTGCCGCCAACAACAATCAAACTTCAAAGTTGACGTCTGAAACTTGACATAAGTCAAATATATTTCAAAAAAGCGCCCTCTGGATGTCAATGCCGACATCACATATAATGATAATACAGCTACCAGATCGATCAAAAGATGGTAGTGCCGTCAACCTCTATTCAAACTTGAACATAGATAATAAAGCGAAAATGGAACTGGATAGGCCATGTATTGAGGAAGAATCCAGCTAATATAGCCAGAAACGCCATAGAATGGAATCTTCAAGGAAGCAGAAGTAGAGGAAGACCAGCAAACACCTGGCGGCTGCAAGTCGAACGCGTGTCGAATGCAACAGGAAGGAGATGGGCCGACATAAAAATAATGGCTAAAAACCGATCAGAATGGAAGAACTTTGTTGTGGCCCTTTGTTCCACCCTGGAACTTTAGGAAATAATATATATATATTGTATGTAAAATGTAGTATTTTAATTTAATGAAAATACTTAAAAGTGTAATCCTTTCTTTCAATTATATTAAAATCGAATTATATTTGCTAAAATCATAAAAAACTCAACATATTATCTACAAAAACTGTAGTGTTCTAAACAATT
The DNA here is from genome assembly GCA_951394005.1 of Protophormia terraenovae. Classification (NCBI taxonomy): domain Eukaryota; kingdom Metazoa; phylum Arthropoda; class Insecta; order Diptera; family Calliphoridae; genus Protophormia; species Protophormia terraenovae. The sequence goes on along the minus strand of OX596077.1, from coordinate 112,444,364 downwards.
TTTACATTAAAAACAAAATAAAAAATATTAAAAAATATTGTAGCCAACATTTAAGACAAAGACTTAAAAAAAAAAAATATCCCTAAAGAAGGTATAAGAAATAAAAAAAAACACCAAGTAGAGGGACATTTAAATATGCGAATACATATATAAAAGTTTTAAAGTTTTTTTAATGCATTTTGCATAAAGTTTATCGTTTCGTAAAAGATGAAGAGAAGAATTTCTCGAGATAAGTGGATGTGGCATGGAATTCAGTATTACAATTGCAATCAGTTGGTGGACTTTTTTTTTGTTATTTCTCTTCCTTTTTTAAACTCTACCATATTTTGACTACTAATACTGGCTATCGTTTTGATAAGTTTCATATTTTTTTTTTTTATTTTCTGTAAATTTTTGTTGTTTTTGGTCTATAAAAAAGTTTAGTTTAGTTGATTTCTATAAAGGATAAAGAAAATAGTTTTCAAAGTAAAAATATAAGTTTAGAAAAAAAATGTTTAAAAATATTAAGTGTAAAATAATATTGTGCAGGATATAACAGTAAATGGATATAGTATAGAGCATATGGTTACTTAGTTGCATTAAGTATATTTTTGTCTTGGTAAAACAAAGTAATTACCTCCAAGGTACCTTAAAGTCATACCTACCATGTTTTATAATCTGCTAATAGATTAGGAGATATTATAATTTTTATTTTATTTTTTCTTATCTGTGTTGAAACACAGTGTTTTTTGCAAAACAAAAATTTGTTTTTAACATAATCTCCTTTTAACTGAATACACTTAGTCCAACGTTTCTCCAGTTATTGTATCCCTTCCAAAAAAATAAGATTTTTCGAGGTCCTTAAAATAGGCATTTGCTTGGTCAATAATTTCATCGTTGGAGCTGAATCTCTTTTTACCGAGCCATTTCTTTAGGTTTAGAAATAGGAAGTAGTCACTAGGGGCTAAATCCGGAGAATATGGCGGATGAGGTACCAATTCGTAGCCCAATTCATAGAGTTTTACCATTGAGACTGCACACGTGTGCATTATCTTGATGAAAAAGAACTTATTTCTTGGCCATATGTTGTCGTTTTCTTTATAAATCCTCATTAAATCGGTATAATAAGTTGGCATAATATTCGCCATTTATTATTTTTCCCTTTTGAAGGTAATCGATGTGGATTATCCCGCGTTGTAGTTGAAGTTGTCACACGTTTTCATTTATGGTCAATTGAAAGCAAACGCGGCACCCATCTTGCGGACAACTTTCTTAAACCCAGCTGATCATTTAAAATCGAAACCACACTGCCATATGAAATGCCTATGCCATCAACAATCTCACGCACTTTTACTCTTCGGTCGGCCAACACCATATCGTGGATTTTTTTCGACATTTTCGGGTGTACTGACCTCAATTGGCCGTCCAGAACGGCCAGCGTTCTTTATTACCATTGAACTTTATTACCATTGAAATCGATGGTGCAGAGTCCTCATAGTATTTATCGAGCTTTTTCTTGGTTTGATTGACGGTTTTTTCGCAAAAAATAATGTTCAATGAGCACTCGAAATTCACTTTTTTCCATTTTTAGAAAAATACACGAGGTTGTATGTTTTGAACAGCTGTTAAACGCAAAGTAAATGACGACACTTGCTCAAAATTTGACAGTAGTCTATTAACAGGTGGTACTTGATGGGAACAGTGTTGCATTTCATATAACTACTGGGGAAGTTCGAAAAGTCACGGAAATACTTATTCGCCTTCGTATACATATATTTTGTTTTTTTCTTAAATTCGCTCAAAATTCATCTTCAACTTGAAAGTAAAAATTTTATTCGTAGCATTATAGCCTCGTTTTGTTTTATTATTTTTCTTTAATTTTCACATTTTTTAATGGTTTCGAAAGAAATCTTAACTTAAATGCGTGTAATGCAAAATCGGAGGCTGTTTAGATAATGGTTTCTCTCCAAGCCCTATCCTAACTTTGTCAATTTTGAAAAAAATTTTAACATTTTTTTCTAAAATTTCAAAATCGAAATCAACAACAAAAAAAATATATTGGCAATATACCCCCATACGTTGGTTAAACATATAAAAAATATTGACTGAGCCACGCCTTTTACAACGGCTGGGTGATGATTTTAATCAAAAATTTCCAATTTTGAAACAAGTTTTCCCCAGACTGGGATATTGGATATTTTGGTACAAAATAGTGGAAGATTTTTTAATTCTCTGATTTTCAAATAAGTTTATCTATATTGTGCCAAAACTTCATTGGAATACCTCTACTGGTTTAAATTTTATTTAGATCCAAATATTAACATTCCCTACAAAAATTTCAAATATGCAGTATTGATTATGTGTAGCTTATAAGTATTCGAAAGTACTTCGAGTACAAATTTTTAAAATTATCTTTAGGCTTGGCAATGATTTTATAATAACATTCGATATCAAGTTGAGAATGTACAATTTTTCAAACGTTTTATCTCAAATGATTCTTTATTTGAAACTGAACTTATAATTCAAACCTCTATCCACAAGTTTGAGAAACAAGTTTAATATATAATGCTGAACAGTTTAGAAATTTTTAGCAATTAACCCTTCGTTATACAGATGTTTCAATTGTCACATTCGTAACAAATATGGTCTGGCCAGACCAACTGTGTAATTTTATATATTTTTATAAAAATGTTGGTGATTTTTTTATGTCATTACATTTGTACAACTATATTCTAGCATCACTACTACATAGTTTTGCAAGATATTACATTTTTCCCATCAATAAACTTCACGTTATTCTCCTTGTTTTGAGTCTACAAACGCATATAATTTTCCTTTTCAAACATATGAGATTTTATCGGTATTACACTCATAACAATATATGAATGAATAGGTGGAAAATCATAAAATAACATGTGTAAACTGATGAGAGTTCAGTTTAAAAGTTTTTAATAAAATAAAATACAATAAAAAAGAATGAATAACATTGTCAAACCACATAATTTTCCACACAAAATATAACTGGTCCAGCCAGACCATATTTGGTACGGATGTGACATGTACACTAATTTATCCTCATAACTATCTTTTTGTTAGGTGGATCATTCTGGTTTTTTCACAGATCGTTAGAAAATAAAATTGTAGGAGGGTACCTGAAATTTCAAGTCTCTAGCTTAATTATAAATATATGAAAACAACTTTTAAATCTGCAATTGGTCTGGCCAGACCAGTTTGTAAGACGAAGGTTTAAACAAATTGTACTTGTAAAGTTTTTAGCTTTTTTGTTTTTTAAAATGAAATATTTTTGTACCGGAAAGGAATATGAGTCTAAAGGTTTATGAAAACAACTTTTAAATCTGCAATTGGTCTGGCCAGACCAGTTTGTAAGACGAAGGTTTAAACAAATTGTACTTGTAAAGTTTTTAGCTTTTTTGTTTTTTAAAATGAAATATTTTTGTACCGGAAAGGAATATGAGTCTAAAGGTTTATAATTTAAGAAACACTTTTAAAAAGCCTATGTTTGTAATGAATTTCATTTGTTATAAATTAGCTTCAAACAATATTTTTTAATTCATTTTGTAAAATTGGTAGTCATGGTCAATCATGGTCATGGATCTTTAAGAAATTTGGCATTTAGTCAGCCGACTAGACGTACGGACAGACATCGTTAAATCGATAAAGTTTAAGGTAGGGTTTCAAAGAGAATCACAACTAATAAAAATAAATTAAATGCTGTCAAAATGAGTATGACTGTGAGCCTAAAAACTTAAAATTTAGATTTTAATCATATTTTTAAGAAGTAATATTAATATGTGGACCCAAATAAAATTTAAACTAAAAAAGGTATTCAAATGAAACTTTGATGCAATGTAGATAAATATGTTTTTAAATAAGGGAATAAAAAAACTAAAATATGTTTGTATCAAAATATCTAAAATCCTAATACGGGCGAAACAAGTTTTAAAAATTTACTTTTTTAATCAAAATGATCAAAATCAAAAGTTTCAAAGTTTCACTAGGGAGAAACCGTTGCCCAAAATTGCCTTCCGTTTTACATTACAAGTATTTACGTTAAGATTTCTTTTGAAAACATTAAAAAATCTAGAGTTCGAAAAAAAAAAAATATTTTAGAAGTAAAAGAAATATTATTACCACCTCTTTGGAAGAAAAACCCCTAAAATATGAATTTATAACTTTTTATCAGATAAATATATTTATATGATTGTTGCAGCAATATTAATTAGAATTTTGTAAGATATGTAGTGAATTACTACATAAAATTTTAGGAACTAAAGTGATTTTAGATTAACAAAATAGTTTCGATCAAAATATCTCTAAAACTGTATAAAGTATATTTGAAAGCATATTTTGCAAAATTTTACAAGGACTATTAATGTGTAAAATTTTCTCACATTTAAATTATATATGAATTTTTAGCGAATTAAAAAAATACATACCCAAGGTGACAACTTTGAAGCTCTAATCTCTAAACCAACGACCCGCTAGGAATCTGTGATCCTCTGAAGAGATATTTTATTTAGTTATATCCAGTAGTTCACAAGTTACAGAATTATAAAAAACATGAACAAAATAATTTTCGGAACAAAAATAATTTTCGTATGCTTCTATCTTTTTAAATTTTCATATTTCTGTGTGTGTATGTCGCAAAGTTGCAAAATATTTTTTTTTTACTTATAAAAATTTATAATAAAAAAAAAAATTAATAAATAAAAAAACTAAATTATTTTATTTACTCTCAGGAATTGTTTTAAAATAATAATATACAAATATACATTTTCTAAACTAAAATATTTATGATTATGTAAAACAATACTAAATGGGTAAAATACACTGACTCAAACAATTGCCCGTACACCATGCAGTTGCCAATATTATTTACTTTAGTTTCAAAAATATGTATCATACACTAAAAAGTTTATTATTTTTTAAAACTGCAATTGGTATATAATGTAAACAAAAACATAATAGAGTTGAAAAAAGAATAAATTTTATTAAAAAAGAAAAAAATGAAAAATACTCCAGAAAATAAACTCAAAAAATTATCCGTACAACATAACGACTCAAACTTAAATGTAGCTTAAATTAAGTAAATGCAATATTAATAACGTGTATGGTATCCTTTGGCTTTAATGACATCTGTCAAACGATTTTTTATTGATAACACTAATTTACTTGTAGTTTCGTTGTCAATATTCCGCCATTCTTCAACAATTATATTTTTTAGCATTTGTTTGCTGGTAATTGGATGTTGTCGAATTTTTTCTCCAAAAATTCCCCATAAGTGCTCTACTGGGTTAAGATCGGGACTTTGTGGAAGGTGGGGAAGCACCTTCATGTAACCATTCAGTTACTATTTTCGATTTATGTTTTGGGTCGTTATCGTGAACGAATCGAAAATTGTCTTTTATGCCTAATTTCACTGCACTGGCCTCAAAATTTTCTTCTAAAATATTTAAATAATGATATTTGTCTATTGTCGTTTCAATAAATATGATATTTCCGACACCTGCAACGGACATTGCACCCCATACCATCACACTACCACCACCGTGTTTCACTGTTGCTTTCAGATTTTTGAGATCGAGTGCTGTATTTTCTCTACGCCACACAAATCTCCGACCATCTGATCCAAAGATGTTAAACTTGCTCTCATCTGTAAAAATTACCGTTTTCCAGAAGTCTTCCGCCTTGTTTACAAAGTTTTTGGCATACTCCAGGTATAGTTTTACATTTTTCTTGGAAATAAACGGTTTCTTACGTGAAACACATGCCTTATATTGGTTTTGATGAAGAAAATTTCGAATTGTTTGTGGATTTACATTCATGTTTTCACTTTCCTTGATAGTTTTAGCTATTTCAACTGCACTGGTTTTTGAATCGTGCTTCACCATCCGTTCAATTTTCCGCCCCAATCGTAAATCAATTATTTTTGGGCGGCCTCTACCTGGTGATATTTCTAATGTTACAGTTTTTTTGAACTTTTCTATAACATATTGAACAGAAGAGCGTGGCCTGGATACTATTTCAGAAATTTAGCCGAAACTTTTGCCTTCATTATGCATTTTAACTATCAGTTCTTTGATTTCTAATGGAATTTTAATACCGCTTTTATTATTTGCGCTCATTTTAAATGATAAAGATTAAAAATTAAGCAATAAGATATGAAATCAGTGCTGACAAAATCACCAATAAGAAAACACATTTTTTTAATGTACCGTTACATTTTAGAGCTGTTTTTTTTTTACTATTTTACTTTTGTACGGACAATTTTTTTAGTTTGATTTTAGCGCTATTGCATTTAGATAATTGTTTACAACAACTGACATTATTATTTAAAGTATTTGAAACTGGGAAATTTATTAGCTCAATATCATCTATAAGAAAAAATAAATTTAGTTTAATCTGGCAAATATTGTAGGAAATATAACACAATAACTTTTTTAATGGCTAGTGTACGGGCAATTGTTTGAGTCAGTGTATTTAATATTTTGTAAATTATATATGAGCAAAACACAAAAATTTTATAATCTATTAAAACGAGTAAATGATACAATTTATTTCAAACATGGTTTTATTTTTGGCAAAATTGCTAATAACATAAGCCATTACCATTCTTACATTTCTTCAATGTTGAAAAATTACAAAAATATTATTAAAACAACCCAGCAAAAACTTTGGTTGCAATGTAATGAGTTAAGAAGCTAATATAATGACACTTCACTACTTACACGTTAGCTGAATGACTCATTATTTTAATCCGATGATGACATTAGTGGCAACTACTTACCCAATTTTATTACTAGTAACCATTTTAGGAAGTCATTACAAAAACTCATTACTTTCAAGATGCTCAATAACTCGTTTATTTTAAAGTATTATTGAAGTCATTATTAGTAAAACTAATTGAAATTAGTTACATTTTAGGCTACAAATAACTAATTAATAATAAGTTATCAGAAAATACAAATTATTATTACATCAAATAAAAAACTTAACATGAATGGAAAAGATACAAATAAATAACTAATATTTGTCATGTGTTAGAAACACCGCACTTCAAACATTTCAAATTTTGAAGTGTGTTAATAAATCTAGAGAACTGCTTCACCAATTATAATTTTTGTACAACCAAGAAACCAACATCAATGAAATTCTTTTAGCTTTTCTAAAATGAATGTTTGTCCATTAAATAACTAATAACATTGGTCCACAAAAAAATCCTTCCCCATAGACGAATAGTTGGACTTGATGTATTTTGATGTGCTAAACACGAATCTGCTTTCAGTTTTTTTCCATCAGGTCTTGATTTTTATTTTTTTTTTAATGAGTGCGTCTAATATTTCGCCCATAATAAGGCCATTACTCTAGTATATTTAATCATAACTCAAGAACGGTGTGTACGATTGACATAAGTGATACAAAAAAAGATGCGTACTAAAAATATCTTCAAATCATCCAAACATTATTTTTTTATGTGCTCAATAGTTTTGAAATAAGTGTCTAAAAAAAATTATCTTCATGCAAAATGTTAGATTTTTTGTTACTAAAATTTATTTTAATAAATGAAAACATCAAAAATATTACAGTTTATCATCTTTATTTTAATGCTGGTAATGCTGCGAACAAAATAAGGCATGTATCTTCAAAATTGATGCACAAATCGTGATTTTATTCACAGTCTAATAAAAATACCCATGTTACATACAATTGCGGAGAAGTACAGTGGTGGGCAAAAAAAAAACTATTTTTTCTTGAAACAAAAAGAGGTGAACTAGGTGGATTTGAACGAGTTAAACAAGAATCTACATTCTCGTATTGATTTTCTTTTTATGGGCATGACTAATATCATCATCTTATTCAGCGGTCACACCATAAAATTCGAGAAAGGGGTGCCAAATTTAGAATATAACTCAAGAACAGTTTATACGATTTTGATAAATGATACATCAAAAGATGCACACAAAAATTGTCTTTAAGATGTATTAACAATATTTTTTATTCGCTCTAGAATTTCAGAGTTATGGACCAAAATTTTCACGATTTTTCAAAAAAAATAATAATAATAATAATAATTTTTCGCTACTAATTACCAAATAACTACGGAAATATTAACTGGATGAAAAAATTATGTAAATTCATCTCAAAGACAATTTTGTTTAATTTATCTTAATTGTACAAACCGTTCTCCAGTTATACAAGTGTGAATGCCTAAAGGCGGGGTCATAGTAGTCATTTCCATAAAAAAAACAAATCAATACATGATAGAAAAAAAGTAAAAGCTGATTCTTATTTAGCACATTAAATTCCATCTAATCCACCTATTTTTTTTTTTTTTTTTATTTGAGACAAATTTTTTTTGCCGACTAGTGTATTTCCACTTAACTGTAGGTATGCATGGGTATCCTAACTTAACTGTGAATCCAATCAAGATTTGTGCATTAATTTTTATGATACGTGACTTTATTTACTCGTAGTTTTGCCAGCTTTGAGGTAAAGATGATAAACTGAAATATTTTTAAAGTTTTTTTTTTTTAAAATTTTCTTACACTTATTTCGAAATATCTCCAAAACTATTGTCCGTATAAATATTTGTTATTAGAACGACTTAAAGCCAATTTTATTCCGCATATTTCCGTGTATTATTTATATAAATCGTGCATGCCGTTCTCGAGTTATAGTGAAATATACTCGAGTAATCGGCTTATTTAGGGCGCAATATTAGACACGCCCATAAAAAAAAAATCTCGACCAGATGGGAGAAATCTTAAAGCAGATTCGAGTTTAGCATGTCCACATATTATTATTTTTTTTTTTTTTTGAAGGAGCACGAAAAAGGTTTTTTTTTTGGCCAAATAATGTAAAATAATCTTAAGTAAAAAAGTTACTTACGTTTAATTGAAACAAGACTTCCATTAAGTCGTGACATACAAATAATATGTCTCTTTATATCTATGTTAAAACAATGAATTACGCAGGGAAACACTGATTCTGCGGCACATGATTTCTCAGTCAATTCGGATACAGTGTATTAATAAGTACTAAGCCTCTAATCCACTTTTTTGAATTGACTCTAGTTTATATGAATTAAATATTAGTATAAAATTTTAACAAAATTACTAAAACGTCTATAACAAAAATTGCAAATAAATATTTTTTACTTGGCTTATATTATAATCGCTCCGTTGGATATTATTATTTTTTATTTCATAAATTAAATTTTTTTATTATAAATGTAAAAAGATTTCATATTTTAAAATCTTAATAACAACCAACAATTCAGCTTTTTATATCTATTCCTTCTATGAATCTATCCATAAGTAAGTAATTACATACCATGTTAAAAATAAGTAGTTACTAAACTACTTCTATATAATGCAAACGGTATGTTATTGTCATTGTAACTACATCCGTAACTACATGCCATTACCAAGTTTTTGCTGGAAAACAGTACTATTTTTATATTTTTGGGTAAAATTTTTTGATTTTCTTCCCCACAAGATATTAGAGTTGTATAAGAGAAATACTCTCCGGGAATAAAGAAAATTATGCCTTTGATGTGCCTCTCCAAAAATATAAATGAATTTTTGAAAATATGAAAAATATTTCAGATTTTATTTAAAATTTTTTTATTGCCATAAATATCATAGAATTATGTTAAGTTATGTAAAGCACATTAAATAATTGTCGAATTTTAAAAGTTGTTTGTCTTTACCCATATGTTTTTATTTTTATTTATTTTTTTTTTTTTTTTTTTTGTATTTAAATTATTAATTTCTTTTTAGAATTTTTTTTTATAACACTTATAAAACATCATAAAAAATTTATGCAGTGTTTATTATCAAGAGAAATATGCAAAAATTTAAATATACAAGTTATACATATGTGTATATACAAACATATTTGCATAAATATAAATTTATACACAAAACAATTAACAACGATTGTTGATTGTTTGTACTTTTGTATGTACATTTATTCATTAGTCCGCTCCAACATCATAAGAAGAGAAAGCTTTAAATTACAGAATAAAATTTTTATAAAATTAAAAAATTTATTTACAGAAAAAAAAAAATAAATAAATAACGTTTTCTATTTAAAAATTAAGGGGAATTCATTACAAGATGACAGATCTAGTGTATGATTTTTTAGTAAAATTGTTGAAGGTTGAATTAAATATATTTCAAAATGGGACAAAATCAAAAAATGTTTGGAAATGAATCTATAACATCTAATGGGGTGCACAGTGTCACATTTGACAGTTTTAGAACGACAAAAATCCAGTTTTGGAGATATTGGTCTGAAATTGTATATTTTGTTAGTAGATAAGGCCGTAAACATTCCCACTAAAAATGGGCGGGTAAAATCACTGCCACTCCCATACTAAAAAAAAAAAAATACTTTATTTGTAAGAATTTTGGATTAATTTTTGGAAAATTTATTAAAATAAAAAATATTTTAAAAGTAGGCGTGGCAATATCTAATCACACCAATCTTAGTGCAACATTTGCATAACAAATTTTCAGCCATTACCTTAAAATATTTAAATAATTCTTAAAAAATTGCTAATATGAGGTACCGCACATTTTATTCTAATATTTTAAAAGATCACAAAAAGTCGCAGTCAATATTCTCAAATATAATTTTATAGATATTATTTTATATAACAATCGTGTTTCTAAATTGGAACTCGTTGGAACTTTTTACAGAATTAAGTAAATAAAATTAAAATATTTTTAAAAGTTGCAGCTTTGAAAATCCATAATTCGCGCTATAGACACTTTCCAATACTTTAAGTATTTTTCCATAATATATGATATGTTTACTAATAAATGCGAAAAGAATTACTTCAATTAATAAGCTTTTATTTTCGTATTTTTGTCGTTCTAATTTGGATAAATGTAACACTGTGAGGTGGTTGAATTTACATAAAAAATGTCTATGTCTGAGGTAACCTAATTTGAGCTGCAATAGCTCCGTTCCTGAGGGGTCTATGGGGCCCCCATTCCAAACTTAAAATTAAACACTCCTCCGCTACGCATGTGTGTTTTTGTTTTTTTTTTTTAATTTTTATCAGAAAATTTTAAAGGAAGTATATCCTCAAGACTTATAAAGTAAGAAAAAAATCCTAATAAAAACGCAAGCAAGAATTTGGAGGTAAAAAATAACATAAAAGTTCTTCGGACGAATTTTTTCAGAAATTTTGTTTCTTTATAGTAGACGATGAAACGTTTGTACAGGGTGACTTTTTTCAACTTCCTAGCCTAGAATTTTATATCGCAAATGCTAGAGGGATTATGGCAGAAAAATTTCAAAGAAATCAAAATTCCCAAGAAAGTTTTTGATTTGGGAAGTCATATGAATAGCAGGAATGAAGCAAAAAAATGGTTGCATTAACACAGAAATATACGTGAATGAGTGCCTTTGGAAAAGAATAACCCTCTTCTAATAAAATTCAGTATATCCGATGTTTTCTGGCCTGTTCCTGCTACTTCTCATTACAACAACAAAACAATGGAGTTGTAACAAAGGCTAATCCATCAAATTGTCCGAAACTCCGTGCAATTGAAAGATATTGGACTCTAGTAAAAAGTAATTTAAAGGACATTAAAAGCTCAGCATAAAATGAATCGGAGTTTAAAAATAGGTGGACTTATTCGCACAAAAAAGTGACCGAACTACAACAAAACCTTTAATTAGAATAATTCTGGAAAATATCAGATATTTCCTTAAAAACCAACAGGAACGAATTTATTCTTTTATGTTTAGAACTTGAACAGTCATTAATAAAAATATCACTTTAAGAAAATTCGCCCACTGGTTTAGTTTCTATAGGCAGATTTGCATGCACGGATTTTTTCGTGCGCAGTCCTTATTTCGATTCTATCCCATTCTACTGTAAGAAACAAAATTGAACTAAAAATTCTTCCCAAACATTGGTCAGGTTAATTAGAGCTGTTAGAAAATATTTCTTTTGTACCATTTAATTTGAAGCTGTCTAATGTATTAAAGTGTTATATTTATGCATAAAATGACATGCACACATACATTCATAATTACCATGAGTACTACATATACACACATACTTATATGTTTATGAATAATTTAAAAAATATATTCTCTATTAAAATATACACTTTTAAATAGTTGTTGATTTTAAATAAAATAACAAAAAAAAAAAACGTTAAAAATTATAAATATAAATATAAAAATTAACAAAAAATAATTTTTTAAAATGTCGTTAATAAACTGGAAAAAAAATGTTTAGTAAAAACAAATATGAGATGATGTTAAGAGACACTAAAGGACCATACATACATTCTTTGATAGTTTTGAAAAGTCAACGATAACACTGGTCAACAAAAAAATCCTCCCCCATAGACGAATAGTTGGACTTGATGTATTTTGATGTGCTAAACACGAATCTGCTTTCAGTTTTTTTCCATCAGGTCTGGATTTTTTTTAATGGGCGTGTCTAATATTTTGCCCATAGTAAGGCCATGACTCTAATATATTTCCTCATAACTCAAGAACGGTGTGTACGACTGATCAAAGTGATACACCAAAAGATGCGGACTAAAAATATCTTTAAATCATTCCAACTTAATTTGTTTATGTGCTCAATAGTTTCGGAGTTATTTTGGAATAAGTGTCCGAAAAAAAATAATTTGCATGCAAAATTTTAGATTTTTTTGTTACTTAAATTTCTTTTAATAAATGAAGATATCTAAAATGTTAAAATGAAGAAATCTAAATTTTATTCACAGTTAAGTAAAAACTACCCATGTTACATACAATTGAGTAGAAATACAGTGGTGGCCAAAAATAATTTTTTTTTTTTTTTTTTTTTTTTTTCTTGAAACAAAAATAAGTGGACCAGATGGATTCTGATGAGTTAAACATTTGCATTCACTTTTTTTCTATCGGGTACTGATTTTTTTTTTTATGGGTATGACTAATATCATCACCTTATTCAGCGGTCACACTATAAAATTCGAGAATTGTTTGTCAAACTTAGGCTATACCTCAAGAATCCTTTACACGATTTTGATAAGTGATACATCAAAAAATGCATACGAAAATTGTCTTCAAGGTATGTTAGTAACAATTTTCATTCGCTCAAGAATTTCAGAGTTATGGGTCAAAATTTTCACCACTTTTCAAAAAAATAAATTTTAAAATTTTCGGTACTAATTACCGAATAACTACGGAAATACTAACTGGACAAAAAATTATATACATTCAGCTCAAAGACAATTTGGGTCACTATATATTAAAGTTCAATTTACCTTAATTGAACAAACTGTTCTCGAGATATACAAGTGTGACTGCCTAAAGGCGGGGTCATAGTAGTTATGTCCATAAAAAAAATCAATGCGTGATAGAAAAAAAGTAAAAGCTGATTCTTATTTAGCACATTGAATTCCATATAATCCACCTATTTTTTTTATTTAAGACGAAAAACAAAATTTTTTTTGCCCACTAGTGTATTTCCACTTAGCTATAGGTATACATGGGTATTCAAACTTAACTGTGAATCCAATTAAGATTTGTGCATCAATTTTTATAAAACGTAGCTTTATTTACTCGTAGTTTTGCCAGCTTTGAGATAAAAGTGATAAACTTAAATATTTTTGATGTTTTCGCTTTAAAAAAACAGTTTTAGTAAAAAAAATAAATCTTGAATTTTGCATGAAAATTTTCGACACTTTTTTCGAAATATCTCCTAAACTATTGAGCGGATAAAAATTTGATAGTAGAGCGATTTAAAGCTAATTTTATTCCACATATCGTGGTATATCATTTATATAAATCGTGCATACCGTTCTCAAGTAATAGTGAAATATACTCGAGTAATCGGCATATTTAGGGCACAATATTAGACATGTCCATAAAAAAAAATCCCGACCTGATGGGAAAAAACTGAAAGTAGATTCGAGTTTAGCATGCGGAATTCCATCTAGTTACATATTTTTTTTTATTTTTGTTTTTGAAGTAGCTCGAAAAAAAATTTTTTTTGTCCACCAATATAATCATGTGAGCGATAAGAGATTTTGTCGCTGTTACAGTGGTAAACTGTGGTTTTAAAACAATTTTTTTGAAAATAATTCTGTAATTTTATTGGAGGAGTTTACTAGAGACTTCTATCGGCTCAGGGGTGGATTTGGTAGACTTCGGGAATGAAATTTTTTAAATCGCCAAAAATATATAACTTAAAGGAAACGCTTTTAGTTTTAAAACGAGTAAAAAATATATAATCAGCCTAGACTGACCATGCGATACCCTACACCATTGTGTATGAGTACAAAAAATCGGGAAGAGGTTTTATATTACATCTGTGGCCAATTATAAACCAACACTCTTACCAAATGTAAAATAAAATACACAAATAAGAATAATGCATTGATGCTAACATCTTTATAATTTTATGCACTTTAGAGCGATTTTCGGAAGTGGGTTTATATGGAAGCTATGGTAAATTATGAAGCAATTCTCAACAGATTTGGCAATGTTGTTTATACTTATATAAAATTTGATACTAACATTAGTATGGGATTTATGCATGTTAATGTAATTTCCGAAAGATGAAGCTATAGTCAATTATAGGCCGATCATCATGAAATTCGGCATAAAGATTGACACTTATATAAAACTTCTTTGAGCTGAATTTCATTAAAATATATGTAAGGCATTTACGACCCTATTCCTGGAGGATATTTGTAAGGGAGCTAGGTAAAATAATGCACCGAATTCTGAGTCTGCACAAACTCATAATACCCCAACCAACTATGGTGTTGTAGGGTATAAAAAATAAAAATTTTGGGCCTTAGAAATGAATACATAATTTAGTTGAAGTTAACTTACACCCTTTTTTATATAAAGAAAAATTTCATTCCTAAATAAGATAACGGACACGCAGAGAAAAACCATTTCTCAATATGGTTGCCCCAACAATATTATTTTCATTGCATAGTTTCCGTCGCAAATATTCTTATTGTTGAATATATTTTATTTTAAAAACAATTTTGTTGTAGCATTTGGACTCAACTCACAATTATATTGTTGGCACAACATGTTAAGAAATATGTTTAAATTAGAACCACATTATTGTTGTTAAAATTGCATGTGCAAAAAAAAAATATTTTCAATACCTGAATATATTATTTTGTTTGTAATTTTGAATTGACAACAAAATATTTGTTTTGTAGTGTCAACAATATACATTATTAGTATTTGACAATAATTATACTTGTTGATTTTTATTCAGTTTAGTTTGCTTCTTGCATTGAGCAAGTTGTCTTTCGGCAAGTTAAAAATGTATTAGAAAATATGCTGAATGTATATTTAAAAAAGTGAATTATTTAAAATAAATTATTTTAATTAAAGTTAAATTAAAAATAAATAATTGTTTCATATTGTGAAAATATTTTAAATTAATAATATGCAAAGAAAACTACATAATTGGTTATCTTCAGAGCGCTACAAAAATGTGTCAGTTTGTACGAGTATTCAAGAAATTTCTTAGGTTTCATCGTTCACAGGTGATAAATTTATATTTTTATACCAAAGTGATTTATTTTACATAACTAAATTATAATTAATTAAAATAAAAACTTCCATACGATAAATTAATTGGCTTTTATTTATTTTTTAAGCATAATAATTGTTTCTCGACGCTAAGTACAGTTATTGCGATTCAACGTATTATTGCTGTATACATGAATCAAGTATATATACAGCAAAAATATTGTTGTAGATCAACAATATTTTTATTGCGATTTAACCATATTATTGCTGTATACATGAATCAAGTATATATACAGCAAAAATATTGTTGTAGATCAACAATATTTTTATTGCGATTTAACCATATTATTGCTGTATATATGAATCAAGTTATATACAGCAAAAATATTGTTGTAGATCAACAATATTTTTTTTTTTTTTGTGATTTAACCATATTATTGTTATATACATGAATCAGGTACATATACAACAAAAATATGGTTGCAGATCAACAATATTTTTATTATGATTCAACCATATTATTGTGCTACATCGAACCCTAATAAAATGTACAAACAACCAAAAAATCTAACCATAATATGACAGTACTCGATTATGGTTGCTATTCACCATATTTTTTCTTTGCGTGGACGGACAGACTTTAAATTAAAGAAATGTATATGGAAGCGGATAAAAGAATTAAGAAGAAACGAGGTAGTGATATTGTTGATCTACAGCATCATGTATGTGTATCAAAATTCAGTGAGGGGTCATATTTATTTACTAAGTATAAAATAAAATATACAAAAACGGAATATTACGTTAATACTAATATTTTTATGAATTTATGTGATTTAGGGTGATTCCTGAAAGTGGGTTTGTATGGACCGAATCTCATAAAATTTGCCACTGTTATTTCCACTTATATAAAACTTATTTGTGTCGAATATTAACTTGATATTGACATTTGTATGGGATTTATGCACCTTAAAGTCATTTTAGGAGAGAAGTTTGACACTTATAGAAAACTTCTTTGTACCGAATTTCATTAAAATATTGTTATATTTAAGGCATTTCTGATCGTTAAAATTTTATTCCGGGAGGACATTTGTATGGAGGCTATGTGAAATAATGAACCAAGCGCAACCAATTTCAATAGGCTTTGTCTTTGTGCCAAAATAATTATTCGTACCAAATTTCATCTATATATCCTTATAGTTGCGACCTGTACTTTGTTCACAAGGTTTACGTGGACAGATAACCAGCCACCCGACCAGATGGACGAACGGACATCGTTAAATCGATTCAGAAAGTATAAGTTTGTTTTTTGTGCATCAATCACGTCTAAACCGCAAAATCAATAGTACCGGTGCTGTTGGTGGTTATGGGTTATGTCACGCCTACCTTTTCCGCCCACTTTTTTAAAACTCTCAAACGGCTGAACCGATTTTCTTAAAATGTTCACAACATCATCATACTCTGTATCTCTAAATTGGTGCTTCCCATACAAAATAAATATTCCTTATGGTATATCTAAAGAAATACTATAGTGAAAGTCCCCAAACTTCGTGTGAACATCAACCACATCATACCGCATTGATAAAATGGGAGAGATAGTCCCTATGCAAAGAAAATATTAATATTTTCTCATATCTAAAGGAGTATTACAGTGAAAGACCTAAAAAATTCTGGCAGTAATTTTCACATCAAATTTTCAAGGAAAGTAGTAAATATTTGCTATCACCTAAAAAGGAGGTAACGAAGCGCGCTAATCTATACATGAGGCATATTTTTGTAGAGATTTACGACAACTATCTATATATGATTTTAAAATTTCATTTCTATCATACTATAAATGAGTTTTTGGCAATTAAAAAAATAAATAAATAAATAAATATCCGTGAATGCCAACTTTTGAGGAACACTCACTACACCCCTGACCTGATATGAATCTGTACTCCTTCAAATAAACTTAAAAACACTTCAGCTCTCACCAGGTGAAATTTTATTTAGATATCTTTACAACGATTCACAATTAACACAATTATTATCAAAAAAAAAAAAAAAGCGAAACGTAATTCCAAGCTGCTAAAACTTAAATTGAATAACAGATTAATATGGAATTCTCTTACTTTTTATTTTTATGTTTAGAATTTAACTTCTACACACACAAAAAGGATTAGTTGCAAAACTATTACTATTACAAAAATTCAAGAAATGTAAACAATATTACTTCTCAGTTTTTAAAAATATGTATATCTAAAAGATTTTCTATATTTGTAACAACATTAGTGTTCCTAAAATAAAACATGTAATACCACAAGAAACAATATAGTTAGATTAACCAATTATTTGGTAATTAATAAATTCGAATTAGGCAACTAAATGTATCTAAATTAAACGTATATTAGTAGCTGTAACAAAAATTCGTTCACATAATGTATTTACAGTTCTAGTTCTTAATATTCGTTCAAATATTTTAAAAATTCGGTTATGATTAAAGAAGAGCATTCGGTTCGACCAAACGATAAATTATTTTTGACATTGTGTATAATAATATTCAAATATAGAAAATTAAAATACAAAAATTTAAATAAAAAGAAAACAATAAAATAAAAAGCAATGAAAACAAAAATCTCTGGACAAATGTGGGTAAATACAAATGCTACCAGTCGTTTGAATGCTTCATATAAAAGGACGGTAAGTTCTTATTGTCGTTATATGTGCAGAATATATTTATTATCATATGTACATATATCCACAGAATTTTTCCGGCCAATTCTAAAATTTCTTTAAGCATTTGGATCCGTGGTGCTTAAAAAATATTAAACCTTCGTGGGTAGGTATCTGCTGTTGTGAAAAAATGGATACATTTTTAAAATCTAATCATTATCTTTTATAGATTGTTATACGTATGTAGAAAGTCTCTTTCTCAATATTATGTGCATCCACGGACTAAATAAGCAGAACGAATTATAGGTGTTGTTAGTAATAAATAAAAAATTAATACAAAATATCAAAAAATATAATTACGTAATAAATTGTTGACAACTACGTAAACATATTTTTGATTCAGATTTGGTAACCGAATTAGTAGCTTTCATTTCAGTTATTTCCAGTAATATTTTCGTTTCTGCTAATCGAATTAATTTAAAATCAATTACTCTTAAAGCAATATTGAAGGTACGTTGAACGAAATATTCGGAAACTGTAACTAATTTGTGGGATAGTAGATGGGACCGAACAAATTCGATTGGCAATAAATTCGGTTGCCACAACGAATCTGTTTTCTATGTGTACTAAAATTTTAAATTTTAAAGAAGTTTGGCCCACCCTTTCATGCTTGTTATACTAAATATTTCTAAAATATTTTATTATTTTCCCTAGTGCTGTCATTTATTTTTTTACACAGCAAATTCAGTTTAGTTTACAAAATATATTTTTTTAGAAAGTTACAAAGTCCCTGGCCTGTAGCAGTTGTGTAAAATAAAATGTTAAAAATTAATATTCAGATTTTTTTAGCCTTGAGCTGAGCAGAAAAAAAAAGCGAAACAAAAATATTTTTAGTTTTATTAATTTTGTAGTTTGTTGCTTGTTCTTGTTTATTATTATAGTTTTTTTTTTTTTTTTTTTCTTATACTACATAATCGTCATTGTGGTGGTTAGCTTACATTTTAGTTATTTTATTCTTTTCTTTCTATTTTCCAAACAAAAAAATAATAAAACTAAAAAATAATTAACAAAAATTTTACTGGCATACATATATGTATGTACGTATGTATGGATTGTATGTATGTATGTGAAAATTTTTATTTGCTTGTTGTTTTTATTTAGCATGTTGATTTTAATATGATTTTTTTCCTTTACTATATTTAGTTATTATTTTAGTTTTTGTTGTTATTATTTTATTTTTTTGTTATTATTGTTGTATTATTTGGTTGTCCAGTGGCTTGATTATTAGCTTAACTAAAAACAATAGTTTTATTTTTGTAATAAAAACATATAAAAGTTTTACTAATTAGAAATATCTGAAATAAAATTGTTCACATTTTTTCCCAGGGGAAGTGTGCAAACAGAAAAAGTTTTACCTTTTTATAAAATTGTCATATACTGGTGGCATTGTTTTGGTTTGAAATGCTTTAAATTGTTATTTTTTAATTAAATTTTATACAAATTGTAATGACACTACGGTAAGTATGATTATTATTATTTTATTTATATTACTCATACGTTATATTTTTTATTTTTTTTTTTTTTTCAAAAATAATCGGTATTATATGTTTAAATTGATAACAATCTTGACGCGATGTGGTGGCTTAAATGTAGGCTGTGGCCTCTTCCTTGATGCCTCAGTTGTCCTCCTGGAAGGATTTGCTCTCCTGGAAGATACTGAGTAATTAAGGTCGAGACTCAAAGGCCTACATGAGCAAAGGTTATCCATCCCCTATCCTCTTTCCCCAATACCTCCTTCTACCCTCTTATTCCACATCCCCTATCTCCAACTTCTAAGGTTCAGGTGGTTGGTAGCAGTGCTAAGAACCTGAATGGCTAGTCAGTGGTTAAAGAAGACTAGTCGCTAACAGCTCCCCTCTGGCGCCAGGACACGGGCCAGTTGTAAATTCTCTTTGTCTAGTCCATGTACGCCGTCCCTGCATGGATGGTCCATCCTCTTACGTGCCTACTCGTGGGATCTATTTATGGAGAAAAACAACAAAAACAACAAACAATCGGAGATAGGCATCTCCTCTGAAGACGACCTTTTGGTCTCTAGTCAAGAGACCTTGGTCGAACATCCTGGCAGCAGGAGAGAAAGTCATAGCACCCGGCTGTCACAAGAAACCTGTCAAATGTCTCCTCGACTGGACGTCAAGTCTGACGACCAGTCTAAGGAGAAACCAAGAAAGAAAAAGAGCCAGAAAGAAATTCTGAGTCAAAGCTCTTTTCATATTAAAAAAAATTGCCAAGAATGAGGCAAATGGCACTCCACATGAGTGCGATAAGGAAGATCGTGTCAAGTACCAAGCGGTGGTTCACGAGTATCTTAAGTTTAAGGACTCCCAACCATCCACATCCCAGGCAGCGCAGGAAAGAGCCAAGCGAAATCGTTCCCAAGCTGAGGGTAACAATTCTCCGAAAAGGAGAAAGGTCCAAGACAAATCGACCGCTCCGGCTCCTTTCACAACAATAACGTCGGCAAGAAAACCGTTTAACGAGGTGGTTAAGGATCACTTGCTGATGGCACCAGCAAATGGCAAGAGTGGCTATCTGACTCCTGTAGTAGCAGAATGGGGTGCTATAGAGTCTAAATTGGCTGAACTTGTGTTGGAACACGTACATGGAGACAATAACATGTGCATAATCTTCGCCATCTCAGAAAATAGCATAGTTGAGCTAGAGAAGGTGGGACTAAAGCTGTACTTCGGGGTTAGGGTCCTGCACAAAACCCCACAACCGACGATGAAAATCGTGCAAATTAATCTGCAGCACTCAAAATGTGCTACAGACAATGTGCTACAGACAATCTGATTCTTTTAGCGGAAAAGCACCTCGACATTGCTATAGTTCAAGAACCCTGGGTTTCAAACACCCAAGTCAAAGGGTTCCCGACTACAACATATAAAACACTATATATAAAGGATAAAGGTAAGCCAAGATCTTGTCTTATAGCTAAAAAAAACACATAAATATCTTTCTCTGCTCACAGAATAGCTCAGCAGACCTGACAGTCGCAAGGGTCGAACTAGCGCAAAACAGGAGTTTCTTGATCGCCTCCAGCTATATGGCACACGACAACCCAGGCCTGCCAGACAAAGCAAGGGCGTTTCTAGCCTCTGTCGAGGCTCAAGATGATATTATTCTAGGCTATGATGCAAATTCAAGGCACACAATATGGGGTAGCACTGAAATCAACCACAGAAGTGAGTGTCTACTTGATTTCATTAATACTAACCATCTGACCATATGCAACTCTGGCAACGACCCCACATTCATTTTTCCGAGCTCGGTGAACCGTCATGGATGGGAAGAGGTACTAGATATTACACTCACGAATGACAGATCTAATTTATCAGTTGATAGGTGGAGAGTATCCAAAGAAAAATCCTTTTCGGATCATTGCTGGATACTTTTCGATATTAGACTCGTCAGCAATGAAACAGCATCAACCTTTAGAAACCCAACCAGCGAACAGACTGGACTAAGTTCAATGAGATTCTTAGAGACAAATTAAAAAGAATTCCTACAGTCGAAGCTAAGACTGAGGGTCTTGATCAAATTGAGAGCACACTAAGCAAAGAAATCGTTAAGGCATTTAACATATCCTGTCCAATGACCACACTACCATCTCGAACCACACTCCAAAATTTAATGGCAGTCAATTTGTACAACAGTATTAAAACTAATTTGCAAGCAATTCTTAACGAAATTGAACAATGTTCTATTACCTAATGTTCTGTACCTTACTTTTGCGCACTACTGTATTGTCTACAAAAAATCGTAATCCTACCAATCACAACGCTAAGAATATATCAACATCGTTACGTGCTGTATTAGATGAGTGGGGTATAACTGCAAAAGTGGCATCTATTGTCACAGATAATGACAGTTCAATGTTAAAAGCATGCGAGTTGATGCAGAAAAGGTAACTACTGCCTTGCTTTACGCACACTAACTGGTAGAAGACGTTTTGGCTTAGCGTTATATTAAAGATATTCTCACAAATATAAAAGGATTGTTTCATACATAGAAAACAACTAGAAGAACAACTCTTTTCATTTGCTCAGCAGAAAAAAATCACTCTCTTCACACGTATAAATTAGTTCTGCAAAAAATTCTACTAACACATACAAAGAGTTAGGTTTTTTTCACAGCTGAGTTAAGTTTTTTGAGAGCAAGCTGGAGTTCTAATTGTTTTCTACGGTTTCATACTTCAAGAGTAGCACGACGTCATACTACAAATTTAAAGCAGATCAAAGAAGATATAAGCCTTACAGTTTACCACAAGAAGTACCCACACTTTGGAACAGTGCTTTAAAAATGATTGAATGAATCTTATTAACAAATAGTTCGATCTCCAATATACTCCTAGTTACATCGAAATCACCGCCAATTTTTTCAGTCAATGAATTGAAGTATTGCGAGATCTATAAAAATTACTTACTTACATCATTTGATAATGCCACGGTTCAGGCATCTTCGAGCAAAAATGTCACCATTTCATTGATTATTTAATTGATATGTGGAATTTTTTAATGCCTAGATGAATTAAAGAATAAAATAATCAGGTTTTTGAGCTTGTATATTTCTAATAGAAAGAGTTTAGGAAAAATTATTTCCATATGTAAAGTTCAACAAACATTGGTTGTTGTAAAAACTATTGGTGTTTGTCGTATTAGTTCTAATGATCTTTTTCTTTAATATTTGTATTTGTTTATTGAATCTTCTTAAAAATAAAACTAACATTAAATATTCAAATCTTAAATCTAAAAATTAAAATTTATCTGGTCCACCCAGACGATAAACATCTTTTCTCTTTTATATTTTATATACAGATCAGGTCTGACGTATTTCTTTAGCATGGTCTTTGTTTTGGCGATGTTTATCTTGAGATATGCAATGGATACTTCTAGCTGTACATAATTTACTTTTCTCTGCATATCATGGAAACTTTGTGAAAAGAGACATATGTCATCTGCTTCCAGTTTTCTGTTCAGTTCCCAGGTTATTTCCCTGGCTTTGCAGTACACAGTCAAGTACAATGTTAACAAGCGCGAATGTTATATTCGGCTCGGCCGAATCTATATACCCACCATCAACTTTTTCAAATTTTACGTTATATGGGAGGTGGGCCTATTTTTTGTTTCCGAGTTTACATTGGTCCTTGAACTATTTCAACACAATTTCACCTTATATGGGATGTGGGCGGTAAAGTGGGCGCACCACGTCCATTTTTGGTTTCCGAGTTTATATCGACCCTCGAACTATGTATACAAAATTTCGTTGTCGTACATGCTTTTGTTTAATAGATATCAGCAGAAAAGTATGAAACGGACACCCTGTGTTTCTAGTTTTTAGCCCCATGTTTATTAACCGATTTTGCCCATTTTCAATCCCAAACAAATTTTATATAAGAGCCCTATCCTGCTTTCAACAGACGGACAGACGGACGGACATAGCTAGATCGACTCAGAATCTAAACAGGACCCAGAATATATATACTTTGTGGGGTCTTAAATAATTCCTTCGACATGTTACACACGGAATGACAAAATCAATATACCCCCCATCTTTTTGATGGTGGATATAAAAAGTATTGGCGAGAGAGATTACACAGCTCTGTCTAACTATAGCTTTGATATTCATGCGTCATCTTGTGTTCCTATACAGAGTTTTTATAATGTCAATATAATCTTGTTGGATTATTACTTTAAAGGCCAGTGCATTCCATATTGCTCACCGAATGTGCCAAGGTATCAAAAGCTTTCTAAAAATCTATGAAAGCCAGATAGTGTGATGAACGCCATTCTACAGACTTCAATGGTTATCCTTAGGCTATTTTTGTGATCAGAGCATAATTTTTATGAAAATGATAAAACAAAAGATTCAGGTAAAAATTTAATTCGAGTTGGCTCAACACTACTTTTTATTTGCTTAATAATTTCAAAGATAGAGATCAAAATTTTACCGATTTTTCATTTTTTTTTTATTATTATTTCGCTCTTAATTTCCTAATAACTACGGAAATATTTACTGAACATAAAATTATAGCTCAAAGATAATTTGAATCAGCATCTTTGGGGTTTAATTTATCTAAATAGGACAAACCTTTCTCAAGTTATACAATTGTCACTGACTAAATTCCAGGTCATATTAGTCATGCCCGTATATATTCTTGCACCATATGAAATTCTGAGTCGATTAAACAATGTCCGTCTGTTGAAAACATTCTCACGTCCAAACTAATTGAACTATTTCAATAAAAATCACTCAGGTTATTTGTTGTTCTCCCAAGCAGTTTGGGATTGCAAACCAGCCAAATTGGTTTAGTAGAAAAAAAGTTATATTACCAAATCTGAAAAATCCCTAAATCAATCTTTGACTGATAATATTTCAACAAGCAATAAACTGATTTTAATAAAATTTTGCAGAAAAATCTATCTATACTCACCTTAAATTACTGCCAAAAATTAGCTAAATCGGCTCAGTAGGAAAAAAGTTATAGACAACAATATGAATGTTGATAAACACAAAGGTATGCAACTATGTTGAGTTTGATGTCTGGTCGTTTTCACCATCGAACACACCACGACAAGGTGTGTTTGCTACTTATTAGCAACATATGTTGATAAGTTTACTAAACTAAGTAGATAAGTAGTAGTTCGATGTGTTTCGAGATGTACACATCGATAGAGAAGGATATGTAAATATATTTTTTAAAAGTTTGTCTGCTAACATGTAGATTTAAATAAGTATAATGTTGCTGGCATAAATATGAAATTGTTTATAAATTTCTTAATGTTTTGTTTAGTACATTGAAGAAAAATATTTGATACAAATTTATGTTACTTTATAATTTATTATAGTGCGTTTATAATTAATAACTTAATTTAATTTTTATTGCAAAAATAAAACTTAGTTATTTTAGAATTTTATTTATAAGTTTTTAATGCATTTTTAAAAGTATATCTAATTCTTAGAATTTTCTTAAAGATTAGTATTTATAAAAATCATCAAATATAGTTTTTAAAACTTTTAAGAGCACCTTTGAGCAGAAATAATATAATTTAACGGTAAATGCTTATTTCTTTTAAATAAATCACCTTAAATTATGCAGAGGGAAACTCTTATAGTTAGAAGATTATACTTTTTTTTTAGTTTACTTATTTAGTTTTTCCAACATCATCAGAGAAACGACTCTAATCTCCTCTAATGTCTGTCCGTTCGTCTGGCTGTTTGTCTGTCTATGTTAACCCTGTGAACTAATTACAGGTTGTAATTTTAAAGATATCGTAATGAAATTTGGCACGAATAATTATTTTGACATAAAAACGAAGCCTATTGAAATTGATTATGATCGGTTCATTATTTCACTTAGCTCCCATAAAAATGTCTTCCCCGAATATGTGTTTAACGTTCATAATGGTAATATTTTAATGAAATTCTATGAACAGTAGCATTAATTTATATAGGAAAAAGGAACTGAAAAAGAGCTGAAAAAGTCATAAATTTAACATTGGAAGGAAGTACTTATTGGTGAACGAGAGCGGCAGAAGTTCTTTTTTAACCCATAGTTGTCATTAGAGAAATGTTCTTCTTTTATATTTCCTGTTCATTGCTTTTGAAGTACTTTCCTTTTAATAATATTTGCAACATTTTTTAAACAAAATTTCCGTTTTTAAAAGATTATAAAATATTATAAAAACGCTTTAAAATTTGTAAAATTTTAATTTTCTTAGAAATTTTAACACTTTTTCCGCTAAAAATTCACTTATTTCCACTTTTTTGGAAGTAATTATTAAGAATTTCCAATAAAGTTCGAAATTTGCACTTAATTCCACTTTTGAAGTGACTAAAATGTTCTTTTTTGGAGGCTCTTGACCGTATTTTTGCTACGTGTTAGCATTAATATAATATTCTACATTTGTATACTTTATTTTATTTTACACTTGGTGAAAATATCGATACACAACTGGCAACAGGTCTAATAATACGATTCTCTAATCGCCTCCTTAAATATAAATTTGATGTAAGCACAGATTGACAAAGATAATTGATCAATTTTATTATATTGATTATAATGATAAGTTTTAAATTCGGAAAAATTAAAATGTTTACGACTAATATTGCATAGTGAAGCAAAAAAGGCCTATTTGGTGTACAAATATGCTTTTACAATCGAGCTTCGATTTGAACGCAATATAAGATTTCAGTTTTTCATTCTTTAAATCGACTTTGCACAAAAATATAAAAAGTTATCAGACCCCTTATAGTACTCCGTTCGATTTAAATTCACTGTGTGAGTCGAATTAACGTTGTCTGTCCCTCCGTCTGGCTGACTGTCTGTTCATGTAAACATTGTGACAAAGTACAGGTCGCAACTTTAAAGAAATCGTCATGAAATTTGGCATAAGTAATTATTTTTGCAAAAAGACGAAGCATATTGAAAACGGTTATGATCGGTCCATTATTTGACCAAGTCCTCATACAAATATCTTCCCCGAATAGAAGTTTAACCATCATGAAGGCAATATTTTAAAGACATTCGGTGCAAAGATGTTTTATATTTTTGTGCCAAATTTCATCACTTAACCATAGATCCCATACAAATCCCTCTTCCGATATATTTTTAATCACAGTGCCAAATTTTATGAGGTTCTGTCAATTTATATTAGCTCTCATATGAACGCACTTTCGGTAATAATCGTAAAGCGTATTAATTCATATAAATGTTAGTATTTATTCTGCATTTGTATATTTTATTTTACACTTTTTACTTTCTACAATTCATTTACCTAACAATTGGTTAAAATATCTTATATGCAATACAAAACCTTTATTTGAACAAACTTAAACCACGACCCTATTATGCACGCCAAAAATTAATAAGTAAATCATAAAAGCACCACTTTCCGAAGAATTTTTCCTATATAAAAACTAATGAAAACATTGCCTCTGTGGTGGAGGGTATATAAGATTCGGCATGGCCGAATATAGCGTTCTTGCTTGTTTTACTTATTAACCTTTATGTTTACAACGTATCCTTACAACAAACATACCTGGGTATGTCATACATTTTGTATGCAATATTTGACACTTTAATGTTTGGTAATATTATTTTCATGTAAGGAATTATATAATTTAAATTTTTTATTATAATTTTCTAAAAATATAACCGTTTTTACCTAATATAGACTGAGTGAAGCTAAAAATGTAAGGGTTTTTTAAGAATTTCTGAGTTTTTCCCATTTAAATAAAATCAGACTTTCTCATCATTCGAAGGCATAACGGTTTTATTTGTTCCTCGTGCATTAAAATTTCAAATTGGGGTTCCCGTTCAATTATTGATCTTTAAAAAGTACCTGTAAATTTTACTCATGGAAATTATTCCTATATGATTTGTTTACACTTTTTTTAAGTGCTTTTTTATGATAGAATTTTGATGTTTTTAATTTTTTATGATTATTTGTTAATTATTATAAAACCGTTTTTACCTTATTTTAACAAAAAGAATGATCTAAAAGGGTTTTTAAGTACCCTTGAGTTTTTTCCCATTCAAGTATAATCCCTTCATTCGAAAAAATAATGGTTTCATTTGTTCCTTGTGCATTTAAAGACCTCTGTAATTCATTTATTGATCTTTGCTAAGTACCTGCAGATTTCTCTCATTCAAATAATTCTTTTATAAAATTTGTTGAGGTTTTTACATTTTTATGATAATTTGCTAATTATTATATAACCGTTAAAACTAATCTTGCATGAATGATAATAAAATGCAAGCACAGACTAAAAAGGGTTTTTGTAAACTAACTTCAAGTTTTTCTAATTTAAATGAAATGGTACCTTTGAGGTGCAAGAAACCAGTATGTGATGAATATTCAGAAATTATTACGAAATGTAAGGACTGTGCAGCCTAAAATATAATTTTTTTAAATTTATTATAAGCTAATGTATTTATTATTTATAAAAAAATGAAACATAATAAATATTTTACTTGTATTCGATAAAATATTTCCATAAATTACTCTGTACATACCAGGGTATGCTGGTTGTAAACGTAAGGGGTATCGACACAAAAACGCTTATAACTTTGGTTATAAAAACTTTTTTTTTAACTTTTTTTCTTCAGAATATCATATCTAACAATATTGTTGACAAATATCTAAATTTTCAATTTAATATGACAACCAAAACTCCAAATATGCTAATTTAAAAATGAAAAACATACCCGGGTATGCGGTTGTCAACATAAGGGTTAATATAAAAACAAAACAAATACAATAACATATTGATATCACCTTTTCTTGAATTAAGCGCCCTTTTACCCCAATGTATAGACGGACAGACGGACACTACCATTCTTGCAAACAAAAGTTTCAGAATTCTAAAAAATACTTAAAATACTGATATTAACCTTTTCTTAAATTTTCAATTTAACCCCAATGCATAGACGGACAGAAGGACATTACCACTCTGCCCAAAAAAAAAAAATCTTAAAATTAAAAAAAATTGTATTTTATTATACCCTACACCACCATAGGTGGGGAGGGTATTATGGGTTTGTGCTGATGTTTGTAATACCCAAAAATATTGGTCTAAGACCCACCTTAATTTATACCAATCGGCTTAGATTACATGTAAACCTTGTAATCAAACTACAGGTCGCAATTTTGAACCAAAATTAACGAAATTCGGTACACAGGTTTTTTTATAGTCCAGGGACAAAGCTTTTTGAAATTGGTTATAATCGGTCCATTATTTCACCTAGCCCCCATACAAATATCCTCCCGGAAAGGTTTTAACGATCATAAATCTCTTAAATATAGCAATATTTTAATGAAATTTGGCACATATAATAATATA
The DNA here is from genome assembly GCA_951394005.1 of Protophormia terraenovae. Lineage (NCBI taxonomy): Eukaryota > Metazoa > Arthropoda > Insecta > Diptera > Calliphoridae > Protophormia > Protophormia terraenovae. The sequence goes on along the minus strand of OX596077.1, from coordinate 112,415,282 downwards.
TAAGTAAATAAGTGTGCCGATTTTTAAAAAGATCGGTCCATAATTAACCATATATCCCATATAAACCCCTTTTCAGAAAATCACTTTAACGGGCATAAATTCCATTAAAATGTTAGTATCAAGTTAATATTCGACGCAAATAAGTTTTATATGAACACAAATGATAGTGCCAAATTTTACAAAGATCGGTCCATAATTTACCATAGCTCCCATCTAAGGCCCTCTTTCGGGAATCATCCAAAAGTGAATAAATTCATATAAATGTCAACATCAACGTAATATTCTGTATTCGTATGTTTTATTTTACACTTATGAGTATCGGTCCACATTTGACTCCAAGTCAAGACCCCTCCCCGAATTATAATGTACACAATGGTGTAGGGTATCATATGGTCGGGCTTGACCGAGTATATCTTTTTCTCAAGTTTAAAAACCATTCAGATTGTGGTTGTGCCATAGAGCCCTGTGCGATATTATTTATGTAATAAGTTCGCACTCAAGTACATGGTTGCGTATACTTAATAAAATGTTATATTTTCTTACAATAAATATTAATCATGCGCCCCATAAGTTTTAATACAAAATCGCTGACATATAATTTTTTATTTAAAAAGAAATTGGAAAATATTATTATAAATATTAAATACCAGAAGAAATTAAAAATTGCTAACAAATTTATTTATACAAATTGAAAGAAAAGTTTCTTTTAAAGTACCTACTTTAAAAAGTAAACAGACAATATTTTTATTTTTAATTAATTCGCGTTAAAAACAAAATCAACTACAATAGGTCTGGTAACAAAAAAAAAAAAAACTTTGTTAAAGTTTTTTTTTTTTAATTTTTTTAATACATATGACTTTAGCTTTCTTTTTAATGATTTCAATGGCATACACCATTTTTCAGTTCATTGCACTTAACTTCTTTTTCCCTTTAGATGAATTTTTTTTATTTGACAATAAACTTTTGTTATTTGTTTTTAGACTTTTTGAACAAAAAAAGTAATTTTTATTTTTATGCCAAAAAAAAAAAATAAGAATAAAAAATTAAACTTTAGCAATTGATTTACATATAGCAAAGTTTAGGTGATTTTTTTTAATATTTCTACTTTCCTCTGTTCAGTCAGTGTTGACTTGTGTTTCCAATAAAAATATCAAAACTTTCATATTTGAACTAAAGCAAAAATAAAATTGAGAAGGAGGGGAAAAAAACAAAAAAGAACAACAATAAAATGAAGAAAAACAAGAGACATATAAGAAACATAAGAGGTGGTCATATAACAAACAAAAACATCTCAAGTAGAAAAGCAAAAAAATGCAAGAGAGATCAGAGCTGGAAAATAAAGTACTAATTAGATATTATAACAAAGTTCATTTAACAAATTTATAAATAAAGTCATTGTTATTGTCATTATAAATGTTAAGTTTAATTCTCTACCAAATATATTGAATTCATATTCAATTCACTACTTCGGAAAAGGTGAAAGTTAATTTTATGAATAATTCTAGTTCTTTTTACTATAATTTAAAAATTTCCTAACTCCATCCTTGTTAATAATTCAAATAAGTATTATAAAAATTTTAAAAGTCATTGTTGCTTTTGTTCTTATTCTGCTACACATAAGTCACTTCAAACAAAAAAAATCTTCAACGATTGGGAAGAGTAGTTGAATGAGCAGCTGAAGAAAAAGTGAAATGAAAAATATACAAAACGAAAGAAAAAAGAATCAGTTAAGAATTAAATACATAAATTTTTTTCGCTAAAACAGCTGAAAAAATAAATGTTGCTAAAAGAAACTATAAAACTAATTTGAATAGTTTATTCATATTTTATTAAATTTTTTTCATTATTTCACTATTCCACAATAAATACTGGGGAATAGAAAAAGCAGCAAATCATTAAAAGCAAAAAAAGTAAAAGTTTTCGTTTAAAGTTTAATATAAAAACAAAAAAGTCAGACAAGAGAGAATGAAATTTAGTAAATTGTATTTAAATGAAAATGTAAGAAAGGTGCTTATTAGAGAGGTATATTGAATTTAACTATGTGAAGTTTGGGATAAAAATGTACTTTTTTTAATTAACTAAATAAACTGAGGTTATTATAAAAACAAAAACAGTTAAACACATTTTCAAAGCAACTCTTCATTTTGTGATTGAGTAATCATCACAGAATTTTGTCCTCTGCTGGTTTAGCTTTAAAATCGATTTTTATGTTTTTCATATAAAAATCGATTTTTGGTAGGAAATTTGAGTGATCACAGATTTTCGTCCTTTAGGCTCTATCTCTGCTGGTTTAGCTTTAAAATCGATTTTTATGTTTTTGATATAAAAATCGATTTTTGGTAAAAAATATGAGTGATCACAGATTTTCGTCATTTAGGCTCGATTTTTGGTAAAAAATATGAGTAATCACAGATTTTCGTCCTTTAGGCTCTATCTCTGCTGGTTTAGCTTTAAAATCAATTTTTATGTTTTTCATATAAAAATCGATTTTTGGTAGGAAATTTGAGTGATCACAAATTTTCGTTCTTTAGGCTCTATCTCTGCTGGTTTAGCTTTAAAATCAATTTTTATGTTTTTCATATAAAAATCGATTTTTGGTAGGAAATTTGAGTGATCACAGATTTTCGTCCTTTAGGCTCTAACTCTGCTGGTTTAGCTTTAAAATCAATTTTTATGTTTTTCATATAAAAATCGATTTTTGGTAAAAAATATGAGTGATCACAGATTTTCGTCCTTTGGGCTCTATCTCTGCTGGTTTAGCTTTAAAATCGATTTTTATGTTTTTGATATAAAAATCGATTTTTGGTAAAAAATATGAGTGATCACAGATTTTCGTCCTTTAGGCTCTAACTCTGCTGGTTTAGCTTTAAAATCGATTTTTATGTTTTTTAAATAAAAATCGATTTTTGGTAAAAAATATGAGTGATCACAGATTTTCGTCCTTTAGGCTCTAACTCTGCTGGTTTAGCTTTAAAATCGATTTTTATGTTTTTTAAATAAAAATCGATTTTTGGTAAAAAATATGAGTGATCACAGATTTTCGTCCTTTAGGCTCTATCTTTGCTGGTTTAGCTTTAAAATCAATTTTTATGTTTTTCATATAAAAATCGATTTTTGGTAGGAAATTTGAGTGATCACAGATTTTCGTTTTTTAGGCTCTATCTCTGCTGGTTTAGCTTTAAAATCGATTTTTATGTTTTTCATACAAAAATCGATTTTTGGTAGGAAATATAAGTGATCACAGATTTTCGTCATTTAGGCTCTATCTCTTCTGGTTTAGCTTTAAAATCGATTTTTATGTTTTTCTTACAAAAATCGATTTTTGGTAGGAAATTTGAGTGATCACAGATTTTCGTTTTTTAGGCTCTATCTCTGCTGGTTTAGCTTTAAAATCGATTTTTATGTTTTTCATATAAAAATCGATTTTTGGTAGGAAATTTAAGTGATCACAGATTTTCGTCCTTTAGGCTCTATCTATGCTGGTTTAGCTTTAAAATCGATTTTTATGTTTTTCATATAAAAATCGATTTTTGGTAGGAAATTTAAGTGATCACAGATTTTCGTTTTTTAGGCTCTATCTATGCTGGTTTAGCTTTAAAATCGATTTTTATGTTTTTCATATAAAAATCGATTTTTGGTAGGAAATTTAAGTGATCACAGATTTTCGTTTTTTAGGCTCTATCTATGCTGGTTTAGCTTTAAAATCGATTTTTATGTTTTTCATATAAAAATCGATTTTTGGTAGGAAATTTAAGTGATCACAGATTTTCGTTTTTTAGGCTCTATCTATGCTGGTTTAGCTTTAAAATCGATTTTTATGTTTTTCATATAAAAATCGATTTTTGGTAGGAAATTGAAGTGATTACAGATTTTCGTCCTTTAGGCTCTAACTCTGCTGGTTTAGCTTTAAAATCGATTTTTTTGTTTTTGATATAAAAATCGATTTTTGGTAAAAAAATATGAGTGATCACAGAGTTTCGTCCTTTAGGCTCTAACTCTGCTGGTTTAGCTTTAAAATCAATTTTTATGTTTTTCATATAAAAATCGATTTTTGGTAGTAAATTTGAGTGATCACAGATTTTCGTTTTTTAGGCTCTATCTCTGCTGGTGTAGCTTTAAAATCAATTTTTATGTTTTTCATATACAAATCGATTTTTGGTAGGAAATTTAAGTGATCACAGATTTTCGTCCTTTAGGCTCTATCTTTGCTGGTTTAGCTTTAAAATCAATTTTTATGTTTTTCATATACAAATCGATTTTTGGTAGGAAATTTGAGTGATCACAGATTTTCGTCCTTTAGGCTCTATCTTTGCTGGTTTAGCTTTAAAATCAATTTTTATGTTTTTCATATAAAAATCGATTTTTGGTAGAAAATTTGAGTGATCACAGATTTTCGTCATTTAGGCCCTATCTTTGCTGGTTTAGCTTTAAAATCAATTTTTATGTTTTTCATATAAAAATCGATTTTTGGTAGAAAATTTGAGTGATCACAGATTTTCGTCATTTAGGCTCTATCTTTGCTGGTTTAGCTTTAAAATCAATTTTTATGTTTTTCATATAAAAATCGATTTTTGGTAGTAAATTTGAGTGATCACAGATTTTCGTCCTTTAGGCTCTATCTTTGCTGGTTTAGCTTTAAAATCAATTTTTATGTTTTTCATATAAAAATTGATTTTTGGTAGGAAATTTGAGTGATCACAGATTTTCGTTTTTTAGGCTCTATCTCTGCTGGTTTAGCTTTAAAATCAATTTTTATGTTTTTCATATAAAAATCGATTTTTGGTAGGAAATTTAAGTGATCACAGATTTTCGTTTTTTAGGCTCTATCTCTGCTGGTTTAGCTTTAAAATAAATTTTTATGTTTTTCATATAAAAATCGATTTTTGGTAGGAAATTTAAGTGATCACAGATTTTCGTCCTTTAGGCTCTATCTTTGCTGGTTTAGCTTTAAAATCAATTTTTATGTTTTTCATATACAAATCGATTTTTGGTAGGAAATTTAAGTGATCACAGATTTTCGTTTTTTAGGCTCTATCTTTGCTGGTTTAGCTTTAAAATCAATTTTTATGTTTTTCATATAAAAATCGATTTTTGGTAGGAAATTTGAGTGATCACAGATTTTCTTTTTTAGGCTCTATCTCTGCTGGGTTAGCTTTAAAATCAATTTTTAATGTTTTTCATATAAAAATCGATTTTTGGTAGGAAATTTAAGTGATCACAGATTTTCGTCCTTTAGGCTCTATCTCTGCTGGTTTAGCTTTAAAATCAATTTTTATGTTTTTCATATAAAAATCGATTTTTGGTAGGAAATTTGAGTGATCACAGATTTTCGTTTTTTAGGCTCTATCTCTGCTGGTTTAGCTTTAAAATCAATTTTTATGTTTTTCATATAAAAATCGATTTTTGGTAGGAAATTTAAGTGATCACAGATTTTCGTCCTTTAGGCTCTATCTTTGCTGGTTTGCTTTAAAATCAATTTTTATGTTTTTCATATAAAAATCGATTTTTGGTAGGAAATTTGAGTGATCACAGATTTTCGTCCTTTAGGCTCTATCTTTGCTGGTTTAGCTTTAAAATCAATTTTTATGTTTTTGATATAAAAATCGATTTTTGGTAAAAAATATGAGTGATCACAGATTTTCGTCCTTTAGGCTCTATCTCTGCTGGTTTAGCTTTAAAATCGGTTTTTTTGTTTTTGATATAAAAATCGATTTTTGGTAAAAAATATGAGTGATCACAGATTTTCGTCCTAACTCTGCTGGTTTAGCTTTAAAATCGATTTTTATGTTTTTCATATAAAAATCGATTTTTGGTAGTAAATTTGAGTGATCACAGATTTTCGTCCTTTAGGCTCTATCTTTGCTGGTTTAGCTTTAAAATCGATTTTTATGTTTTTCATACAAAAATCGATTTTTGGTAGGAAATATAAGTGATCACAGATTTTCGTTTTTTAGGCTCTATCTCTGCTGGTTTAGCTTTAAAATCGATTTTTATGTTTTTCATATAAAAATCGATTTTTGGTAGGAAATTTAAGTGATCACAGATTTTCGTTTTTTAGGCTCTATTTATGCTGGTTTAGCTTTAAAATCGATTTTTATGTTTTTCATATAAAAATCGATTTTTGGTAGGATATTTAAGTGATCACAGATTTTCGTTTTTTAGGCTCTATCTATGCTGGTTTAGCTTTAAAATCGATTTTTATGTTTTTCATATAAAAATCGATTTTTGGTAGGAAATTGAAGTGATCACAGATTTTCGTCATTTAGGCTCTAACTCTGCTGGTTTAGCTTTAAAATCGATTTTTTTGTTTTTGATATAAAAATCGATTTTTGGTAAAAAAATATGAGTGATCACAGAGTTTCGTCCTTTAGGCTCTAACTCTGCTGGTTTAGCTTTAAAATCAATTTTTATGTTTTTCATATAAAAATCGATTTTTGGTAGGAAATTTGTGTGATCACAGATTTTCGTCCTTTAGGCTCTATCTCTGCTGGTTTAGCTTTAAAATCGATTTTTATGTTTTTCATACAAAAATCGATTTTTGGTAGGAAATATAAGTGATCACAGATTTTCGTTTTTTAGGCTCTATCTCTGCTGGTTTAGCTTTAAAATCGATTTTTATGTTTTTCATATAAAAATCGATTTTTGGTAGGAAATTTAAGTGATCACAGATTTTCGTTTTTTAGGCTCTATCTATGCTGGTTTAGCTTTAAAATCGATTTTTATGTTTTTCATATAAAAATCGATTTTTGGTAGGAAATTTAAGTGATCACAGATTTTCGTTTTTTAGGCTCTATCTATGCTGGTTTAGCTTTAAAATCGATTTTTATGTTTTTCATATAAAAATCGATTTTTGGTAGGAAATTTAAGTGATCACAGATTTTCGTTTTTTAGGCTCTATCTATGCTGGTTTAGCTTTAAAATCGATTTTTATGTTTTTCATATAAAAATCGATTTTTGGTAGGAAATTTAAGTGATCACAGATTTTCGTTTTTTAGGCTCTATTTATGCTGGTTTAGCTTTAAAATCGATTTTTATGTTTTTCATATAAAAATCGATTTTTGGTAGGAAATTGAAGTGATTACAGATTTTCGTCCTTTAGGCTCTAACTCTGCTGGTTTAGCTTTAAAATCGATTTTTTTGTTTTTGATATAAAAATCGATTTTTGGTAAAAAAATATGAGTGATCACAGAGTTTCGTCCTTTAGGCTCTAACTCTGCTGGTTTAGCTTTAAAATCAATTTTTATGTTTTTCATATAAAAATCGATTTTTGGTAGTAAATTTGAGTGATCACAGATTTTCGTTTTTTAGGCTCTATCTCTGCTGGTGTAGCTTTAAAATCAATTTTTATGTTTTTCATATACAAATCGATTTTTGGTAGGAAATTTAAGTGATCACAGATTTTCGTCCTTTAGGCTCTATCTTTGCTGGTTTAGCTTTAAAATCAATTTTTATGTTTTTCATATACAAATCGATTTTTGGTAGGAAATTTGAGTGATCACAGATTTTCGTCCTTTAGGCTCTATCTTTGCTGGTTTAGCTTTAAAATCAATTTTTATGTTTTTCATATAAAAATCGATTTTTGGTAGAAAATTTGAGTGATCACAGATTTTCGTCATTTAGGCCCTATCTTTGCTGGTTTAGCTTTAAAATCAATTTTTATGTTTTTCATATAAAAATCGATTTTTGGTAGAAAATTTGAGTGATCACAGATTTTCGTCATTTAGGCTCTATCTTTGCTGGTTTAGCTTTAAAATCAATTTTTATGTTTTTCATATAAAAATCGATTTTTGGTAGTAAATTTGAGTGATCACAGATTTTCGTCCTTTAGGCTCTATCTTTGCTGGTTTAGCTTTAAAATCAATTTTTATGTTTTTCATATAAAAATTGATTTTTGGTAGGAAATTTGAGTGATCACAGATTTTCGTTTTTTAGGCTCTATCTCTGCTGGTTTAGCTTTAAAATCAATTTTTATGTTTTTCATATAAAAATCGATTTTTGGTAGGAAATTTAAGTGATCACAGATTTTCGTTTTTTAGGCTCTATCTCTGCTGGTTTAGCTTTAAAATAAATTTTTATGTTTTTCATATAAAAATCGATTTTTGGTAGGAAATTTAAGTGATCACAGATTTTCGTCCTTTAGGCTCTATCTTTGCTGGTTTAGCTTTAAAATCAATTTTTATGTTTTTCATATACAAATCGATTTTTGGTAGGAAATTTAAGTGATCACAGATTTTCGTTTTTTAGGCTCTATCTTTGCTGGTTTAGCTTTAAAATCAATTTTTATGTTTTTCATATAAAAATCGATTTTTGGTAGGAAATTTGAGTGATCACAGATTTTCTTTTTTAGGCTCTATCTCTGCTGGGTTAGCTTTAAAATCAATTTTTAATGTTTTTCATATAAAAATCGATTTTTGGTAGGAAATTTAAGTGATCACAGATTTTCGTCCTTTAGGCTCTATCTCTGCTGGTTTAGCTTTAAAATCAATTTTTATGTTTTTCATATAAAAATCGATTTTTGGTAGGAAATTTGAGTGATCACAGATTTTCGTTTTTTAGGCTCTATCTCTGCTGGTTTAGCTTTAAAATCAATTTTTATGTTTTTCATATAAAAATCGATTTTTGGTAGGAAATTTAAGTGATCACAGATTTTCGTCCTTTAGGCTCTATCTTTGCTGGTTTGCTTTAAAATCAATTTTTATGTTTTTCATATAAAAATCGATTTTTGGTAGGAAATTTGAGTGATCACAGATTTTCGTCCTTTAGGCTCTATCTTTGCTGGTTTAGCTTTAAAATCAATTTTTATGTTTTTGATATAAAAATCGATTTTTGGTAAAAAATATGAGTGATCACAGATTTTCGTCCTTTAGGCTCTATCTCTGCTGGTTTAGCTTTAAAATCGGTTTTTTTGTTTTTGATATAAAAATCGATTTTTGGTAAAAAATATGAGTGATCACAGATTTTCGTCCTAACTCTGCTGGTTTAGCTTTAAAATCGATTTTTATGTTTTTCATATAAAAATCGATTTTTGGTAGTAAATTTGAGTGATCACAGATTTTCGTCCTTTAGGCTCTATCTTTGCTGGTTTAGCTTTAAAATCGATTTTTATGTTTTTCATACAAAAATCGATTTTTGGTAGGAAATATAAGTGATCACAGATTTTCGTTTTTTAGGCTCTATCTCTGCTGGTTTAGCTTTAAAATCGATTTTTATGTTTTTCATATAAAAATCGATTTTTGGTAGGAAATTTAAGTGATCACAGATTTTCGTTTTTTAGGCTCTATTTATGCTGGTTTAGCTTTAAAATCGATTTTTATGTTTTTCATATAAAAATCGATTTTTGGTAGGATATTTAAGTGATCACAGATTTTCGTTTTTTAGGCTCTATCTATGCTGGTTTAGCTTTAAAATCGATTTTTATGTTTTTCATATAAAAATCGATTTTTGGTAGGAAATTGAAGTGATCACAGATTTTCGTCATTTAGGCTCTAACTCTGCTGGTTTAGCTTTAAAATCGATTTTTTTGTTTTTGATATAAAAATCGATTTTTGGTAAAAAAATATGAGTGATCACAGAGTTTCGTCCTTTAGGCTCTAACTCTGCTGGTTTAGCTTTAAAATCAATTTTTATGTTTTTCATATAAAAATCGATTTTTGGTAGGAAATTTGTGTGATCACAGATTTTCGTCCTTTAGGCTCTATCTCTGCTGGTTTAGCTTTAAAATCGATTTTTATGTTTTTCATACAAAAATCGATTTTTGGTAGGAAATATAAGTGATCACAGATTTTCGTTTTTTAGGCTCTATCTCTGCTGGTTTAGCTTTAAAATCGATTTTTATGTTATTCATATAAAAATCGATTTTTGGTAGGAAATTTAAGTGATCACAGATTTTCGTTTTTTAGGCTCTATCTATGCTGGTTTAGCTTTAAAATCGATTTTTATGTTTTTCATATAAAAATCGATTTTTGGTAGGAAATTTAAGTGATCACAGATTTTCGTTTTTTAGGCTCTATCTATGCTGGTTTAGCTTTAAAATCGATTTTTATGTTTTTCATATAAAAATCGATTTTTGGTAGGAAATTTAAGTGATCACAGATTTTCGTTTTTTAGGCTCTATCTATGCTGGTTTAGCTTTAAAATCGATTTTTATGTTTTTCATATAAAAATCGATTTTTGGTAGGAAATTTAAGTGATCACAGATTTTCGTTTTTTAGGCTCTATTTATGCTGGTTTAGCTTTAAAATCGATTTTTATGTTTTTCATATAAAAATCGATTTTTGGTAGGAAATTTAAGTGATCACAGATTTTCGTTTTTTAGGCTCTATCTATGCTGGTTTAGCTTTAAAATCGATTTTTATGTTTTTCATATAAAAATCGATTTTTGGTAGGAAATTGAAGTGATCACAGATTTTCGTCCTTTAGGCTCTAACTCTGCTGGTTTAGCTTTAAAATCGATTTTTTTGTTTTTGATATAAAAATCGATTTTTGGTAAAAAAATATGAGTGATCACAGAGTTTCGTCCTTTAGGCTCTAACTCTGCTGGTTTAGCTTTAAAATCAATTTTTATGTTTTTCATATAAAAATCGACTTTGGTAGTAAATTTGAGTGATCACAGATTTTCGTTTTTTAGGCTCTATCTCTGCTGGTGTAGCTTTAAAATCAATTTTTATGTTTTTCATATAAAAATCGATTTTTGGTAAGAAATTTAAGTGATCACAGATTTTCGTTTTTTAGGCTCTATCTCTGCTGGTGTAGCTTTAAAATCAATTTTTATGTTTTTCATATAAAAATCGATTTTTGGTAGGAAATTTAAGTGATCACAGATTTTCGTCCTTTAGGCTCTAACTCTGCTGGTTTAGCTTTAAAATCGATTTTTTTGTTTTTGATATAAAAAAAACAAAAAAAAAATCTATGCTGGTTTAGCTTTAAAATCGATTTTTATGTTTTTCATATAAAAATCGATTTTTGGTAGGAAATTTAAGTGATCACAGATTTTCGTTTTTTAGGCTCTATCTATGGTGGTTTAGCTTTAAAATCGATTTTTATGTTTTTCATATAAAAATCGATTTTTGGTAGGAAATTGAAGTGATCACAGATTTTCGTCCTTTAGGCTCTAACTCTGCTGGTTTAGCTTTAAAATCGATTTTTTTGTTTTTGATATAAAAATCGATTTTTATGTTTTTCATATAAAAATCGATTTTTGGTAGGAAATTGAAGTGATCACAGATTTTCGTCCTTTAGGCTCTAACTCTGCTGGTTTAGCTTTAAAATCGATTTTTTTGTTTTTGATATAAAAATCGATTTTTGGTAAAAAAATATGAGTGATCACAGAGTTTCGTCCTTTAGGCTCTAACTCTGCTGGTTTAGCTTTAAAATCAATTTTTATGTTTTTCATATAAAAATCGATTTTTGGTAGTAAATTTGAGTGATCACAGATTTTCGTTTTTTAGGCTCTATCTCTGCTGGTGTAGCTTTAAAATCAATTTTTATGTTTTTCATATAAAAATCGATTTTTGGTAGGAAATTTAAGTGATCACAGATTTTCGTCCTTTAGGCTCTAACTCTGCTGGTTTAGCTTTAAAATCGATTTTTTTGTTTTTGATATAAAAATCGATTTTTGGTAAAAAAATATGAGTGATCACAGAATTTCGTCCTTTAGGCTCTAACTCTGCTGGTTTAGCTTTAAAATCAATTTTTATGTTTTTCATATAAAAATCGATTTTTGGTAGTAAATTTGAGTGATCACAGATTTTCGTTTTTTAGGCTCTATCTCTGCTGGTTTAGCTTTAAAATCAATTTTTATGTTTTTCATATAAAAATCGATTTTTGGTAGGAAATTTAAGTGATCACAGATTTTCGTTTTTTAGGCTCTGTGTCTCTGCTGGTTTAGCTTTAAAATCAATTTTTATGTTTTTCATACAAAAATCGATTTTTGGTAAAAAATTTAAGTGATCACAGATTTTCGTCCTTTAGGCTCTATCTCTGCTGGTTTAGCTTTAAAATCGATTTTTATGTTTTTCATACAAAAATCGATTTTTGGTAAAAAATATGAGTGATCACAGAATTTCGTCCTTTGGGCTCTATCTCTGCTGGTTTAGCTTTAAAATCGATTTTTATGTTTTTCATACAAAAATCGATTTTTGGTAAAAAATATGAGTGATCACAGATTTTCGTCATTTAGGCTCTATCTCTGCTGGTTTAGCTTTAAAATCGATTTTTATGTTTTTGATATAAAAATCGATTTTTGGTAGGAAATTTAAGTGATCACAGATTTTCGTTTTTTAGGCTCTGAGTCTCTGCTGGTTTAGCTTTAAAATCAATTTTTATGTTTTTCATACAAAAATCGATTTTTGGTAGGAAATTTAAGTGATCACAGATTTTCGTTTTTTAGGCTCTGTGTCTCTGCTGGTTTAGCTTTAAAATCAATTTTTATGTTTTTCATACAAAAATCGATTTTTGGTAAAAAATATGAGTGATCACAGATTTTCGTCCTTTAGGCTCTATCTCTGCTGGTTTAGCTTTAAAATCGATTTTTATGTTTTTCATACAAAAATCGATTTTTGGTAAAAAATATGAGTGATCACAGAATTTCGTTTTTTAGGCTCTATCTCTGCTGGTTTAGCTTTAAAATCAATTTTTATGTTTTTCATATAAAAATCGATTTTTGGTAGGAAATTTGAGTGATCACAGATTTTCGTCCTTTAGGCTCTATCTCTGCTGGTTTAGCTTTAAAATCAATTTTTATGTTTTTCATATAAAAATCGATTTTTGGTAGGAAATTTAAGTGATCACAGATTTTCGTTTTTTAGGCTCTATCTCTGCTAGTTTAGCTTTAAAATCGATTTTTATGTTTTTGATATAAAAATCGATTTTTGGTAGGATATTTAAGTGATCACAGATTTTCGTCATTTAGGCTCTATCTCTGCTGGTTTAGCTTTAAAATCGATTTTTATGTTTTTCATATAAAAATCGATTTTTGGTAAAAAATATGAGTGATCACAGATTTTCGTCCTTTAGGCTATATCTCTGCTGGTTTAGCTTTAAAATCGATTTTTGTGTTTTTGATATAAAAATCGATTTTTGGTAAAAAATATGAGTGATCACAGATTTTCGTCCTTTAGGCTATATCTCTGCTGGTTTAGCTTTAAAATCGATTTTTATGTTTTTCATATAAAATTCGATTTTTGGTAGGAAATTTGAGTGATCACAGATTTTCGTCCTTTAGGCTCTATCTCTGCTGGTTTAGCTTTAAAATCAATTTTTATGTTTTTCATATAAAAATCGATTTTTGGTAGGAAATTTAAGTGATCACAGATTTTCGTTTTTTAGGCTCTATCTCTGCTAGTTTAGCTTTAAAATCGATTTTTGTGTTTTTGATATAAAAATCGATTTTTGGTAGGATATTTAAGTGATCACAGATTTTCGTCATTTAGGCTCTATCTCTGCTGGTTTAGCTTTAAAATCGATTTTTATGTTTTTCATATAAAAATAGATTTTTGGTAAAAAATATGAGTGATCACAGATTTTCGTCCTTTAGGCTATATCTCTGCTGGTTTAGCTTTAAAATCGATTTTTGTGTTTTTGATATAAAAATCGATTTTTGGTAAAAAATATGAGTGATCACAGATTTTCGTCCTTTAGGCTATATCTCTGCTGGTTTAGCTTTAAAATCGATTTTTATGTTTTTCATATAAAATTCGATTTTTGGTAGGAAATTTGAGTGATCACAGATTTTCGTCCTTTAGGCTCTAACTCTGCTGGTTTAGCTTTAAAATCAATTTTTATGTTTTTCATATAAAAATCGATTTTTGGTAAAAAATATGAGTGATCACAGATTTTCGTCCTTTAGGCTATATCTCTGCTGGTTTAGCTTTAAAATCGATTTTTGTGTTTTTGATATAAAAATCGATTTTTGGTAAAAAATATGAGTGATCACAGATTTTCGTCCTTTAGGCTATATCTCTGCTGGTTTAGCTTTAAAATCGATTTTTATGTTTTTCATATAAAATTCGATTTTTGGTAGGAAATTTGAGTGATCACAGATTTTCGTCCTTTAGGCTCTATCTCTGCTGGTTTAGCTTTAAATTCGATTTTTATGTTTTTCATACAAAAATCGATTTTTGGTAAAAATTATGAGTGATCACAGATTTTCGTCCTTTAGCCTCTATCTCTGTTGGTTTAGCTTTAAAATCGATTTTTATGTTTTTCATATAAAAATCGATTTTTGGTAGGAAATTTGAGTGATCACAGATTTTCGTCCTTTAGGCTCTATCTCTGCTGGTTTAGCTTTAAAATCGATTTTTTTGTTTTTGATATAAAAATTGATTTTTGGTAGGAAATTTGAGTGATCACAGATTTTCGTCCTTTAGGCTCTATCTCTGCTGGTTTAGCTTTAAAATCGATTTTTTTGTTTTTGATATAAAAATCGATTTTTTGTAGGAAATTTGAGTGATCACAGATTTTCGTCCTTTAGGCTATATCTCTGCTGGTTTAGCTTTAAAATCGATTTTTATGTTTTTCATATAAAATTCGATTTTTGGTAGGAAATTTGAGTGATCACAGATTTTCGTCCTTTAGGCTCTATAATCTGCTGATTTAGCTTTAAAATCGATTTTTTTGTTTTTGATATAAAAATCGATTTTTGGTAGGAAATTTGAGTGATCACAGATTTTCGTCCTTTAGGCTCTATCTCTGCTGGTTTAGCTTTAAAATCGATTTTTATGTTTTTCATATAAAATTCGATTTTTGGTAGGAAATTTGAGTGATCACAGATTTTCGTCCTTTAGGCTCTAACTCTGCTGGTTTAGCTTTAAAATCAATTTTTAAGTTTTTCATATAAAAATCGATTTTTGGTAGGAAATTTGAGTGATCACAGATTTTCGTCCTTTAGGCTATATCTCTGCTGGTTTAGCTTTAAAATCGATTTTTAAGTTTTTCATATAAAATTCGATTTTTGGTAGGAAATTTGAGTGATCACAGATTTTCGTCCTTTAGGCTCTATCTCTGCTGGTTTAGCTTTAAAATCGATTTTTATGTTTTTAATATAAAAATCGATTTTTGGTAGGAAATTTAAGTGATCACAGATTTTCGTCCTTTAGGCTCTATCTCTGCTGCTTTAAAATCGATTTTTATGTTTTTAATATAAAAATCGATTTTTGGTAGGAAATTTGAGTGATCTCAGATTTTCGTTCTTTAGGCTCTATCTATGCTGGTTTAGCTTTAAAATCGATTTTTATGTTTTTAATATAAAAATCGATTTTTGGTAGGAAATTTAAGTGATCACAGATTTTCGTCCTTTAGGCTCTATCTCTGCTGGTTTAGCTTTAAAATCGATTTTTATGTTTTTAATATAAAAATCGATTTTTGGTAGGAAATTTGAGTGATCACAGATTTTCGTCCTTTAGGCTCTATCTCTGCTGGTTTAGCTTTAAAATCGATTTTTGTGTTTTTGATATAAAAATCGATTTTTGGTAGGAAATTTAAGTGATCACAGATTTTCGTCCTTTAGGCTCTATCTCTGCTGGTTTAGCTTTAAAATCAATTTTTATGTTTTTCATATAAAAATCGATTTTTGGTAGGATATTTAAGTGATCACAGATTTTCGTCCTTTAGGCTCTATCTCTGCCGGTTTAGCTTTAAAATCGATTTTTATGTTTTTAATATTAAAATCGATTTTTGGTAGGAAATTTGAGTGATCACAGATTTTCGTCCTTTAGGCTCTATCTCTGCCGGTTTAGCTTTAAAATCGATTTTTATGTTTTTAATATTAAAATCGATTTTTGGTAGGAAATTTGAGTGATCACAGATTTTCGTCCTTTAGGCTCTATCTCTGCTGGTTTAGCTTTAAAATCGATTTTTATGTTTTTCATATAAAATTCGATTTTTGGTAGGAAATTTGAGTGATCACAGATTTTCGTCCTTTAGGCTCTATCTCTGCTGGTTTAGCTTTAAAATCGATTTTTATGTTTTTCATACAAAAATCGATTTTTGGTAAAAAATATGAGTGATCACAGATTTTCGTCCTTTAGGCTCTATCTCTGCTGGTTTAGCTTTAAAATCGATTTTTATGTTTTTCATACAAAAATCGATTTTTGGTAAAAAATATGAGTGATCACAGATTTTCGTCCTTTAGGCTCTATCTCTGCTAGTTTAGCTTTAAAATCGATTTTTGTGTTTTTGATATAAAAATCGATTTTTGGTAAAAAATATGAGTGATCACAGATTTTCGTCCTTTAGGCTCTATCTCTGCTGGTTTAGCTTTAAAATCGATTTTTATGTTTTTCATATAAAAATCGATTTTTGGTAAAAAATATGAGTGATCACAGATTTTCGTCCTTTAGGCTCTATCTCTGTTGGTTTAGCTTTAAAATCGATTTTTATGTTTTTCATACAAAAATCGATTTTTGGTAAAAAATATGAGTGATCACAGATTTTCGTCCTTTAGGCTCTATCTCTGCTGGTTTAGCTTTAAAATCAATTTTTATGTTTTTCATATAAAAATCGATTTTTGGTAGGAAATTTAAGTGATCAGATTTTCGTCCTTTAGGCTCTATCTCTGCTGGTTTAGCTTTAAAATCAATTTTTATGTTTTTCATATAAAAATCGATTTTTGGTAGGATATTTAAGTGATCACAGATTTTCGTCCTTTAGGCTCTATCTCTGCTGGTTTAGCTTTAAAATCAATTTTTATGTTTTTCATATAAAAATCGATTTTTGGTAGGATATTTAAGTGATCACAGATTTTCGTCCTTTAGGCTCTATCTCTGCTGGTTTAGCTTTAAAATCGATTTTTATGTTTTTAATATAAAAATCGATTTTTGGTAGGAAATTTGAGTGATCACAGATTTTCGTCCTTTAGGCTCTATCTCTGCTGGTTTAGCTTTAAAATCGATTTTTATGTTTTTCATATAAAATTCGATTTTTGGTAGGAAATTTGAGTGATCACAGATTTTCGTCCTTTAGGCTCTATCTCTGCTGGTTTAGCTTTAAAATCGATTTTTATGTTTTTCATATAAAATTCGATTTTTGGTAGGAAATTTGAGTGATCACAGATTTTCGTTTTTTAGGCTCTATCTCTGCTGGTTTAGCTTTAAAATCGATTTTTATGTTTTTCATACAAAAATCGATTTTTGGTAAAAAATATGAGTGATCACAGATTTTCGTCCTTTAGGCTATCTCTGCTGGTTTAGCTTTAAAATCGATTTTTATGTTTTTCATACAAAAATCGATTTTTGGTAAAAAATATGAGTGATCACAGATTTTCGTCCTTTAGGCTCTATCTCTGCTAGTTTAGCTTTAAAATCGATTTTTGTGTTTTTGATATAAAAATCGATTTTTGGTAAAAAATATGAGTGATCACAGATTTTCGTCCTTTAGGCTATATCTCTGCTGGTTTAGCTTTAAAATCGATTTTTATGTTTTTCATATAAAATTCGATTTTTGATAGGAAATTTGAGTGATCACAGATTTTCGTCCTTTAGGCTCTATCTCTGCTGGTTTAGCTTTAAAATCAATTTTTATGTTTTTGATATAAAAATCGATTTTTGGTAAAAAATATGAGTGATCACAGATTTTCGTCCTTTAGGCTCTATCTCTGCTGGTTTAGCTTTAAAATCGATTTTTTTGTTTTTGATATAAAAATCGATTTTTGGTAAAAAAATATGAGTGATCACAGAGTTTCGTCCTTTAGGCTCTAACTCTGCTGGTTTAGCTTTAAAATCAATTTTTATGTTTTTCATATAAAAATCGATTTTTGGTAGGAAATTTGAGTGATCACAGATTTTCGTCCTTTAGGCTATATCTCTGCTGGTTTAGCTTTAAAATCGATTTTTATGTTTTTCATATAAAAATCGATTTTTGATAGGAAATTTGAGTGATCACAGATTTTCGTCCTTTAGGCTCTATCTCTGCTGGTTTAGCTTTAAAATCGATTTTTATGTTTTTCATATAAAAATCGATTTTTGGTAAAAAATATGAGTGATCACAGATTTTCGTCCTTTAGGCTCTATCTCTGCTGGTTTAGCTTTAAAATCGATTTTTTTGTTTTTGATATAAAAATCGATTTTTGGTAAAAAAATATGAGTGATCACAGAGTTTCGTCCTTTAGGCTCTAACTCTGCTGGTTTAGCTTTAAAATCAATTTTTATGTTTTTCATATAAAAATCGATTTTTGGTAGGAAATTTGAGTGATCACAGATTTTCGTCCTTTAGGCTATATCTCTGCTGGTTTAGCTTTAAAATCGATTTTTATGTTTTTCATATAAAATTCGATTTTTGGTAGGAAATTTGAGTGATCACAGATTTTCGTCCTTTAGGCTCTATCTCTGCTGGTTTAGCTTTAAAATCGATTTTTATGTTTTTAATATAAAAATCGATTTTTGGTAGGAAATTTAAGTGATCACAGATTTTCGTCCTTTAGGCTCTATCTCTGCTGGTTTAGCTTTAAAATCGATTTTTTTGTTTTTGATATAAAAATCGATTTTTGATAAAAAAATATGAGTGATCACAGAGTTTCGTCCTTTAGGCTCTAACTCTGCTGGTTTAGCTTTAAAATCAATTTTTATGTTTTTCATATAAAAATCGATTTTTGGTAGGAAATTTGAGTGATCACAGATTTTCGTCCTTTAGGCTATATCTCTGCTGGTTTAGCTTTAAAATCGATTTTTATGTTTTTCATATAAAATTCGATTTTTGGTAGGAAATTTGAGTGATCACAGATTTTCGTCCTTTAGGCTCTATCTCTGCTGGTTTAGCTTTAAAATCGATTTTTATGTTTTTAATATAAAAATCGATTTTTGGTAGGAAATTTGAGTGATCACAGATTTTCGTCCTTTAGGCTCTATCTCTGCTGGTTTAGCTTTAAAATCGATTTTTATGTTTTTAATATAAAAATCGATTTTTGGTAGGAAATTTAAGTGATCACAGATTTTCGTCCTTTAGGCTCTATCTCTGCTGGTTTAGCTTTAAAATCGATTTTTATGTTTTTCATATAAAATTCGATTTTTGGTAGGTAATTTGAGTGATCACAGATTTTCGTCCTTTAGGCTCTATCTCTGCTGGTTTAGCTTTAAAATCGATTTTTGTGTTTTTGATATAAAAATCGATTTTTGGTAGGAAATTTAAGTGATCACAGATTTTCGTCCTTTAGGCTCTATCACTGCTGGTTTAGCTTTAAAATCGATTTTTTTTTTTTTTTGATATAAAAAACGATTTTTGGTAAAAAAATATGAGTGATCACAGAATTTCGTCCTTTAGGCTCTAACTCTGCTGGTTTAGCTTTAAAATCAATTTTTATGTTTTTCATATAAAAATCGATTTTTGGTAGGAAATTTGAGCGATCACAGATTTTCGTCCTTTAGGCTCTATCTCTGCTGGTTTAGCTTTAAAATCGATTTTTATGTTTTTCATACAAAAATCGATTTTTGGTAGGAAATTTGAGTGATCACAGATTTTCGTCCTTTAGGCTCTATCTCTGCTGGTTTAGCTTTAAAATCGATTTTTATGTTTTTCATACAAAAATCGATTTTTGGTACAAAATATGAGTGATCACAGATTTTCGTCCTTTAGGCTCTATCGCTGCTGGTTTTAAAAAGCCATTTTATGTTTTTCATATAAAAATCGATTTTTGGTAGGAAATTGAAGTGATCACAGATTTTCGTCCTTTAGGCTCTATCTCTGCTAGTTTAGCTTTAAAATCGATTTTTGTGTTTTTGATATAAAAATCGATTTTTGGTAAAAAATTTGAGTGATCACAGATTTTCGTCCTTTAGGCTCTAACTCTGCTGGTTTAGCTTTAAAATCGATTTTTATGTTTTTTAAATAAAAATCGATTTTTGGTAAAAAAATATGAGTGATCACAGATTTTCGTCCTTTAGGCTCTAACTCTGCTGGTTTAGCTTTAAAATCGATTTTTTTGTTTTTCATATAAAAATCGATTTTTGGTAGGAAATTTGGGTCATCACAGATTTTCGTCCTTTAGGCTCTCTTTAATCTCTGTTGGTCGATTTTTTTTTTGGAAATTTTTATGAAACTTTTTTTTTATTATATTGGAGGTGTGAACTTTGGACACCCTGAGCTTATCTTGTGTTATCACAGGGTGACTACAAGATGATTTTCTGAAGGCTTTGGGTCCTCCTCTACAACTCTTCCATACATTTGAATTTAATCCAACCAGTAATTTAGGAGATACAGACAATTTTACAAAAAATTTGCGTTGACCGACCCTTTCTTTTGCGGCGCTAAACATATAATTTTGGCGGCGGCAAGTCTGTGGACTTTGGTTTTCTTTCGTTTGTTTATTTTTTGTTTTTTGTATTTTTCGTTTAAAATCTATTTTAGTTCGTTCATAAAAAATTCACATAAAAAGAAAAAATTTTTTTTTTGTTTTTTTTTTTCTTTTTTTTGAGGACTTTTTTTTGTTTATTTAGTTCAATTTTAAAAAAATTTTTTCTTTTTCTTGTGAAAATTTTTTAGCATTTTTTTTTTAGAAAAAATTAAAAAAAAAAATTTATTTTTTTACAAAAAAAAATTCGTTAATTTTTTTTTGGGTGTGGTGAATTTCGAAAGTGTGGTGAGTTTCTCGGAAGTGTGGTGAGTTTTTCTGAGGTGTGGTGAATAAAATTTTATTCACCACACAAACCGTTACTCGAAAAAATGAACTGTATTACCGATGCACAGTACTACCATTTTATTTTCACTGCCTTACCCTAAAATTCACCATATTTTCGGTAGGTTTTAGCAAAGAATATATGAATATTCTTTGGTTTTAGGCCATAGTATAATAATAAAGTACTCGCATATCTACAAAAACAAAAATTGCTTGTATTTTGTTAGTGTAAAACTACTGCCCACAATGTCAGAATGCTTTGAACGGAAAAAATGAGAGAACGAAAGAGAGCAAGAGAAAAAAACTCAAAAAATATTTTACATGTGAATACAAAAACAATTTGACAGTACCGCGAGGTTTGCCAATGAAAAAATTGTAAAACAGCTGGTCTTACGAGTATACTTTATTATTATACTATGGGTTTTAGGCATTACTATTGGAATGTATATGGTATCAGTAAAGACAATATTTTTAGTACTGTGTGGTATTTTATTCTGGCTAATGTGTCTGGCACCAGAGAACTGCGTTTTAAGAGCCGCCGCCGCCGATACAATTTCGGCTAAAACACGACTCAATTACAGCCGCTGATTTCGGTCAAGCTTAATGAATTTAATATAAAACCTTTAGTAAATTCATGATATTCTTGAAATTTTAAATTTTAATAATTAAATTTAAACAAATTTAAAGAATAAAATGAATAATAAAATAGGTATTGTGTCGACTATAAGCCTTTTATATTTTTTGTAATACAAATTGTTCCGAAATCAATGATTTTTATGTTCTATTTTTCCAGATTTCGAGATGTTTTATTGTTTTGATGATGCTTTGCTATATAAAGGAGTATTGGTTACAAACCATTTTAAAATGGTCACTGTAAATGGTTAAAATATATGCTTCTATGGTACAAGAAATCATTATGAGTTTTTTTTTCCATGAAAATCGGTTGGACAATAAAAGCCATTGATGAAGTACCGAATAAACATTTATACAATCGTAGTCTGCGACAACCTACGGATATCATCACCAAAACTGACATCCGGAGTTCAAACAATGTTGCGTTAAAACTTTTGCCATACATTGCAAATACTGGATTATTGTACTCGTCTTCATGGCGTATCACTGCCGGATTCTGGAGTACGGAATACGGAGGACCGGTTCGTAGAAAACTTCTAGTGCCTACATGTCTTTAAAGGTAGCAAAACTAAACTTCTTCGTAGAACTGTGGGTCATCTGTCGTCAGTTTATTCAATTTTGATATTTTTTAGTTCTTTATTTTTTCCTCCTGAAAATCGATTTTCGACTAAAATCGAAATCGATTTACCTTTCCCTAGACAGTATTAGATACCTTTATATCCTAAAGGATAATTTGTTGCAGAGTGCAAAAAATCAGGGCATATTATCATATTTTTGATATTGCCAACATAACGATCCGAATAATAAATTTGGTATTGTGTACAATTTGCTAATATATAAAGTCGCCAGACCTCAATATTATTGAAAATTTGTGGTCCATATTGGAAATTTACATAATAAAATAGGTGTTAGGCCCTAAAAATGCACTGTATTACACAAAAACTGGACGCACGCAAACCGCCTCTAATCTGTTGCATACAATTAAGACTACCATTCCACATAAAAAATAATCATGTATGTGATAAAAATCGATTTCGAGCCAAAAACGAATAAGGTTGTGATACACATAAAATTTTCGATTTCAATTTCGTTTTATTGTAAAAACGAAATCGATTTCATTTTCCATTTTGTTTTATGAAAATCTCAATAAATTAGGTTGTGATCATGGTTGTGATAAAAACGAAATTTACATGATTTTATCGTTTTCAAATCGAAAAAATTTTGGTACTCGTTTTAAAATTGAATTTGATTAAAACTGTTACAAAAGAATTAGAATCATTAAGGATCATTAAGCATGGGTAAAAAATAAAAAAAAATAATAATACCTTTTAAAGAATATATATTGAGGGAGAGGTTAAGAAAAGTATAGAGATTTGTAAATCCTAAAATTGTTTTAATTTGTGATGGAACTTGTGGTGAAGCGATGTACCTTATTGTTTAAAAACCTATCAGACACCCGAATTAAACTGTAACTTCACATATGGGTTTTACAATTTAACTTTTAAGGTTTCTGGATATATCTACCACAAAGGGAAAAACTGATTTTGAATATTCAAAATAATCATTGTGCTAACCCAATTTTAAATCACCAGTAAAAATATAAAACCAATGCAGAGTCCAAACTGTATCTACTAAAAAGCGTTCCTATTAAAAAATTGCATTAATTTTTATTTTTGTAGGATTTATTAAATAATCGCTAAAAATGTAAATTTATTATTACTCCACAAAATGTTATTTTTATGGGCAATGTTTTTTTTTTTTTTAGAAGCAAGGAATATCTCTTTTGTGGCAGCTTCACGCAAAACTTAACTTTTGATAATTTTTTATTAAAAAATTAACATAAAAACATTGAAATAAAATTTATTTCATTTAAATAATACAAATTTCAAAATTAATTTGTTGTGATTTGACAAGAAACATATTGAACATCACAACCTAATCGATTTAGGAATACGATTTACTTTTGAAATTGACCGAATTTCATCACATATCTGAATGTAATTATTGGTCGTAATTTTCAATTTTTTTATGTCATAAGTGGGTGCTTAAAATAAGCTGTGAGATAAAAATATTGGATTTTTTGTTTTCATATCTTTAATTTGCTTAAAGGTAAACTTTAACACTAAATAATGGTTCTATATTAAACTAGAAATCTTCCTCTTTCTTATGATACCAAATTTTATTTTTAATTCCAGTCTGTTACTTTGTCATAGAGCTTTAAAAATAAAATTGTATAATGCATAATTTAAGCTGTGAGCCACTGTATATTAGTCTGTAGCAAAATCTCAAGAGTCTTGCAATTTATTATTCACTTTAAAAAGGAAGAGGAATAAAGACACATGTCTTCAAGATTATCACACGTTACGCTGTAGAATACATTTCATTTCTCTCCGGAGTCAGTAACAACTTTAGCGTGTTCATCATAAATCGTCGATAGTTATATGAATTATTTGTTCATCCATATTATGGACGCATTCACTCAATCTTTTTGTATAATAAAAATTCAACATTAATCTCAAGCCAAGAAGCTACTATAGGAAATTACATATACAGCGAAAGCTTCCATAGGCGGTGATTTTGTCCGTTATCAGGAGATGTCCGTCTATGGGATATGGTTCATAGTTTTTAATAAGAGGTAATTCAGTAGCATAGGTACTGGTATCTTTTTATTTCAACATCCAAGATTGATTGTAATGAATTACCTTATAGATAAAAATATTCTTATATATACATATTAAAATGCAAAAGACCGTAACGTGACGTAAAAATCAAATTTCAAATTAATTAATTATTTGATTTATTCAACAATTTGATTAAATATATTTATGATTAATCAATTAATCAGGAATTTAAATAGTTAAAATCGTGAATAATTAAATAATTTTAAATTTATTTGACTCTTTTTTATGTTTTTAATTTTCATTATAATATAAAAAACTGCATGCAAAGTCGTTTGAAAATATAAAATGTGGGTCGTTTAATCACCAAATAACATACACCCAGAGAAATATCAATCACATACGTGTTGAAAACGATACCATTCTGTGTCAATAGTGTATCTACACCGTATGTGTTTAAATTAAACACTGCGTGTTCAATTCTTATTGAAAATCAATACCTAATTGGCACCAAGTTGAAACCATTTTGGTATCAAATTTTTAAATTACATATGTTTTGTATTAAATTTGTTAACGAAAGGTATTAAAAAGCTGTTACCGTAAATTACCAATGTGACCACAACCGTTGTTGATTTTGAATCGAATTTTTTCCCTTAGTGTATGTTATATATTTAGCATTTTTTGTTTCATTTGTTTAATTGTAAACTAAATTTGAGAACATTGAATAATATTATTCAAATTTGATTAATCAAAATTAAAAGTTAAAATTTTTATTAATTAGAATTGTTGATTAATCGATTAACTGATTAATATGTGTATAGATTAAATAAAATTTTGTATAACCGATTAATCGCACATCCATAGTATTGACAAAAGTCAAATGATAGTAACATTAATTTCAAAAACAGTTATAAAATTTATTCCATTTAAGAAAAATGTTATTTGAAAAGTGTTTTATTATTTATCTATTTTTGCATCATTAAGGGAAATTTTAAAGCAAAAAAAAAAATAAAAATAGTGGTTTCTCTTTTATTTTGCTTCAGCGGCAATGGACGTTATGCATTTTCTTTAGACATTATTTGGAATAAATTATGATTTTATGGAATAATAGCTACAGTTTGCTTCTCTCCATTTTTATTCCATTTTTCTAAAATCATCTCTTAACTGGAGAGAATGGGGTGATTTTCTACAAGATGTGTTTGGAGTGCTTTTCAATATGGTTTCAATTTACTTGTCCATCCAATATCATGTGGTCTTTTTTTTCTGAACCATGTTTCCTATCGATGGTCGAATTCCCCTGATACTGTTGAATGACGTTGAAAACAGTATGACAGAGGACATTTAATTCTTTGACCAATTATTTGTAGGACCAATTTGTTTTTTTTTTTTTAATTTTTAATAATTTATAGCACGTACATTATTTTCGTTACTCATTTTGATCAAACTCCCAACAAATCAACAGTTTGTCTTCAAGAATAATAACTGACATATTTTCAATGATAAAATAATTTTAAAAATTGCTTCGGAAAAAAGTTATGAAGCAAAACGTGTGTTAAGATTAAAAAATATGAACTAAATACATACTAACCCAATTCACAAAGTATATTATTTTAGTTATTGTGTTATATGTTATTTAATATTATGTTCAGACATATACGTTGTTTACTACACTATTTTTAAGTTAAAATAAAAACTTTCTATATGATATTATAAAAACAACAATTTGAAATGAGGTTTATGAATTCAGTTTCAGAAAAGAACAAATGAGAATGAGATATTCCAATTCAAAATTTGAAAATATCATTTTAGTTTATGATTTTTTTATTATAATTCAGAAAAGAACATATTAAAATAATATTTCTCTTTTAATTCCAGAATATAACAATTGAAATTTACATTTTTCATATAAATTTCGGAAGTGAAACTTTTTATTTAGAATTGAAAAAAAATTACTTGAAAATTAGGTTTTCAATTTATAATTTTGAAAATAACAACTTAAATTGGAATTTTTATTTAAATTTTCGAAAAGAACAATTTATAAGAAGATTTTTCCATTTAAAATTCAGAAAAATATTGAAATTTTGAAAAAACTTACTTAAATTCAGAACTTCAACTGAAATAATATATAGAATGAAATTTGCATTAGGAATAATTTTTCCAGATGGATTTGAAACAATTTCTTAATTTTATTTGCTTAAAGGTCACATAAATTAAGTTGATCTAACATTATTTCATCATTTAAATCACTCTTATTCAATGTTCTAAATTTTAATGAATTATTCTAAATTTCAATTGTTGTTTTTGAAATTCAAAATATAAAACTGAATTTCATTTGTAGTCTTCTGAATTTAAAACGTAAAATTTAATTATAAATTGATCTTTTGTGAATTTAAAATATAAAAACTTATTTTAAATTGTACTTTTCTGAAATAGAAATTGTAATTTTAAATAATTGTTTTCTGAAATATTAATGAAATATAGAAATTTCAACAGTTCTTTTCTAAAATTTAAATGAAAAATCTAATTTTCAATTTTTATTTTCAAAAATTTCAGAACACTTCTTTTCTAAAATTTAAATGAAAAATCTAATTTTCCAATGATCTTTTTTAAAATTTAAATTTATTTTCAATTGATTTTTAAAAAATACCATTAAAAGTGGTGTAGTTCTTTAAAAAAGTAAATAAGTTTATGCATCACTGCTCACATATAATTTTATTATGTTTTTCCTTTGCCAAAATATTTTCATAAATTGTTGATTTAAATAAAAATTTTACACACATATACTTTCTAATTCCAAAAATAAAATTTTTAAACAAATAATAAATGTGAACAAATATAAATTTAATTTTTAATTCACCCAGGAAATATTGTATTAGTTCTACAACTAGTTCTAAAACACATAAAAATAGCCTGTATTTGTTCTACTTTGGCTACGACCAATGATTTTTGTTTGAAATTGTCACCTCCAGAACTAGTTCTGTGGAAGTGTTACCTAGCCAGTGCCCATTCTATGGAACGGTTCGAGAAGTAGTTCCTTAATCAATAATTTTTGTTCAAAATTGTCACATTCAGAACTAGTGCCATAGAAGAGTTAGGGAAAGGTTTCAGAATCTGTTTTTATTTTGTATTCTAATGGGCTATTTTCTAAAGTCCACTTTTGAAATCAATTGAATTTTGTTAATATATACATATATTTTTTTTAATTTTTGAATTTTTTTATACAAGTTTTTTAAACAGTTCTAGGAAGTTCTCAGAAGTGATGTAGAAGTCATACAGAATTAGTTCCTAAGCACTAGTTCTCTAAAACATTTTTCAAAACGAATTTAGACGAATGTCAGAATTGGTTGTGATACCACTAATTCTGAGGATGTTATTAAAGAATCTGAGGTGGTTCTGATAATGTACTAAAATACTAAAAATTTCTTTCCTATAGAAACTTAGTTGTTTTTATTGTGTTAAATTATTAAACAACACAAATCGAGATGTTTTCTGGCTTTGAAATATATTAAAAAACGAGTCAATTTGTTTTTTTTTTTGAATAAACATAACCATTCTGCATTTTTCAATATTACAGTTTTCAATAAATATTTAGCCGTATTCCAAAAAATTAATGTAGGTTACATAAAGAGTTTCTAACTTGCTCTTACGGAAATTTACATACACAAAATTAGTAATTTGTTATGAAGCTTACGTTAGAATTTGTATCCTCTATTATGAAAATAATATTATTCTGTAGAACAATTTTTAAACAAGATATTAAACAAAACGTTTGGATAATTTAAATCTATTTAATAGGAGAACGCTAACTTTAGGAAAAATTTTTAGAAATAGTAAAAACGCAATGAATTAAAATATATATATCAGTGGACATAGTAAAATATAATTTTCTAAAGTTTAATTTTTGAAGGTTGATAATTAGCATTAAACTCAGAATATAAAGAAATCGAAAGCTGTGAAAATGGCAGTATTTTCAAAGAATTTAGTTTGAATATAATCTATAATTTTACAGCCGTATTCAAAAAAACTTAACACAGCTTTACCAACCATTTATAATCAAAATTACTTAAAGTTTTATTGAAAAACATTGATTTGCTTACTATACCATTGGTAAAGCCTTGTAAACTTTAAACATTTTAATAATGGTTCGACCCTACTTTAAGACCATATTTTAAGATTATTTCCGTTACATTTTTCAAGAAAAATAAAAATAATGATAAATTTTTAGATTCATTTCAACAAAATCAACGTATTTAAAATGTCCGAATGTTAAAATCTGTAATAAAATAAAAAATGTTTCAAAATATCAGAATATCCAATTTTATATGTGTAGAGATCATATATACTTTTTTTAATAATTTTAAAAATATATAGCCTGTTTCTCTATGTCGAACGAAAGCTTTCTTTCGCCTTCTAAGCGAACGAAAACTGATTTGGGTTTCTCTAACTCACTTCTATGCGAACAATGAGTCGAACGATAAGTCGAAAGAAAACGTAAGTGTTTTCATATAAAATTGGGTTTCTGTATTTCGAACGGTAAGAACAAAAATGTCAAAATCAGCCACTTGCTATTTTGCTTTCGACTGGTTGAATTTTTTAAACAAAAATAGGAAAATTACTCACAAGGACATTGCAAATGTTCCTTAATCATGTTTATTATTCATTTTGATGTATTTGGTATCAATAAATGATGATTTTGTGTCTAAGAAACAATTTCTAAAAAAAAATCAAAAAATTTTTTATTTTTTAATTATTTTAATTTTGTTTGTTTATTTACTTGGTTGTATATACGTTTAAACAATTTAGTAGTATTTTTAATATTTTTACGAAAAAAAGTTACTCTGAAAGAAAAATAAAACAAAAACAATACGAAAAGACGTAACTGCATGCGATCGAAAGCGTTGGAAATACAGAAACCCAAAATTATTCGAATTCGTTCGACTTGCTTTCGTTCGCTTTGATTTTCGTTCGACATAGAGAAACAGGCTAATAATGTTCGAAACGGTCTTCTGTTTTGACACTTTAGAAGTACAAAAATACAAAAATGTATGTTATAAATCTTTTAGGAAATAAAAAATAATGTTCAAACAAACGGTCTTCGGATCCCCTTACATCTAAGGAGACTTGGAACCACATTTGTGAACCAATGAACTCTATAAGACGATGCAAAAACTAGGAAATAAAGTTGTTATGTTCACCGCCAACAATTTTTAGCAAAGCCGCCGCCGCCGATAAAATCGTTCGGCGATGGTCTCTGTCTGGCACCATTTAATTCAGCCGGTAGAAAAAACAAACAGCTGTTAAACATATGACTCACAGCTGGTAAACATACTCAATCTCTCTCTTTTTACTCTTTGTTCAACTCTCTGTTATTGTTGTTATTACTTTGTTTTTTGCATTTTGCAAAAATCAATTTCACAATTGTTTATTGTTTACCAAACAATTGAATTTTTTATAAATTAATTTCGACAACTGCGCATTACAAAAACAAAACAGAGAGTTTTCGCCGAAAGAAAACATGTGAAAAGCTCAAAAAGAAACGTCAAAAACTACCCTCTTGGAACAAGCTGGTTGGTGGGTACAATGGAAAAAAATACCCCACGAAGGTAGAGAACTTTTTTACCAATGAAACATTCGAAGAAGAGCACAATAACAGCAAACATTTAACAAAGAAAAGTTGTTAAAGGCAGACGTTTTCAATTCAAGTCATAGAAAAAAAGAAAAGTTTAATTAAACAAAATTATTAAATTAGCAAATGTAGAGGAGAGGAGACAAGTGTTTTTTGTTTAAATAAAATGTTAAAAGATTTATAAAATCAAAACAGCAAAAACAAATCAAAAATAACCTACAATAATGTGGTGACCTTTTGCAATAACTATAAAAAGAAGTCTTTTTCCTAACACGTACTCCTTGAAGTCTAAAATTTGCTATACATTGTTAGCTTTTTGTACAACCACCAATAAACCTCAAGCTTTGGAACACTTTTTTAAGACCCTCACGGGTGTAAAATCACAGCTTAAACATGTCATTGGCCAGTGCTGCAGGAATTTTACTTAAGCCTCAGACACCTCTTCAGCAATTGTTGGAAGACATTAATTTTCAACGCAACAAAGAAATGCGACAATTGCTCAAAGATGGTAAGTGTTTCTTAATAATTTTGTTAAATTTTCAATAGAATTTATTAAAAATTTCATCTTAGACATTTATCCTAAGAAAATTTGTCTATATTTGCACATTATCGATTATTCCAGCCAGTTAACCCACCCAATTTAAAAGTGCACACACACCATTTCTTATCCATATCATTTCATGGTTTTGTTATGGTTTTGTGTTTTCTTTTATCGCCATTTGTTTCTCTCTTTAGTGTTAAGGGTGGTTCTAGGGAATTGTGTTGTTTATCGGTTTTTGTTTTGATTATCGCATTTGAGGGTAATTAGTATATTTATTTGTTTTTATTGTGGTATTCGTAAATATATATTTCTATGTATAAGTAAATGTAAGGGAAAGAGAAAGTGAAAGTGCCCGAACTGACATAGAATGGGTGCATTCATTAACTTTTCTAGTAAAAACAAAAAAAAATTTACCTAAATATGTTTACCGTTACCTAAAACACGCCTGGCCCTAACATTTTGAAACTCATAAAATGATGTACTGACTAAATCAGTGTTGTCAGAAGTAGGGAAAAATCCCTACATTTAGTTATTTTTGTCGCTAAAATAGCCTCGTAGGGAAAATCGGACAGATTTTTAGTTTTCTTTAAAATGTGAGTACTTTTTCTGTAAGTTTATTTTTCTGAATTTAGCTCCTAAATTACAATATCAATACCCAATAAACCATAGAACGATATGATAGCGAAAACGATATCATATTAGGTGCCGATTATAATATCATATTGTATTGCAGAAAACGATATTATTATGATATTGAGATTTTTAAATATTTCTTTTCAATAAATAAAATAAAAATTATAAACAATTGAAAAAAACTTCAAAGAAAGATAAAAAATTAAAAAAATTTCAACAAACAAGTTGAGATCAAATGCAAAGAAATCAATAGTTAACAGATTTTTAATGGAAAACCAAATTGTTTAGGTATGTAATTGCAGAAATATGTATGTCACTAAGAAATTATCATGCTTGCAGATATTATTATTGATATTATTTGCATTAAATATTTCATGTATGATGATTTTTATGTTTAATTTCATAGATGGTTGGGGTATAATGCGTTTGTGCTGATGTTTGTAACGCACAGAAAAAATTATCGGAACACCACCTTAAAGTATACCGTTCGACTCAGAATCACTTTCTGAGTCGATTTAACAATGTCCGTCCGTCCGTCCGTCTGGTCGGCTGGCTGGCTGTCCATGTAAACCTTGTGAACAAAGTACAGGTCGCAATTTTAAAGATATCTTGATCAAATTTGGCACAAATAGTTATTTCAAGGACGAAGCCTATTGAATTGGTTATGATCGGTCCATTATTTCACCTAGCCCCCATACAAATGTCCTCCCGAAATAGGGGTTTAATGATCATAAATGCCGTAAATATAGCAATATTTTAATGAAACTCGGTACAAAGGAGTGTATAAGTATTAATCTATGTGCCAAATTTCATCAATATCGGTCCATAATTGACCATAGCTCCCATATAAATCCCCTCTTCCGAAAATCACGTTAACGTGCATAAATCCCATATCAATGATAGTATCAAGTTAATATTCGACACAAATAAGTTTTATATAAGTAGAAACAACATTGCCAAAATTTATGAGAATCGGTCCATAATTTACCATAGCTCCCATATAAACCCACTTCCGGAAATCGGCCTAAAGGGCACAAAATCATATAGGTGTTAGTATCAATGCATTGTTCTGTTTTTGTTTAATTTATTTTACATTGAGTAAAAGTATTGGTTTACAATTAACCACAGGTCTAATTTTTAGCTCATACAGAATGGTGTAGGGTATTATATGGTCGGTCTTGGCCGACTATAGTTTCTCTCTCGTTTTTATTTAAGATTTTTTTCTTATTTTAGCTGATTATGGTACCTTTTAATTATATTTAGAATATTTAAATGAAAATAAACATAATTTTTGGTATTTAATGGCGTTTAGAAAAAAATTTGGCTCATGACGATTTTACTTCGATTTATTTCCAAAAATAACGATACCGAAAACGATATCATAATTTTATGAAAAAACGATATCATAAGGAAAGGTACACTTTAATCAGTAAAAACTATCGTTTTAGATTCGAAAACGATTATCACTAGTGATAATTTTTATCACCTAGATAATATCATATCGTTTGGTTTATTGGGTAAAGAGAAAAGTAAAAGTGGATATTTTTTATTTTCAAATCTTCA
This sequence comes from Protophormia terraenovae, assembly GCA_951394005.1. Taxonomy (NCBI): domain Eukaryota; kingdom Metazoa; phylum Arthropoda; class Insecta; order Diptera; family Calliphoridae; genus Protophormia; species Protophormia terraenovae. The sequence continues at coordinate 112,383,066 of OX596077.1, read as the reverse complement.
ATATATTCATACGATTCTATAGAAAAAAAAAAAGCTGAAAACGAACATAAAAAGTTAATATTTAAAATTTAATAAACAAAATATGCAATTTAATTTCAGTTTTTCAAAAACTAATAATAGAAGAAGACCCCGATTTCGTTAGGAAAAATTTTAAGTATTTCAGACGACAAATTTAAACAATTTTTAGACCTCGATAATTAATATTTTTATACGAAAGTATTTGTTTTCATTACAGAAAGAAAGTACTTTAAAATAATTTAATTTTTGTATAATCTATATTGTTAATTTTTAAGCATTTTTTTCATTTGGTAATTAAAATGTGTATGGATTTTTTGTAGGGGACATTTTTTCAATGCGTAAGGAAAAATAGGATTATTTTCATCAGGTGTAGGTATTTTTAAAAATATTCACTGGCAACAGTGGACTAAATAAAAGTGCATTGATTTTGTAATAAAATTAAAATTTGACAGTTTGCTTCTAACAAAGTTGCAATTTCTGAAGTGAAAATTTTACTTATCTTCATTTCTAAAGGAGGGAACATTTGAAATGTTACGCTTATTTGGGATTTTGGTGTAGAATTGCCCTCAAACGAAGCTTATTTATAAGCTCTTGAAAATCTCAAGTCTCGCAAATTTAAGCCAACAAATGTGATTTATGCAGCTATAAAACTTCTTATTGTCAAATATTATTTCGATACTAACATTTAATGAGATATTTTCACTTTAAAGTGATTTTCGGAAATGGGGGTTACTTACTGTAAGTGTTTCACATACAGTAAAAAAACGGTGATAATTTTAAAGTCCCCATAAAAACAAAAAATAAAATAAAAAAAAGTTTCAAAATGAGAAACAATTCAGAGAAAAATTGGAAAAAAATTTACCAAAGGGTCTAGAATATTCTCTTCTCTAAACATTTAAGTAGAGTGAGACCGTCAATTATATGTTGGGTAATTTATTATTCACGAATTTTAGAAGTTGTTTGTAAAAAACAAAATCATCAAAATTTGTAAATTAATAAAAAAAATATTTGAAAGACTTACTTGTTTAGACTTTTAAATAATTTTTATTTTCACTGAACTTTTTTATTTCAATACGATACTGGTAGCGAAGCACCCCAGGTATAAATAATATAGTAATTTTTATTTAACGAACTATATTTTGTTAAAATTGTATTAATCTACAAAATTCTTTTTTAAATTTTATATTATTTTTTTCAGACAGTGGATTTGTTGTTCTACAAGGCACCACCTATTGGACCGATTTATTTGTACGACATTTTCTATTTCAAACAGAACCGGTTCATAGCATTGATTCAGATGATTTATTATTTTTTGTACGTAAGAAACATGTAAAGAGTTCTTCCCGACATATGCCAAAATATGAGGTAAGTAAAATTAAAATTTTTTAATGAACAAATGAAATAGTTAATAATAGTTAATTTTAGAATCAGCCAATAATAAAATCATAGAGTCGGACTGATATAATTTCCTAAACCAATATTATTTTTTCATTACAGACTGAGGTCGATGTTTTTCGCAAAGATTCTCGCAAACTACCCATTGGTGATCCTGATGTTGATTGGGAGGAAACTGTTTATCTCAATATGATCATACATCAATTTGATTACACGCTTACTTTGGCCATTTGTACAAGAACTTCGCCAAAGGAATTGCAGGTTTTAAGACGTCATTCACAGCGAGTTTATGCCAGTCCGAGTAGAAGAAAAATGGATACCAAAGGCGAAGGTGAGGAGATAACGTATCCTCACATATGTTTTATGGTGGACAATTTCGATGAAGTAAGAAATTAACTAAGTTTTTGTAGATTATACAAGTATTTTAAAAATGTTTTGCTTGTTATAGGTTTTTAGTGATATTCTGGTAAGAGATGGTGAAATGGTATGTGTGGAACTAGTGGCCAATGATAAAGATGGTGCTGTGCAAGGTGTTATATTTTTAGGTTCTATACGTTATGATGCTTTAAAGAAAGTCTATGATGCCAGGGTAGGTTTTTATATATTTTCTAAAAATATTTTTAATTTTTTTTATTTTTTTAGCAATCCAGCTTAAGCTCAAAAGTCGCTCAACGTATGTCTTTTGGCTTATTTAGTAGCGGTGCTGGTGTACAAACACGCTGTGAATTTGTTAGAATGAAAGGACCTCAGGGCAAAGGTCATGCGGAAATGGCTGTTACCAAACCTAAAGGCTCAGGCGTTGAAACACCCACCAGTGAACCTGGGTATTTATTTGTGTTTAAAGTAACTTTTTTCTTTATTATCAATTAATATTTTATTTTTTTAGCTTCTGTGCCACTGACATGTGGGACGATTGGGAAGAGGAAAACGATGATTATTGCACTTATCGCCATCAACGTCGTCTCAGTGATCCCAGTGCTAATCTAAATAATTTCTCACGTTATGCTTGGCGCACAAAAAATTCTTCCGATACTGCTTCCGGTTCTGCCGGTTCTAAAGCTCGTTCAGAAAATGAAGGCCTAGACTCTTTGGCCAATGAAGTTTCCGAAATTGAAGCTGGTGATTTAAGAGATGGTATGTATTTTGTATTTACATATATATATTTTCAATATGCTTATTTGTATTTTTTACTTTCTTTAGTAATTTTTTAAAATATAATATTTTGCATTTATTTAATTTTTCCTTTAAATGAAGATTGTTTACATCGTCTTCTATTTATCTTTGAAATTTTATGAAAATTTTACACTTTTTTCATCATCACTTGCATTATAGAGGAATCATTTATTTGAAAATTTCAAACAAACACACACAATTTCATTCACTCCTTAATATAAATATATTATTTTTCTATTTTAACTTTTATATTAAAACGCATGCATATTTTTAAGAAATTTTTAATTTATTTTTTTGTATTTGTTTTGGATTAAATTTGTTGTTTTTAAAACAAGTATGTATATGTTATTTGTTATGTATTTGGTATAAAGTCTTTAAGAAAAAGTAAAACAGATTGATAGGTCTGTTCTCCTTTGTCTCACTAGGTTGAATCTTATATACATTTGTTATGAAGATAACCATTTCTTAGCGTCAATTTGCATTAAAAAGTTTCTCCAATAGTTCATTAATAAATTCAGCAGACTATTTTAATATAATTTGAAGCCATTTCCATATTTCTGTGGAGAAAATTCTATCGAAATTAATTATTGTTATATTATAATTTGGAAACCCAGATTAATTTCGTTTAGAGTTTTCGTTCTTCTGGAGATTTATTATATATGTAATTCAATTCGAAAGAAACTCGTTTGAATTTGTATGTTTCTCCAATAGTTCATTGATAAATTCAGCAGACTATTTTAATATAATTTGAATCCATTTCCATATTTCCGTGGAGAAAATTCTATCGAAATTAATTATTGTTATATTATAATTTAAAAACCCAGATTAATTTCGTTTAGGATTTTCGTTCTTCTGGAGATTTATTATATATGTAATTCAATTCGAAAGAAACTCGTTTGAATTTGTATGTTTTATACAGTGAAATTCGAAAATGTTTTTTTTTTTTTCGAAACCATATACATAATATCAGATATTTTTCTCCTCGGTTCGGGTAAATAATTCTACTTCTAAACACGAGAACTCCCCTGTTTAGTTAAGAAATCTGAAACGTCAAGCGACTCTAATTCTAATGTTACTATTCTAATGTTATTGAAGACTTAATATTTAAGAACACTATTTGTGTATACTTCCCACAGTTTAGGTTGTATTAGGAAAGGTTGTATATATTAAAAAAAACTATGCATCCACTCGGTGACCTATTTCTCCATTATGATTCCCTTCAAAAGAAAAGATAGAATAAATGGAAAAGCGAAAAGAAATACTGTTAGATCAATAGAAAATAGGTAAAAAAAAGAGAAAATCTAGGAACCAGCTACATTCCCAACAAATAAATATCATTTAAACAAACAATTATAAATTTATTCTATTAAAACGACATCATCACACATCCTGCATATGTACAATATGACTACTAAGTTTGTCGATTATATTATAGTATCTTACTACCTGAAAAAAGCACATGGGCTCAAAGTCTTAATTGATCCAAACTTCGTCATCGCACAGTTGGAGACTCCCCCAAGGCATGTCAGAAATGACCTTCGCATATGCGAGGAGAACATATAGGAGCAATAGGTTTAATGTCTACTGGTCTCGCATAGACTGTGCCGTCCCCAATATATGTCTAGCATATGGACAGGGTCCCCATGACATCCATTACATATTTAGCTGTCCGGCCAATCCTACTTCACTCTTTCCAATGGATTTGTGGACTCATCCCGTAGAAGTGGCGCAATTTCTTGGCCTTGACCTTCAAGTAGAAACTCCCGATTAGAAATTTATAATTTTAGCTGTTACAACAAAAACAAGTCTCAATTGATAATTACTCACTAGGTCCCTATGAAGCTTTATACAGTCGCCATCTAACCAAGACTTGACGAAATGTCCCTTCAGAGCCTTAAGCTTTGCCTGGCTATCTAAATAGAGATTTTCATCTGTGTTCCAGTTTACCGTTACCTTCAAAATACCTAAAATTTCTGGGAGCCTGTAACATATGCTAATATATCTTCCTAAAAAAATAGGCACATACAACAGTACCTACATCCAATTAACTCCCATCAGCTAAAACTAATACTCCATATTCTAGCTCCTTCCAGTTCTTCAAACTGTCCTGTCCTGAATGACTGCATATCCTAGCTCCTTCCGTTGAGCCTGACGAGGCTAAGATTTGGCCATTAAAATTGACTTCGTTTTAAGAGTTCGGTATGAACAATTTCTACGGATTCCTCTTCCCATTACATCTCTTGCCTATCGAGTTATTACATGCATATCAAGCATTTAGACCATTTTTTATACTTTCCTTCCAAGACAACTTACTATCAACAAACAAAGATCGTTTGCTCATTTTATTTCAGTTCCACGTAGTAGAGGTAGTATAAACCGCTCTGTTTCGTACCAATATAGAGAAAAGAACTTACCTCTATTTTCTCTCCGGGTTAACTGACTCTTGATAGTGACCTATGAAGACTGTTTGCAGAGCTCTGATTGCATGGAACTGCACTGATCGTGGGTAAAAATTTCTATCATTCTCTCTAGTATCTTAAATAGAAAATACGACCCCAACACTCCCTTTATGTATACCCTCGACTGGATATTCTAAAAATATTCAATAGTAGTACAAAATTTGGAAGGTTTTATAGCATAGTCGAAAAGGTACCATCCGACCCCAGTAACTTGTATAATCAGAAGGTGTTCACCGATAAAACAACTCTATCCGCCATATCATATACCACTCCCTGTTTCTAAATGTTTACTGTCTCCATAAACCATCTGCTATATATACCGGAACACAGATAAGCATATACAGTTGATAAAGTAATTGATTCAGACCTTTGATCCCAATGAAACCATAGGACTTTGGTCCCTAATCTCAACATAAATCCTAATAAGTATGACTACTTTTTTCATTCCTATGCGGCTCCCCGCTCCTTCTCGCAAAGTTTAGCTTGAAGTTTATTTTGCTATGGTCTGAGAAGGAGCAGTCTGTAGTTAATCCTACTCAATATAATTTTCAAAAATTAGTCAATGTTATGTCTATTATCTCCTCCCCACTGAATGTTATGTACATTTGTATCGCACTTGATAACTAAGATCATGTCACTTCTTTTTACTATACTATGTCTGCCTCTGCTGTGTCATATGGCATGTAATTTGAAACCGGTGCACACATTGTATTTGCTTTTGACTTTCCTGTACACTGCTATTGTATCAACGTTACTACAAAAATTCAAATTATTATTTTTTAGTTTCTTAAGGGAGTAATCTGCATTGCTATCAATCACCTTGACTATAAAAAAAGTGCTACTAAAGTTCATGTAGATCGCTAAGACATTTAAGAATCTTAAGAACTAAGTGTAATTAACACACTTTAATTATTCCCAGATGTAATAGACTTTGTCACCCCATTTAGATGCAATTAAAACATAAATCGAACAAGAGAATTAGCAGATTTTAATACACTCATTAAGGAATCAATTATAATTACTATAGCTTATGAAAATAAATCCAATCCTATGCTTGATACGAGCATGAATATTTGTCCCTAAAGTTTAGTGAAATACATGTAAACAAAAACTTTACAACTGAAATCATTTTCACAAACCAAAAAATGTCCCCTGTAAAAATAACCATCTTACATTTATATACATATCGTATTAAAAACTAACTTGTTTTAAATCCACGTTTTTATAATTTATTAATTTATTTTATTGTTAAATTTTATCACAAAATCCTGAATATTTTTCTTTTATTCTTTTTTTATTGTATTTAATAGCTTTTTAATTAAAAATTATTAACTTTGCTGCTGCTTTTTGTAAATTTATTAAAAAAAAAAAAAAACAAATTCTTAATGTTCTCCTCTATCCTTTTATACCAAAAGAATTTTTTTTAAACACTTTAAACAATTTATTTATTATAAACCTGTCTACACTTATTTATACATATTTTCTTAATGTAAATAAAGAAAATATTAATTTTTGGAAAAAAATATATAAAACTCTATATAGATTTGCCGAGAAAGCAGGACTCATCTAAAACTCAATCTCTAATAAAAAAAATGTAGAGATTTTGAATGCATAAAAACATTTTCCAATCCCGTATATTATATCTTTTTTATTTTTTTTATTAATTTTATTTTCTAATATATTTTTATATCTTTTGTCCGAAAAAGTAAATACATATAATTTTTTTTTTTAGCTGAAATGCATTTTGTTTTCTTTTTTAATTTAATTTGAAACTTTATTTTATTGATATATTTTTGTAGAAAGTTCTTTATTTTAAAGGTATTTTTTTGTATAATTAACAATATAAATACAATTATAATTAGTTTTAAATAAAGTTTGAAACAAAAAGCTAACTAAATATATAAAATATGCTTGATTGCGCTTTTCAAAATTACCAATAAAAAAATATTCTTTAAATTAAATCTTCCTTTAACTAGAAGGTGAAAATGTTCACTTTATTGGTTAACTAAAGTTATATTTAGTACCAAACAATTCCTTTTAAAATAAAGCAAGATGATTGAAAAGCCACATGTGTAAAATGAAATATAGATAAAATCCATATTTGATAAAATGATTAGTGGATCATAAGACTATTATTTTAATTATTGTAATAATGAGAATAATTTTAGTCTTAATTAATTTTTAGTGATAATTAGGCATAGAAACGGATTTTTTGAAGCATATTAAAATTTTGTATTTTTCATAATTCGAAATATTAAGATGTTACAATTTCTTATTTTTGAAAACCCACATTCTTTTAGCTACAGAAATTGTAGCATTTCAGCTTATGAAAGCAATAACGAGCTAATAAAAAATCTTTAGATTTGAGACATTATTTTAACATTAATACGATAAACTAAATAAATTCCATAACCTGAAAAACCTCCCCTCAATATAAGTTGTAAGTTACAGGGTGTCAAAGTTGACCACCTCGAGTATGTAAAAGTTGCAAAATGTTTTTCGACTTTATTTCGTTTTTCGGAAAAAAGTCCTAAGGTACATATAAAAGTGAAAAAAATTTAAAAAATCCTCTGTAATTTCCAATACATTCCGAAATAATATGCTGAACAAATTTTGGTTATCTGAATTCGTCTAACCTTGGGTTAGATATATAGGATAGTAGAAATTGAAAGGTTGAAGAAAGGAAGGCCAGAAATTGAGAAGTAGATACTAGACCGTGAAGGCGCTATGTGGTTCATTAATAAACCACTCCGATTTCATAATAAATGTCTTCAGCTTACCCAGACAAATATTGATTAGTTCGCTGAGATCATAATAAAATAGCTCGCTCCCTATAACCTTCCAGTGCAGAACAACCACGTAAAAGGTGAGCTCTAGAGTTCTCTTCCTCTATATCGTCACAACTTCTACAGTGGTCATTATGACTAAGTCCTAAACGTCTAAAATGATTAGCTTAATGATATTCCTGAGCCATTCCCTACTAAGAGGAACACTGTTCTTTTTGGATAAAATTTCGGCTATAACGTCCTAGGCACTCGTGTTCTCCATACATCACATTCAGCGACGCCTGACATTCATGGACTATCGTTGAAGTGGAGTAGATACCAACCAGGTATTTTATAGCGCATTGGCTGTCAGTAATAACACGAATATTCATATTAGAAATCTTGTGATACCTCAGCCAATTCATCTCCCTCTTAATAGCCGATATCTCGTAGTGAAAAATGCTACAACAATTCGGGAGCATTAAAGATACTCTCGTATATGTTTACTCTATAAAGAATTCACTTCCTACCCTATACTATCCTTTTTTGTATAGTATTTTTATATAGTTTGTTAGGTCCCCTATGATCCCCAGAATATTGGAGTGATCATATACGCCCTATTCTTCCAGTTTAACATCATCACAGTGTTAAGCACAATTTGTTCTATTTACCAATTGATAACCAATTTAACATTACGAATAACGACTTAGTCGGAGTCGTTCATATAGCTCCCGTCATGAGAATGGCAGAAGCACGATCTTTTAGTAGCCAATTTACCTGTATTGGCCTCATACCCCATTTCATACCAATAGCATTTGCCAGAATATTGAGTTTCCAACATAGTTTCCTATCAAGAATAAGACCAATATATTTAGCACTGTCAGATAGTATCAGTTTAACACCATTCAACTTAGGGAGATAAAAAAAAAGGTATAGCGCATTATTTATAATTTGGTTGTAATAATTAGGTCATAAGTACATCAAATAAATACTTTTTGAATTGATATTGTTTTTAGTCTATTCTAATGTCCGTCCAGCTGTCCGTACATCAACAATCAACATTTGAGATAATCTGTAGATCGCCGTTTTAAAGATAATCTTATGAAATTCGGCGCGTGAGCTTTTCTGGTTATCTGGTTACCATTATTTTACTGAGCCCTCATATAAAAATTTACCCAGAAATAGGTCATAAGCTTATAAATGTCTTAAATATGTCCGTATTTTCATAAATTCCATAACAAGTAAATTTTCTCCAAGCAAAAATCATATCACTAAATTTCGTAATTTATAAGATCCCATAATTAAACATGATGCAATTTAAAAATTTGATACTGAAATGGTGCCAACTTGATGTCAATTAGGTATCGATTTTCGATCAAATTTAAACACGTAGCATTGGTATGTGGTTGATTTTTTTCTGGGTGTAGAGACTTAGAAGTATTACTAGCAACAAGCTTATTTAGGGAAAATACATACAAAATTTAAAATTTTGAAAATATAATTTCATCCATAATCCGTTCCAGAGAATTTTTTTTTTTTTTTTTTTTGAAACTGAAATTCCATCAGATTCCACTTGCAGCATACAATATATCAAGGATCCAATATTTCAAGATTTAAACTTATCTGATCATTATTTTGCCTAGGTAATGTTAAACTATCTAAAAATTAAATCTTTTCTCAAATTCAAAACCTCTTAGAATAGCGGATAACCCACTTTAGCGAAAAATATATTTTTTTAATGAACTATTGAATGTTAAATCAAAAACAAAGGTTTCACTTTTTTCTACTTGAACTATCCTTTGCATAATTTGAAAACGATTGTAATAGGATATAATATTTAATTCCAGAAAATAAATTATAACTTAGACATTATTCGGAAACCCAAAACAATTTATGACATTTATCTGCTTGCTCTACACAAATTCTTGATATTTGAAACAATATTTACACACCCCCTCTCTTCCCACTTATAACTGCTTTTCTCCATAAACACAGATTTAAAAATCACAATTTTTCCATTCCAACAAAAACTCATTCATTCTACACTACAAGTTATTTAAATATATTTATATTTTCAATATAATTTTCATTACTTTAAATTTACATATTTTATTATATTTAATTTAATTTTAAAATTTTATTTTGCAAGATTTTATGTTTTTTCTTATGCTAAGTTTAAAATTAGAAGTGTCAGAAACTAAACTGCAAACAAATGATCTATATTTATTTGTAGATCTGCGTCCTGCTTTCTCGGCATCCGAGGCAAAAATTCATACAAATCCAAATTGTGAAGAGCTTAAAACTTTATTAGACCAAAAAGCCATAAGCAATACAACAACTGCTAAAGAAAAAACTACTGAAATAAATGATCTTAAACAAGATCTTGAACAAGACAATTCTGCTACTAAAGAAGAGAGTTCTTCACTACTTCTTGAACAAAGTGGCATACAAGATGCCATTGAAGCTACAAATGAAGCTGTCATTGTAACATCTCCTTCGTCGGTAAATGGTAAAACTACAGGATGTGGTGGTAACTGTTTTAAGACTGGCAAGAAATGTAAAAAACGTTGGATCTCAACAAATTCCGATAAGAATACTCCCCAAATGTCGGAAATCTATTGTCCTACATGTGATGATTTTGCCAATGAAACACCGGCCTGTTTAAATAAAATGCCAGATAAGAAATCGAAATTAAAGCCAAAAACTATATTAAGTGTGGAAAGTGAATTGCTGGTAACCAAGAGGGGTAGTTTAAAGTTTACTGATAAGAAACCTAATACCACTATCGGTCGAAGTTCTTCTTTATCTGCAGCTGATCGTAGAATTAAGAAACCGGAAATTATGGTTAATAGAAAAGATAAAACTAAAGCCAAAGATAAAGATAAGGAAGATAAGACAAAAGAGACGAATAAAGAGGTTAAAGACAAAACAAAAGAAAGAACTGCCAAGACTAGTCTCTTGGCTAAAGTATCTCCCAAAAAATTAAGAGCCCAAAGGACTCAAAGTAATAATAGTACTTCAGAGAAAACTAAAACTTCTCTTAAAACAAAAAAGGAAAATATCAATAATAATCCAGAGACAAAAACAAATAAACCGACCAAAAAACAAGAAGAAATGAAAAAAGACTCTAATGATTCTTGCCAAGAATATGAAATAGCAGATGATGCTATTTCCCTAAACGGAGGTGGAGATATAACACAAGTTACCGAAAGTGCAGCTAAAATGGTGATTCTTACTGAAACTGATTCAATGATCACGGTTAGAGGTAAAGAAGAATTACCGGTAGTAGAACAAACACCTAATACCACACAATCATCACCCGTACCTCTGTCGCCCTTGTCCAATTCCAATTCGAATGATAGTGAAACTAAACCCCCAACTACAATGTATCAATTTGAAAAATGTGTTCGTGTACCTGTAAACGCAGACAGCCATCCATTGCAACCAATAAATACTGACTCAGATAATGAAACCTGTAAAAATGATAATAATTCCTTATCCTCAGCTGGCCAAACAAATGACGAACTGAGATCATCACCTCACTGTAGGCCAGCCTCATTAAATGATTGTAATGGTAATTGTAATAATTCTGCCTCGTGTAGCACATCACCCATGTCACCGCCCTCAGCAGAAGCTGAAGATTTGCAACAATCTGCCAATTTTGCTTCAACATTGCCACGAACTAAACGTACAGCTGCTATGCAAGCATTTTATAATCGTGCAATTAATTTAGTACCCAAAAGACGTACACCAGATGGTACCACCATCTACTATTGGTGTGATTTATCTAAGAAATCTTTAAAAGGTGAACATTTTGAAGGAATGTTTATTTATTTTTTTTATTGGTTTTCATAATAAGAATTTACATTTTAGCAAAAAAAAAAATATATATATATATTTAAATATACTTATTCATTGTTATTATTTAAATTTGTGTTTATCTTCTATATTTACAGAACTCGATGATGGTGCTTACAATCCTTTGTGGGCTAGTCGTGGTTTTGCGCAATCATTCCATTTTTGGAAAGAAAATCGCCGTCAACAATCGACTCCATTGAATGCATTCCTTACATATGTTACACTGCCTTGGTGGAGTATAGCTAAAGGTAATTAATTTTGAATTATTTCAGTGTTTATAATTGTTATATTTAGTTATTGTTAAATAGAGTTTTGCTGAATTAGTATATGATACTAATTTTTGGCATGTTGTTTACACTCGTATCAGTAGAAGAAACTTAGTTAATTTCCAAGATATTGGTAAAACAACTATTGTCCATGCTACAAACCATCCAGAACTGTTAATCAAGTCTATGATTCGCTTAACATTCAGATCTTTAAGACCATCAAAAAAGGATTTACCTAGAAGAATTAATTTTCTCTGACAGAGACGGGCATGAAGGAAGGAGGTTTAATGACAGACTTCCTCCACGTCGTAGCAGCTTCTACAGAAATCGTTAAACATGACAACTTCTCCAACAATCGTATGCCTCTCTAACAGCAGCTTTCTTGTAGCCATTGCTATATCTACAATCTCTTTTTACCGAAGGGACTCGTCTGATTATATATTACCCTCTACAGTAGTGTGCTCTGGTACCCAAATTAAATGTAGAAAAATATTCAGAGAACTACGATAGTTACAGACCACTCCCGACGACAGAGTATTGATCATAAAGCCCTTAATTAATAGTGGCTTAGTTTTCTGAAGCTACTAGGTAGGAGTCGAGCGACCTTTTGTATAGCCATCACTTCCGCCTGGAATACACTGCAATGGCCGAGAAATTGAAAGCATAGGCGATGACTAAGTTTCCTGCAGTATACCCCTATCACCAAATTCAGAGCCGTAAATGAAGTTTATCTCATGCTTGTTTTATTCGGACATCTAGCACTTCCTATCCAGAATGGAGTACTAGAAAGTCAGTTTCGCTACACACTCTTGGAACAATGGTGTTCTAACGTGAGTTAGAACAGGAAAAATACTGAAAGTAGAATCCCTCCTCTGTCCAATTGCTTTAAACCTAATAGGGGTGTTTCCTACTGCGTTAATGTGAATGAAATGCCAGAACGACTTTGGAGCAGCAGTAGTTGTGGTTCTCCCGTAATACATAGCTGATCTTTGAAGTCTTTCAACCATAATTTTCGTAAAGATGGCCACACTTAACAAAGTCGTATAGAGTCAGGGCTAAATTCCGAACATTTCCCAATTTCGTTCCAGCACGTAACATTTTATTATTAAATAGAGATATTCTGATCTGTACTTTCTAGACATGTAGTATAAAATTAGTAATTCTCTACTTCCTAGTGAAGAGTATTAATTTCGTTTTAGCAGGATTGACTCTCTATCCATGATCAGAGGTTTACTTCGATAGACCAATATCATCTAGCATACTTCTCCTTAGTTACCGGGATAATTACTACTGATAGCAATTACTACGTCGTTCGCATAAGTTGCTTTATTTGCTAAATTGAGGTAGCGAAGCCCATAGAATGAAGCTAGTACACAACAGAAAATATTAGCATTATTAATTTTACTTCCTAAATTAATATCTTATTAATTACTTTTTTTTCTTTTCTTTACAGATTTGTTGGATCATCGTGAAACTCCCATATTAACATTTTAGTATTAAATTACCTTTTTTGTTTTTTTAAACGATTTATTTTATTAAAAATTTCAAAGTTTTATAATTATGTATTTCTAAATCATTGCGATTTTATATGTATTTCCTAAACTTTTTTACATTTATGTATGTATATGATAAAGATGTCTCAAAATCTTGTGTTTCGATTAATATATACTAGATATGAGTATTAAAATATAATTTTTAAATTCCGACGATTTATTAACTTAAAGTTAATGAGATCACAAAAAAGAATTATACATCATTGGTAAAACTTTTATGTATATGTAAAGATATTTAATCATACATAAATCTTAATATATTTATTTACGAAACACTTTTTTATCGAATATTTTTTTTTACTATGAGAATTGAGACCCATTTGTTTAAATATTAAAGAGAGACGATAAAAGGCATAGAAAACAACTAGAACTTCAACTCTTTTCATTCGCTCAGCAACAAAAAATTATTCTCTTCACACGTATACATTTGTTCTGTAGAAAATTTTACTAACACATACAAAGAGTTAGGTTTTTTTGACAGTTGAGTTAGGTTTTTTGTGAGCAAGTTGGAATTCTAGTTGTTTTCTATGATAAAAGGTCTTTACCCTTTAGAAATCTAATCATCTTTATTCATTCTTTTAAATTATTATTTATATTTCTATATGGTGCTTCTTTTTTTAGCTCATATATTTAAACATTTCCACTTTATATTTTCTCTTTTATATGTTATTTAAAATATAAATTGGAAAAGTGTTTAAAGGACATATAGAATAATTTTGCATTTTTATGCAGATTATAAAATTGTTTAAGATTTTAATTTAAACTAATTTTAAGTAACAATACTTTTAATATAATTTTATTTCTTTTTCTCTTATTTTTGTGTGATAATTCCTTATAATTATTGTATTTTATTATAATTAATTTATATTCATATGTATGTACTTAATTGGCTTATACGATTTTAAACAAAATTATGTATATTTTATATTTATAGAATTGTTATTATGATTCCTAAAAAAATATTTAAATTACAAATTATATTAAACATATAATCATCATACATACGTATTTATTTACATATACTTACATATTTAAAAAAAAAAAATAAAAACAACTACGTATGTTAGTATATTGAACAATTTAATTTTAAAGCCAAGTGAAATTTAATATTGAAATAATGTTTTGAATATCGTTTGCGATAAAAAGTAATGTTAAAATGTTTTATTATTGATCTCAAAGGTTAATCAAATGTTTCCTAGTAATCCAAATAGAAACATTCTTGAATGGACTTTAATCGAATATGATTTGAAACATTTGTATTTTGTAAATCAGCAGAAAAATAAGATATTAAATTGTTGTTGTAGCAGCAAGAGATGTTGTTGCTGAGTTGACAGCTCTTGGCCATTCCGGTTCATAGAAGCAGGTGTCGCTGGAATGTTGGATCGTTGTTGTAACAGTTCTGCTGATGTCGGAAGTTCCTCCCTGATAAATATAGAGTTAAAATTTTTTAATTATTGTTGTATGCCAAGGGAATGATTTGGAAACTGGAGAGAAAATTTGCCACCTCGGTCGGTCTTAACCATAGGTCAATGGGGCGCAAATCAGTTGGCCTATTGGGACAGTTGAATAAATGCACTGTGTAATGAGGGCTTTGAAGGCAGCCAGGGCAACGGTTCAAAGTGCGTGGAACAATACGTTCTAGGTAGCAGTTTAGAATACTGCACCAACCGGCTCTGAGTTGTGCCAATAGAGATCTTGTTTGACTGGGAAGTTGTCTCTCATTGTCCGAAATTGCAGGAGGGTGTTCATTTAAGACTCTGTTGCATCTATAACCATTAATGGCTTCTGAGACCGCCAGTCGATGCAATTCTTTCCGTGCGTTCGTCATGGAAAATCGGTCGAGGTCGGGTGGAATGACCTCCTGGATGTCCTCTCGAAAGCGACGAAAGTCTGTCCGGATGTGTCGAGGAGGTGGATCCTGCATCAAAATTTAATGGTTGGGGTGATCTGGCTGGTGACATGCCAACAGGAACTGTCTAGTCAACAACACGTTATTTTGTATGACTGTCAGCATCCTGGTCTCCTCATGTAAATGATCCACATTCGTCATTTTAACACATCCGGTTGCAATTCGGAGTGCATTGTTCTGGGCCGTTTGTAAACCTCGCCATTACCTAATTTTAATCTTGAGGAGCCTTATTTGCTGCAGAAAAAAGTCCGGCTTTATAACCAACGCTGAGGTTATAGATATGATTGTGGCGTTGACAGTCAGCATCCGGCTCCAAGGATCATAAACATGTTGCAATCGGCAATTTCCCTTTTTCTGTTTGGTATAATTTAATCAGATTACAAATTCGAGCCAACTTATGGATCTGAGCAATAAGAATTCATTTTTATGTAATTTGTAGTGTTGAATTATATTTAATTCTCGAAATTGTTTCTAATTTTCGTCTTCTCACATGTTAAAGTAATATGCTATCGTATCGACTTTTTCATGTTGACTGATTGATTTCAAGTACTGAAAACTTTTAAGCCGCATCTTTACATAGAACTTTACCTCAAGATTATCAAGAATTTATTTAGAGCTCTTAGCCGCAAATGACAAAAAGAAGATATATTTGTTAAACTTAATATTCAAAAACTAATGATTTGGACTAAAATTTAATGTCCAACGGAGAAATAATTCGAAAATCTTGTTCGCAAAAATACCGGAGCTCGAATTTCTTTCACACTTTATTTTCTTTATTCCCATTTCGATTTTTAATTTAAAACTTTAGCGGTACGAGTAACGAAAAAAGAGAGAAAATACAATCAAATTTGGCGCAAATCTACAAATAAGACCAAATATTAAGAGACAAGGGCAAGCCGATTTCTTACTGTTGAAGTATAATACGTAAAACAAATCCCAAACAATATGAAAAATTTAATTTGACAGATCTTTAATTCATATTAACCACATTTTATTAAATAAATTAATTATCAAATTTCAAATATATTTAAAAATATATTTTTGTTAATATGTATCTCAAAAACTAAAAGAAATTTCGAAAAAAAAAAAATAATGATGATTCGACTTTAGCGTTGTCATCCAGCATTCGGCTCGAAGTACCATAAGCAAGATGTTGTAATATGTATTTGGCTACGTAATTAAAAACGAAAACTAAAACAATTTTCGAAAAAAACGTAGTAAAGATTCGGATTCAGCGAATATTATAAACTCGGCGATATAAATTGGTTTATAATCATAGCATTGTCATCCAGAATCCGGCTCGAAGAACCATAAACAAGATTTAATTTGTATTTGAATACGTAGCTAAAGGGGCTTACGCAATTAAATTTTAAACAAAATATTATCAAATTTAAATGTTGTTAATCAGGCAAATTGGAAAAATTTTCTGTTTCGTAGATATTTCTAAAGCAGAGCAATATATGTTATACATCTCTTAAAAATAAAAAAATTTTTATGATCTGTTGTGCGAAATATTACTGAAGAAGGCAGCTTTTTTTTAAAGCTGAATTTGCATTTGAGTGGAATTGGAATGATTTATTCAAGCAGCGCATGAGGGAACCTTTTTTTATACTTAAAGTGAGAAGAAATGTGAAAAATTATATAATTTTTGCACGCACAGAATTCAGATTTTTCGCAAGCGATATTCAAAACCTATTTGTTTTTTGTTCCACAAAATTTATAATACTATAACATTGTAAAACATCTAAAGTTTTGTTATATCCATAAAAAATAATCATTTTAATTTTTAAACATTTAAAGTAAATCTTTATTTGCTATTTTTACTATTTAATGCTATTTATAACCGTAAAATTTGTATGAAAAATGCTAAATAGTTAAAATAGCAACTAAATGATTTCTTAGTCGTAAAAAAAAAGCAAAAAACTATATATTTTTTAGTTAATAAGTTAAAAAAGAAAAAGACACACAAATTTATTAAAAATAAATTATATACAACTACATAAAATGATAAATAAAATACGTGTTTTATTATAAAAAATCATGAATTTTAATAAATTATAAATTAATATTTTTCCTTATTTTTTATAATACGATTATGTATTAAATTTTCTAACCCAAATAATAAATTTTTTCAATTTAAAATCAAGACTCTCTTTTAATACATATTTATTTCTAGAAATCATTTTTTTAAAAATACTCTCTTTTTTAATGTTTATCAGTATAATTCTTTGTTTTAATTGACCTTTAAGGTTATAAAATATAAAAAAAATAAATACAATAAAAATCGAAGGCAAATTGAAATTGTTCTTCTTTTTTCGTGTTTGTACATTTTCATTATTTATTCAATTCAATTACATTTAAAACAACAAAGTAATTGAAAAAGTAATACCAACAATTATCTTATGAGTATCTTTTGCTATAAAAAAATACAATATGAGACAGTTCTACTTAATTGTTGTGTAAAATAAATAGTTAACATTTTTATACATATTTTTTTTAAATTTATATAATTTTTAAAAAATATATTTTTTTGTTTTTCAATTAAATTTATTTTAATCAATTTTCTTATCGCTAATAACTATGAAACAAACGGATTCGCTCTCACAAAATTTAAAATTCTATTTTCATTATGGTTGGAATTATCTGTTTTAGCATGATTGTTCAGTGTCAGAGGCGTAATATAGAAAATTTTACGAAAACTTGTTTATATAATTCTGTACCAAAAAGGAAAACTACATAGCTAAGATATGCAAAAATATTTTTTTCCATTTTTTAATCCTTTATATCCAGTTCTGTTTTATCAATATTTTGGAAAAGTCTAGCAACTATTTTAAGAGATTTACATTTGAAATAAAAATTTTCTACAGTGTTGTATGGGAATTTAAAAAATAAAAATAACTGCTCTCCTGAAAACTTTAAAAAACTACTTATGCAGTTTTTCCTTGTTGCCACAGAATCATAAATAAACAGAAAAACCTTTATGACATGTGTATAGTTGGTTGTTAGCCAGAGCTACATTTGAACCAGTTTTCAGGAGTGCGAAAAATCAAATTATTGCACGAAATCCATAATTATTAACACAAGGAAACACTTATTCTCTAGAACGGGATTTCTCATCCAATTCGGACACACGGTATTAATAAGCACTTATCCTCTTATCCACGAATTTTTATTATTTTTTTACTTTTGCAATTTTGTATACATTTTATTATATCCTACACCACCATAGGGGTATTATGCGTTTCTGATGATGTTTGTAACGCACAGAAAAATCTTCGGACTCCCACCTTAAAGTAAGGTGCCCGGCAAAATTATAAGACCACTTTTCATTGCACAATGTATTAAAAAGTACAAGGGGTATTTAATGGTACTACTAGCTAAAATATTTATTACTAAAAGGTGTTCCTTTATACACCTTTGGTACTCGTATCATTTATTTGACATTTGATCTTTTTATAGACAAAAGTGTTGAAAATGTGAACTTTCCAGTGAGTCAAAATGATAAGGTCAGTTCATTTCTTTTCAACTTAAATAATATTTTTGGCAATTTATTCCTTGACTATCTTTATTTATTGATTTATAGAACTGATTAGGAAGTGAATTTTTTCAATTCCAGAAGTGTTCCTAGGAATTCATCCCGCCCAACTTTAAAAATGTCAACTTTAACCTATCCCTCTGAATTGAGCGATCGTTTTGCAAGATAAAAGTGCACAACTAATTCTAAAATGATCTAAATAAAATGGAATTAGTGTTGAAAATGTGAAAATGATAAGATTCCTGCATAACAGACAGTCTAGGATCCTCAAAACTGGTCTAAGTATATATATTATCAATGGTTTTCACCATTTTCCGGCAGAAAAATTTTATGTTTTTAGCGTTTTTGCACACAGACGTGGCAATAAGTGGTTAGAAACTATGGCTGGTATTCAAGGTTATTAATTTTATTGAAAGGCGATATTTTGAAATGGGTTTTGTTTGATATTAACTTAAAATCGTCATGTCAAATAAGTGGTACCAGGTAACAATTTTGAAAATTCTTCTTCATTAGAAAATGCTTAAATTATTTTTAAGAACTTTTTTTTCTTAAGATAAAAAAAATAATTTCTGATAGTTTCAATGATCTGTCAGACTATGAAAGAGATTTAATAGGAGAATTAATTTTTTTTTTTTTTTTTTGTTTTTTCAGAAAAACAAAATTTTATGGGAATTCCCTAGGAGTTTGGAATATGATTGAACCCACTTGTAGCTGAAATGCATAGTCTGGAATAGCAGCAATAGTTACCAACACCATTCTCACCATGATATGCGCAATATTCACAAAAATGTTGAATTTTTTCTTAAAAAATGTGAAAATCATTGGTAGTAGATATACTTAAACCTGATTTTCACATTTTCAATGTTAATTCAATTTTACTTAGATCATTTTAGAATTAGTTGCACTTTTATCTTGAAAAACGATCGTACAACTCAGAGGGATATGTAAAAGTGGAAATTTTTAAAGCTGAGCGGGATGAATTCTTAGGAACACTTCGGGAATTTAAAAAATTCACTTCCTAAACAGTTCTATAAATCAATAAATAAAGACAGTCAAGGAATAAATTGCAAAAAATATGATTTTAGTGACAAAAAGAAATGACCTGACCTTATAATTTTGACTCACTGGAAAGTTCACATTTTCAACACTTTTGTCTATAAAAAGATCAAATGTCAAATAAATGATACCAAAAGGTGTATAAAGGAACACCTCTTAGTAATAAATATTTTAGCTAGTAGTACCCTTAAATACCCCTTGTACTTTTTAATACACGGTGAAATGAAAAGTGATTTTATAGTTTTGCCGGGCACCTTATATCAATCGAGTAAGAATCACTTTCTGAATCTATTTAACGATGTCCATCCGTCTAGTCGGCTGGTTGGCTGTCTGTCCATTAGAGTGTCCCGAGGAAAGCCTTTTTCGAGATTTCGATGTAGGAAGACCCCTCAAATGATGCGTAAAAATTTGCTTAATACGAAAAAATTATTTAAACAATTTTTAAAATTGGCCTTCAGTTCCCTACCAGCGATTGAAAAATCATGGGTCTCATATATTTTGGTAAAAAAAAGGTTTCGACCATTAATCGAAATGGTTATCAAAAAATAATATAATTTCTAATTTTTACGTAAAATTGAAATAAAATAAAAAATGCTTGTGTTGAAGATTAAAAATTTAATCTCAAACCTTAGTAGGTATATATGTAGTTAACATAATCCTGACCTAGGTCTAACACTAATAAAATGTTTATTGTGTAATTTCTGATTTTAAAAATCATTCGACTTTTAAAATCCCCGAATCGTAAGAAAAGCAACCTTATCACATGAAGTAATTATCAAATAAATTATACTCTTCCCCTCTTTTAAAAAAAATATCAAACACGTCTATGCCCATATATTCTTGCACAGAAGACACAATGTTTCATCTCAAAACTTTGTCTTATAAAAAATAAAAAAAAATGTATTTCCATTTTAAAATTTTTCAAATCAGTCTTCTCGCATTCGTTGTTCCATTGACTTGTATCTCGGAATTATTAAATATAATCGTACTTTAAAAAACAGCAACACTTAAAAGGCTAATGCCTTAAACTAGTGATTATTATTCTATACAGTAGTTTTAAAAGCAAGTAAACACATCATCAACATCCAACATTGAGAGTGTGTGATAATATTTCATGTTTTTTGTGTATTTTTTTAAGAGCTGATAATAGTGTTTTGTCTCGAGCGATACTATCAAATTATAAGTCATACTTTGTACTTGTAAATGTTTCTAAAGTGCGTTCTTAGTGTTTAATTTACATATGAGTGTTTTTTTATAAAGATATAAAATTTAAAAAAAAATATAGAGAAGACAAAAACAAATAAAAAATATCTTAATTAAAATGCTGGCTAAATGTTTGAAAGTAACGTTCATCAGTTTGCTGCTGACAATTAGCATTGTGAATGCTTGTACTCGTGCTCCTATTCATTTGCCACATGGCCGTCGTACACGCGGTGATAATGGATACAAATTAATTGTCGCTGATGGCCCCAATGGTTATGTGCCAGGAAAAGCTTATAATAGTAAGTTTTAGTCGTAAAATTACATATAAATAAATCATGACATTTTGGTGGATAAAAAAAAAATTAAATAAATAATTGCTACAATTTACTAGCTGCAATTTAATTAAAATTATTTTTTAGATATTTAAATTTAGACAAATTTTAAAATATGTTTAAGAATTAAAAATAAGAAAATTTTAGTTGGATTTACTTCTTTACAAATGATCGAATTGAAGACGTTATACTTTTTTGATTATATTATATATGGTTCCAAAAAAGTTTGTTTTAGAAGAAATAAATATTTACAGCTTAAAAGTTTTAGAACTTCTCAATTTAATATAGAATAATTCCTGCCTTAAAATAAAAAAAGGATTATTTTTGTTTACTTAAAAAGTATCATAAGAAATTGAAACCCACTTTTATGTTTTTTCAAGGAACTGTAATTGAGATCCACCTTTATGGTTTTTCAAGGGATGATTATGACAAATTTTTTTTATCAAAAATTCAATACGATCCAAGAACTTAAGGAACATGTTTCCGTAGCAAACCCAGATATTGCCTCTTCTAAGCATTAGGAAAGGACCCATTCTCAAACATATGTTAAATGTCTCCTAGAAAATTGTGGACAATGTTCACAAATCAAAGTTATGATTCCATTTGGGATCCCATCTAGTCCTGGTGCCTTGCACCTTTTTAAAGTACGGCATATAATCTCCTCTCCAGTGAAAAATTGCACTTACTCTAAATTTGGATTCGTTATACCTGGTATTTTCACTCGGTTTCAAATTTTCTTTATTATACTATATGATAGGCCCCATGGGGGTTTGTAAACTTCTTCGCATAGCGATTATCAAGACTTCCTGTTTGAATCTATAATTCTGTATAGTTTATTGCGACTTGCATCTAATCGTTTAGCTCCATGACATTCTCTTCTGATTTAATATATTTCTTGGTACTACCAATATATGTTTATCAAGTGTTGTAGTTTTCGTCATGGCAACATAATATAAATCTGTATGTCGATAACTTAATCTTTGTTAGTTTTTCTAAACAGTTTTTAAAAATTATAATTAGTTTCTAAGAAATAATTTAAAATTAAAGAAAAAAAATAAATTTATTAAAAGTTTATTTTGAAACTTAAACACATATTTATTAAAAACTCAAACTTAAATCTAATTAGCAGTTTTTCTTTAAATTTCTTAAAAAAAATAAGAAAAAAATGAATTTAAATTTAATAATAAAACAAATTAAGCGTAATAATAATTTGTATAGGCAATAGTTATATTAAAAACTAAAAAAATGTTTACAACATTAAAAACTTAAGTTACAAAAAATTAATTATACACTCTTTGTATAATGATATAATAATTAAATATTAATAACCCATACCAAATCAGTTTTTGGATTCATTTCTTGGTTTAGATGGTCGCGGCGTACATTGTTTTGGCATATATTTGATAACTTTATTGCAAACGGACATATGATTTTTTACATCGATATCTGAAGCAAATACCAGTTCACATTTGACACAATTATAAATAGTTTTTAAATGTTGTTTACTATGTTCATACAGGGATTCAGATGTTTCAAATATCTCTGAACATACCAGACACTTATGATATTTAGTTTTTGAATTTTCATGAGAATTTTGCACAGTTTTAAGATTACATTTATTTGATTTATTATCAATATAAATATCGCATACACTTTCATGATTATTTAAATGTTTTACATTTTTAAATCCTGTACAACATTTACGACATTTATATGGATACAGAGCGCCAGTATGTACGATGCGATGAGTAAAGTATTTATGTTCTGTATTGAAATATTCCTCACAATACTCACAGTAGAAGAAACGTCTAGCAGTCTTGGGTATATAGTGAAACATGAGTAAATAACGATTTGTAGATTCGGAGACTTTTCGTTTTTCAATAAGTTTATTATTGAAATTATGACTATACCAAATGCTTATCAAATTTGCTAAGCGTTTAATTTCAACCAAACTTAAATCCAAATTGAATGATAGATTTGTTTCATGTAACATCTGTTGGAAACTTATACTCAATTCTTCTTTTAATGTAGGAGTTTCACTATTTTTTGTCGACCATATTCTTGGCCAATTTTTATAGATTTTGGAAAATTTCGTAGCTTTTTCATTCATGTTATCAAGTTCCTCTAAACATACAGAATCTTCAATTTCCGGATATTTTATAATTTTTAACTGAAATTAATGAAAATAAAGAATTTGTAAATATTCTATAATAAATACAATACAATAATAATATTAAAGACTTACTCCAAATTTAGATAATAATTGAATATCTTTGAAGTCATCAAAATCTATATCATTATCGCCATTATTTAATTTTTCATCTTTTTCATTTGTTGTTTCTTTTTGTGCCTTTTCATTTTTGGAGTTTTCATTATCCTATGAGGCAGAGTTAAGTAATTGTAGTGAAATTCTAATAAAAATATTTGAAAGGATAACCTTACCACTTGATCCAAAAGATCATTTATTAAATTACTATTATTTGTGCTTTCGCTTTCTTTAGTTTTATCTTCAATTTTTGTGTCTTTTGCATTCGATTCTAAAGAGGTTTCGTCTGGGGTACAGTCATCAATTGGCAATTCTTCATTGAGGAAGCTATCAACATTTAAACGATTTGCTTTTAAATCGCGCTTAAATTTAAAGAAAGAAAAACAAATAAATTAATTCAAATAAAATTTATCGATAAAATAAATTTTCAAAGAAAAATTATTGACCATTATAAAAAAAGTATCGATAGTTTAAATTATCTATAATTACATTTTTATAAAAAATTGTTCGATAAATTAAAATTCTATAAAAAATTCTTCCGACAAATTAAAATTCTATAAAAATTATTTCGAAAAATGAAAAAATTTGTCGTTAACTAAAATTTTCCATAGAACTATAACTATAATTTTCTATAGAAAATTTATCGATAACTATAATTTTCTATATAAAATTTATCGATAACTATAATTTACTATAGAAAATTTATTAATTTTTTTTTTTTTTTTTTTTTTTTTTGAAAAATTTAATTATCTTCAAACTAACGAAATTTACCTGTAAAAAGTCTACAACACTCTCTGAAAGATCCAATTGAGTTGTTTCCACTTCTGATGATTTTTCATCCGGCACATTTTTTTCCGGAGATTTATGCTGACGTTTAGCTTGTTTATCATCGTTTAGCAAAGGTGAGGAGGCAGGTCTTTTTAATGATTTCTTAATTAGCTTTTCATCGTCATTAATAGGAGAATCGTTTTTAGTACAATCTAAAAAGATTTTTGCTTGTTTCTGATCGTCAGCCAAATTTTTGGGTGACACTGAATTAACAACAGTAGGTGTAGTTGTAGTATTTCCCGTAGGCTTTTTAAAATCATTAAAAGGATTTATTAAAGGTGTCAAGGCTTCCTTTTTAAGATTGGGTAATATTTGTATATTTTCTATTAGAATTTTACGTTTTCTCTGCGGTTTCATTAGAGGAGATTTCATACGATTGATTTTAGTGACACATTCGACTCCCTCAATTGATTTAAATATTTGTTTTTTAATATGACGCATACGTTGTAATACTTCCTTTTTGCGGGCCGAACGATTAACAGCATAACTTTTGTAATC
Organism: Protophormia terraenovae; assembly: GCA_951394005.1. Taxonomy (NCBI): domain Eukaryota; kingdom Metazoa; phylum Arthropoda; class Insecta; order Diptera; family Calliphoridae; genus Protophormia; species Protophormia terraenovae. The sequence goes on along the minus strand of OX596077.1, from coordinate 112,357,952 downwards.
TAGATTACTATGACGGGGAGTTTTGTTCACTGATGATTGTTTGGTTTGTTGGACATTTGCTGGATTGGATGATAATGGTATAATATCGATAGAAGCCTTACGCTGTCGAAGTTTTGCTGTGTTGTTTTTTGTTTTCGGATTATTTGTAGTTTGTATGAGGCTAGTTTGATCTATGACAGTTGGGTTTATCTTTTTCGTGTCTTCCTGTTGTCCTGATTCCAAACTAGATTCACTGAAATTTTGTTTACAATAAGTAGGTTTTACAGGTGTTTCTATTATTTCAGATTGGTTTCCTTCTTGGCTTGAACTTTGTGTATTTATTTTTGATAAAATTATACCCTTAGGTAATTTAAAATGTTCCCTTATTTGTTTGGTCTCATCTTCTAAGGATTTAGGTGATGGTTCCAAAGATTTCGTTTCTTGAGTTATTTGTTTATTTGCCATTTTATCTGGCGTAAATCTTTGTAATTTTATAGCTACATTTCTCAATCTTTGAGGAGTTGTTAAAGGAGTTCTTGCTTCAATATAGTTTGTAGAATTAGAATTTCTTGCAGTTTGTTGTCTAGTTGGAGACATAGGATTAATATTACGTTTTTCATTTGATCTGGGTGCAGATTTTGCAGAGCTTTTACTTTTTTCTTGTTTACAAAGAGGTGGTGACTTGTTATTTTCTGGAGTTTTTGGTGTTCTATTTTTATTGTTTGGAGAAAATTGCTTAAGTTTTTCTTGAATTTTGGGTGATTGTTTTATGACTGTTGTTCCTTTAAGTTGAGGTGTTTTCTGTTTTGGTGTTTGTTGAGGATTTAAATTCTCCTGCTTCTCTTGAGTTTTAGGACTTTGTTTTATTGATCTTTCTTGAGGAGTTTTTTCGCCCCGTTTGGGAGTTTTATCACCAATTAAATTCTCTTGTTTTTCTTGTGTTTTTGGACTTTGTTTCAAAAACATTTTTTCTCGCTTTAAAGGTGTTTTATCTCCTCTATCGGTATTTATAAAACTGGCAGCAGGTGTTAATTTTTCTTTTTTTATATTTTTTTGTATATTTAAAGCGGGAGTTTTATTTTCCTGATTTTCTTTATTGGGTGTTTTTCTTTGCCGTAAGTTGTTTAATATTTTTCCATTAATATTATCTGAAGCTGAAGTTTTTGCTGGACTTTTTAATAAAATATTTAGGTTGGTTAATTGCTGTTGTTGCATAAAGATCTCATGATTTCTTTTAATAGGGGCCTCTTGAGAGTTTAATATTTTAACAGAATTTTGAGAATTAGATTCTTTTAATACTAAAGGTTTTGAAGAAGGTTTTAGTATATTTTTACTGTGACTTTCCCTTAATTTAGTTCTGGCTTTAAAGTTGGTTTTTTGATATTTCGTTTTAATATTATTTTTAAATGAAACCAAAGATTTTCTTTGTTTTTTAGAACTTTTAATAATGTTAGTTTGTTTTAAGTTTTCTTTAGAATTGGTAGTCTCTTGTTCTGCTAATGTTATATCATTGTCATTTTCATGGTCCATTAACTCCTGATTTAGAAAATTTAATAAATCTTGATTTAGAGGCTCTTCTATTTCTTCTTCAGGTGGTAAATTTAATAAATCAAAATTTTCATCACCTAAAGCATCAGCTAAAGCTTTCGTAAGATCTTCGTTTAAAGGATCCTCTTTAGCCTGTGTAATTTCTGAGGAAACTTGATCTTGGGATTCTTTCTCATTTAAAGATTCTTCTAAATTCTTTAGTTGTAATACAAAATCTTTATGATTGTCAAGAATTTTATTATCAGAATCTTCTGAGATTTTATTATTTTGTTCAACTTCTCTTACCTTAGCTTGTTGTGGTAAATCATTAATAAGAGAATCTTCTAAATCTTTTAATTTTGAAGCGAAATCATTTTCTTGTTTGTTCAACTTTACTTCCGTAGATTTAGGTACTATATTTTCAATATTATTAGCAATGTCATGATCTAAATCATCTTCTAATTCTTTTAAACGAGCTTCAAAGTCTTTTAGTGCTCTAAACTCAACCATATCTGTATTTTTTAGTATTTTGAGAGATTTATTTTCTAATTTAGGATTTAACAAAATTTTGTTTTTGTCTGACATCTTTTCCTTTTTTACTTTAACATTTTTTATTTCTTTTTTATTTTGGAAACTTAATTCTTTGTTATTTATTTTCGAACTACCTTCTAAGTTTTCCAACAAACTATCAATATCTTCCAAGTCATCTAGACCTTCTAAAAGCCCTTTGATACCCTGATTACAAGAATTTTCAATATTATCTTTTGTACCATCAATATTTTCCTCCATACATGTACTATTAACAAGTGTTTCACTCATGGTAACATCTAAGTCCAATTCTTTACTAATATTTAAGAGTTGTTTGGAATAGTTTTCCATATTAGTGCAATCAATTTTCTTCGGTTCACTACCATTAGAATCACTATCATGCCAATCTTTTTCTATTTCTCTTAATAAAGTATTATCAATATTAGTTTCCTCCGCCTCTTCCTTGTCTTCCACACATTTAGTACTATTCAAATCATCCATTAGATTAAAGGAAACATCACAGTCCTCTAAAGCCTTTAATATAGACATGTTAGCCAAGCCTAGATCTTTATCCGCTTCTTGATCATCATCCTCCTTATCATGTTTTTCCTTTCCTTCCTTTGGTTCTACACCTTCTTTTAACCATTTTATATCTTCCTTACTTAACCATTTGGCGTCCTCTTCAGCTAAATTCGATTCTTCACTTTCATTATCTGGCAAACAGGAAGCTCCCGTTTGATTCATTAATTCTTCCACAGCATATACCTCCACATCTTTGGCCTGCTTAACAAATTCCAATTTATCATTATGTTGCAGCTGCAAGTGTCTCATGAAAGCCTGTAATTGTGTAAATATGTCCTCGCAATATTTACAAGCCATGGCAAATTTGTTTCTTTTAACCGCCACCATAATTTCTCCACATTTTTGGAAATCAGCAATATTTATACATTTTGAGACACGCATTTTTATAAATAGTAATTAAAATAATATGGCACACTTTTAAGTAGAATAAAGTAATAATAAAAAATATTCAGTCTGTATGTTATGGAATTTTATCAATTTTCTAAATTGAGCGCGTCTTTTCTGTTGACAAGTTGTTGTTGGTTGGGTTTTTTTTTAAATAAACTCACCACAATTTGCAACTGTGTTTAGTTTTGTTGTTAATGCACTAACAGTGATGCCATTGTTATTTAGTAAAGATTCACTTACTGTCTTTTTGACGATTTTTGGAATTAAAAATAGTTTTTTGATAATTTGACAATTTCTGCCCTACACGTACATCTTGCTAATTTTTCAATTGTCTTTTAAAATTTTACTAGTCGACTATTTAAAAATTTATTGTGCAATTTATTTCGCAATAAATGTTCAAACACAAAGCTGTACAGTTATGTTCTAACATAAACTGTCAAATTTATTGTTCTTTTGTTGCGAAATAAATGATTTAAAAAGTAAAATTAAAAAATAAGATGCTTAATAAAACTTTAATTTACACAATTTAAAATTTATTATGTACATACGTGTTCTCCATCCCTTGACAAAAATATTAACATAAATATTTTTCTCGTTATTTTACCAACGATATTTCTTTAAATTTGAAAAATGATCTGGCAATTATGAGTGGTATACTGATCACATAGTGTCTACATTAGACAAATTTTTATCAAGACAAACGGATGGCAACAGTTGCGCAAAAACAATATGGCCATAGCGTAATTAGAAAGTGCTCACACATCAACTGCACATAACTTTGAGTCTACATTAGACAAATTTTTATCAAGACAAACGTCAAAATGAACTCGAATTTATGGAAGGTGGCAACAATTGTGCAAAAACAACAATATGGCGAATTCATTAATGTTTTTTATGTATGCAGTTTAACAGCTGTAACAACCAAAAATAATAATCAGCTGTTTAACTGAGGCTACCTTGTATAGATTCGCTCCGATTTTGACGTTTGTCTTGATAAAAATTTATCTAATGTAGACCCAAAGTAATGTCAAAATGCTTTGAACAGAAAATGAGAGAATGAAGAGTAAAAAAAAAAAACTCGAAAACAATTTTGCACATGAATACAAAAACAATTTGTCAGTTCCGCGAGGTATGTCAATGAAAAAACTGTAAAACAGCTGTTCTTACGAGTATACTTTATAATTATACTATGAATATGGCGAACTGTTTTTTATATGCAGTTAGACAGCTGTAACAACCAAAAATAATAACCAGCTATTCCACTGAGGCTACCTTGAATAGATTCGCATTAATTTTGACGTTGTTCGAGCAACGCTGTCTGCCGAAGACGTGTATTTTAGTTACTTTGAGTCTACATTAGACAAATTTTTATCAAGACAAACGTCAAAATTTTATCAAGATAAAGATTTGACTAATGTAGACTGAATTTGTCAGTATTATTGCAGCGTTAAAAGAAAATTGTCAGCGCTCGAGCTCTGACAACTTTGTCTTGATAACGCTTAGTAAAAGACGCCATCTTGATTGTTGTTGGTACTTTTTGCATGGCTTATTATGACATACGTTTTCCCCTATAATTGACAGAGATAAAAAATTATCTGCAAATCAAACAAAAATTTGACGTTTGTCTTGATAGAAATTTCTCTAATATAGACTCGACGTAATTGTCATTTTGCTTGTTGTTGATATATACCACTTCCAGTGTTGCCAGGGAATGAGAAAAAAAGAGGCTAAATTGGATTTTAAAAAATGTCAGAAAATGCTAAATGTCCCAAAAAATTAAAATTTTTTTATTTAAAAACATTTTTTTCTCAAAAGTTTTTGATATTTTTTTTAAAGCTATAGTAAAATATTCTTAAAACATAGAACAGCTGCCAACAAAACGAACCAATGAAAATTAGCCCTAAAAATTCCCATACAAATTTGGGTTATAATTCATATGAGAAATTTACCAATGTTTTGTTGTGATTTTTTTGTTATTTTTGAATTATAATTCCTTTTTGAATAATTTTTGGGTGATTTTTTTTTTTAATTATATTCAAAATAGTTTCTCTTTTTAATAAAGTTTTTAACCAATTATCAAGTAAGTCCATAAAATGTTTGGAAAATGAAGCGCCGTAGGTGAAAATTTTAGTTAAATGTGAATAATCTTTATTTTTTGTGCGAATTTATACACAAAATGCTTAAATGCTTGATTTTGTAAAATTTTTTGTTGAAATACTAAAATTTTAGCCTTTTTTAATAATCAAAAAAGTCTAAAAGTCAAACGAAAATTTTGAGGCTAGAAGCTAAATAAAAAGGCTAGATTTAGCCTTAAAAAGGCTAAACTGACAACACTGACCACTTTCCCTATAGCTGATATAGATACAAAATTTTCTATAATTATGACAAAAAATGTACACTTCTCTTGATAAAAAAATTCGCTTGTCTGGACACTAACAAAGTACATCATGATAAAATACAAGTCTCAATTTTGTTAATTTGTTCAATCGTTAAATCTGGCAGCTTTTCCGCACATTTCCGTTATATTCGAAAATATCTGGAAAAAAATATATAAAAAATGTAGCATACTTTGAAGTGTTTAAAAATAGTTATTGCTGAGAAATATTTCATACCATTTCAACTACTAAAATATATACATTTTTAAAAATACGTTTTTTTACCAGAAAAAAATTAAAATTTTTGAAAAAAAGTCCCATTTTAAAAGATAGATTTTTAATACATTTTTTAAAAACATGAAACATTTTTAGGAAAAATATTTTACACACGTTATTTATTTTTTTTCCTTTTTGAACATTGGAACATTTTTTTTCTGCAAATTTTCCTGAAAATTGCTACTGTTTTTTAAATAAACATTTTATGCTTTAAATTTCTAATTATTTCGAAAAACTGGTATTTCTATAATATGTGGTAATTTATTTTAAAATAATCAACTATGTTACAGAACACAAATTCGTAATTCGTTTTCAATCTAAATAGAAATAATAGTGTAATTAGTATTTTTATTAATTTCATTGAAAGAAATTGTACTTACTTCTTAAAAAAAAATAATAATAATAATTTAATAAAAAGTATAATTTTTAAAAACCACTTATTTTCTTTTAGTTCTTCTACTTGGCTCTCGTACTCATTCAAAAGTTCAACATTTCACACACTTTACTATTACGGCCGAAGCTCATATTGGAGGCAGACGACCCATACCGGCAAATCCAAAACGTGTAGGCCGTTTCCAATTATTCAGCGATTCTCTTACTAAGTTCAGTGATCGTTGCGTTAATACTGTGGCTGAGGCTGATGATTTGCCTAAAACTGAAATTCAAGTAATGTGGGTAGCACCCGAAGCTGGTTCTGGATGTGTATCGCTATCGGCTATGGTATACGAAGGACCACGTTCATGGTTTTCCGATGATGGTCAATTGACACAAGTGATATGTGAAAAAAAGCCAGATCCCACAACTGTACACAAAGAATGTTGTGCTTGTGATGAAGCCAAATATAGTGTATGTTTTTTGTATTTTATAATATAACATTTTTATTTAACTCTTTTTTAACAGTTTGTTTTCGAGGGCATTTGGTCGAACGAAACTCATCCAAAAGATTTTCCCTTTACCGTTTGGCTTACACATTTCTCTGATATTGTGGGTGCTTCACATGAAGCCAATTTCTCGTTCTGGGGTGAAAATCATATTGCCACTGATGGTTTTAAGTTGTTGGCTGAATTTGGTTCTCCTAGTGGCTTAGAACAAGAACTTAGAGCTAAAGGTCCTAAATTGCGTACATTAATTAAGGCTGCTGGTCTTTGGTATCCCAATGTTAATAGCAATACTTCTTCAACATTCCGTGTGGATCGTAAACATCATAAGGTTTCGATGGTATCTATGTTTGGTCCCTCACCAGATTGGGTTGTGGGTATTAGTGGTGAAGACCTATGTACGGCTGATTGTTCTTGGAAAGAATCTTTGGACTTTGATTTGTATCCTTGGGATGCCGGCACTGATAGTGGTATTACTTATATGTCTCCTAATTTGGAAACCCAACCTAGAGAACGTATGTATCGTATTACCACCATGTATCCTGAAGATCCTCGTTCTCCTTTCTATAATCCTAAATCAAGAGAAATGACTCCATTGGCTAAGTTGTATATCAGAAGAGAAAAGATCATTTCAAGAAATTGTGATGATGATTTTTTGCAAGCTTTACAAGTAGAAGTTTCAGATCAAAGTGAAGATCAAGATACCAGAAGTAAGTAATGGAATATTTAAATTTAAGTTTGAAAGTATTTATAAATGAAAATTATTTCTCTTAATTAAGTGGAATGTCGTGTTACTGAATACAGCGATTGGGCTCCTTGCTCGGTTACTTGCGGCAAAGGTATACGCATGCGCTCTCGTCAATATTTAAATCCCGAAAATGCTGAAAAAGCTAAATGTTCTAGACAATTAATTTCCAAGGAAATGTGTGTTGCTGATATTCCAGAATGTGGGTTAGTATTATTTAATATTCAATTACTTATTTCTAGAAAACAAAACTTCAATTAATTTAAAACTTTTAACAGAAATCAACAAGATGACGATGATGAGGGTGAAAATTTGGCTAAATCCATTTCTTTGGTTAATGAAAATGGTGAAGGTGCTGGTGTTTGTCAAACAACTGCCTGGAGTCCTTGGTCTGAATGTTCGGCCACCTGCGGCATTGGTATTACCATGCGTACACGTACCTTCCTTAATCATGTGGGTCGTAAACGTTGTCCCCACATTTCGGTGGTGGAAAAACAAAAGTGCATGAAACCCGAGTGTACATTTGAACAAATTGAATTGCCCGATCCCATGTGTCCCACCACCCAGTGGAGTGATTGGAGTCCTTGTACAGCTACTTGTGGTAAAGGTGTTACCATACGCAGACGTATTTTATTATTGGAAGATGAATCTGTTAAGGAAAATTGTACCAAACGTATGGAATTGGATCAACAAAAGGAATGTACTGTAGCTCAAGATTGTACCATTACTTATGATATGGCTAAAGGTAAAGTAAAATGATTTTTTAGATTATGAGAATTCTATTAATTTTATTTATTGATAGAAATTTGTGTGGAACGCTTCGATTCGGGACCCTGCCGTGGCAACTATATGCGTTATGCCTACAACAAGGATACTGGTCGCTGTGAAACCTTTACCTATGGTGGCTGTCGTGGTAATCGCAACAATTTCCTTACCGAAAACGATTGCATGAATACTTGCAGCATTTTGGGTGCTGCCAATGGATCACCACAAGTAACTTCACCACGTCCTAGTACCACTTTATCATTAGCAGCCGCTCATCGTCCAAAAATTGATCAAGAAGATGGTGCTCCAGAACCTTGTGTTATGACAGAATGGACTAATTGGTCAGAATGTAGTGTACGTTGTGGTTTAGGTTATTCAGAACGTTATCGTTACGTTATAAGTGAACCAAAGAATGGTGGTACACCTTGTCCTAAGCGTACTGTTAAGAGACGTCGTTGTACTATGACCGATTGCTAAGGGGTCTAGTAAAATTTTGAGCCAAAATTTAAAGAAAATTAAATTGGCAATTAAAAAAAAAAAAATGTTTTTATGAATATTTGTAGTTTAAATTCAATAAACTATAAGATTTTAATTAGAAGAAATTTGGGGTTTATTTTAATTTAAACCTGGGTTATTTTTTTATTAATACGTTATATTTTAATATGAGATAAAATGGAATAATATGAGCAAATTAAATACATAATAATAGAATTGGATAACTATATGATAACATGGGATAATAATATGTTGAAGTGAAATAATGTTTATATTCAATTAAAATTTTAATATACTATAGTTGACTACAATAATTGTATGTTTTTAATTGTAGTTATAGGAAAAAATATCATTATTTCTGCAACTATTTATATTATAAATCATTTTCCTTGTTCTTAAACCATATTTTGTTCTCAAAACATATATACTCCAATCATAATATGTTGCTCTCAGATTATGGTCATATTTTTTGCTCTGCGTGCACTATCCGAGATGAACAACTTTAGAGATCCAAACAGTACTCACCTGACTTTTGGAATTCCAAATCAATATAAATTATCTTAGTTTTGAAATTTTATTTAAAAGTTACAAAACTAGTTTCAAAAAAATCAGTTTGGGACCAGTATGCACTGTTGAATTTTACAAAAACATCATTAAACGAAATATAACAATAATAAAAACATTTCAACCGAAAATATTATCATAAATTCTATACCAAAATCCATTCCTTTTAAACATAAGCTCCAGTTTAGAATCATCCATACACAATTTATACACCTTTAATACAGTGGGATCTAAAGGACCCCAATTGGGTTTAGGTTTGAAAGAATTTACAAAACGTTCCCACAAAGTATTTCCAGGACTTTTATGAACAGCATACACACCCCAGATTAATAACTGACCTATACCGAAAGCCGAAAGACACCAGCCAAAAACTATAATAAAAAAATACTTTTAATGTTTTTGAAATTTAATTTAGAAAGAAGAAAACTTACTGTAAACACCATCTTGATAGGTATAGCCGTTATATTCTAAGGGTTCATATTCCACTAAGGTATAAATTAAAATGGCAGCCATAAAAGCGGGCGTTATAATGCCCCAACATAAACGATAATATATTGAAGTCTTAATGCCCAACATAAAATGTATATCTTTGCACAATTGTTTAACACCTGAAAGTTTTATTAAATTATTTGAAAATATTTATTAATTAAAATAATAAAAAAATGTTTATACTTACCATATATCCATCCCACTGCTATTAGCTCAAATATGGCCAATACTAAAGCTACAAAGGAAGCACCATAAAAATCTAATAAATTCAATATATATTGACCACCAGGCGTTATATATAAAAGACCTAAACAATAACAGATCACAGCTATACACAAGACTATAAACCATTGTTTGGTATTAGTAAAACGATCCTTTATAACGGTCATAACACAAGAAGCCATGCCCACATTACTGCCTATGCCCAATACGAACAACATTAAAAAGAATAAAACTGAAAAGATCTAAAAAGAAATAGGTTCATTTATAAATATTTTATTTGGTGTTTATTTTTTTTTTGGTAAAATACCTGAGGCACAACTTTAAATTTGGCTATAGCATCAGGATATGATATAAATGCTAAACCGGGACCACCTTTGACTACACTTCTAATATCACTGGTATTGGATTCATAAGCCAAATTTCCTAGTATACCAAAAATAATAATACCCGATAGTAAAGATGTAAATGTGTCCAAAGATGTAATGATATTGCAGTCTCTGAAAGTTTAAGTTTAAAAACGGTAATACAAAATAAATGGTAATAAGTCGAGATGTTTTAAACGGCTGGACCGATTTTTATGAAATTTGGAAAATCGATATAGGAGAAGTTAAGTTTTTAGAATGTAGTTTGTTGGAGTGTCTAACTTAAGCTCAGTGGATGAAAAACCTATCGGGGCTTGTAAATTTTACAAGTAATGAAACAATTTTAAATATTTTTACACTCAAAGCATACTGTACTAAATTATCTCTTATGGTTTAAAAGATTTTGTTTCTTAATTTCGGCACTGTTTTGAATTAGATATGATAGTATGATACAACCTACCGGTAAATTTGGTCACACGAGGCAATTTTCAGAAACTCCCATATTTTCAATTATACAAATTTCATCTTAAAAAATATAAAGTATAATTAAATAAATTTATCTGATCTTTGTATTTCTGAAATCTTCATTAACTACTTTATTATGTGTGTAAAAAAAGTTTTGATAACTATAAAGATTTCGAAAATATTCAGGCTCAAAATTATGAAATATCTTCTTGTAATAATAATGTTAATTTTTTAAAATTTATTTTAAGAAAAATTTAAAATCATAAAACTTGTTATATATAGTTTTAAGGAAGACACAATTTCCTTTAAAATGATATATAATATGACTATTTTGTTTTTATAACGTATCTAGTAAATAAACTTCAAAAAACAATTCGCAGAAAAATAGTGAAGTCTTTGTGTCCTTCTATTTTTGATAATGCAGTTCACTTTGTGTGTGGTAAAACCGTTTCAAAAACAACATGAAAAAAAAAAAAAAACATAATGAATTGACAATTTGCAAGTTTTTGTTTATTTGAAATTGATTTACTAGAAACGTTAGTAACACAAAATAGTCATATTATACATCATTTTAAAGGAAATTGTGGCTTATTTGAAATAATGTATAAACTATTCAAAATATTTTAAAATTTATAGAAGACTTTTCTTATAATAATTATATATTATAAGAAAAGTCTTCATATGTTCTTGTGAAAAAGGACATATTTTTTCACAGGAACATATTTCATAAATCTGAGTGTGTTATCAAAATAATTTTTGCACATATTATAAAATATTTAATGAAAAATTTATAAATGTAAAGATCTGGAAAATATATATAATTTTACTACATATTTTTAAAGGCCAACATTTTTGTCATTGAAAATAGGTGTTTTTTTTTTTTTTTTTCTTTAGAAAATTGCCTCGTATTCCAAATTTCACAATTTTTTGTAAAACCTTTAAATACATATCCAACAATTGAATCTAATTGTTAGAACTATCGAAATCAATAATCAGCTTTTTTTACAGGCGCAAAAAGTTGAAAATTTATTTCCAAAATTTATAATTTTCCATCACTACTGAATGTTTTCAAAATTAAACTTACACGCTTTTTTTAAGGTGCAGAAAATATTGAAATTCTTTAACAAGTTTTTTTTTTAATTTAAATATAAAAAGCTCAAGGCAGAAAACAATGAGTAATTAAATGTCAAATAACTTTGGCCTACTGTTGTGTCGTCCGTGTTTCAGATATACACTCCAGCCAACAATGTTCTAAAAGCTTTACTCCTCCTCTATCGATTTCCCTAGTTTCATCAAAATCAGTTCAGAAGTTATTATTTATTTTGCAAATTGCCCCACTGAACATTAAATTCATTGCTTCTGCAGCTCTTTTTCAGTAATTCCACTTTTTCAATTTTACTTCTAATTCTCTAATTTCTGTTTTTGTTGTAAAATTATTTATATATATATTCATATATTTTCACAATATAAATAAAACCTATTCTCATTTTTAAAATATAATCTAAAAATATTTTAAAGTTTATTTATTACCTTTTAATATTATGGCCAAAACGATTATATGAAGCATACATGACAATATTACCAAAACAAATGGCCAATGAAAAGAACACCTGGGTAACAGCAGCATACCAAACCTATAAAAAATCAAAGAGTTTAATATATTAAAATCCATGCTCCTCTAAAAAATTACCTTAGGATCTAATAATTTATCCCATTGAGGCTTTAGAAAATATAAAACGCCATCAAATGCCCCCGGTAGAGTTAAGGAACGCACCAGTAAAACTAACATAATACAATAAGGAAAAATGGCCAAAAAATAAGAAGCTTTGCCGGAACTTTTAACACCCTTAATTACGATTAAAGCTATGACTAACCAGGAAACAGCCAAAGTTATGCACAAAGACCAACTGGGATAGCCGATGCCATCATCAATCGAATCCTTTTCACGTAAAATTATGTTACTAAAAAGAAAAAAATTTCATTATTAATATTATTTTTAATATTTCTAATATATTTTTACATAAAATAAAATTCTGCCGAGGTAGTTTTAACATCTGAACCCGCCATAAAATCATCAGCCTTTGGTTTAGAATCTATACAAGTATCACCCCATTCTTCGCGACAATAACTCCAGGGTAAAGTGGGGAAAAATGAATCCACAAAATAACGCAAAGTTAAAGCCATTAAGGTAGCATAATAGGTGGTAACCACACCAGTAGCCAAAACTTGACCATAGCCCACACCTAGAAATTGTGTTATATTTATTATTAGAACTAAATTTGGTATTTTTACTTATTCAAAATACAAACCTCTCATTATTGGGGCAAAATCATAGACTTTTACACTACCTCGACTGGAAAATTGTCCCAATAACATTTCCATATAATACACAGGTTTGCCCACTAAAAATAATACTATTATGTAAGGTATCACAAAGGCACCGCCACCATTATCTAAAGCGGTAAAAGGAAAACGCCATACGTTGCCCAGACCCACCGACAATGCTATGCAAGACATTAAAAATTCAATTTCATTACCCCAACTTTCACGTTGAGGTTTTGATTCAAGAGGATTTTCAACATCTCCATTGGTTACGGGATATTTCTAGAAAAATAAAAATTAATAAGACAATATTTCATATTTAAATTTAAACAAATTTTCTTACATTTCCATTGAGATCAGTTCCATTACTCTTCAATTGCTCTATAGTTTTTATATTAATACTTCTTGTTGAATCTCTTTTGGACGAACCACAGTCGTCACCATCATCAGCTTTACGATATTCACCAGGTATGGAAGCGTTCGATGCATATCTGGAATGAACATATGCTGCATTGACAAAAGCACCTTCATAATCAACATTTGTTGCTGCCATTTTTGGTCAATACTTTAACATGAAACAGCATTAAACAACAATTCAAACGTACAGTCAAAAACCAATAAAATACTGGTTTTGGGAGAATTAAACTTTTTTACTATGTTCCAAAAGTAGTAAAATATTTGTCAAGGACAATAACATGATCTGTAAGTGAAAAAAAAAAAAAAAACAACAAGAATATAAAATGTTGAGCCATAAATGACAGTAATTATTTAAATGTACTAAGCACAGAAGAAAACAAACAAGTTAAAGTAATATTTTTGGTAGTGTCGAATCGTATATACCCTGCAATATAGTAAATTTTTTATGATACATTTTTGATAAATTGTAGGATAGAAGCGGCACAATTTGCGAATTTTTCTAAATGCCTATAACCGTAAAAGATGTATTTCTCAAAATTTCTTATTCCTGAAGACTATAATTTAAATTCTTTTGATTGTGACTATCTATCCTTTTTATACACACGATAAAAATCGAAGGCGATCTATTCAATCGATGTCTGTCGTGATGTCTGTTGAAAGCAGGATAGGGCTCAGGGCTGACGTCCTAGGGGGACGAAATTTAGCTCGAATATTTGTCTTATATAAGGTTTGTTTGCTATTGAAAAAATCGGTTAATAAACAAAAAAAGTTATGGACCAAATACTAGAAAAACAGGGTGTCCCATGGAGAAAATAAAATAAAATTAAAATCTCCACACAAGTGAAGTAGTAGTAGTAGTAAATTTTATTGAGACTTTCTTTAATTTTTTGACACTACGAGAATCTTATACAAGTAAAGATATAACAAGAAATCTTAGAACTATTTTCGTCTTATTCTAATACACAGTAAAATGAAATGGCTACTTGCCGGCAAAATGGGATGGATAGTGTAATGATTTACATTATGCTTTCATGAAATGACAATGCTTGCTCACGACATTTATGTTGACTAACAGAGCAGTGCCTGTTAAACTTACAAATAAATAACACTTAAATAAAAAACACATATATACAATACAAACAAAACTGTCAATAACGGTATCACGACAGTGAACTTATAATGGAGAAACAAATTTAAGTTAACAGATTGTTAACATTAGACTAATTAAAACCGAAAGGTGTTAAAACTTTTAATAATTAATTAACAACTATAATAAATTATCCGTTAGAATAAATCGATTTCAATGGGCATCTATAAAGCAGTCTGGAAGTCAATAAATAGGATTTTCTGGGAAAATCTTATTAATTAACCTCCCAAATTCTTCATAAATTATACCAGTGTACAGTACAATAAAAATATCACAGATAAATCTGAAAAAAAAAAAAAAATATAGTCTATAAAATATCAGCCCCTATGTATCCCCGGGACAGTTTTCCTGTAGAAATCCGGCAGTACGTAGGCAGCGTCGTCAAGAGTAATCTCCTCATTAAATATCCCAATAGGAGATAGGTAATAGCGGCTACGCCAGTCGATATCTTTTTGTGACTCATAGATCTCATTCATTAGGTGGTTCTCGTGTTCTGAGAGTCGCTCAACAAATATCCTCTGAATATCCAAGGAATACTTGCAAAATGGAGTTATAGATGCAGTCTCATAAATGAATGAGTTGGAAAATCTTTCCGTACGACTTTTAAAGTTAAAGTTTATGCATTTACGTAGAATATTTCTTTCTAATAGTTCCAACTCTTTCGCTACCGTTGGAGATATGGTAAACCATATTGGGAAACCATATGTTAGCTAGATCTTTTAGCCACTTTGTACAGGAGGAGTTTAGCACTATTCAGTGACCTAGAGAACATCGCAGTAATACGTTTAGCTTTTGTTAGGAGAGTTCGTCCATGGCAGTTAAACTTAAAGAGCTTGTTGAATTTAACACCAAGATATATTACATTGTCTTTTATTGGAATTTCAATCCCGTTAAATGTGAGAAGTAGGCATTTGCTTTGGGGGACTACGTAGTCGGCGTATTTACCCGATGCGTTTCTGATACATATGGCCTTCGATTTTGCGGCGTTTATTTTAATTCCCCATTTATTATAGAAACTATAAATGGAACCTAAATGTGAGGCAGTATTTCTTAGCGCTTGTAATGGTGATTCATTGTGGCTATAAACCATACAGTCCTCAGCGTACAAAATAGCTGTAGAATTATCTTTTGTATGTGGGAAATCATATAAAAATATATTAAATAAATATGGAGTAAGTATACTACCCTGAGGTACACCACTGTTCACAGAACCGTATGAGGAAACATTGTCTTTTATTTGAACACAAAATTTCCGATAGGTAAAAAAAAACTTTTAAAAAGTTTAACTAGAAATGGATCTACATCGAGTTCTACCAGTTTATGCAGAATGCCTTTATGGCAGCACACAAGTGAAGTAATTAATATTTTCTAAGTGTTGCCATATACATATTATACGGCATATTATTATTTTTTTATATTGGAGCTCTATAAAAATATATTTATTTATATAAAAATTTGTCATTCCGTGTGTAACATGTCGAAGGAATCACTTTAGACCACACAAAGTATATATTTTCTAAGTCCTGGTTAGATTCTGAGTCGATCTAGCTATGTCCGTCCGTCTCTCAGTCTGTTGAAAGCAGGATATTGATCGAACGGGGCAACGTAGGGGGACGAAATTTGGCACAAATATTTATCTTATATAAGGTTTGTTTGGTATTGAAAATGGGCAAAATCAGTTAATAAACAAAAAAGAAACACAGGGTGTCCGCTTCATACTTTTCTGCTGATATTTTTTAATAAAAGCATGTACGACAATGAAATTTTGTACGTATAGTTCGGGGGTCGATATAAACTCGGAAACAAAAAATGGGCGTGGTTCGCTCACTTTACCGCCGACCTCCCATATAAGGTGAAATTGTGTTCAAATAGTTCAAGGACTAATGTAAACTCGGATACAAAAAATGGGCGTGGTCCGCCCACTTTACCGCCTCCTCCCATATAACGTAAAATTTGAAAAAGTTGATGGTGGGTATATAGATTCGGCCGGGCCGAATATATCATTCGCGCTTGTTTTTTATTGAAAAGAAATCATAATATTATAAAATATATTTTTTTGGGAAATTCTATTTCTAATGGACTGAAATTAAAAAGTTCCAATGAGCTCCAATATAAAAATCATCTATAAACATCTATAAAATTATATTTGAGAACTTTGGCTGCGACTTTTTGCGATCTTTTAAAATATGAGAAGAAAATGTGTGGTACCTTATACTAAGTATTAGGAATTTTTTAAGAATTATTAAAAAATTTAAAGGTAATAGCTGAAAATTTTGTTATGTAAATGTTGCTCTAAGATTGGTGTAATTAGATTTTTGGAAACTTTTAAGTTTTTTTTTTTGGAGAATTGCGGGATTCCTGTTGCCAAATCTAAAAAAAAATTAATAAGACTTGAAATTAGGCATCTAAAAATCTGTTCATTCAAAAATATTCACTAACAAATAAATTATTATTGCATAATTAAAGATGAATAATATGCACAAAATCTCATGTCAATTCTTTTTTGGTATCTTTTTGCAAATATCATTGAAAACGGACCAGCCGTTCCGCAACACTGTGCAACGTACTTTTAGTAAAATGTAGAATTGACAATAACCTTGCACCATAAGTGCAATGAACTGTAATCATAATTAACACTAAACGAAATCAAAAATTTCAACACTTTTATTATGCAGCTGCATAATAATTATATGATTACAATGTATAATATGTCTGTGCATAACACTTAATAACTTTTGTTTTATACCCTACATGCCATGTCATGCCTTATTAACTATAGTAAAACTAAATACATAATGTAAATCTGTTACAGGGCCTTGACATGGGGGGTGTTTCAAAAAAATTAGAAATTTCTAGAATATAATAATATATGCTTTGCTATAACTACATTTGATAATAATTTACAAACATATTGATTTCCCCTAAAAGCAAAAATCTTTGCACCTATTAAACATTTGTATAAGCCGCTACTTTTGTCTATTTAAATATTTTGTTTTTATTTTTAATGAATTTTCCATTTGAATACGGTTTTTAAATCTCTTTGCTCTAGAGTTATAATTTGACAGTATTTATTCACACATTGCACACACCATGCACTTCACTTTCATTCGTTCGTTTCTCTGTTTTAGTGGGTGTTTGTTGCATTATTGCTGCAGTTACTAGTTCACATACCAGTTCATTGATGCAGCACATTGAGATATTGACACAATGACTTCGAAATATATTAAACTTTAAAGTTACTTCATAATCAAGAAAAAAGCAACAAATATTAAACAATACAAAAAAATGCATGTTAAATAATTGCAAAATGTGTGTTTGATTTTTTTTTTTTGGTGTTTGGCCTTTGCAAATAACAACAATAGCAACACAAATTGAAAACAATGATGTATGCCATTTAAACATACGAGGGATATTCGAAAATTTGTTTAAGATTTTCGTTTTTATTTGATAGATTTATTTTTTATTTCTTTTTTATATATTAGCCCTCGATGTTATTAGAAATTCCATAATAAAATTAACAGTCCGTTTATTTGCTTAATAGTTTTACTATTTTCCAACATTTTATTATTTTTGTATTGAAAATTTCCAAAGCAAATAAAAGCTACATATTTTTTTGTACGTATTTTCTTGTGCGAAATAAAAATAATCAAGTGTTTTGTTGTGTATTGTTGCTCCTTTTTGAATTCGTTCTCTCTACATCAACATCACATCAAACTGCCAACTAACCCGCCCTTAACATTAACACTAACATCATGTCAATGATAAATTTAGATCGTTCAATTTGGTGTTAATATTAATCTTTTCGATGTTTAAACATGGTTCTTTTAACATTTGCTTTAACAACCGTGTTTAAACATCGAAAAAAATTAACATTAACATCAAATTGAACGATCTATGTACATCTATCAGTAACATGATGGTAGTGTTAATGTAAAATATTTTATGTTACGTGAAGACGACTAGTAAAAACAAGCAGACATACGAATAGAATAAGGCGAATTCAAACAGGTGATTCATTAAAACAATTTTTGCTTGCCCCAATGAAGTGTTAAACACTATATATGTATGTATATAAAAAAAGTTAATGAATTCGCCGTATTGATGTTTTTATAAAACTGCTGCCACCTGTTTAATTTCGCTATGGAACAGACCATTAATATTTACAAAGCTCAATATATTTTTCATTGACATTTGTTTACTAGGTATTTTTTTATAAACCGCAAGTATTTTTAACTATGGGTAATTTAATTGTAAAAATTGTTTATGAGAATCTCGATGTTTAACTATTTACATGAATGAATGCATAAGAATTTTCATTGTATTTTTTTTTTTATTCTTTTTTTGTTTTATATAGAATAATATGCATTCTCAAATATATGTATATACATAAATATGTATGTATATTATCGAATTTTTCAAGAATTCTAATAACAAAACTTAAATAGTTGCACCATTTAACTATATTTAGTTTTTCAGTTGCAAAACAATAACAATATAATTAACGATTCCCTTACACTGTTAGTAAATATTTTTATGAAGTTAATTGATATAACTTTATGTAGTAGCAAAATGTGACTGATAAAATACACCTATAGTAGTGTAGGGTATAATTAGAAATGTACACAAATAAATAACAATAACATTTTATCTAAATTGACATCGTTTTTAAAATGTTTCTGAAGTAACTGATGAAAACAAAAAATAGTTTAGACTATAGAAAAAACTGGGTACTACATATATAAACCACATTATAGACTAAACCGTAGACTAAACTGTAAAGATGATTATAGACTAAACTATAGACATGATTATAGATTATAGATGATTATAGACTAAACTAGAGACTAAACAATAGACTAGACTGTAAACTAGACTATCTATATACTAGACCAGGGGTTCCCACCTCTCCTTTTAGAAATTTTTGTTTCTTCGCGGACCCCTTGGCACATTTTGATCTTTAATATAGTAGAAATGAAAAATAGTAAAAACCAGGGACCGTAACGGTTATAAGTGATACCAAAAAAGTTCTTTTATAACAGTTATTTTGTAAAAAAGAAAAAATTCGTCTAAAACAGTTATTTTTCAACGTAAAAATAAGCGCGAATGTTATATTCGGCTCGGCCGAATCTATATACCCACCATCAACTTTTTCAAATTTTACGTTATATGGGATGTCGGTGGTAAATTGGGCGGACCACGCCTATTTTTTGTTTCCGAGTTTACATTGGTCCTTGAACTATTTGAACTCAATTTCACCTTATATGGGAGGTGGGCGGACCACGCCCATTTTTGGTTTCCGAGTTTATATCGACTTCCAAACTATGTATACAACATTTCGTTGTCGTACATGCTTTTGTTGAAGAGATATCAGCATAAAAGTATGAAACGAACAACCTGTGTTTCTAGTTTTTAGCCCATAACTTTTTTGTTTATTAACCGATTTTGCCCATATTCAATCATAAACAAACAATAAGAAAAATATTTGTGCCAAATTTCGTCCCCCTATGTTGTCCCGTTCGAGCCTTGTCTTGCTTTCAACAGACGGACAGACAGACGGACATACATAGCTAGATCGACTCAGAATCTAACCAGGACCCAGAAAATATATACTTTGTGGGGTCTTAAATGATTCCTTCGACATGTTACACACGGAATGACAAAATCAATATACCCCCCATCTTTTTGATGGTGGGTATAATAAATGATCGGATGAAACTTTTAAAAAGAGAGTTTTATATCTTTGTCATAAAATAAAACTCATTTTATATAAATTGACACCCAAAGCTTTCCGCTAGTCAGATCTTTTTGAGTTTTTGAAGGAAAAAATAGATTACCGTACTTATAAGTATAATTTGACAAAAACTGTACATTGTGTTCCTGAAACCCAGGTAAGCGTAGATAAAGCGTTCTCTGCTCTTAAATTGGTGTTGAGTGATCTGTGTTCGAATCTTTCCGCAGAAAATTTGGAAAAAATTATATTCATTAAATTAAACAAATAAATTACTACAAACATTATATTAGATAAGTAGTGCGTTATAAAATTCAATAATTTGGAAACGGTTAATCTTAAAGTTTTAATTTTTTTGTTATTTAATTCATATTATATTGCAGATCACAGAAAAATATAACTTTTATAGTTCTAACCATTACTTATGAACTCGTGGACCTTTGTTGGTAACCCTTCCATTAGAGATTTGATAGTTATTTAAGTCACTTTTTGGAATAGTTTGCACATCTTGTTATAAAATCTTCGATATTTTGTGATACCTTTTTTGTTCTCTTCAATTCACTTTTCACAAGAGCCCAATTTCTGCATAAAGCTTGTCATACCAGGAAATTTTGTCTGCTTTTGGGTCCTAAACTTATCTTCAATATTGTCTCAAGCATTAGCAACATACAAATCATAGAGTAGCATATAGAGACGAAATTCTCGATTGACATTTAAACAAAATTGTTGTTTTGTAAACAAAAATGTGTTTTTATTTTCTTTTGGCAACAACAAAATGTATCTGATTACATGTATTTTGTTGTTGTATGAGTTAGGTTTTTG
The DNA here is from genome assembly GCA_951394005.1 of Protophormia terraenovae. NCBI lineage: Eukaryota > Metazoa > Arthropoda > Insecta > Diptera > Calliphoridae > Protophormia > Protophormia terraenovae. The sequence continues at coordinate 112,336,877 of OX596077.1, read as the reverse complement.
ACAACCGACTTAGGTTTTTGACAATTAGTTTCGTCTCTTGTTACTCTTTGATACAAATTTTGACACAGAAGCTGCGAAAATTCTGCCAGCACATACGTCTTGTCGTCCATTATACAACATGGGTATTTTCGTATGAAATTTTATTTCAATTTCCTTGCCCTATTCTTGGCTTCTAAATTTTTTGCAGCATTCCTGTCTGGAACTATTTGGAATTTATATGTTTTCTGCATTAGCTTTAACTTTTCGTACCAAATAGTTTTCTGCATTAGCTTTAACTTTTCGTACCAAATAGTCTGAGCACTGAGCTAACCGGGCTGCTTTTCTACCAGATGTGTTTGGAGTTCTTTTCAATATGCTTTCAATTGTCTTGGACTTCCTAATATTATGTGGAGGAAGTAGAGGTTTCCTATCAATGGTCAAATTCTCCTGATACTGTTTAATAACATTGGAAACTGTTTGACTGCAGACATTTGATTCTTTGGCCAATTATTTGTAGAACCAATTTTGATTTATTGAATTTTTTTAATAATTTGTAGCACTAATTTTGACCAAACTCACAACAAATTAACATGATTGTCATTGAAAATAATTACTGAAATATTTTTCAATGATAACTAAATCAAAAAAAAAAAAAAAAAAAAAAAAAAAAAATATTGCTTCCGAAAAAAGTTATGAAGCAAAACGTGTGTTAAGATTTTTTCGATCGCACTCCTTAGACTCCTAAAGAATTTTATTTAATGATGTTATTTTTGAGATCGTTTTTTAATACGAATCTATTGGTATATGACAGTTTTGAATCCGGTGAATTTAACATGGAGTTTTTGAGTTTAAATTTTCTGGATAACTATTATTTTCGGTCCCTGGTAAAAACTCATAAGGTATTTAATTTAAATAAAATTTCGGTACTAAAATTACCAAAAAACAAATGTCTGTTTTTACTAAATTTTTAAAATTGAAAGACATTTTTGACAAATCTTACTTCAGTTTTGAATTTGAATTTTTTTTCGCATAAATATGTAGATAACAATTGTAACAAAAGTTTTAACGCTTCATTCTCAAACAACGAATAAACATAAATTTTAACCGCAAAAGTGCCACTTCGTAGCTGTGGGGGTGATTCTGTGTGCAAAAATGTGGCACCAAATAGTCGCTTAGGTGGCAATAGAAAATTATGGGATAGTCATTACAAAGTAATTTGGTTTAGAATTTTGACTTAAGCTTCGGATAATATCGGGAAAATTCATAGCTAAGTGACTACTTTTTATATATTCTTTTTGAACATCAGAATGAATCCAAATTATTATTCAGCAGTGGAAATGAGAATTATTTTGGTGGAGGGGATTAAAAACGTATTTTTTAAGATCCTGTCTGCCTTGTAATCTAATGTTTATGTTGTGTAGCGCCTCAAACATTGTTGAGATATAAGCAAAGTTCTCTGTAAATTTTTTATAAAGATCTACATACTTGTATAAAAGGAAAATGTAAACTTTTTTTAATTCGTAGAATCTCTTCTGCAGTTTGCCCTTCGAAATCCAACGGACATCGGTATGAAGTAGTAATTTCTTATGTTCTGCATTTAAATCGACACCTAGGGCTTTAAGTACTACATTTCTTAAAGCTTTTTGTATGTGGATAACCTAAATGTACAATAATTTTATACATATTTTCGGTCTCTATGACGGACAACCTGGAATGTGGCTACGGACCCCCAATTGGGGAAACTAGACTATAGACTATAGAATTATATACAAAAATAATGTACTTTTTGTCCGTAATTGTACTAAAATGTGAAGAACTTCTTCGTTCCAAAACATTCTCAATATTTCTTGATCAGAATATCTTGGGAAAATTTCATTTGAGTTCTCCAAATTAGCAGCATTTTCAAGCAGTTAAAATTTGGACATAACAAATTGTAAGATCTTCGTTTGACCAAACCGTGAAAAATTTATAAAGGTATTAAATAAAGAAGGTACATCTTATTACTAGTGATAGATTTTTATGAGATTCGATTTAAAATTAAAGTGCGGAATATTCCACCAAAAGTTTTGAAGTAAAAAATAGAAGGTCATTTAAAAAATAAAACCTTTTAATGTTAAGTAATAGAAAGTAAAGCGACTCTCCGAGTTGAGCTAAATAAACTCATATCAAAAAATAACTTCAAAAAGGTTAACATTCAGATCTAAGAACTTCTAAATGAGAAACAATTTTTATGCAAAAATATAGTTGTATTTAAAACAAATTTTAGTTACTTTTCTAAAATGATTTCTAAAGGAATCCAAAATCGTCTAAAGAACATTTATTTTAAATCAATTAAAAATGTTATTAAGAAGAAAAATTTAATTATTGTAATAAATTAATCACTGGAGTACTGTTGTACTTTTAAATAGCGTATTGTACTGAAAAAAGTATAATTGTACTGAATTTATAATCCCTGAGATATAATAAGGAAATTTTCAGTATTTTTTTTTAATTTTGTCCATAAAGTCCATATTTATTGCTGGTTTGGAAAAACACAATGGCAGACTCTTTAGAACATATAAGAGTTTTTGAAACTTAATTCGGTTTGCAGAACTAGTCTTTGGAATTGTAGAACATAAAGGCTAAATTAAAAATTTTAATAAATTTAAAATAGGTTAAATTCCGGAGGGTCTGTACAAAGCAATATTGGGTGTTGTCGCTTGTTTTTAATTTTAAAATTATCTCTGGAAATATACCTTTCAGAAAAGTATTAAATTAGTTTATGTTCCTAAATAAAATTTTATTTTAGAGAAAAAAGAATTTGCAAATTTTAATTTCAAAATGATTTATTTTTTGACTCAGAAGAGATGCAGACTTCTAGTTTTCTTAATTCGATAAATAATTTAAATCTTTAACCAATTGGGTACAAATTTTACAAAATCGGACAAAAATATTGGGATATATGTATATTGAGATAGTTGAAATTTCTGGAAAACTGTAAGAGATAAATAGCTGAAATAGCTCCGCTACCTTCAACAATTAAAATTGTACACTCCTCTACTACGTCCATAAGAAATTGTATGTAAATCTAGTCCAAGCAAAAAAAAAAAAAAGAAAGGAAATATAAAAAAAGAAAATTTAGTAAAAAGGAAATTTTCACTACTTTAAATAGTTATACTTTTAACATTCTGGGTTATTTAAAATTAATGCTATAAAAGTGCACAGAAAAAAGTAAAAAATGGACTTCAATTACGAAATTGCTTTTATTACTTAATTTATGTTTGATTTTGCTCCAATCATCAAAATGATAATATTAATAACTAGAATAATAGATTTTATTATTACTGCTTTTTTTTAAATAGATATAATGAGCTGAAAATTGTCGGAAATTGAGTTAAATTTATTTTATTTCTATATTTTTATAGACAAATTTTTCATTTTGATATTTAAAAAAAATTATATTAATAAATAATATAATTAAATTCCAATATAAAATTAGTTAATAATTTTATTAAAAAATAATTCGAAATATTTTTTTTTTATGTGAAAATAAGTAAATTTCTTTTACAATTTTTTGTAATAATCAGAATTTAAATAGGTAAATTTAAATGTTCATGTAAGTAAATTCAAAATATATAGTCTAGACTATAGACTATACTATAGTACTATTCTATATTAAATATGTAGGTACATACCTGTACAAAATTTTAAATGATAAAAAAAATTTATAAGTCACAAATATATAATTGCCACAATTTATTATTATTACTTTTTTTTTTGTATATTGTTCTGTATGTTTATTTTAAATTTTAATTTTCTAATACTCGTTTAAGTTCTTAATTCAACCCCCAATACAATTGAACTGTTTGTATTATTTTTTAATACTTATTTCTTTTAAATTCAATTAATTATTTTAATATTTTGAGTGTTTGTTAAAACGCTTGTTTCTGTTTGGCGGTCTTTTCGTTTAACTTATTTGAATGATTTTCAAACTTGTTCAAAAATGTTATAGAATTCAAAAACGTCTTAACAGTTTAACGTCAACTTGCAAACTGATTGCAATATGAATAAATTTCAATGATGTGATCAAGACAAAAAAATATTTTTTTGTTTAAATGGTACTTAAATAAAGTTAAGGTAATTTAACAGAGAGTTTATAGACAAGTACATATACTCATTAGTGTTTGTTACTGCCGTATATTTCTGATAACATTGCTCTTTTTGAGATTTAAACAAATAGTTTATTAATTTGGAAAACTTTTATAAGGTCTCTAGTTTGTATCATTCATAAAAATGTAGTATACTGGTTTTATAAGTGTTATAATTGATTATTACACTGATGAAGGAAGGGTAATAAAAGTAAATTGCTTGGATAATATTTTAATGTAAATTCGTAAATTGTTAATTTTCAAATGGATTACAACTGATTAAAATTTTATTAATATTTTTTTTAATATAGACTTGATTTCTCAAGAATCTGTTATTGTAAAATCTTAATAAAGTGTATCATTTATATTTCACATATACATATATTAGATTATAGATTAAACTACAAATTAGATTATAGATTGGAAATTAAAAAGGACTGTGACCCGAAAAATTTAAAATTTAGATTTTAAGTATAAGTATTTTTGAAAAATAATCTTAATATTTGGACCTAAATAAAATTTAAATGAGTAAACATATTCCAATGAATTTCTAGCACATTGTAGGTAAATTTGTCATAAAATCATGAAATTTTATAATAAATTTAATGGATATTTAACAAATTTAGGACCGAAATTAAACTCCTCAAGTTTAAAAAATTAAAAAATGTCACCAAAAATAAGAATAAAATTAGCTTTGACCTTTTTCTAAAAAATTATATACCCGAGGTGGCCAACTTTGGAAGCCTATTATCTATTCCAGTGATCCACTAGGGATCTGTGCTCCTTGAAATGAACACCACAGCTCCAATTCTGTATAATTTAATTTTAATATCTCTAACGGTTCACAAGGTACAGAATTATTTAAATAAATAAATAAATAAATAAATAAATAAATAAATAAATAAATAAATAAATAAATAAATAAATAAATAAATAAATAAATAAATAAATAAATAAATAAATAAATAAATAAATAAATAAATAAATAAATAAATAAATAAATAAATAAATAAATAAATAAATAAATAAATAAATAAATAAATAAATAAATAAATAAATAAATAAATAAATAAATAAATAAATAAATAAATAAATAAATAAATAAATAAATAAATAAATAAATAAATAAATAAATAAATAAATAAATAAATAAATAAATAAATAAATAAATAAATAAATAAATAAATAAATAAATAAATAAATAAATAAATAAATAAATAAATAAATAAATAAATAAATAAATAAATAAATAAATAAATAAATAAATAAATAAATAAATAAATAAATAAATAAATAAATAAATAAATAAATAAATAAATAAATAAATAAATAAATAAATAAATAAATAAATAAATAAATAAATAAATAAATAAATAAATAAATAAATAAATAAATAAATAAATAAATAAATAAATAAATAAATAAAATAAATAAATAAATAAATAAATAAATAAATAAATAAATAAATAAATAAATAAAATAAATAAATAAATAAATAAATAAATAAATAAATAAATAAATAAATAAATAAATAAATAAATAAATAAATAAATAAATAAATAAATAAATAAATAAATAAATAAATAAATAAAATAAATAAATAAATAAATAAATAAAATAAAATAAATAAGTAAATAAATAAATAAATAAAACTGCGCAGCTTAAGATGATATATATTTTTAATTTTTTATTCTGTGTACCTAATAAAAACTTTTCTTAAATCATGAAATCTTTATCCCATTTATTCAGCACTGTTCACTGTGTTAAAATCATTACATTTTCTGCACCTTTTAGTTCTTTTTGTACTGGGATTAGGGATGCCAATCCCGAAAATAAAAAAATAATCCCGGAATTTAATTTTCGAAATTTATTGACATAAATACAATCCAAAAATTAACTCAAGGCAAGACAGAACATTAAAATATTTACAGAAAATTTTTAAAAATATTTTAAAAATCGATTACGTAGATAAGAACATTATAGGTCTATTCGTTTGTTTGCTATTCTTACTAGTTTTGCTATTTTCACAAGTATTTTACTCAAAAAGCGTTTCTATACACATAAAAATAGTAAAAGTAGTAAACATGTTAAGAGAAAATCATTTTCTCTTTTGCTATATTTTACTTGAATATTTTGTAAGAAAAACTAGTAAAATATTTTATTTTCAAATTCCTATTAAATTTTAATTTGAAACAATATGTTAAATTTTTTTTAACGACTTTTGTTAGAACCTGTGGTCAATTTTGAACGAAGTCTTGCAAATTTTGGATTTATGATTTATACTTTTATAAAACTTACGTGTACATAATTGTATTGGAATACTAATTTATGCACCTTTATGATATTTGGAAAGAGCCTGTTTGTGGGAGCTGTGGTCAGTTATTGACTGATCATTTTAAAAATTGGTACATTGATTTGTATTAAATAATATGTGCCAATTCGTCTACACATTGACATTTTTGCCTGATTAATGCACGTTTAAGTAAATTAGGAGAGGTCCTTGTATGAGACTTATGGTTAATTATAGTTCAATATTAAAAAATTTGATTTGGTAGTTTAAGGTTACAAACGATTTTATTTGTGTTGAATTCTACAACATAGGGTCAAACTCTATTCTTAAAAGACATCTTCCAAATAAACTTGTAGTTTACATGGATGGAAATTAACTATTGATGATATTCAACAAAGCTTAAAATCATACATATTCTTAGATAAAAGAAATTTTATAAGAAATATGTGAAAAATTATCTGCATAGGAACATATTCGCGTATTTTTAAGATGTTGCAAGGAATCCATTTAATATAAGTAAAAAAACTAAATAGACTATAGACTAAATTACAGACTGGACTATTCATTAAATAATATACTATACTGTTATATTCGCAGCAGAATATAACGTTACTTATTTAATATATGAACTCCTTATTAAATTATTCGAAAATGTTATGCATCTGAAATCGTGATCATGTTGACTTTTGTACTTTTCCTTATTTTTATGTTAAACAAATATTTCTTTAGTTTATGAATATGTTTCCCTATTAATTGCATTTAATTGCTTTAAATTCATCACAAGACCTAATTTGCATATTTTAAAGATAAAGAGTAATGATTTTTTACCACCAACAACGCTATTTATTTTGATGATTGTTGTGTCTGAAGATGATTTTTATCATAATGACTGATAAGATTGAAAGGGTCATAAAAAGTTTGCATTTTTTATTTTTATTTCCATATATGTAAATAAAATGTACAAAGTAAAAAAAAAGATGGTAATGCTGTTAAATTTAATTAAATATTTATATTTTGTATCTAACTATATCAGCTATCTAAAGATTACAAGTTCATTATTCTCTGTAAAAACTAATATTAAAATGATGATATTTATAGTACATTTTAATATTCAGTTATTCTTTCATACTTAAAAAAGAAAATACTTAAGTGATTGTCTATTTTTTTTTTTTTTTTGTTTTGTTTTAAATTGCCATAAATATTTAATAAAATTATAATTTTTAATTTCCGAATAAAAAATTGGCTATAAATACTCTTGCTTATTTTTAATCGTCTGTCAACAATTGATTAGCTAAATTACCACCAACTATAATTAGCTATATTTGTCTGTTGATAACAAAATTGTTCGAGTCACCCCGTAATTAGTTTTTAAAAATTTTATAAATGCCTTTTTTATTGGACAGAGGATGTTGTTATCTTTATCCAATTTTTTCCACATATTAGTGTTACCAATTTAGATTTATTATTGTTGACATTCTTATACGATTTATTTACATATGTAGTAATATATGTGAAGGAAATTTTTTATAATATATCAAATAACTTGTTTATAAACATATCTATTATGCGGATTTTTATTTAATTGCTTGTTTTTTTTTTTATGGCGGAAATATTTTTACAACTATGAAAATGACTTTGATAATACTGATGAGAGTACAAGAACTCACAACTCCTACATTATTTCAATTGTATAAATATATGTTTATTTTAATTAAAATTCCAATTATAGTATTGAGACAAATCTGTTGAAATCAGGAATTTAAATGTCAAAATTTATTATGATGTTTCAATATTTTTTTTAGAATAATTTTGTTACATACATTTTGATGAATTATGTTCAGATTGAAATGTCGCAGGTGGGTTCGAAAATTCTATATTTGTGAGAACCACTGGTATAGATAGTGTTTATATTTTATATCCATGTTTACCTACATACATACATATGTATAGTTTAATAACATGAGTACCATTTAATAATATGAGTACCTATAGTATTGTTAAAAATATTATTTTATGAATGAATTTTTTAAAATTATTTTTGACTTCAATCATTGTAAACAAAAGTATCATACATACAATGACTGCTTATCATTGGAGATAGTGTGGAATATGAAAATTTTCCTTATACTCAAATAACAAAATAAACGTGATCCCCAAATATACTTTTTTTGTTTTCTCTACAGAGAAAAAAAATTGTATAAAGAAGAAAACATTTTTTATGAAACACGATTTTGTTAAGAAATGATAACAACACATTATTATATTCTACTAGCTAATATCCGGTGTGCTTCGCCACCCCCCGATATGAAATACATATTAATTAAAGGATTAAAAAAAATATATACTTATTTTTGTATTTAATTTGTATGGGAGGGACCATACCCCATAATCCGCTAATTTATTAGACAAATGTTTTCATGGATGTCAAAATTCTTTGTGCAAAATTTGAGCATTCCAACTCCAATAGTTTCCCAGATATACGAATTTTTGCATTTAATTCATATGGGAGGTACCATGCCCCCTACTTCTAGTCCGCCCATATTTTTCTTAAATATTAATATTGCTACCAAAGTGGCTCCGACACAATTTTAGAACTCTAACTGTTATATTTTCTCAGATATGATAATTTAATATTTTCTTTATATGGGTGGTGCCACGCCCACTACTGCTAGTGTACCAATTTTTTACAAAATATTCATATTGAAGCTAATGCTAGTCGTACAAAATGTGAGCTCTCTAACTTTTATAGTTTCCCAGATATAAAAATTTTGGTATTAACTTTATATGAGAGATGACACGCCCACTATTTCTTTTCTGCCCATTTTTGCACAAAATGTTCACATTGACACTTAAGTTTATTGTACAAAATTTGGGAAATGTAACTGTTATAGTTTCCTAAATTTACGGCATTTGGTATTGGCAAGCAATATTAGGCGTGGGATGTGCCACACCCCCTATTGCTAGTTCGCCTATTTTTTTTCCAGAATGTTCATATAGGTGTCAAAGTTGTTCGTGCAAAAATTACCAATTTCCGAGATATACTACATTGAATAGTTATTTAGTAAGTGGGCGTGGCATCTCGCCCACATGGAATTTCAAAATAAAAAGTAGCCTATTTTTCCTTTCAGGCATATAGGAACACACTGTGAAAATTTCAAGAAAATCGTTTAGCCTTTTAGGCGGCTATAGACTTCAAACAAACATACATACAAACAAACACACATTAATTTTTATATATATAGATTAATGTTCAACAAAACCAATTGATCTGGTAATTAAAGCATCAATAAATCTAATAAATGACTTGAAGATTTTTTTAAACTTTTTAATACATGAGGTGGTTAACTTTGACACCATCTTATCTCGTATTATTACAGGATGACTACAATATAATTTTTCTGCAAGTTTTAGTCCTCCTCTACAACTCCCTTACACATTTCAATTCAATTCAACCAGTAGTTTAGGAGCTACAGATTTATTACCAAACAAGTAAGAAAGATAGAGTCAGTTAAGACCGACCTCATGATACATCATTGTCTGTGGGGGTCTTATATGGGACCAGTGGCCAGTTGTGGACAGATACTTGCATATTTTTTATAAAATATTCATATGCATTATATTGTTTTTATACTAACATTTATATGGGATTTCTGTACTTTAATATGATTCCCGGTCCTGGGAATTATTTGGGAGCAATGGTCAATTATGGAACAGTTCTCATTGTAGTTTATAATTATATATACTAACATTTATATGGAATATATGCAAGTTAAAGTGATTTTCGGAGGAGGATACTTATATTTGCAGAATTTTATTAAAATAACGCAATATTTAAGGCATTTATGGTCATTAAGTGGTAGTTGGATGATTTTTTCTATGCGTTACAAACATCAGCACAAACACATGTGGTGTAGGGAATAAATATATTGTCTCAAATTATGTTAAAATACATATTGGAAAGGTAACAAGCGCGAATGTTATATTCGTCCCGGCCGAATCTATATACCCACCATCAACTTTTTCAAATTTTACGTTATATGAGAGGGGGCGATAAAGTGGGCGGACCACTTCCATTTTTTGTTTCCGAGTTTACATTGGTCCTTGAGCTATTTAAACTCAATTTCATTGATTTTTACCTTATATGGGAGGTGGGCGGTAAAGTGGGCGGACCACGCCCATTTTTGGTTTCCGAGTTTATATCGACCCCCGAACTATACGTAAAAAATTTCGTTGTCGTACATACTTTTATTGAAGAAATATCAGCAAAAAAGTATGAAACCCTGTGTTTCTAGTTTTTAGCCCATAACTTTTTTGTTTCTTAACCGATTAACCGGCCATTTTCAATACCAAACAAACCTTGTATAATGAAAATATTTGTGCTAAATTTCGTCCCCCTACGTTGCCCCATTCGAGCCCTATCCTGCTTTCAACAGACGGACGGACATAGCTAGATCGGCTCAGAATCTAACCAGGACCCAGAAAATATATACTTTGTGGGGTCTTAGATGATTCCTTCAACATGTTACACACGGAATGACAAAATCAATATACCCCCCATCTTTTCGATGGTGGGTATAAAAATATAACTTATACAATTTTAAAATAATTTTTTTTGGGAATAACCATTTTTGTAAAGTCAGAAAAATTAACTGTTGAACTGTTCAAAGAGTTATTAAGAGTTCAAAGAAATTTATTGTGTTCAATTGAACTTTACCAAACATTACAAATAGCTTGCTTATAAGTTTGGTCATTTATTTTTTAATCGGAGCAAGGACATGCCTACCTCCCATATATTCTGGAATTAAAAAATGGATTTACTATTGGAATATTGATCAGAATTCCACCAAAATTGCAGTTAAATATAGATTATTTGTGAGTCTGCCAATTTTTATTAGAATCGGAACAAGAACATCCCTACCTCCCATATATCCTGAAATAAGAAAAACACATTTCTGTCTAAGATACAGTTTTTAATTTTATAAAAATATATGAAGGTGTCGCAGAAATTTAAACTTGGCACATATATTACTTAAAACCCAAAGTAAATATATGCAAAGTTTTGAAAATATCGGAGCCCTATCATTTTTTAATATTAATTTAATTTCTGTACCCACATTTTATCTTCACTAACTTCTTAATTTGCCTAAGTTCTCCATATTGTATTAAATTTTAAATTGTATTAAAAACATGCCATTAAGACCCATCTGCTCTTCGATAAATTCACCATCATATGCGCTAAGCAAATATTTAATAGACATTTTGAAAAACCTGACAAAGAACTCTATATACAATGTAAGAGACGCGAAGGAATTCAATAATTAAATAGATTGTACGAGAATTGAGGACGATGAAAGTTTAATATCATTCGATGTTATCTCACTATTTCCTAGTATTCCAGTAAATTTGGCAATAAGAACAATTGAGAAGAAATGGAGTTTGTTGGAAGAACATACGAAGATACCTAAAGAACTGTTTATGGAACTATTGACCTTTTGTATAAAAGATTGTAGGTATTTTAAATTTAATGACATTTTTTACGAACAAAATAAGAGAATGCCAAGGGGATCTCCCGTGATAGCTGACATTATAATGGAGGAATTACTTGATAATACATTAGAAAAACTGGAGCAAAAACCTAGGATGATAACAAAGTATGTAGACGACCTTTTTGGGATTTTGAAAAACGATCGAATAGAAGAGACATTGAAAACCCTCAACACATTTAATAGGCAAATACAATTCACAGTGGAAAAAGAAATTGACGGAAAATTTTCCTATTTGGACTCCATCATTATTCGGGAAGGTAACATGGTAAAAGTAGACTGGTATCAGAAACCTATGGCATCTGGGACTTGATTAACTTTTATTCCAAACATCCCAAAAGGATAATTATGAATACAGCGACAAACTTCATTATAAGAGTACTGGACAATAGCAATAATGATTTCCATAAAAATAACTTAAGGAAAATTAGAAACATTCTCCGAAAGAATGACTTCCCACATAAGACGATTAATGAATTGATTAAGTGCGTAGTAAATGAAAGGAAGCCAATGGACAACAAGGATACGGATAAACCACCAAAAATTTATAAGTCGATTGAATACATATCTGGGCTCTCGGAGAGGCTTAAACACTCGGATATCTATGATAAGAAAAACTATATAACACGACAAACAAATTATTTAGCAATATATCGAGAATTGACAATTTCGACAAGTCTAATGTTATATATAAAATTAAATGTAATGGTGACGACGCTGACATATGCCAAAAAGTATATGTTGGTACAACAAAAACCAAATTAAGGACAAGATTATCATCGCACAAATCAGATCTAAAATGTCATGACAAACCATTAACACAAAAAACAGCACTCGCAGCCCACTGTGCAATAACTGGACATAGACCAGACTTTGAGAAAGCGATTTATGCAAGAGATGCTTCATATCATAAACATACCAACAAGAATGAGAATAAACTATAAAACAGATACAGACAATTGCGCTCACATATATCGACAAACAATAAACAAACATAGAAATAACAACAGAAGAAAAACATAAACAGTCAGTGACAAAAGCATTGAGCAATAACAAAGGACAACACTGCAATACAATTAATTGTAATTATTCACAGAAAAAAGTTAAAATGGACTTCAATTATGAAATTTGTAATATTAATTAATTTTTAATTGATTTTGCTCCAATCATCAAAATGATAATATTAATAACTAGAATAATTGATATTATTATTACTTATTTTCCTTAAATAGATGCAATGAGCTGAACATTTTTGAAAATTGACTTAAATTTATTTTATTTCTGTACTTTTATAGACAAATATTTAATTTTTCTTTATATTTTATAAACAGCTGTCAATTTATTAAAAAACAAAACTGAAAACCAATTAGAAAATTTATTATATTAATAAATCATATAATTAAATTCCAATATAAAGTTAATTAATAATTTTATTAAAAAATTATTTGAAATATTTTTTTCTGTGTTATTATTTTTGTTTTGTTATGTTTTTTAAGAATATTTTATATTTGTAATTGTTTTTGATTTTTGTAGTAAATACTTATCAAAATATTGGATAAAAAATAAAATTATAATATTATAAAATTAAAACATAAAAGAGTTTTTATTTTATATATTAAGACCTCAAGCCGAACAACAAAGTAATAAGATAAAACAACACAAAAGGTCTACAACACTCATGAACATATTTTAAAGCAATGTCGATTTAATATCACGAAATATTTCAACATAAAGAATTCTATGACTTGTGTAAGAAAAAGAAATTTAGAAATTTTTTTAATTATTATTTCTTTTTAGTTATGGCAAAAAATAGGAAATATTTCTTCTTTCATATATTAAAAAAAACATAACTAAATTACATAATCAAGCAAAAATAAATGTATAATTATTTGTGATTTGTTTTTTATACTCCATCGAACTCATGTAATATTTCTATTAAAATTTAAAAATGTTCCATAATTAGCGCCATCTGTAAGATTTTTAACGTATTGGATCCAAAAAAATATATTTTTTATTCCTTAGCTATTGTTTAAATTTCGGAATAATTTTTATAATTTTTTTTATTTTAATTTAGCAAAATAAACAACTCTTTGAAATTGAAGTAAAAACAGGAAATCAGAAAATTTTTTTAATTTAACTTTTTTTAAAGTTGTGACAAAAAATAGGCACTAATTATTTTTTATTCTATTAAGTAACTGTAAAAACTTACATAACCAGTAAAGAAACACTTTATTTTAAAAATAATAATATCGCGACGACTTAATTTTTAAAATTGCTGGTTCTATAATCGCGACAATTTACAAATATATATATAAAATGAAATTCATCTAAAAAGGTTAATACTTATACCAAAAGACGGGGATTTCTAATTTGCAATTTTAAAAATTAAGCCGTCTCGATAACCGGGCTGTTGCGAATACCGAGCTTGCACTGTATCAAGTTAAAATTCGACACAAATAAGTTTTATATCAATATAAATGATATAAAAAATTTTACGAAGATCGATCCATAATTTACCATAGCTACCATATAAGGCCCTTTTTCGGGAATCAACCAAAAGTGCATAAATTCATATAAATGTTAGTATCGACGTAATATTCTGTATTCGTAAGTTTTATTTTAGATTTAATATGAGTATCGGTTCACAATTAGCTCAAAGTATAATAAAAGCCCGAATTTTGATGTACACAACGGTGTAGGGTATCATAAGTTCGGGCTTGATCGACTATATCTTCCTCTCTCGTTTGATTTTTGATTTTTGTCTATGGAACTGTGGGCAGGGTGGATTTACATATATAAAATTTCACATAGGCGTAGCAGAGGAGTGTGTAATGATAAGTTTGAAAGAGGGAAACGAAAAAAAAAAAATGATTTTCATGGGTCATTGTTTCGGTGACTGTATAATATGCAATAGGATTTTTTGTTTAAATTAATCTATATATATAAAAGAGTAACGTGACTGACTGACTGATTCATCATCCCACAGCTCAAACGGTTGAAGCTAGAGCGACGAAATTTGGAACGTAGGTAGGTCTCCCTCAGAATAGATCCACTAAGATGGGATTGGAAATTCGAATGTTTAGGGGGTAAAAAAGGGTAAAAACGGGTAAAATCGGTAACCCTATAACTCCCCAGCTAATAAATATACACAAAAAGTTAAATAGTTGTCGTTATTCATTTAAAAAATAATCGGATAGGTGTCTGGTACTTTTTTGAAAATCGGCCCCTTTAGGTAGAAAACGGGTAAAAACTGTATTTTGGTACTTTTTTGTCACCATATGTATCTTTGAAACCAATCAACATACAAATAAAATTTATGTCGTATTCATAACTTATCAAAAAACTAGAAATATAAATTTGGTACTTTTTCGAAATTCGAACGTATAAGGGGTAAAAATCGTGCCTATTTTTGGTACTTTTTTTCATAAAACATTTTTTTATATTTATTGAAATATTCATATGAGTTTTTTAATATGGGATACCACTACAATTTAGAAATTTATTGGAATACAATTTTTGATACTTCGATGAGTGAAAAAAAAGTACCAAAAAAAGGGGTAAAGGTGGGAAATTATATTTTATTCAAACTTAATAATTAATTTTCAATTACATTAAACATAGAAACATGAAATTAAGAAAATGTAGATAAGAATTCACATGAGTGGAATTTGTGGTACTTAAAGATACATGGTCCTGTGGGTAAGAATTCAGGAGGATGGACTTTGTGGTACTTTTTTCTTCTTCTATTGGTACTTTTTTGCATTTTCTGTAATATTTAACCTAGAAACATGAAATTAAATACGCATGGTCCGATATTGGAAAAAATTCACAACGGGGGACTTTGTGGTACTTTTTCGTTCTTCTAATGGTACTTTTTGAATTTTCTATAATTATGAACTTAGAAACATGAAATAAGGGATATGTGGTCCTTAGTTAATGAGAATCCATAAGAAGGGATGTTGTGGTACTTTTTTGTTATTTTTAATGGTACTTTTTGAATTTTCTATAATATTTAACCTAGAAATATGAAATTAAGGACATGAAGTGCCAAGTGAATGAGAATCCATAAGAGAGAACTTTGTGGTACTTTTTCGTTCTTCTAATGGTACTTTTTGAATTTTCTATAATTATGAGCCTAGAAACATGAAATTAATGATATGTGGTCCTAAATGAATGAGAATTCATTAGAGTAGACTTTGTGGTACTTTTTTGTTCTTCTAATGGTACTTTTTGAATTTTCTATAATATTTAAAGTAGAAACATGAAATTAAATATGCATGATCCTATGTGAAAAAGAATTCTCAACAGGGGACTTTGTGGTACTTTTTTGTTCTTCCAATGGTAGTTTTTTAATTTTCGGTAATATTTGATCTAGAAACATGAAATAAGGATATGTGGTCCTAAATGAATGGGAATCCATAAGAAGGGTCTTTGTGGTACTTTTTTGTTCTTCCTATGGTACTTTTTTAATTTTCTATAATTCTGAATCTAGAAACATGAAATTAAAGATATGTGGTCCTAAATTAATATTTTTTCATTCTTCTAATAGTACTTCTTGAATGTTTTCATCCTTAGAAACATAATATTTTCCTAAGTGAATCAGAAACCTTAAAATGGATTTTGTGGTCCTTTTTCTTTATTCTAATATACTTTTTCGTAATTCTGATATTTATTATTCTAAGATTATAAACCTGAAATTAAAGAGATATTGTTATTTATGGATGACATAACACCATTATTAAAAATGTTCCCAAGGGAGTTAAGAATCTTAGTTTAAATTTATTATATAGTATGGTTTTTATAAACGAAGTAGCGGGTTTACAGCTCGTTTATATATATATATATATATATATATATATATATATATATATATATATATATATATATATATATATATATATATATATATATATATATATATATATATATATATATATATATATATATAAATTAATTTAAACAAAAAATCCTATTTTTTTCTAAAATGTATATGTTGTGTGTAATATGTATAAATGTATAACATAAATAAATATCATGTTCATTGTTTTGTTTAAACAATCAATTGAAGTGATATTTACGATTATTTTGGTAAATAATATAGAATTTTAACAATTTTAATTTAAAAATTATCAAACAATAATTTTTTTTGTCCAAAAATAAAATTTTTATCAAATATTAATTGTGATACCAGGAGTTATGTCGCATTTGATTTTAATTATCAATAGTACTTTAATAATTCATTGATACAACTATTTATATCTCAAGTTCATGGAAATTTTTGTTAAGGATTTTTATTTATTATCACGTGTTCAGATAAATTGCACTATTTCAAAGTTCATTGTGAACTGAATTCCCAAAGTAATTGTAATGAAAAGAGTTATGGGTATAATAAATAGTTACAAAGCGTTGTCATTTTAATTGTACAAAAATTGTTTAAACTATTATTGACTGTGTTTTTACTATGAGTTAATCGCCAGAATTTGGGCAGACAAATTCCTAATATAATAATAAAAAAAAAATTATGTAATAAAGAATTTTAAATAGAGCTATAACAAACATATTCTCTTCAATGCAAAAGACTTAAATTTAAAGTTTTTAAAAATAACTTGGCATATTAAAGAAGGTTATTTAAAAAGTAATAACAAGCATTTAATCTTAAATATTTCTAAACAATATTTAATTACAATTTATTTATTTATTTATATATTTAATTCTAAAACCTTATATTTACAATCGTATGTACATAGTACAACTAATATTTATAAAAATAAACTAATGAACTTACAAAGTTAATTAAATATATTATCATAAATTTTAAACCAAAAGCCTCTACTCGTAACACCCAACGAGGCAGCAATATCAGTCTCATCTACAGATTGTTGATACATTTTCAAAGTGGAAGGATCCAAAGGACCCCAATGCGCATCAGGCTTGAATGCATATTTTATACGATCACAAAGTTTTGATTCTGGTCTCTTGTATATAGTAATAAAGGCCCACACAAATAATTGGCAAATGCCAAAGGCTGAAATACACCAACCTATAACTAAAGAAATACAGAAAAAATATTATTAAATTTTATAATTATCAAGTGACATGAATATATTACCATAAAGATATTCGGGATATTTAACATTATTATATTCTAAGGGTTTATAATCCACTAACATATAAATCAAAATTGCTGCCATAAGAACAGGTGTAATAATACTCCAGCATATGCGATAATACAAAGAGGTTTTGATATTTAACATAAACTGAATATCACGACAAACATTTTTTACACCTATGAAAATGAAATTAAAAATATTTATTATTATAACATTTTTATAGCTTTTGTAGCAGTAAATAAACTTACCATACACCCATCCTGCTGATATTAATTCAAAAATACCCAGCACTATGGCCACAAATGTTACACCATAGAAATCTATATAGTTAAACATATATTGTCCTCCTGGTGTTACATAAATAAGACCAAAACAATAGCAGACTATGGATATTCCAATAACTATTCGCCATCTTTTAATATTGGGAAAAAGTTCACAAGCCACAGTTATGACACTAGTGATAATGCCCACATTACTGCCTACGCCCAAAATGAACACCATGAGAAAGAATAAAGCTGAAAAGACCTGAAATTGTTATAAAAGTAAGTAAATAAAACGTGTCAATTTGTTTGTTAATAGAGACATCTATTCTACAGGACTGAATATGATGGAAATATGAGTACTCTTCAATATTATACAGTGGTCTCAAAACGCTTTTTTTAAATAATTCTGTAAATTGTGAATAAATAAAGCTTTACATGATTAGAGCTGAGGTGTTTTCGAGTTGTTTTGGAGGAGCACAGGTCCCTAGCGGATCACGGGAATAGAGGGTATACCTCCAAAGTTGGCCACCCCAGGTATGTAATTTATTAGTTTTAGAGATATTAAGGTCGATGCAAAGTTTACCCCTCAAATTTTATTCAACTAAAATATTTTTTTTCCGGGCTATAGAATCTTTGTAATGCTTTCGAAAGAAATCTTAATCTTGTTTAATTTGTTTTGTAAAATTCTCTCCTTTGCTTAGAAATTTTTGCTCCCCATTATCGTTATCGAAAATACCGTAATTCCTAAAAAACTTTAAAAAATTTCCAAAAATGGGATTTTTTACATTTTTTGCTATATCTTTTCAACCGATAACGGGGAGCAAAAATTTCTATTGCGAAATAAATTACAACACTCTAGACTAAGTAAAAAGTATAATTTTTTTCTTGATTCCAGCTTTGCGATTTGAGAAATTAAAGCGAAATTTCGAAATTAGTTGAAAAAATTGGTCAAATTTGGGAAACCCTGGTTCTCGCAAAATTAGATTTTTGAAAGCATTTTTTCCTTATTTGTGTAGTATTTTGTGTTTAGTTATCTTTCAGAAAAATATAAATATTATATATGTTAATCAAGAAAATTTTTATATAACAGAAAAAGAATGTTACCACTTGTTTTGACCAAAAAACGGGAAAAAATCAACTTTTTTTGAAAGTTTAAATTTAAATCCTTGTAACTTTTGACTCCGTAAATATTTTTCCAAAATTCTTTCTTTGTACAACTTTTCTATTTGTTTTTAACGAAATAAGAACAATTTTAAAACAATGTGGCTAAAATTGGACCCACTGTAGCGAAAAAACTTCACCAAGACAGGCTAAAAAGTAAAAATTTTAATCTTTGAAGCTCAATATCTCTTAAACTAAAAGAGATAATATATGCATACGGCAATGTTTTTTGTAGATCTCTACTAGCAGAATCCTCCCATATAAAAATCTTTTATACCCGAGGTGTCCAAATTTGTTACCATGTGGACTCGCCCTCTGTAGGTCTATATGGTCCAAGCTCAAAACTTAAACTCGCCTACACCTGTACTATCACCATGTGAAATTTCATAGAAATCGGAGCAGCCGCTCCAAAGTTCCACAATTATTTCCATTTCATTTTTTGAATCGCACACTGTGAATCGTTTAAATTTTATTTAGATCTAAATTTCAACATTATTGATTTTTGACATTATAGTATTGATTTTTTTTTTTTATTTATTTGATATTATATTACAGATCACAGAAAAATATAAGTTTTATAGTTCTAACCACTGCTTACGAATTCGTGGACCAATTTTGATAATCCTTCCATTAGAGATTTTATAGTTGCTTCAGTCACTTTTTGGAACAGTTTGCTCATCTCCTTTTAAAATCTTTGTTATTTTGAGACACCATTTTTATGCTCTTCAATTCTCTTTTCACAAGAGCTCAATATCTCTCAACTGGTCTTAGCTCCGGACAATTTGGAGGATTGTCCTCTCTTGGTACAAAAATGATGTTATTGTTTTGGTACCACTCCAGAGCTTTTATTACCGTAGTGATATGATTCCAAATCGGTACAAAAATATTATGCTTTTTATGAAAGGACTTTGTACGTTTTTAAGCCTGAGGGGTTATTGTGTATTTCGATTCGAAAGAAAACACGTTCGAATTTTAGTGTATAAAGTATACAAATTCGAACAATTTTCCTTTCGAATTTAGTTACAAAATAACCCCCCTGCATTGGCTTTAAATTTTCGCACCAAATAGTTAGAGCACTGAGCTAACCGAGCTCTTTTCAATATGCTTTTAAATTTCTTAGCCTTCCCAATATCATGTGGACCTTTTTTCTTCCCGAACCAGGTTTCCTATCAATTGTCAAATTCTCCTGATACTGTTTAATAACATTGAAAACAGTTTGAAGACAAAATAAATATGTACCTGCCTATAAAAAAACACAAAATTACAAAACTATTGAATACAATTTTGCACAAACAAAAAAAAAAAAAAAAAAATGAAAATTTTGTATTGGGCCAAATTTATTCCCGATTTTCTATCTCTGTTCATAGCATGACTTTTTTTTGCTAAAACTATAATTTTTAAAATTTTTCATTGAAATTTTATTTTGTATAAAAAACATATATCTTTCGTTTTAAATTTTTTGAAATACAAATTACCAGCCAAAGAATACTAAGAAGGGAAAATAGTACTCTTTCCTACAACAACAACATTTCTCACTCTTCACATACAAGTTCTGTGTGAGTTCAACACACTTGTGAGAGAGAGAAACAACACAAAATAAACAAACATTTTCCTTAAAATTTAAGGAAAATTACACACGCGACACATTTTTCCAATACCACACGATATTTTTATAATTTTTTCACTCACGTATATAGTATTTTCACTCCCGTTAAACGAATATTTTCCACAAACTGAAAAAATATTTTTTATTTTATTTTTGACATTCCTTTTTTGTATGTTGAAATTTAAATTGAACAAACAATGTTGCTACTTTTGGTATTAAAAATAAAACAGAATTTAAAATAATTTTAAATTATTTTCATATTTATCAACAAAAAGCAAAAAAAAAAAAAAAAAAAAATTATATTACTATTTGTAGATGTAACCCGCATCAAGAGATAAAAATCTGCGAATATAATTGTGATGAATTATATTTAATAATTTGTAAATACTCTTTGGTGCAACTATGTATGATTATGATGTGTGGTGAAAGTGCCCTGCGGGAAATTTGTGACAATTGCAGTAATGGTCCGGTTCCTCTGTACCAGTTGAGTACCAATTGACACCTAACTCGTCACCAAAGTTCCAATTGAGAACCATTTGACACAAACACACTCACTATTTAACAGTTGAGAGTTAATTTATAAAATGCTCGTTAAGTGTGCAATTAGCAACTCGCGCGCAATAACTGAGTGGTAAGCGTTGAAGACTATAAAACATAACATACGTCAGATGAACATGGGTTCCAGCCGGGGTGCCGCCATCGAAATTAACGAAAAATTATAAAATTTAAATAAACATAATTTAATAAAGATAATAATAAAAAAATAATGTTTAAAAAGTAAACAATTACCGAATTTTTATAAAATTTTTATTACAATAATCGTTACTGAACCTGTCCTCTTGGACCAGTCCTAGGACCTATCCTGTGACCTGTCCCAAGGGACTAATTAGCCACCTCCAATGACAACCCCATGTAAAAGTGACAGTTTCTTCTCATATAAAGTTCCAGAACTGGGACCGGTCACTAGCCCTGAGAACCTGTCACGTGACTAGTTTTGAACCGGTTCTCTTTACTCTAGGGTGGTTTTAGCACTAATACATATAAATAAAATTTGACTAACACAATCTTAAAGTTAGTTTTTTTTGACAACAGAGTTAGGTTTCTTTGACAAGCCTTCTTTTCTTAGTATTCTTTGTTACCAGCATAAAAATATTATTTTCATTTAAATTGACAGGTCTTGGCAAAGATAATGACTGAAAATAATGCTCAATGTATTAGGTTAATTTCGGTTTTTAATATTTTTGTGGAACTATGTCAAAATGTTTTCTTATTTCTCTATTAAAATTTACATATAATTTTTCCGATACAATTAGCTACCCCAAACCCTGTAAAAATAAATTTCTCATCAACCTTCATAATTTAGGATGTAAAAGGTACGGGTAGGACCTGTAGGGTAGCAAAGCGCACCGAGAAAAGCTCTATATATATGCAGCGAAGTGGTCTAAAATAGTGTATAAGCGGATCAAAGATCCAATTAGTATTAAATATTTTATAGTAGGCATAGGTGACTATGCCTTTGCGTCTGTTGTTTACTACTCGCGAGTGTTTCCCGTAAAATAGAAGTTTTATTTGGAAGATTATATTTTGGAGAAAACCAGTGAGGACAACTTGTGAGTCAATATATATTTTTTGGTGACCCTGCAATAATTTTTTGCTCATTTTGCATTTTTATTACTGAAGAATTTAAATATGACTTTGAGTCCGCGCAAAAATTACTGAAAAAGTTCGCAAGTATAATTTCTGTGGGAATCCTTGAACTGGAGTCAATTTAAAAAAAAAAGTGGTTTATATCCTTAGTACTTCATAGTATCGTGCATCCGAATTGATTGAGAAATTTCATACCACAGAATCAGTGTTTCCCTGTGTAATCTACCCAAAGTTCTGGTTCCACTTAAATGTTTTTTACGATAGTATTTCTAACAGTTATTCCCGTTAAATAAAGTAATTTTTTTATACCCACCATCTAAAAGATGGGGGGTATATTGATTTTGTCATTCCGTGTGTAACATCTCGAAGGTATCATTTAAGACCCCACAAAGTATATATTTTCTGGGTCCTGGTTAGATTCTGAGTCGATCTAGCTATGTATGTCCGTCTGTCTGTCTGTTAAAAGCAGGATAGGGGTCGAACGGGACAACGCACAGTGCTTTGATCCCATACAACGATGGGACAAAAATAGAAGAAGTTGTCGTAGCAAATTGAAACTTGGTACACACATTAATTTAGGCCTAGAATGCATAAATACGAAGTTTTGAAAAAATTGGCGCAAGGACACGCCTACCTTCCATATATCCTGAAGTTAAAAAACTAAATTTTTTCTAAAATACTGGTTTGAACTTTACCAAAATTTGTGACAGCCATTAAAAATATTGCTTATATGTATTCTAATTTATTTTTTAATCGGAGTAAGGACACGCCCACCTCCCATATATCCTGAAACTAAAAAAACGGATTTACTGTGTGAATACTGGTCAGAATTGCACCAAAATTTGTGATTGCAGTTAAATATAGATTATTTATGATTCCGCCAATTTTTATTTAATTCGGAGGTAGGCGTGCTCTTGCCTACCTCCCATATACACAGAAAAAAGTAAAAATGGACTTCAATTACGAAATTTGTAATATTAATTAATTTTTAATTGATTTTGCACCAATCATCAAAATGATAATATTAATAACTAGAATAATTGATATTATTATTACTTCTTTTCCTTAAATAGATGCAATGAGCAGAAAATTTTTGAAAATTTACTTAAATTTATATTATTTCTGTACTTTTATAGACAAATATTTAATTTTTCTTTATATTTTATTAACAGCTGTCGATTTATTAAAAAACAAAACTGAAAACCAATTAGAAAATTAATTATATTAATAAATCATATAATTAAATTTCAATATAAAGTTAATTAATAATTTTATTAAAAAATTATTTGAAATATTTTTTTCTGTGTATCCTGAAATGAGAAAAACGCATTTTTGGCTAACACAGCGTTTTTAATTTTATAAAAATAGAAGGAAGTGTCGCTGAAAGTTGAAACTTGGCACATATATTACTTTAGATACAGACTAAATATATACAAAGTTTTGAAAAAATCGGAGCAAGAACACGCCTACCTCCCATATATTCTGAAATGTGAAAACACATTTTCTTCCAAAATACTGGACAAAACAGTATCAAAATTTACGATAGCTATTGGAAATGGGTTTTTTATGGGTCAGACAATATTCTATTTAATAGGAGTAAGGGCATACCTACCTCCCCCAAGCCCTATATTTTATTATTATTTTAATTTCTGCACCCACATTTTATGTACAGTAAATCATTAATTTGCCTAATTTCGCCCGATTTCCGGTCCAAAATTGTTATTTTTTTTAGTTTTAAATATTTTATTAAATTTTAAAGCAATGTCGATTTAACAATACGAAATATAAAAGGAAATTTATAAATTTTTTGAATTATTATTTTTTTTAGTTGTGGCAAAAAATAGGAGGTAATTCTTCTTTTATATATTAAAACACAATACTAAATTTTAGAATCAAGCAAAAAAAATTTTATAATTTTTTATAATTTTTTTTAATACTCCATCGAACTCATGTAATATTTGTATTAAAATTTAAAAATGCTCTATAATTAGCGCCATCTGGAGGACTTTTAACGTAATATATTAGATCTAAATAATATATTTTGCCATTCCTTAGTTGCTTTTTAAATTTCGAAATAATTCTTATAATTATTATAATTTAGCAAAATAAATTACGTCAACATTGAGAACTCTTTGAAATTGAAGTAAAAACGGAAAAATCAGACACTTTTTAAATTTAACTTTTTTAAAGTTGTGGCAAAAAATAGGCTCTAAATATTTTTTAATCTGTTAAATAATTGTAAAAACTTACATAAACCGTAAAAAAAAAAAAATTGTATAATTTTTTATAATTTTTTTATATCCTTCATCAAATTTAAGGAATTTTTAGGTTTTAAGTAAAAAATATGTGTAGATTTGAGCAATAATATATATATATATATATTTAAAACACAATATTTAAGAGATAATAATAGTTTTAATTTACCAATATTCTGAGGTATTGAAAAAATGAAACTTCGATGCATTTCATCAAAAAATTTATTTTTTTGAAAATTTGTTTCCTAAAATAGTTTAAAACCAGCTTTTTGGTTCATTAATATTGGCTTTAAATTCTCCGACTTTAGCGCCCTCTAGTAGCCACAAAAATAAGTTTTTCCAAAAAAATATTTTTAAATTATATGATCTATATTGTTACCTTTCCAAAAATGTATATTTCAACTCAATTTGGAAGATGCTTTTATTTTGATTTTTGTCTATGGAACAAAGCACTGTGCAACGTAGGGGGACGAAATTTGGCACAAATATTTATCTTGCATAAGCTTTGTTTGGTATTGAAACTGGACAAAATGAATAAATTAATAAATAAAAAAGTTATGGGCTAAAAACTAGAAACACAGGGCGTCCGTTTCATACTTTTCTGCTAATATTTCTGAAACAAAAGCATATATGACAACGAAATTTTGTATAAATAGTTTGAGGGTCGATATAAACTTTTAAACCAAAAATGGGCGTGGTCAGCCCACCTCCCATATAAGGTGAAAATCAAAGAAAATTTTGTACAAATAGTTTAAGGACTATTTTGTTTAATGTAAACTCGAAAACAAAAAATGGGCTTGGTCCGCCCACTTTACCGCCCACTTCATATATAACGTAAAATTTTAAAAAGTTGATGGTGGGTATATAGATTCGACCGAGCCGAATATAACATTCGCGATTGTTCTACTTTCCGATTTTTTTCTATTTTTCTACTTTTGGACTTTATTTGTCTTTTGGACTATCAACAAGAAAGTTGATTTTTCAACAATTTTGAAACCAAAAAGTCGATTGTTCGAATATTCGAAAGTCGATTCAGAGATACCTAGTGTCTATTATCAAACAACAGTAATACAAATATGAACACGAAATTCTAGTTTTGGCTAAATGTACAATTGTAGGCCTGTGGATGTATGTGCACTGGGATAATAACAGAGGATACTCAAAATAAATTCTTTGCTAAAGATATTCCAAAATAAATTTATCAGTGCCAACAGAAACTAATGCAAAGTGGCGCTGATCACCCAAAAAAATGTTAATAGATCTAATTCTTCTAAAATTCTACTCGGATCGAATTGAAATGTGTATGAAAGTAGTAGAGCTTTTAGAAAAATTATCTTGTAGTCATCCTGTTATAATGCGCTATAAGCTACAGGTTGTTAAACTCGAGCTGGAAAAAGTATTGCTAAAGTATAATTTTATTATATCGTGAGTTATGTTTCTCTTATCGAAATACGGATAATATTTTAAACTTACTTGTGGTACCATTGCAAATTTCGCTATAGCATCTGGATATGAAATAAACGCTAAACCTGGACCTCCTTTTACTACACTCTTAATATCCGTAGTACCTGTTTCATAAGCTAAATTACCTAAAATGCCAAAGATAATAATGCCCGACAGTAAAGATGTAAAAGTATCTAATGTTGTGACAATCGTACAATCTCTGAAAATTAAAACCATAAATTTCAAATTAATTTAATTATCTACATTTGTTATTCTAAATATTACCTATTAATATTATGATCGAAACGATTATAAGAGGCATACATCAATATAATACCATAACAAACAGTTAAGGAGAAAAATACTTGTGTTACTGCAGCATACCAAACTCGAGCATCAAGTAATTTATCCCATTGTGGTGTCAGAAAATACATAACACCATCGAATGCTCCCGGTAATGTTAAGGAACGCACTAAAAGCACCAACATAATGAGATAGGGAAATAGAGCTAAGAAATATGCTGCTTTTCCGGAAGATTTAATACCACGTATAACAATTGATACTATCACAATCCAGGAAAAGGCTAATGTAAGAGCCAAATACCAATCGGGTGCACCAATGCCATTGTTTATGTCGGGAGTCTCATGTAAAATAACGTTGCTGTTTAAAGGGATTGGAAAAAGAAAAACATTTAAAATCGATATATTGGTAGCAAGTTTGAAGATGGGTAAGAGAGAAATTATATTATTATTTTTGCAGAAAAAATTATTACTATACTTTTAAATATAAAGTAAAGTATTACTGAAAAAAGTGGGTACCACTTTAAAAAATATGTGTATGTATTTATTTTTCAGAAATAAGAACACAGAAAAAAAAAACGAGAAAAAAAGATATAGCCCGACCATATGATATGATATAAATTCACGAAATTTATACTCTATTCCGGGAGGACATTTGTATGGAGGCCAAATGAAATAATGGGCCGATCATGACCAAATGGTTTCAAATATTTTTATAGTTAAATAAACTACTTAAAATCAAAGTGTTCTAACAAATTAAATTTTCATTTTGCATAGAAAAATCTAAAATCCAATTTCAATTACGAATACTACGTATTCAATTATTTTATTAATTGAAATACCTATGAAAAGAAAATTGTACATTCAATTATTTAAATTATTACTTATTTTTATTTATATTTGATTAATTTATTAATTACAATAAGAAAAATTAGATAGAAAGATATAGTCGGTCGAGCCCGACCATATAATACCCTATACCATCATGTATGTGCATCAAAATTCGGGGAGGGGTCATAATTCCGGAAAGTTGGTTTATATGGGAGCTATGGTAAATTGTGGACCGATTCTTATAAATTTTAGCAATGTTGTTTCTACTTATATAAAACTTATTTGTGTCGAATATTAACTTGATACTATCATTCGTATGGGATTTATGCACGTCAAAGTGATATTCGGAAGGGGGTTTAAACTGGATCTATAGTCAATTCTGGACCGATCTTGATGAAATTCGACAAAAAGATTGACACTTCTTTGCACCAAATTTCATTAAAATATTGCTATATTTAAGGCATTTATGCACAGAAAAAAGTAAAAATGGACTTCAATTACGAAATTTGTAATATTAATTAATTTTTAATTGATTTTGCTCCAATCATCAAAATGATAATATTAATAACTAGAATAATTGATATTATTATTACTTTTTTTCCTTAAATAGATGTAATGAGCTAAAATTATTGAAAATTTATTTAAATTTATGTTATTTCTATACTTTTATAGACAAATATTTAATTTTTCTTTATATTTCATTAACAGCTGTCAATTTATGAAAAAACAAAACTATAAACCAATTAGAAAATTAATTATATTAATAAATCATATAATTAAATTCCAATATAAAGTTAATTAATAATTTTATTAAAAAATTATTTGAAATATTTTTTTCTGTGTGATCGTTCAACCTCTGTTCCGGGAGGATATTTGTAGATTTTTTGGTGCTTAATTTAAAACGTTATTCACTTTTTTAGATTTGTCTACGAAAATCCCGAAATTCCCAAAAAAATTTCAAAAATTTCCAGAAATGGGATTTTTTACTTTTTTATGCTATATCTTTCCAACCGATATCGGGGAACATAAATTTCTGTTACAAAATAATTAAAAACATTTCAGACTAAATAAAAAAGAAAGATGTAAAATAATATTTCAATAAAAAAAAAAATTTTATTTTTTCGAAAGAAAAAAAAAAAAAACAATTAAATTATTAAACAGAATTTTAAAATGTTTTAAAATATTTATATAATTAAATAATTTACTCAAAATCGAATTATTTTTTAAATCGTAGTACAGTTATAATAAACAAATCATTGGCGTAAATTTAAAAGAAAATAATTTATATGTGCAAATTGATATTTTTACTCAACAGACTGTCATAAAGTCCACAGTTTGAACAGTTTAACCAATTAAAGTCGAAACTAAAATTATTTTGGGAATATTTAAGATGCTTTGACCTAAAAATTTATAATTTTTAATTAAATTTGTTGAAGTGGTAAATTACACAGGTCAACAAAATTGCAAAAATTTGTTATATCTGGAATAAGTCTAGAATATTATTATTCCTTAGGCTTGTTATAGTATAGAAAGTCAAATAAAAATTTTCCATCACGTCACATTTTTAACCCATTGATGATCAAAGAAAATGTGTTTCCTTGAGAAGTTTTTAGGTTATAAAATTTCCCAGGTAATAGGTAAAGGCAATTTTTCACACATGTTTTATAGGCAAGACATGAGGCTACAAAAATGTAGTACTAGTAATGTCTATAACTCGTTAAAGTTGTAAAAATCAAGAATTTCTCAATTAACCCCCATAAAATCATTGAAAAATGAGGGATAAGGAGTAGGTATAGGGGAAATTTGTATTTGATATAACTAATACAAGACCGTAGATTTTTAAAATCGCATTAACAGAAAATGTGCAGGCACCAAAAGTTTGAATAAGATAAAAATCCAAGTTTAAATAACAATGCTAACAAAAAATTAGGGAAAAAAATATATCTTGAATAATTTTGTTTAATTCTTACTTCTAAGACTAAATGTAGTGAAAAAAGTAACATAAAACATTTCCATCACATCACACTTTTAACCCATTGATGACCAAATGAAATATGTACCTCTAAGAAATTTTTAGGTTATATAATTTTCTGGGTAATAGATAGAGCAAATTATGGTTCCGTATTATATAGAGAAGGAACAATAAAACAAAAGTGTAGAATATGCCATGTCTCTAACATGCTCTCCATAGCACCTAAAAGTCTTTAAAGTTGCTAAAAGCAGAAAAAAATTGGGAAAAATATGCGAAGAACAATGGGAGCTTTTGCACCAAAATGCTGTTACTGAGAGATTATATCAATGCATATGGAATCATACTTTGGTGACAGACTTTTACAGCTTCTTAATATGAGAAAATTTATAAATACTACATTCTTAAATCTTAATTAAAGAAAAAAATATCCATAAATTTTTCAATGAAGTTCAAAATAAAAACATTATATATTTTAAAATTGTGACGTCATGGAAGTGATTTATTTAACTTTCTGCACTCTATTTAGTATAAAGAATTAAAATTAGGCAGAATTATTCGTGATATATTTTTCTTATAATTTTTTGCTAACTCTGTTATTTAAATTTGGATTTTTTTTCATACTTTTGATTTATACGCATTTTCTGTCAGTGTGATTTTAAAAATTTTACCATTTTGGATATCTATGATTGTTGCGGCATATCTTGGCTATACAACATGATTAACTTATCTGCTCTACCTATTACTGGGAAAATTTTATAACCTAAAAACTCATCATGAAACCATATTTTCTTTAGTCCTCAATGGGTTAAAAATGTGACGTCATGGAAATTTTTCATAAACTTGACATTTTTGATATTTTTTTTTTTTTTATAAGAAATTTTTGATTTTATATATTTTTTTTAGGCAAAATTGTATAAAAAAGCAATAATATTTAAAGACTTTTTTGCTATAATCATAAAGTTATATTTTAAAAAATAAATTGACAAAAAAATGTAAAACTTATTTGATATTATCTGAAATAACTTACTTAAACTTTTTATACGTTTTACACTTTTGCGCCAAAAAGTATGCACCAAATCAAACTTCAAATAAACTTCTTTATCTTAAAACATATGAAGAATTTTTTGATAAAGTTTAGATAATGTTTAATAGCTTTTTGAGATTTTAGGCATTTTAAAAGATTTATACAAATATGTATAGTAGGGTCATAACTTTTTGCAATTTTTGTAAGTATCCAAAATACCATAGCAAGGTTTTGTAGAGCATGAAAAAATATAAAGAAGTATGGTATAGATTTTTCGACATTGTTGAAAATGTTCATGCAACAATCGCGTAGAACATTTTTTAAATATAATATTATTTTCGTATCAACATATTTACATTTTTCGCTAATTTGCTTAACTTTTCATTACGTTTTAGCTTTTTCTTTGATATAAAATCATTTTATAAAATTTATAAATCGCGTTAGGTGCGTAAAGTTTTTTGTCCAAATCGAGTAAAAAGTTTGTTTTTTATTATTAGAACAAAATTGGCTTTAAGGTGGTGATATGGTATTTTGAGGTCCAAAAAAAGTTATAACTCAAATGTATCAAATGTTGTAGAGAAACATCAAAATGTCAAAAAAATTTCGAAATTTTAAAAATTAAAATGAATTTAAAAATGTTAAATGAATTATTATTATTATTATTATTATTTTTAAATATTTCAGCAAAGAATACTAAGAATAGAAGGCTTGTCAAAAAAACCTAACTCTGTTGTCAAAAAAAACCTAACTTTAAGATTGTGTTAGTCAAATTTGATTTATATGTATTAGTGCTGAAACCACTTTCACCACACATCATAATCATACATAGTTGCACAAAAGAGTAATAACAAATTATTAAATATAATTCATCACAATTATATTCGCAGATTTTCATCTTTTAATGCGGGATACATCCACAAATAGTAATATAATTACATT
The DNA here is from genome assembly GCA_951394005.1 of Protophormia terraenovae. Taxonomy (NCBI): domain Eukaryota; kingdom Metazoa; phylum Arthropoda; class Insecta; order Diptera; family Calliphoridae; genus Protophormia; species Protophormia terraenovae. The sequence goes on along the minus strand of OX596077.1, from coordinate 112,305,388 downwards.
TATTGGCTTTTTGTTGATGAATACGAAAATAATTTAAAATTGTTTTAAATTCTGCTTTATTTTTAATACCAAAAGTAACAACTTTGTTCGTTCAATTTAAATTTCAACATACAAATAAGGAATGTCAAAAATAAAATAAAAAAATATTTTTTCAGTTTGTGGAAAATATTCGTGTAACGGGAGTGAAAATTCAATAAATGTGCGTGAAAAAATAATAAAAATATTGTGTGTTAGTGGGAAAATGTGTCGCGTGTATAATTTTCCTTAAATTTTAAGGAAAAAATTTGTTTATTTTGTGTTGTTTCTCTCTCTCACAAGTGTGTTGAATTCACACAGAACTTGTATGTGAGGATAGAGAAATGTTGTTGTTGTACGAAATGGACACATTTTCTATTCTTAGTATTCTTTGTATTTCAGTATTTATAGTGTTTTGAAATTTTTTTTAAATTGTTTCGTTTTTTGAATGAAGATAAAGTGTAATTTTGTAGCAGAATTGTTTTTGTTTAATTACAAAATATAAAATAATTTTAAATTATAAAATTAAAAAACAATATTCTAATAGAGTTGAACCTTAAATTATGTAGTCACACTTGTTTTATTCGCAACAACAATATTAAATTTGGGTGCCATTTGTTTGATCCTTGAAAGGACAAATATTTCCCGGATTCTAAAGAATTATCAAAAGAGTAGTGCCTTAAAATATGTCCAAGATCTCCCTTTTCTAATTTAATTTTTGATTTAATATCACTATTTATAATACTAAAACTTACTAAAAATAATGCTCCGCTGAGGTTTTCTTTATCGAAGTATTAGTTGTCTCTGATTGTACTATTGTCTCCAATGTATCCACTGCCTTTAAGCTCGAATCAATACACTGATCACCCCATTCATCACGACAATAACTCCATGGTAATATCGCATAGAATGATAAAATTAAATAACGTAATGTTAAGGCCATGAGTGCAGCATAATAGGTGGCTATGAAAAAAGATGACATAACTTGACCAAAACCAATGCCTGTGGAGTAAAAATGATTAATTTTATTTAATTTATAAATTTAAATAATTTTGTAATTACCTCTCATTATTGGCGCATAATCGAATACCTTAACACTACCACGACTAGAAAATTGTCCCAATATCATTTCTAAATAATAAATGGGTTTACCCACTAGAAATAATACTATTATGTAAGGTATAAGAAATGCACCACCACCATTTTCTAAAGCAATAAAGGGAAAACGCCAAACATTACCCAGGCCCACAGACAGGGCAATACAAGACATAAGAAATTCTAAACCATTTCCCCAATGATCACGTTGATTGGTGGGTGTTTGAGATTCATTGTTGGTGGTGGTAGGATCACAGGTTTTCTAAAAAGCAATAAAAGTTGAAACAAACAAATTTAAAATAGAATTTATGAAATTATTATGATTGTTGAAATTGTTTTTGAGAAGAGTCTTTATGTTAAACAAAATTCCGAAATATTTCAATGTATTTACTCATTATATAAATTAAAACTTTAAAACTTATAGCTATCCTTATGTACCTTTTGAAATACTAGTTCAATAGGAAGTCACAAAAGGGTAAAAATATGTGATTTTTATTTAAATATATTATTTTGATGCCAGTTTTATATTCTTTAAAAGGATTGTAACTTTAAAGAACATTTTCATTTTTTATAAATTAATTCTAATTCGTTATAAAGTCCTTGTGAAGATGTGGCTGCTAAATTAAAATTTTTAATATAGAAGGATATTTTGTAAAAAATATTTTAACAAAAAAAATTTGTTTAAATATGTTGTATAAATGCTACTGTCAGGAGTTCCCACAAATATCCTTAAATCATTATTATCAAAATTTGTCTCACAACTGACGTACATTATTATACCTAAACAATATACATATATTTTTATTTGCTTAGACCCCAAACAAATTTGCAAACATCATTAAAATGAGATAAAAAATAAATTTTGTTTTCATTAAATTTTTCTTTTAATTTTATTTTTCTTAATTACTTTCGAAAGTATTAAACAAAGAAAATACAAAAATACTAACATCAATGTTTTCATCACTTTCAGCTGAATTTATTGTTATCAAATCCACTTTGGAGGACATGAATCCTGGATTATCAAAAGCACCACTTTCTTTATTCATTTTTTTACTTTTTATTCTTATATTGATATTAATTTAATTATGAGAATTTTTTTACATTCAACTTTTTGCACATTTTCCGCGAAAGCGTTGACACGAAATAACTTATCAAGTTCAATTAACAGACAGTTTTATAATAACCAAAGTGTGAACAGATCTATACATTTTGTAGAGAATTCCCAAAATGATAAGGGCCTTCAGTCAGTTCAGATAACATCAACAACATCATCATCATCATCATCGTTACCAACAACAAAATTTGTATACCGTATGTCTAGGTGGTGCAGAGAGGTGTTTATAATGAGTTTCTTGTTTGTACTTTGGTTCACTTTATAAAAAGAGATATCATGCTCTGGTTTATCGTTTGGTTTGTTATAATGTATGGGATTTAAAAATAATTAATTTTCATATTTACATATTTAAGTTCAGATCCCTTAAAGTCTTCTTTATGGTCCTTCGAGCTGGATGATGATTGGCAGTGTTATGTTGTCTAACCTGCTAACCATGACAATTACCGAGTGGAACAAGCCAGTGCCACCCAGCAAAAACTTTGCTTTCCTGCATAATTGGAAACAAAAATAATCTACTAATTTGTTTTCTGAATAACTATTTATTTTGGTTCGAGTTGTCCACGAATTCCTCTGAAATCTCTGCACATGTTGAATTTTTTCAACATTAGAAGTTGTAGCCGTGCCTCATAATTGAATACCATAGCACCATATTGACTTTAGAATTGTGTTGTAAAGCAATAATTTAAACACAGCTTAGAATTTCTTCCAATGAGTCAGTTAATCTCAAGAGCTTTCAACTTCATTTTGGGTTAACTTTGCTTCCATGTGCATTTTTAATGTAAGGCGTCGATCTAGATGCATACCAAGATATTTAACCTCCATTTGTTTGGGTATAACTTGATTATTTATTCGAATTGTTGGGCATGATTCTCTCCTCAATGTGAAGGTTATGTGTATGCATTTCTGTTCGTTTACTTTTATCTTCCATTGCTTTAACCATGTTTCTAGATCAGATACATGATCTTGCAGGAGTATAGATGCTTCATGAGGATTTTCATGAACTCCTAGAATGTTGATATATGGGTTTGACTATTTGTTGACATATCAGAGGTAAATATTAAGTACAAAAAAGACCCAGTATGCTTCCCCGCTGTACGCCTGCTGTTATAGGCTGGGGTGAACTTAGGAAGTCTCCTTCTTTAAGAATAAACTTCCGTTGAGTTAAATAGCTTTCAATATAAGTGCCATACCTTGGCAAAAGCTTGCGAAACGTCGATGAATATAGCACAACAAAATTTCTTTTCTTCAAAAGCCTTGGATATAACATGTTTTTTTCTAAAACCAAATTGATGATTCGGGATGCAATCAGTTTGATTCATTGTCGTGTTCAACTTGTTCACTAAAGCTTCTCGAACAGCTTTGATATATTTGATAGCAGGCTGATGGGTCTATACGATTCTACTTTAGTGTGATCTTTTCCTAGCTTAGGTATCATAGTAATCAATGAAACCTTCCATTCTGGTAGATAGTATTTAAGGCGTATTTTTAACGCTAGTCGGGCTAGTCTTGTTACTTATTTTATCAATGCCAGGGGCTTTTTTGGAGTTTAAATCAACAATAACCTTCTGGATCTCTTGAATCTCAAAACAAACGGGTTCAATTGCTCTATAATAGGGTACAACAGGTGGCAACTCTATTATGTCATCTGATAAATTTGTAGCTCGCCATAATGAGTAATTTGAATACTTTGTTGCATCTAGGTTTTCCAAATATTTAGTAAGTGATTCAGTTTTTCAAAACTCTAGAAGCTTATTAAGGCGTTTTTGGCATTCTCTTAGTTTCGACGTGAGTTGAGGGGATCTATGGAGTTGCCACTCTCTTCGAACTCTTCTTTTTTTCAATCAAGAGCCGTTCGACATCAACAGAACAATTTCTATTGTATCTCTTTTATCGGGGTGTTAGGGTAGCATCTTCAGCAGCAAGTTTTAAACTATTTTCGAAATTATTGAGACAGAGATCGATTTCTTCTGGTATTTTCTGCGATATATTTTCTGTGCAGTGAGTGCTGATATATTTTCTATATTTCAACAAGTTAATTCTTGTATTTGATATCGCTAAATTACCAGTGGGGGATACAATTTCTCTGGGGTTAAATGGAGTAACAAAATTGGGTGAATGATCTGAAGATAATTCCAATGAAGATTCCACTTGAATAAGTTCCAATGAAAATTTTTACTAACTGCAAAATCCATGACATCCGGGATTTTATTTGGATCAGTGGGCCAATATGTAGGTTCTCCACTCGAAATTACATTCAGTCCCATTTTAGAAATTGTATCAAACAAAAGTTTAATATGTCACAAAATTTACAAAAATATTGTGTTATTGTGGATGTTAAAAAGTCATAAGTAAGAAGAAGAACCATAAAATTAATAATAAATCAAGACTTTAAAAGTCGCAACAATGTAACAAATCTTAGTAAATTGATAAGTACCCTGCGGGAAATTTGTGATAATTGCAGTAATGGACCGGTTTCTCTGTACCAGTTGAGTACCAATTGACACCCAACTCGTCACCAAAGTTCCAATTGAGAACCAGTTGACACAAACACACTCACTATTAACATGCTCGTTAAGTGCGCAATTAGCAACTCGCGCGCAATAACAATCAGTGGCTGAGTGGTAAGCGTTGAAGACTATAAAACATAACATACGTCAGATGAACATGGGTTCGAGCCGACGTGCCGCCATCGACATTAACGAAAAATTATAAAATTAAAATAAACATAATTTAATAAAGATAATAATAAAAATAATGTTTAAAAAGTAAACAATTAACGAATTTTTATAAAATTTTTATTACAATAATCGTTACTGAACCTGTCCTCTTGGATCTGTCCTAGGACCTATCCTGTGACCTGTCCCAGGGGGGGCTAATTAGTCACCTCCAATGACAATCCCATATAAAAGTGACAGGTTCTTCTCATATAAAGTTCCAGAACTGGGACCGGTCACTAGCCCTGAGAACCTGTCACGTGACTAGTTTTGAACCGGTTCTCTTTACTCTAGGGCAACAACAGGTGCATCTCAAAAGTACCATTTTATTTGAATTCAAAAAACTTAGTTAGTTTACAAAATCCCTTTTTGGTCTGTGATTGCATTTTATTATCTTTTATTCAAGATTAGGTGAAAACGGTTATATAATAATTAGCAAATTATCATAAAAATGTAAAAATCTCAAAAAATTAAAAAAAAAAAATTGAATGAGTGAATTCTTCAGGTACTTAGCAAAGATCAATAAATGAATTGCAGAGGTTTTTAAAGGGATAACCCGATTATACTTGAATGGGAAAAAACACAAGAGTACTTAAAAACCCTTTGAGATATTTATTTTTGTATTTTTAATAACACTCAGTCAAAATAAGGTAAAAACGGTTGTATGTATAATAATTGGCAAATAATCATAAAAATTTAAAAACATCAAAATTCTACCATAAAAAAACACTTAAAAAAGTGCAAACAAATCATATAGGAATAATTTCCATGAGTAAAATTTACGGGTACTTTTCAAAGATCAATAAATGAACGGGAAAGCCAATTTGAAATTTGAACGTAGAAACAAGTAAAACCGTTATGACTTCGAATGATGAGAAAGTCTGATTTTATTTAAGTGGGAAAAACTCAAAGGTTCTTAAAAAACCCTTATATTTTTAGCTTCACTCAGTCAATATTAGGTAAAAACGGTTTTATTTTTAGCAAATGATAATTAAAATTTTAAATTATGTAATTCCTTACAGGAATATATTATTATAAAATACCACGTGTTTTTATTTCTATCGTTAAAACACTTGAAAACATTAAAGTGTCAAAAATTGCATACAAAATGTATGACATACCCAGGTATGTTGGTTGTAATGATACGTATAAATTTTTGGTTGTAAACATAAAGGTTAAAAAAAATATTTAAATTTATACTTTAATCACTAAATAAAGTTGTCACAGTGTAAATATTACTAAAGATGAATCATAATATTAAAAGTAGTAATCAAGTTCATGGGAAAATGGTTATTTTTGATGTCCCAGCATAGCAAAATCAAATTATTTACATTTATTTATCATTGGGGGCAAGTGCTTGCCTACTTGATTATTTTTGCAGGTTTTCAAAAAAGTTTTTTATGAAAAAAAAAAAAAAAAAATCCTATGAAAACTTTTTTAAAAAAATTTGAAATTAAAATTATATTTTAAGGACAAAAAATGAAAAGCCCTTTTTAAAGGCCTGTAAAGCAAGGGACTTTAAAAAAGACACCTTTTTCTGTGTGTTTAAAAAATACACATTAATTTTTAAAAAATTTGTATTACATTATCGATAACAGCTGATCTCATTCCTATCAATACTAGTAAAAACAGGTTACATTTGGATCATTATACTGTTCTATATTTCTTTTTGTAAATCTCCAAATCTTTAAAATTTTAAATTCTGTTTATGTTTAAATATTAAATTTTTATAATTAAAAAATTATTTTTAAAAATCTTTTTTCTTAAATGCAAAACTTTGCAAATCATTGAATTTATTATACAATTTTAAATTTACTTAGACCTCAAAAACAGTGACTGATAAAATCGTAGCTCATTTAAAATATTGTACTAACAAGCTCTTTAAATTATCTATTAAATAGATTTTAATAACCTCTATAAACTTAAGTTGTTTAAATTCCCTATTATTAAGATAATACATATATGATTAATAAATAGTACAACAATAATATTTAAAGAACTACAAATATAAATTCTTAAAAAGTGTCACAAAAAATGTTTAAAATAAACAAAACTGTAAACAATTCTTTTGTTTTTGATTTAAAAAGATATTGACAAAATTGGCGTATCATCAATGGAATAGATGTTAATAAATGTTTTATAAAAATAGACCTTTATTAAAAAGTAATCACTGTTATCGTAATATTTGCTTAAAATAGCAATTTATTGTATTTGTTTTGTAAAATATAGATATCGATGAAATGAGTTTTCAATAAAAAAAAGTTTATAGATATTGCATGGAAAGGGAGTGATATCAAATAGTCTTTTATAGGAAATTAGAAAAAATATGAAAGTTAGAGACTACTATAACTTAGTAAACAGAAAATTATAGCCACAATTTTTATTTTTCATATTAAATATTTATTTTATATTAAATTTATTGGTGGCGAATATAAAAAAAAACAATCCAATTACTTTAAAATTAAAAATCAATATTTCGCATTTAATTAATTCAAAAATACAAATAACTAGTCGAAATCCTTTTTTTAAAAGGCGCATTTATTTCAAAATTACAAGCATTTAAAATAATTTTTAATTTTATGATCAATCCTTTTTTCTCCAAAATACTATTAATGAAATGTATTAAAAGTTATGTTTATTTGTTTTTTTAAATTATCAACAATTTACCGGCTACATTATAAACAAATTAAGAATGGTGTTAATAAATATTTAGGTAGATAAAAACACTTCATGAAAATTAAAAAAATAGAATAAATAAAAAAGTACTATAAAAAATTTGTGTTTTGGATGAATTTATTAAGAAAATATAAAATTAGTAAATATGAAATGAAAACAAAATGTAATTGCAATTTTTAAAATGTTTTCCATGAAATTATTAAATTTAAAGCTGTAATTTAATTTTGAAATTACATTTAGTTTTAATATCTTTAAAACATGCGAAAACTTTATTAAAGTTATGACTTTTGTTTATAAACATATTTTTTTAGAAATAACTATTTCTTAAAAGATCATAACAAAAGTTTTCACATGTTAAAATCCTTTTTCAAAACTGACTATTAATTCTTAAGTTATATGCGTTTGAAATTATTTTTATTTTTATGACCCAAACTGTTCTTAAAAAACCCCCTATTTGTAAAATATTCATGTGTCTTTTTTTTAATTTATCAACGATTTGCCTCTCTATTGTATAATAAAATATTTTTTGTATGGTGTTGTAAAAATTTTTAGATAAAATCAGAGTGCAAAATATTGTTACTTTTTTTTCTTTTTGAATACTTAGTATAGGAATTTTTTTACTGGTTAATGACATTTGTTAACACACTTATTCATAATTTGAAGTGTTTAGTAATATCTTTAGAATTTTTTAGCATATATATATATATAAATTTTGGTAGATCTTATAGGAATACAATATCAACCAAATAAGATAAGGCTATAAACTTCATCATCCTATACTATGTGATCTCAGTCTTCACTGATGGTTAACAGATGAAAGCCAGTTCTCGGCTGCACAGTGGTCCCAAAACGAAATTTAATGGAAATAATTCTGTAACTTTAGAACTGCTGGATGTATTTGAATGAAATTTCACATGGACAATCCTGAGGTGTATGCCAATTGATTTGGAGGAGGACAGGTTCTAAGCAAGTCTGGGGGACGGGAAGTGGACCTCCAAAGTTGGTCACCTCGGGTATGAAAATTTTTAAAAAAATCGCCAAAATTTCATTTATGATTTGATTGAAAAAAATTTTTGCACATAGATAGTCCTTATAATTCTCAACAAAAAATATGTTTACATGTGTGGGTTATCTCTTTTACTTTAAGAGATATTTGGGCCAAAGTAAAATTTTGACCCATTTTTGACCATGTTTTTTTTAGTTTTTTTAACTTGAGTCTTAAAATTTTTCTAAAATATTCTCTGGATTCTATACAAAATTCTAAACAATTTTTATGCAAGGATCATATACTTATGTGGTTTAGATAAAAAGTTATATCATTTTGAAGTTGAAAATTTTAAAAAAATTTTGATTTTTTTCAAAAAGGTGGTAACATTTTTGCACTTTAAAATCCGTTATTTTTTTCCGGACCATATACTTTTTTTCATGTTTCTAAAAGAATACTTAACATAAATGCATGCAAGATAAATCCGAGGGCAGTTGGGGTAACAGTCTCCCCCCTAGCCCTATCAGAATTTTGTTAATTTTAATTTTTGTGTTTTTAGTTTTTTGTAGAGCACAAAAATGTGAAAGCTGATATTAAAATAAAAATACCTTGGAAATGTACCTCCATATGTTAGCCAACCACACAAAAAATATTTAATAAGCCAAGCCTCTTATAACAACAGGCTGACCATTTTGCTGAAAAAAGTTAATTTTTGAAGCAAGTTTTCCCCGAAATAGAATTTTGGGTATTTCGGAGTAAGCAAATGGGAATCTATTTATTTTCTTCTTTTAATGATAATCTTTTTATACCCTTCACCACAGGTGTAAAGGGTATATATAAGTTTGTCATTCCGTTTGTAATTTCCACAATTTTCGTCGGAGAGCAAAAAAGTTTATATTTTCGGAATCCTTGTAAGAAGCGATGACGATTGGACCATGTCCGTCCGTCCGTCCGTCGGTGTGTCGGTTGAAATGGCGTTTATGAAGCCCACCGATAACTGACATATATAATATGTATGTCAAACGATCGGAAATGCTTTCGAGAATTTTGCTATTGGAATTCAGCAAGATCGGTTCATACAATGCGGAGATATGTTCAAAAAACCGGTTTTTTGAACCGGTTTTCCAGTTTCTGAAGCCTCTGTATACACTACGGACTTCGTTTTTACAAAGAATTCTCGGACATTTTTTTCTGAATTTTTGTTCTGAAAAAATGAAATAAATCGGTTCAGTAATAACTGAGATATCGGACAAAACGCATTTTTTATTTTTTGAAGCCTTGCTTTAAGCTATAGATTTTTATTTTTATACAGATCGGTCACAAATATTTTTATTAAATTTCAGTTTTTTGAATCAGGAAGATCGGTTTATAAATGGTGGAGATATGCCTTAAAAACCGGTTTTTAGAACCGGTTTTTTAGTTTCTGAAGCCTCTGCATATACCAGGGACTTCGAATTTTTAAAGGGGGCTCGAAAATTATTTTCTGAATTTTTGTTCTGAAAAAATTAAATAAATCGGTTCAGTAATAACTGAGATATCGGGGAAAACGAATTTTTTATTTTTGAAGCCCTTGTTCAAGCTATAGATTTTTATTTTTATATAGATCAGTCATAAATATTTTTATAAAATTTCGGTTTTTTTAATAAACCAAATTCGTTCATAATCAACAGAGTTATGGCCCAAAAACAAATCTGTTAAGAATATAAATACACCAACAAACATGTATATTAAGCATTGTAATGACTATTAGTGACGTTTTTTGTTTTTTGTATATACAAGTAGTTTAGTTATCAACAGCAGTAATATGATGAATAACAGTGTTGTTGTTGTTGTTCGTTGTATATGCAGTCTGTACAAAAATAAATAGATATGGAATTGTAGTTGTTTATTTTTAAAAACTAAAACATATCTGTTAAGAATATACATAAATACATACACAAACATGTATATTAAGCATTGTAATGACTATTAGTGACGTTTTTTGTTTTTTGTATAGACAAGTAGTTTAGTTAGCAACAGCAGTAATATAATGAATAACAGTGTTGTTGTTGTTGTTCTTTGTGTATTCAGTCAGTTTGTACATACAAAAATAAATATATATGGAATTGTTGTTGTTTCTTTTTTAAAAGCAAAGCCTGTTATGATTGTTTTTTTTTTCATATTCAAATTTTCGTAGTTTGAAAAAAATTTAGATTTAGAAAATATGCAAGCATACGTTAAGGCGAAAATTTTATTAATTGTCGGTAATATGGTAATATGATGTCGATAAGATGGTAAGATGGTAATATGGTGAAGGGTATCAAAGATTCGGCACAGCCGAATCTTTTTTCAATTTCATTTATATTATAATTAAATTTCACAATGATAGCTTTATTAATGTAGATTTTATTTAAGTTCAAATATTAAAATTTTTTTGGAAAAATAACACTAAAAACAAAAATTTTTCGTTTTTTCCAACGATATCAAATACTTGCATAAATACTTTACGCAACGATATCAAATACTTGCATAAATACTTTACGCAATCGTTTAAAAACTAACTGAAACTTTACCCCCTTCGGCAAAATTTGCACATTTTCCTTCAATTTCTATGGTAAATGTGTGTTAAAGCATTCTATATACTACAAAAGTGCACAGCAGTTTCAACGTGTTTTTTTAAATAACTTTCTGCATTTTATAAATATATTTCAATGAAATTTTACATAGTTATTACTGAAATAGTTTTCAAATGTTTTAAAGGAGCACAAGTTTCTAGGTGGTCTTGGGACAGGGGGGAGGACCGCAGAAATTGGTCACCTCGGTTATTATATAAGAAATAATTAAAATAGTTGACCACTTTCGGAGGTTCACCTTCTGCCCACAGACCAGCTAGAAACTTGTACTCCATTAAAACATTTGAAAAATATCTCAGTAATAACTATGTTAAATTTCATTCAAATATTTTTAACGGTTCATATTTCCAACAAATTTCGTTTTGGGACTACTGTGGGATGGCGCATTCAAAAAATGAAATGGAAATAAATGTGTTATTTTTGAAGAATGAAATTTTACACAGTGATAAAAGAGATGTACTGGGACTTAAGTTTTGATTGTTTATAGATATAACAAAACGGGTTCTAAGGAGCCCAAAGTTTGACACCTCGGATATGACAAATATTTTAAACGATTCTTATTTTTTATATCTAATCCGATTTGAAAAATTTGTATATGAGTGGATTCTGTTATCTCTTGTAGTTTACGAGATATTACGCTTCAAATATTAAAATTTTTACTTTTGAACTTACCTTGCTGAAGTTTTTTATTATTACATTTTGTGCATTTGTGCTGATGTTTGAAGCCAAGTAAAATCATCGGACCCTCCTCGACTCAGAATCGCTTTCAAAGCCGATTTAACGATATCCGTCCGTCCGTCTGCCGGATATCAAAAAGGTACAAATCGCAATATTGTAGATATCTTGATGAAATTGTATAAATATTAGTATCAACGCATTATTCTGTATTTGTTTATTTTATTTTACACTTAATAAAAGTATTTGTCCACAATTGGCCACAGGTCTAATATAATTCCGTTTACCGAATTTTTATGGTCATACACAATGGTGTGGGGTATTACATGATCGATCTAGACCAGGGGTTCTCACAAGATCTTGCTTCGCGACCCCCTTTTGGCATTTCAATAGAAGCGCGACCCACTACTAATCAGACTAGTTTACAAATCAGATAAAATGTTATGTAAAGATAAAATAATAAAAATAATCGATACTTTGTTTTGATGGACAAAATTGTTGATGAAAATTGTTTAAGTAGGACTTCGAAACCAACAAGCGTATATACTTTGCTGTATTTCAACTGAATGTTTTTAAAACTGCTGATTCAGAATAAAAATTTAAGACATAAGTTACATTTTAACTCTTTTTGAAATGATTCTGGTATTTTATCGATATTTGTATTAAAAATACTTTTCCGTCTTTGAATTACAAAGCCGTTTAAGCAAAATTTATTTTTAGAGGCCGCACACTTCTCTATGAAATACAAGTTTTGTGACCTTAGCATTAAGGAGTCACAAAAATTCGAGAAAATTTTAACAATCTTATTTCACATGGATTCTATGAAAAGGGCAATGAAACTATTATCATAATCAATTTACAAATAATTATAGGGTTTCATGTAAATGATTTATAGTTTCATCAAATTAAAGTGAAATATCTTTTTAATTTAATTTTACTTTTGTCTTTTATTTAGGGATATTGAAAATGTTTATATTAAAAAACTTTGTGTTCAAGAATATTTCTCTTCGCGATCCCCAACGAATGTCCTTACGGACCCCTTGTGGGTCGCGGACCCCGATTTGAGAACCGTTGATCTAGACCGACTATATCTTTCTGACTTGTTTTTTCCTATAGCGGGTCCAAATTTCACCCGATTTTTTCTTAACAGTTTTTAATTTATTAATAACAAATAAAAAATTCGCGCATAATTTTGAAAAAATCTTGATGGTATCAAAAGTTATATGCATATGTATATGAACTTTGTAAAAAGTAGATTTTTTTTTTTTTTTTTTGGTTAGATTCTGAGTCGATCTAGCTATGTCCGTCCGTCTGTTGAAAGCAGGATAGGGCTCGAACGGGACAACGTAGGGGGATGAAAAATATTTGTCTTGTATAAGGTTTGTTTGGGATTGAAAATGAGCAAAATTGGTTAATAAACAAAAAAGTTATGGGCTAAAAACTAGAAGCACAGGGTGTCCGTTTTATACTTTTCTGCTGACATTTCTTCAACAAAAGCATGTACGACAACGAAATTTTGTATGTAAAATTCGGGGATCGATATAAACTCGGAAACCAAAAATGGGCGTGGTCCGCCTACTTTACCGCCCACCTCCCATATAAGGTGAAAATCAACGAAATTGTGTTCAAATAGTTCAAGGACCAATGTAAACTCAGAAACAAAAAATTGGGCGTTGTCCGCCCACTTTCCCGCCCCCTCCCATATAACGTAAAATTTGAAAAAGTTGATGGTGGGTATATAGATTCGGCCGGGCCGAATATAATTCGTGCTTGTTATTTTTTGGGTTTTTTCCAATTTCCAATATAAAATTTGTGTTTGTTCTGGGCTTTACCATTTTTTAAAGTTTTCGAAAGAAATCTTAATGCAAATGCGTGTAAAGTAAATCCGGAGGAGTTTGGGGCAAAAGTCTGCCCATGAGCCCTATCCAAATTTAGTAAATTTTGAAAAATTTGTTTTTCTTTTTTTTTTTGTTAAGTTGTCAAATTGCAAAGCTGGGATCGACTTAAAATTATTTTAATTATATAGCTCTATATGTAAGGTAAATACCCAAAAAGTATTTTCTGCCGAACGCCCCTCATAACGATCATTTCAATGATAAACGTCAAAGAGTACTAAATGCCATGCGCTTCTATCTTCGAGGTCTGTTTCTTTTGCGCTGTCTCTTTTAGTGTCGAAATGTTTACCAAACATGATTGAGGATTTTGTGTTAACCAGGGTACACATAGGTTAGATAGTAAGGAACCGAATAATTCAAAGTCGGTGCCCATAGAGACCAAGGTGGTCGATTATGATTCCTTAAAAACTATACACCTCTTCTTCGTGTTTTAGTGCATTCTACGCCTTCCATTTCGTTGCCTTGATATATTCAAAGAAAATCCAAGGATTTGTACCTCTGATATCAGTCAGCCTCTGAAAGAAATAAGATCCAAAAACATTAAATTGCTTATTGGATAGGGCAGGGCATTAACATAAGATGTGATAGTTGTCTTCAATAGTTTCGCTACACCATCTACATGTATTATACTCTACAATTCCTAATCTTACCATATGCTTACCAAGAGTATTGTGACCAGTAATTAGATTAATTATCATTCTCAATTGCGTCTTATTAATTTTCAGAAGAATATTACTATATTTTATTTTTTCTTCCTCCCATAATTGCTTTGTCTGTATATAGCTGTCAGATTCTTGCCATCGACTTGACCATTCAGTTCTTGATTTTTGCTTAATTTTTTTTAATGAGCATGGATAGGGGTGGAAAAACTTCCTTTACAACGTTCTCCTGTGGTAGGTGCGCTCCTTTTTTTTGCCAATTCGTCCGGTTTCTCATTGCTTAGAGGGTACACATATACGTGCTAATAAACTTTGAAGGAATCCGAAAGTCAGACTTCAGAGTCGATGTTTTATTGTACACAGAAAAAAATATTTCAAATAATTTTTCAATAAAATTAATAATTAACTTTATATTGGAATTTAATTGTATGATTTATTAATATAATTAATTTTCTAATTGGTTTACAGTTTTATTTTTTAATAAATTGACAGCTGTTAGTAAAATATAAAGAAAAATTAAATATTTGTCTATAAAAGTACAGAAATAAAATAAATTTAAGTAAATTTTCAAAAATGTTCAGCTCATTGCATCTATTTAAGGAAAAGAAGTAATAATAATATCAATTATTCTAGTTATTAATATTATCATTTTGATGATTGGAGCAAAATCAATTAAAAATTAATTAATATTACAAATTTCGTAATTGAAGTCCATTTTTACTTTTTTCTGTGTACTGTCGAAGACAGCTTTATAATCAACAAATAGGTAGTACATCTGAATTTGTTTTTCTCGAGTTTTTTTCTAGAATATGCAAATATCTGATCTGTCATTGTTTTACCAGTTTTCTTCCGCCTAAATAGGCACGTGGTCTTTCGTATTTTTTCCCTATACTTTTCGGGAACAGCTCGCTTTTCCACTGGCTGCAGTATCGCTATGAATGATGAGTCTTTTTCCCGAGTGGTATTGTGGCATTCGTCATTGTACCATGTGTTACTTTGAGGAGGCCCTGTTAATAATATTTAGGGGAAGGGTACACTTCAAAACAGTTGAGTCATATTTCTTTTTTCAATATATAGCCCAATATTTTTGTCCGATTTTGTAAAAGTTTTTTATTAAAGAACAAAATTTTCTATCAAGTGAAGCAAATTTAAATCAACATCTCCAAAAACAAACGATTTGGAAATAGAAAATTGCAGATATAATTTTTTTTGTTTTGGCTGAGAAAGTGTCTACATTTCTTTTTTTTTCTTAAAAATACAATCTTCGTTAAGGGTATATAATAATTTTGTAACTTTCTGTATGGTATCTTCACGGAGATAATTTTAAATTGAAAACAAGCCCAATCATACAATAAGGCTAAGTACAAACCCTTCCATGTTTGACCTATTTTGTATAGGAATTATGACTCTAGTCTATATGTAAAATCCAAAAGCATGGATCTACAAACAGCTTGTCAATGGATTTTTACGGACCTACAACAAGTGTGGACTTTATGTGCCAAATTATAAAAAAAATGCCATTCTTTGGTTTTTTGCCGGTTTTTTGTTTAATTGGAATCCCACAATTACGCAAAAATCTTAACTTTTTTACACTTTTTTATATCAATGTGAGTCCGACTGTCTAGTTGGTTGCCGATAGTTCATGTACAGGTAGCAAATTTTACACGTATGAATTTTATGATACAAGGATGATGCTAGCTCTGATATAATATTATTTCCTCAATATACCCCTTATGTTCCTAAACAACTTAAATATTAACTTAAAAATGATGTCCTTTCAAAATCTGGTTTAGCAATAATTTTACTCTTAATTTTTTACTTTCAAGTTTAAGTTTTCCTATAAAAATATATATACGAACCTTGATATTTTTATAAACTATACTTTTTATATACGCTTTTAAAGTGAAAAATGTGATTAGTCACATGGTGAAAAGCCCATTCAAAAATTATGATCGGTTTAGAAGTTATAAGCATTTGAAATAATTTTGATTTTTATGATTGACCACTTCACTTAAATTTACATTAACTTGTTGTATTTAATGTTTTAGTTTGCAATTTATTATTATCAAAAAACATAAAAATATAGTGATGTTAAATATAGATAAGATTTAGACTATAGAAATTAAAATAATTACCTCTAAGATATATTTATTTGTATGAATGTTTTAAAATTGATAACAACTTTTTTAAAAGCCTTAACTGTCTGTCTGCAAAATCTAAGAAGTTTCTCAGTATAGTGATTAACAAGCAGATTTTGACGTTATTCTTATATATACGTAAGGATGTAAGTACATTTGTGTGTTATTTTGGATTCTTTAAAAAAAGTGTTGTTCATTATTTTCCATTTTAATTTTCTAAAGTTTAAATAAAATATTTTCAAGAATTTTTAAGTATGTCAATAGATTGACTTCAAATTTTAGTAACGAACAATCATAATACAATTAGATAAATATTTAAGTTCAGGTTGTTTCGTTAATAGTAACCACATTGTAAAGCATACTATTTGGCGCAAATAAAAACTTAAGCTTTTTGCAAAAGCTTTCGCTTACTTTTTGCACAATGGGTTATAAAATTTTGTATTATCGTTCTATTAGCATTCCCATTTAATGAAAAGTTTATTTTTTATTTGTATATTTTAAATGTGTTTTGAAAATTTGTATAATTTCGTTTACTTTTTTTTTTTTGCGTGTTTGCAACAGTGTACAGTGGGGCAAAATCGAAAATTTTTGGAAATAAATCTGTTATTTCTAATTGGCTGATTGTATTTACATAAATTTTCACATAGGCTTAGTAGAAGAATGTACAATTTTTTGTTTTGGAGGGGGACACCACATACCTTTCAGGAGCGAAGCTAAGCGGGTTCAAAGTAGGGTACCTCTGACACAGACAATTTTTAACCGCTTGGCAAAATTTTGTTATTTGCATTTAAAATTTCAATTGTCTCAATTTTGCAAGGTCTTGGCCCAATTTGTCTATATATAGTTCATAAAAGAATAAAATTATTTATCAAGTATGAATAAAAAAAGATAACAGGCGATATTTTAGTCGAGTCCAAAAATAAACTATTTTAAATTTGAAAATTGCAAAACTTCAGATTTCAGGTCAAAAAGTGTTTACATTCTTCTTTCTCTAATGTTTCTTTAGAACATGTAACTATTTTATACTTTTCTGAAAGGTGTCTTCACGAAGATAGTTTCAGAAAACGAGCTTTATAATTC
Organism: Protophormia terraenovae; assembly: GCA_951394005.1. Classification (NCBI taxonomy): domain Eukaryota; kingdom Metazoa; phylum Arthropoda; class Insecta; order Diptera; family Calliphoridae; genus Protophormia; species Protophormia terraenovae. Next base: position 112,287,730 of record OX596077.1, on the reverse strand, counting down.
AATATAGAAAAGTACAAATCTTATTAAAAAAGTTTGCAACTATTCGTGTTAAAAAGGATCTATAGATTTGAGACATTGAAGTTCCAAACAAAAAATAAGTACCGAAATCAATAATTATAGTTAAATAATTATATTTTCAATTAAAACATAGAGCTTAAAAGAAATGTAAAAGGATTTAGTTAAAAAAATATTATTCGAGAACAGAAAATCACCAATAAGTTTTGCCAAGACTGGAAGTTTTAAATCTGTTAAGTCTGTTCAAAATTTACCTAGAACATAATTGTTTTCTTCTAGGAATATAAGCAAACAATTGAAGGAACCATTACTTCTTTGGAAGTCTATTGTAGAGTTCTCTGATGTTGAGATATTGACCTGGCAATTTGAGATAAAATTAACCCACACCGCTATATTAAATACACTGCTATGTTTAATTGTGTAGGGGGATTCCAAACTTTATTTCTTGGGTCCAAACGAATCATCTACAAAGTATATATTTTCTGGGTCCTGGTTAGATTCTGAGTCGATCTAGCTATGTCCGTCCGTCTGTTGAAAGCAGGATAGGGCTCGAACGGGACAACGTAGGGAGACGAAATTTGGCACAAATATTTGTGTTATATATGAAAATGGGCAAAATCGATTAATAAACAAAAAAGTTATGGGCTAAAAACTAGAAACACAGGGTGTCCGTTTCAAACTTTTTTGCTGATATTTCTTCAATAAAAGCATGTACGACAACGAAATTTTGCACGTATAGTTCGGGGGTCGATATAAACTTTTAAACCAAAAATGGGCGTGGTCCGCCCACTTTACTTTAACACTTTAAAATTTTAAAAATTTGATGGTGGGTATATAGATTCGGCCGGGCCGAATATAACATTCGCGCTTGTTAAATCCTTTTAAATTGCTTTTAACTATTAATTTTTAATTGAAAATAAAATGATTTAACTATAGTGATCAATTTTGGTAATTATCATTTGTTGGAACCATTGATTTTACAATATTTTTAAAGTGGCTAATCTATAGATCCCTTTTGGTACGAATAGTTCTCGGAATTATAGATCATTCATGATTCTTATATTTTTTTCAGTTTTTATGTTTAATACCGTTATCAAGATTTCAAAAATGTTTCAAAAAATTTTTTAAACTAATTTAAAAAGTTTTGAAATTTTTTTGGTCCGCATTGAAAAAGGAGACGATGTATCGTTATTGGGATAGTATTAAAGGATATTATTTTTGTATAGATTTATAATTCAATATATTCGCAATGATTTGGCACAAAAAGTTTTATTGTTTTGCATAAAATTTTTTCGAAAACTCAAAAAATTTTAAATAAATATTCTAGTTCCTTTTTTTTTCTCCATAACTGTATCTACATTACTTGAAAAGTTATACTTTTTTCAACGAAAACGAGAAAGATATAGACGGTCAAGCCTGAAAATTTGATACCCTACATCAATGCGTTTGTGCACTAAAAAGATTTCCGAAATTTTCGGAAATGGACCTAATATCGGACCTATGGCAATTTATAGACCGATCTTTATGAAATTCCGTAATATGATTTACTTATACTGTCATATCTGTGCGATTTTTGCGAATTAAATTGATATTCGAAAGTGGGCCGTATATGGTAGCTATGCCTAATTTGTTGTATAGGATTTGTATGGGGGCGAGGTGAAGTAATGAATCGATCATGACCAATTTCAATAGCGCCGTTATGCCAAAATAAACATATGTGCCAAATTTCATCACATTATCTTCAAAATTGCGACCTGTACTTTGTGCACAATGTTTATATGGACAGACAACCAGCCAGCCAGACGGACGGACATCGTTAAATCAACTCAAAAAGTGATTCTGAGTCGATTGGTATACTTTAAGACGTCACTGTACTACGCGTCGTCTCGACGCACAGTTTTTAATTAAAAAATTAAATGGAAATAAATCTACAGTTTCCGAACGACTGGTTACACAGTAATAGAAGAGGTATAGTTGAGCTTAAGTTTTGAACTTGGACGATATAGGCGGGTTCACAGGGTCACAAATGTGGACAACTCCGGTATGAAAAATATTTTAAGAGTTGAACAAATTTTACATGAGTGGATGCTGGTTGATGACATAAAATATAAAACACCATTGAATGTATTATTGCTTGTAGTTTACGAGATATACACAGAAAAAAGTCACCAATTAACAAATATATATGACAATAATTCATTCAATTATAAACTTGTTTAAATTTGCACCTCTCACCAAAATGATTATATCAATTACTATAAAACTATAAAAAATACAAAACAGAAAAAAATCCCAATTAATAAATTAATTAAATCAATCAAGTAGATGATTGAATGAATTAAAAATGTTAAAATCATACCAAAATTTATTTATATTTTATTTTTTCATGAATATATTTATTTAATTGAAAAAAAAGACGGTAATAATTTTTTCTGTGTAGGGGTTCAAAAATTAATATATTTTACTATATTTTTATAGGGAAAAACTTTCCCTATAGAGGGATTTTTTTGAAGTAAAGAAGTAAATAAAAATGATATTGAAAAATTTTCGGGCAAATTTTCACTTTTGCGTCTACCTTAGCGCTGCCTAAACGGTGTTAAGAATCATTTCTAGGAAGTTCATATGTTCTAGAAAGTTGTTTATTGAGATCTTAGGTACATTTTTGTGGAGATTGTTTCCTTGAACTTTGAACGGTTTGCTACCTATGGACCTGAACAGGGGAAAAAAGGTTTAAAAAAATCGAATTTTTAAAGGTTTTTGCGATTTTGATCTTGAAGATGAAGTTTTTTTGATTTTACATGTTTACATGTTTTCTTTATGACAAGAGCTACAACTTTGCCTCAGAGAGTAAATCAAAATTCAGAACGGTTTGCAAGATATGAGCCTGAGAAAATGATCACTTTTTTGCAAAAATGACACCGAGGCACAGTGCTTTGATCCCATACAACAATGGGACAAAAATAGAAGGAGTTGTCGTAGCAAATTGAAACTTGGTACACATATTACTTTAGGCTTAGAATGAATAAATACGAAGTTTTGAAAAAATCGGCGCAAGTACCCGCCTACCTCCCTTATATCCTAAAGTTAAAAAACTAAATTTTTTCTAAAATACTGGTCTGAACTTTACCAAAATTTGTGCCAGCCATTAAAAATTGATTTTTTATTTATTTATTTCTTAATCGGAGCAAAGACACGCCCACCTCCCATATATCCTGAAACTAAAAAACGGATTTACTGCGTGAATACTAGACAGAATTCCACCAAAATTTGTGATTGCAGTTAGATAGATTTATTTATGATTCTGTCAATTTTTATTTAAATCGGAACAAGAACACGGCTACCTCCCATATATCCTGAAATGGGAAAAACGCGTTTCTGGCTAACACAACGTTTTTTAATTTTATAAAAATAGAAGGAAGTGTCGCAGAAAATTGAAACTTTTCACATATATTACTTTAGACACAGATTAACTATATACAATGTTTCGGAGCAAGAACACGTCTACCTCCCATGTATTCTGAAATGTTAAAAACGCATTTTCTTTCAAAATACTGGTCAAAACAGTATAAAAATTTACGATAGCTATTGGAAATGGGTTTTTTATAGTCCAAACAATATTCTATTTAATAGGAGCAAGGGCAAACTTACCTCCCCCAAGCCCTATCATTATTAAATATTATTTTAATTTCTGCACCCATATTTTATGTTGAGTAAATCATTAATTTGCCTAGTTTCGACCTATTTCCGGTCCAAAATTGTTATATTTTTTAAGTTTTCAATATTTTATTAAATTTTAAAGCAATGTCGATTTAACAACACGAAATATTTCAACATAAAGAACTTTTTGACTTTTGTGTAATAAAAGAAAATTTATAAATTTTTTGAATTATTATTTTTTTTAGTTGTGGCAAAAAACAGAAAGTACTTTTTCTTTTAAATATTAAAAAACAATACTAAATTTTAGAATCAAACAAAAAAAATTTTATAATTTTTTACAATTTTTTTTAATATATATTTTTCTATTCCTTAGTTGTTTTTTCAATTTCGGAATAATTTTTATAATTATTTTATTTTAATTTAGCAAAATAAATTACGTCAACATTGAGAACACTTTGAAATTTTAGTAAAAACGTAATATAAGAAACTTTTTTAATTAAACTTTTTTTAAAGTTGTGGCAAAAATTAGGCTCTAACTGTTTTTTAATCTATTAAATAATTATAAAAACTTACATAAACCGTAAAAAAAAAATTGTATAATTTTTTATAATTTTTTTTTTATATCCTTCATCAAATTTAAGGAATTTTTAGATTTTAAGTAAAAAAAATATGTGTGAATTTGAGCAATAATATGTATATATTCGAAACACTATATTTAAAAGATAATAATAGTTTTAATCTACCAATATTCTGAGGTATTGAAAAAACAAAAGCTAGACGCATTTTATCAAAAAATGAATTTTTGACGACTTTTTTCTTAAAACAGTTTAAAACCAGCTTTTTGGTTCATTAATATTGGCTTTAAATTCTCTGACTTTAGCGTCCTCTAGTAGCCACAAATTTTATTTTGATTTTTGTCTATGGGACAAAGCACTGTGCGAGACCCCAAATCTTTGGGGCCCATTAAAAAAAGTGCATGACTTTGGGCAAAACTGGGAGACACGGGTCTTTTTTTTGGTCTTTTATCACGTAGTGGTATATGGTTATATTTCCATGACTTAAAAAATTACACACTGTGTTTTAGAATATTGTAAATGAGGCAGAAGGTTCTCTTAAAGAACTATGCAGAGCATTCGTATTAGCTAAATCCGCACCAGATCCATATTAATTTGTGATGAGAGTAGTCAGACTAATTACCGTCAAAAGTAGATTCCTCTTACTATAAATTATAATCCTTTTTCAAAAATTTAAGTTCATTATGTAATTCCAATTTATTTAAATTAATCAAATTTTATACGATATCGTACGACTGTGCTGCAATAATTATCTTGCATATTTTAGGGCACTTGAAGATTATTCAATGGAAAAGAACAAATTCTCACATACACACACGAGTTTAAATTTTATCGTAGATATACTCGTACAGTAGTATTTCATTATTTAATTTTGTTTAATAGACATCTTATCAACGTCATATGCAGCAATAAAATAAATCAAAAAAAAACTTATAAAACCTCTTAATTGTTTAACAATAAACCTGTTGAAATTTTGATTTGTTATTTTATGGATTAATACGAGTAGTAGTAGTAGGAAGCCATCAAGTAGTCAATTATTAATTTCTTAAGAATTTCTAATCTAAAAAAAGTACCCTACCTTTATGATGCATGGAAAGTATTTGAAGATTCAATACAAAATAAAATTTCTAAAAAATAAATAATTTTGTAGAGATAAGCAAGATAATCACCCACTTTTTTGTTTTAGTTAAATAAATATATGATACCTTAAGGTGATTAAAAATAAAAAAGCGTAAAATAGAATTGTGTTTCTTATCTTCGGGATAGATAATTTTTTATTTTAAGTATATAGTTTATTAGGAGGGTCCTATTTATATAAACAAAAGTTAAGATCTTTGGGCAATTATTTTGTTTCAAAATGTTATTATGATATTTAGAACAAAAGCTAAAACCTTAAATACTTTGTTAGAAATTTATTTATATTTTAAAAATAATTTTTCTAGATCAGACTCACTTTTACTTTATTTAAGTTACTTTTTTTGGGCCCTACTAATGTATACAATTGTTGTATTTAATTTTTTTCTTATAATGAGAAATTTAACACGTTTTATTACTTGAAGTATTTAAATTAATTTCAGACAAAAAACTAAAAACAAGTGTAATTTAGTTAATGATTAGTTAAACTAATTGTTAAAATGTATATACATAAGTTATTATAACTAAAGCAAATAGGGTATAAAATATAATATCCCTTGGAGACATTGTTTAAATGGTTAACGTATTAATTACAAATGATGTAACACCTACTATAAGACACGTTAAATTCTATTACTCTAAAATTATTTGTTAAGTAAAAAATAACAAATAATTTAAAAATAAATAGTATTTAAGGGAGAATTAAAAGATATCCAATTTATTATACAGTTTTCTTCACTTGAAAAAAATAAAAAAATAAAATATATATATAAGGACTGCGCACGAAAAAATCCGTGCATGCTCTTGGGCTTATAACTTTTGATGTGGTGAAAAATAAATAATTCTGTTAACTGATTTATATTTGTCATTATGCTCACTAGCCATGTGCTAAGTTTCGTGGTTATAGCGAAACTAGTTTTCCTTAAAATGAAAAATGAACAAAAAACTCCAAAACACATAATTGAAATTTTTCATGAAATCTTACATCGGTCATATAAAACAATTGCTAGGAAGGCAGTTGTGTCAAAAATACAGTTTCTTGGGTCATAATATTACACAAAGAAGTCATGATCACTGAATGAAAGCCTGATATTGGAAGAAAAATAGTATCTTCAGGCTGTAGGACTCAGACAAAATAGAAAGGATTTTCAGAGAAAATCCCCTCATCTCTGGAAGAAAAGGGTCACAAAAAGTTAATTGCTTTGAATTTCGATCAGAAAAGTGGAAAGGAAATCTAACCTGAAGACGTATGAAGTACAAAATAGCCCTAATAGAAACGCAAAACAAGAATTTGGAGGTAAAAAACTAACGTGAAAGTTCTTCAGACGAATTTTGTCCGTAATTATGATTAGTGTATAATAGACGATGAAACGTTTGTACAGGCTAACTTTTTTCAACTTCCTAGCCAGGAGAATTTTATGTCGCAGATGCTAGAGGGATAAGGCAGAAAAATTTCGTGTATCAAAGAAATCAAAATTCCCAAGAAAGTTTTTGATTTGGGAAGTCATATGCATATTCTTAAAAAATGGTTGCATTAACACAGAAATATACGACTTTGAAATATACTTCTCTCTCCTAAGAAAATACAGTGTGTTCAATATATTCCCGCTTCTTCTCACTACAACAATACAATGGAGTTGTAACAAAGAAATTTTAAGAGTTTGTACCGAAAGAGGCTTATCCATCAAATAGTCCGTAACTTCTAGCAATTGAAAGATATTGGGCTCTAGTAAACATTTTTTTAAAGGACATTAAAAGCTCGGCATAAAATGAAACGGAGTTTAAAAATAAGTGGACTTATTTGAGCAAAAAAGTGACCGAAACACAATGAAACCTTTAATTGGAAAAATTCTGGAAAATATCAGATATTTCTTTAAAAACTAACAGGAAATAATTTATTCTTTTATGTTTAGAACTTGAACATAACAGTCATTAATAAAAATGTCACATTAACAAAATTCGTTCATTGGTTTAGTTTCCATAAGCAGATTAGCATGCACGGATTTTTTCGTGCGCAGTCCTTATACAGTGGTGGCCACGAATTTAAGACACGACATGTAATGAACTAAGTTGTGATAATTATTACAACCCTGCAATATAAAATTAGATTTTGTTAATTTTTCAGTGTACCCTGTAATGTTAAGATCAATTACCGTTATTTGGTTTTGTTTGTGTATACATTTTGTTGCTGTTTTTATTATATTTTCGTAAAAACGTGCTTTTGAAGCTGGTCACGAATTTAAAACATATAAGAAATATTTGGTTTTTAAGTGATTTTTTGGTGTTTTTTGAAGCTAAAAGGTAAGTAATGAATGTTTTATTCCATTTAATGTTAGAATACATCAAAATATTTAGTTAGAAATGGCCAGAGGTACTTGGAGTTCGGATGCCGAGCGAAAATTGATCCAACAAATGAATACTGATGGAAAAACAATAATGGAAATTTCCAAGCTACTAAAATGTTCCAGATCCAAGATTTACAATGCACTGGAACACATCAAGCAACATGGCACTACCAAAAATGTCAAACAGCACCCTAGAGCCCGAAAAACTACACCCAGGGAGGATAGCTTAATTTATAAATCAGCTGCTAAAGATCCTTTCAAGAGCTCAAGTAAAATTAAAAATGAGATTTCATCGGATTTTGGTATTAATATATCGTCCAGGACAATAAGAAGACGTCTGAATGAGAAGAACTTACGTGGGTGTATTGCACAACGTAAACCACTTGTGTCAAAAAAAAATATTAAATCCCGACTAGCGTTTTCAAGAGAAAATCTCAATAAGCCGATGACATTTTGGAAAAATATACTTTGGAGCGACGAGTCGAAGTTTTGTCGCTTTGGTTCTGATGGAAAACAGTAGGTATGGCGTCCTCCAAACCTGGAGCATCACCCAAAGTACACCCTTAAAACGGTTAAGCATGGTGGTGGAAATGTCATGGTGTGGGCAGCATTTTCCTGGCATGGTGTAGGTCCCATTCAGAAGATTATCAATAAAATGGACCAGCATATTTACAAAAACATACTGACAAGCATCATGATACCATTCGCTGAAGACAACATGCCTCTAATGTGGAAATTTATGCATGATAATGACCCTAAGCACACTTCACGCCTAGTGAAGAGTTGCTTAGAGGAAAATAATATCACAGTTCTGAAATGGCCAGCTCAATCCCCGGATCTCAATCCAATTGAGAACTTGTGGAATGATGTTGAGGAGCATGTACGAGCAGTAAAGCCAAAAAATTTGACTGATTTATGGGAAGAAATTCAAAAGGCTTGGTATGCCATTCCAAAGGAGCGCTGTATGGCCTTAGTTGAAAGTTTACCCAGGAGATGCGCTGCTGTGATTCAAAATAAAGGATTTCCCACCAAATACTAATATTGTTTTATGAAGCTGAGCTTTACTTTTGTGAATTAACTTTTATTTTGCCTATGTCCTAAATTCATGACCAGGCTTAAACTTGTATTAATCTGTATAATATGTAAATAAAAATTGGAAACTAAATATAGGTAACAAACTATTGTTGATTTTTTTTCATAACATTACTAGGATCTTTAAAAAATAACATGGATCTAAAATTTGTTCGATAAGATGTAAAAATTATCAGAAATATATAAGTGAAATGTCGTGTCTTAAATTCGTGGCCACCACTGTATATATATTAGGGTGGGTCAATTCTTTTTGTAGATAGGCGTATAGCAAAAATGTAATCTACAATAAATTCTAAGAAAGCTTGTCTAAGAAACTATGGGTCTAAAATCAAAACTAAGCTCCCGCCGAGAGACATGAAAATTGGGGAAAATCGTTCAATTTCTTGATATAATTGCTGCTATCTCGAAAACTACTCAAGATATAGATTCGAATTAGGTTTCAAATAATAGGTAATGAGAGCACCTCCAAAATGGCATTCCACATTTTTTTATAAATAAAGGTTAAAGGTCATTGGTCATACCTTAAGTCTTGGAAAGCTATATCACGAACGCTATTTTCAAAATTTTGCCAAAATCCGTATGTTAATACAGATTTCCTATACCACTTAAGATTGTAGAAAAGAGAGTTGCTTGGTTGCTGAGATATTTAAAAACATAGTTTGCAAGTAAATAAAACATTGTATTTATTTTATTTTTTCTTTAACAATATTTTTTTTTCTTTAAAACTTTTCTACCAAAATACACTTTTCTAAATGTTTTTTGCTGAATTGAATTGACCCACCATAATATTATGTTTGGATTTAGTGATAACATGTTGTTTTCCATTAAATCTATGAAATTTCTTGGAAAAATCTTAAAATAAAATCTTCATGTCTCTCGGCGAGAGCTAGGTTTTCATTTTAGACCCATACTTTCTTTGGGTAATTTCCTTAGAATTTTATGTAGATTTCGTTTTTGCTATACGCCTGTTTTTTCTCACTCGAACAAATTGACCCACAATATATATATATATATATATATATATATATATATATATATATATATATATATATATATATATAATCATATTTTTTAAAACATGTAATTAATATTTTATATATTTAAGGTTGTCTCTAAATTTGTCTGTAATATCTCAACTTGTGTATCTTCTTAACTACCACACCGATTTTGTAAATCTTGCAACCTTGATAAAGGAGGAATTAGGCTTACAATATTTCTACTTGAAGTGTGTAGTTGTAAAACAGATGGAATGCCAAAAATGTATGGGAACCTTGTATCTTAAGCGAATTGGAACCGATTTTAAATATATTTATATTTCTGAACCTTAAGCACGACAAACAAATCTTACTGAGCTATATTTTCTTTTATAGCTTTAAAAATATTTGATTTAAAAAACTGAATTTTTTATCCAAAGACCAAACAAATTTAAAATGTTTATATTTGGAACTAAATAAAATTTAAACAAGTAAATTTATTCGAATAAAATTTTGGCATAATTTAAATAAATTTGTTTAAAAATCAGCGAATTAAAAACAATATATACAATTTTTTTCGCTTGATTCTGTAATTTAGTATTGTTTTTTTAGTATTTAAAGGAAGAATTATTTCCTATTTTTTATCACAACTAAAAAAATAATAATAATTAAACAAATTTATAAATTTCTTTTTCTTCCACAAAAGTCAAATAATTCTTTATTTGAAGTAACATATTTCGTGATGTTACTTTAAAATTTAATACAATATTGAATACTCAAAAAAATAAAAATGTTGGACTGGAAATCGGGCAAAACTAGGCAAATTAATAATTTACTGAAGATAAAATGTGAGTGCAGAACTACAAATAATATTAAAAAATGATAGGGCTTGGGGAAGGTAGACATGCCCTTGAACCTATTAAATCAAATAGTTTCTGACCCATCAAAAACTCAATATTCAATGGCTATCGCAAATTTTGATACTGTTTTGACCATTATTTTAGATGAAAATGCGTTTTTTCAGGATATATGGAAGTCAGGCGTGTTCTTGCTCCAAGTTTAAATTTTCTGCGATACCTTCTTCTATTTTTATAAAATTAAAAACTGTATGTTAGCCAGAAATGCGTTTTTTTTTTTCATTTCAAGATATTTGGGAGGTAGGGGTGTTCTTGTTCCGATTTAAATAAAATTGGCAGACTCACTAGTAGTCTATGTTTAACTGCAATTACGAACTTTGGTGGAATTTTATTAAATATTCGAGCAGTAAATCCATTTTTTAATTCCAGAATATATGGAAGGTAAGCGTGTCCTTGCTCCGATTAATATGAAACCAAATGTAAATATTTAAATACTGATATCACCTTTCCCAGAATTAAACGCCATTTTTGAACCAAATATCCCAAATGTATAGACAGATAGACAGACGGACGGACATTACTATTCTCCCAAAAAAAAAAAAAAAATGGAATTCTAAAAATTTATTTTTTTGCTTACTAATAAATAAAAAAATAAAACATAATCATTAAAATACGGATACCACCTTTTCCTTAGGTAAAAAAAATAAAAAATAATTATAATAAAAACTTTTCCAAAATTGACAAAGTTTAGATATGGCTTCGAGAAAAATCGTTAAGATTAAGATTTCTTTTGAAAACAAGTCATAAATGAATTCTTGGAGAATTACATACACAAGGTGACAAATTTTTGAGGTCTACTCTATAATCCCGTGACCCACTACGGATCCCCTAAAATCAATTGCAAAACACAACAGCTCTTATTAATTGGAATTTTATTTAGATAACTTCCAACGGTTCTCGGTTTTTCGGACCACTGTGCGATTTCATGTAAAATTTATTCTTTTGTTGTTCCTTTTATTTGTCAGTTTAAGGAAATTAGTTTTATACTTCTCAGTAAGAGAGAATTATTATAAGAATTATTGCGAAAAATATAACGCAGTGTAAAACAAATAAATAATTATTTTGTAAGAAATTTCAAGCAGAATTTTTTTCACCTTATTCGGCGCTACTTTTTTCAATAGCTCATAAACTAATGAGAGTCCCATCACGATACTTACAGAGAGCATTCAGAATGGTTCCATCCTCTATATTTATCAAGAATTTAAAAATACCACTTTTTGAAATACGCGACCGCGAAATTTAATTCGCGTATTATCAACCAAAAAAATTCAACATAAAAACTTGTTTCAGGTATCAATTTAAAGGTAATTTAATTACCTTTAAAGGCGGTGTGATAGTAGTCATGCCCATAAAAAAAATTGATATGTGATAAAAAAAAAAGTAAAAGCTGATTCTTATTTAGCACATTAAATTCCATCTAATCCACCTACTTTTTTATTTTTTTTTTATTTAAGATGAAACATTTTTTTTTTTGCTCACTAGTGTATCTCCATTTAACTGTAGGTATCCTAACTTAACTGTGAATACAAACAAGATTTGTAAATCAATTTTTATGATACGTGGCTTTATTTGTAGTTTTACTAGCTTTGAGATAAAGATGATAAACTGAAACATTTTTGATGATTTCACTTTTAAAAAGAAGTTTTAGTAAAAAAAAAAATATATCTTGTATTTAGTTGAAAAATTTTTTTCTGACACTTACTTCGAAATATCTCCCAAACTATTGAGCGGATAAAAATTTGTTAGTAGAACGACTTAAAGCAAATTTTATTCCACATATTTTGGTGTATTATTTATATATATCGTGCATACCGTTCTCGAGTTAAGGTGAAATATACTCGAGTAATCGGCTTATTTAGGACGCAATATTAGACATGCCCATAAAAATAATCTCGACCTGATGGGAAAAAACTGAAAGCAGATTCGAGTTTAGCATGCGGAATTCCATCTAGTCTACATATATTTTTTTTTTTTTTGAAGTAGCACGAACAATTTTTTTTTTTTTGTCGACCAGTGTTATCTTTGTTTTACTTTTAATAAAATAAAATTAAAAATTATAATAAATAATTTATTTAGTATAAATCCTTAATGTTTTTAATTTAAAATTAATAAATTGATTAACAAATATTTTAAATACATAGCAGAAGAGTGTACAATTTTATAATTGGAAGAAAAGCCCACCCGATCCCTCAGGAGCGAAGCTCTGGGTGTTCCAAAAACGGTACCTGTTACATAGAAAAATTTTAGCCGCTTTTTTTCTTATCCGATCCCAACGATTTTTACATCTGTTTTAAGCTCTCAAACATGGTTGTATATGATGCTATTTATTTCTTATATTAGTTTTTAAGTCAATTGCCTTTTAATTATCAACTATCTCAATTTTTCAAGCAATTGGTTCAGTTTTTTTTTCTATATATAACTCAATATTTCCGAACGATTTTAATTACCAAATTTGCCCATGGAATAAAAAAATTAAATGATTTTCAATTTGAAAATTGCAAAAACTATAATATTTTTTTTGTCGAAAAAGTGTTCATATCTGGTTTTTATATAATTAAATTTTCCTTAAGAATATTTTGCTAAAAGATATTTTCAAGGAGCTGTATCACACAATAGTGCTAAGTATAGACAATAAATTCTCCTGTTTAACTGACGTAATTTTTATACCCACCATCAAAAAGATGGAGGTATATTGATTTTGTCATTCCGTGTATAACATGTCTAAGGAATCATTTAAGACCCCACAAAGTATATATTTTCTGGGTCCTGGTTAGATTCTGAGTCGATCTAGCTATGTCCGTCCGTCTGTCTGTCCGTCTGTTGAAAGCAGGATAGGGCTCGAACGGGACAACCTAGGATGACGAAATTTAGCAAAAATATTTATCTTATATAAGGCTTATTTGGGATTGAATATGGGCAAAATCGGTTAATAAACAAAAAAAGTTATGGGCTAAAAACTAGAAGCACAGGGTGTCCATTTCATACTTTTCTGCTGATATTTCTTAAACAAAAGCATGTACGATAACGAAATTTTGTATAAATAGTTTGAGGATATAAATTTGGAAACTAAAAATGGGCGTGGTCCACCAACTTTACCGCCCACCTCCCATATAACGTAGAATGTTAAAAAGTTGATAGTGGGTGTTTAGATTCGGCGCTTGTTAATATTCAAAAAATATTGATATATAAAATATCTTTTATAGAATAAAAACTACGCTACTTTTTAAATTTAATATGGTTTATTGTATACGGAATAATTAAGCAATAAAATAGTTTTGCATTCAAGTAATTTAATTTGAAATGATGAGTTAAAAATGCATTGTTTTTATTAAAACAACATGTACATATGTATATTATTTGCATTACAAGCATTTTTAATCAATTCAAAACAGAATCAATATCTACAGTTATAATATAAACAGTACGTATGAAACAACATTATCTAAAATAGACAACATCAAATCTTACTATAAATTGTAAATACGTGTTCTGACTTAATATCCAAACGAATAAAATTTCAATTTCATTAGAATAAGTAGTACAAAATCTGTAGCATATACTATACAATAGAATAATAGACCTTGTTTTTGACCAATCTTTATTTGAATATTTAGTAAAATTTCTATTTAAAAAATAAAATAATAAAATATCAATTTAAAATATGCCTTGTGTATTTTATAATATAAAAAGTTTTCCAAATTTATGTGTTAATTTAGTTTCAGATTTGGGTACTTTACCTATGTTTTTTATAAAATATTAATATTTTAATTTATAGTAGTCGTTACTGTTGACTAGAAACAATTAGCTAATAAAATGTATAAATTATTTTTAATTATTGTAAGCACTAAACAATTAAAAATTAATAAATGAGGAGAAACAAATTTAATTTGTATGATATAACGTTTATACGAGCGCCTTTTATTTTTATTATTATTATTATTATTATTATTATTTTTGTAGCGAAAACGAAAATAATTTGATTAAGGATTATTTGCAAAAAAAAATTTGTCTCTTCATTTAAATTGTTTAGTGTTTTTGCGGAAAAAATTTATTTTTGCCATATTTGATGACTTATAAATAAAATATCAAATAAAGCGTTGTTTAACTTGAGCATTATTTATTTTTTTAAGATTTTGTCACTTCATTTAAACTGTTTAGTGTTTTCGTCGAAAACTACATACTTTGCCATATTTGGTGGCATATGAATAAATTACACAGGTCAACAGCAAAAAAAAGGCTTCAATAACTACTATATAGATTTGATGTAGCATGGTTCCAGGTTTTTTTTTTTTTTAAATTTTTTTTTGTAAAATTACAAATTTTTTTAGGCGTTTTTCCACATAATTAATGATAACTCAAAAAGTTTTAGTCCGATATTATTGAAAAATTTATATTTTCATAACTTTTAATCCCTTCATATATTGCGTTTCAATCGGCTCAGTAGTTTCGGAGTTATAATAAAAAAATGAAACAAAAAATATATTTTTACGTGAAAAAAGCTAGTTTTTTTGTTTTAAAAAAATCATTAAAAATCGAAAACGGCAAAAACTGTTCAGATTTATTACTTTATCGCAAAGCAACATATAAACTTGGAAACCAAAAATGGGCGTGGTCCGCCCACTTTATCGCGCACCTCCCATATAAGGGGAAATGTTAACGAAATTTTGTACAAGTAGTTCAAGCATCAATGTAAACTCGGAAACAAAAAATGAGCGTGGTCTCCCACCTTACCGCCCACCTCCTATATAAAAAGTTTATGGTGTTTATATAGATTCGGCAAAGTCAAATATAACATACTCGCTTGTTTTTTTTAATTTTTTTACTATGTTTATATTTTTTGCCTAACAATTTTTGTTCATAACTTTGAAACTATTGATCGCATCAAAAAGAATTGTATACATCATTTAAAAATATTGTTAGCCAAAATTTTTGTAAATTTAGTTTAACAAAATCGGACAAGTTGTTTTAAGTGGAGAAATTTTTCAAAAAACTAAAATTTTGTGAAAATGAGCGAATTCACTTAATTGCGAATAAATTCGAAAAGAATCAATAGATTTTTATGATCGATATCTCATTTTGTTGCTATTATATGTGGCTTTGCGATAAAGTAATAAATCTGAACAGTTTTTGCCGTTTTTGATTTTTAATGATTTTTTTAAAACAAAAAAACTTGCTGAAATTAAGCCGAAAATTCGAAATTTGTTGGAAAAATAGGTCAAATTTGGTAAACCCTGGTTCTCGCAAAAATTGGTTTTTAAAAGCTTTTTTTCCTTTAAAGTAATTTGTGTTTAGTTATCTTTCAGAAAAATATATATATTATATATGTTACTTAAGAAAATCAACTTTTTTTGAAAGTTTAAATTTAAAAGCTTGTAACTTTTGACTCCGTAAATATTTTTTCAAAATTCTTTCTTTGCACAACTTTCCTATTTGTTTTTAATGAAATAAAAAAAAAAATTTAAAACAATAAGTCTAAAATTGGACCCGCTGTAGGGAAAAAAAACTTCACCAAGACAGGCTAAAAAGTAAAAAATTTAATTTTTTAAGTTTAATATCTGTTAAACAAAAAGACATAATATAGGCATGCGACGATGTTTTTTGTAGATATCGACTAGCAGAATCCTCCCATATAAAAATCGGTTCAGATATAAGGAATCAGGATCGTTTTTAATAAATTTTATACCCGAGGTGTCCAACTTTGGGACACTGTGGACTCGCCCCCTGTAGGTCTATATGATCCAAGCTCGAAACTTAAATTCGCCTACACCTCTACTATCAGCATGTGAAATTTCATGAAAATCGGAGCAGCCGTTCCAAAGTTCCATAATTATTTCTATTTCATTTTTAAAATCGCACACTGTGTATTGTTGGTTCTATATTAGAATTCCAACATACAGTCAGTAAACAAGTTACAGTGTGCCCTCTGTAGTATTAATTTTTAGTAAATGATGAATATTTTTCGAACTTTATATGAATTAATCATTTTTGAATTTTTATTCAGGCTCAAGTTCATTATTGTAATCATTTTTCTAGAATACAGAAAAAGATTTTATTTTATTTTATTTTTATTTTTATTTTTTTTTTTGTTTGACAAAAAAATTGCAGTTTTTTAAACTTATGTTTTTTTTTAGCATAATTCAGAAAATTATATTTAATTTCAAAGCCAAAATGAGATATTTACGTCTATGTCATGAAAATCACGCGATTATCATTTCACATGTGTTTTAAAAATCGCCGAATTTGTTTCAGCATTTGCTGCAGTTCACATGTTTTTCATGTTCAGTTTCTCCAAATTTGATCAGCTGTTTCTATTAAATCGCTAATGTATGAAAAAATAAATAAGAAAGAGAATAATAGATCAAATTTTATTTCATATTTTTACTTAAAATTGTTAAAAAATATTACTAGTTTTTATCTAAACAAAAAGAAAACATATTAGATTTTATTTGTCAGCCATATTATTTTTATTTTTTTATTTTATTTATTTTATTATTTTTTTTTTTTTTTGACAGAAAAAAGAGATATCAAAAATTAAATAACAAAATATTATTCCTTCAAATTTTAAGAGAGTTTCGAAAATCATAAAATTTAAATTTATTAAAAGTCCACTTAAAAGATTTTAATAGTTCTTAAAGTAATTGCTGATGATCCCTTTTTCTGAAACCAATTTAAACGTAGCTTATATTTTGAAAATATTTTGACTAAAATGTTATAAATATTGACCCTATTCATAATTAATGGTAGGTTAAAATATAGCTAGAAAAAATAACTTTAGACCAATAAGCTTTAATTTCTTGTTTATTATTATCCCTAATAAAACACTTGATTTAATGTTATAGATCCGATCAGACGTTCTCAAACATAACAGAGAATTCAGACTCACTTTCCACTTTTTCTCTTAACTTTTAATGTTAATGTTTTATCAAATTTTTATGAGACAAATTATAGGTACATATTTGAAATGTTTACAATCCAATCATTTATACATTTTTACTAGCTAGTTTTTAGCGCTGAAATTTTATTAAGATGATTAATTGATTGAATGCCATAAAGTTATACCAAATAAACCGTTTAATAAATGGTACACAAACACTTACACTCAAAATATTTTTACATTTATAGCCTGTTTCTCTATGTCGAACGAATGCTTTCTTTCGCCTTCTAAGCGAACGAAAACTGATTTTGGTTTCTCTAACTCACTTCTATGAGAACAATGAGTCGAACGACAAGTCGAAAGAAAACGTAAGTGTTTTCATATAAAATTGGGTTTCTGTATTTCGAACGTTAAGAACAAAAATGTCAAAATCAGTCACTTGCTATTTTGCTTTCGACTAGTTGAATTTTTTAATGAAAAATAGCTAAACTACTCATCAGGACATTGCAAATGTTCCTCAATCATGTTTATTATTCCTTTTTGATAAATATATCGATATAAATATCGATAAATGACGATTTTGTATCTAAAAAACTATTTCTAAAGAAATTTTAAAAAAATTTTTTGTTTTTTAATTTTTTAAAATTAATTTTTTTTTTTTGCTTGTTTATTTACTTGGTTGTATCTACGTTTAAATAATTTAGTAGTATTTTTAATATTTTTACGAAAAAAATTTACTCTGAAAGAAAAAAAAAAAAAAAAAACAAAACGAAAAGACGTAACTCCATGCGAACGAAAGCGAAAGAAATACAGAAACCCAAATTGATTCGCATTCGTTCGCTTAGATTTTCGTTCGACATAGAGAAACAGGCTATTAGTGACTATAGTTTGTTTAAAAAGTTTTCCTTAATGTTGAAAAATAAAAAAATAGTTATTTCACAAAGAAAATAATTTTTTAACTTTTTATACAAGGTGTTCGAAAAACAAACTACCAAAAATAAGTTTTACAGTTATTATTTTCAGTAATTTTTGTCTTTCCAAAAAAATAAATTGAAATATTTAATAACGCCAAGACGTTCAAGGATATAAGCCTACACTACTAAGGAACAGTTTTTGTAATTTTAAGGATTAGAGTTTAGAGAAAATATAAGTAAATGTAAGTTATATTACAATGCAAGTATTAAATAATTTTATAATTTGCAATTTACAATAAATCCACAATATACTGTCGTTTAGTAATTTTCTTATGCATTGATTTTGGGTCGGAATTTTTTATTAAATGTTTATTTATTTTCTACATAAAATTCAATTATACATATTAATTTTTGTTAGTTTTTTCAATTTTTGTATTAAAATCAAGTAAAAATTCATAATATATGCCCCCATTACTTGGCGAATTTATTTACCCCATGGATTGTGGTAGTTTCGTCGTTTTTGGTCACTTCGAAACATGAAAGTAATATATAGATAATCAGGATAAAAAAAGGACTTAGATTAAAGCCAATATATCTAAGTTTTTATTACTAAAGAAAACTTACTGATATCGTTTACCGTTTTGAAAAGACAGCACTTTAAACAAAAAAGGTGATGAATGCTCCGCCTTCTGCCTTGCAATTTTTCTTGCAGCAATTATAACTTAGTAGGCGAGAGCGGTAAAGAGAATGTAAAAGTTCTCCTCTTTCTCCTATAAACTCCAAATTGCGGCAAGAAAAATTGCTGTGTGTGAACCCCGACTTAAAAAATTCTGAAATGTAAAAATATATAAAAGCGATAAATATTTGTAAAAGTTACAATCTCCGATATATTTTTCACTTTCGAGGTAGTCAACTTTGGCCTACTGTAGCGCCGTCTGTGCTCCAACTACACCAGCCAAAGGCAGAAAGAGACACATAAAAATTTGAATGTGTTTGATTATTTTATTTGTTTACGCTCTTTGTTACGAATGTGTTTGTTATGTCTAGCACACAAAAAAATAATAACTTTTTCTTGCTCTCTTTGTTATGTGTTTTGTTTTTGTTTCTGCTTAACCATGTGGCGTTCTCCTGCTTTGTTGAAAGCTAGAACACAACGAAATGACTTTTATTTTATATTCATATTCAATTGATTAGCTTCGTTAACATTCGTGTTGTGTATGTGAAAATGCTGAAAACACTCGGCTCCGGAGTGCTATGGGTGCTTTTGCCTGAACTACACACTCCAGTCAACAATAGACTGGGAGTAAAGTCGGTTCAAAAAATCCCCACAGTGCAATGTTAATGTTTTTTTCTATAGAGTAGAGAATACGTAAATTTTACTTTAGCTTAAAAAACAACTTAAAATGCATCTCAGTCGCATTTGTCCAAAGTAAAATATGTAAAAAATAATAATTTTCCGATATTATATTTAGCAATATGCCAAAAACGGCTTTTTGCGAAAAAGAACTTTTTTATTGTTGAAAATGGTTATTTAGGGCTTCAGCTGCAACTTTTGTTCTGCGACTTTTTCATAATTCCGTTATTTACAAAATTACCGTTATTTTTAGGTTATTGAAGAAAATCACAATTTTGACCTTTAAATTTCCAGAATTCAACCAAATGATGTTTGGCAACTTTGTACAAAATCCTTTGGCGAGAATTTGTTTTGAAAATCGGTTGAAAAATAACCGCAAATCAGTAAAAAATGTTCTAAACAAAAACAGTGATACAAAGAAAAACAACAAAAAACAATAACATTACAAATGGAAACAAGCGCGAATGTTGTATAGAAAGTGGGCGGTAAAGTGGGCGAACCACACCTATTTTTGTTTCCTTGTTTACATTTGTCCATGAAGTTTTTGTACAAAATTTCTTTGACCTTTCACCTTATATGGGAGGTGGGCGGTAAAGTGGGCGGACCATGCCCATTTTTTATTTCCAAGTTTATATCGACCCATGAAAATTTGTTTTTTGTTTATTTACAGATTTAACTAATTTTCAATATCAAACAAATCTTATATAAGATAAATATTTGGACCAAATTTCGTCCCCCTTCGTATGTATGGTCTTAATTACTATTATATAATTCATTTCAGTAACATAAACTCCCGTTTTTTTTTAAATATGCACTATATTTTTTAAATGAATGAGTAAAATTTTCCGAAAATAGGCTTTATTGTTTTTTGTACGGCACAAATTGGACTGAATGTTATGCCTTGAAAGTCAACATAGTTGTTGATGACAATAATATCAAAAATTCTGCGGTGGTGCTTGAAGATTACATTCCTACTTCAAAAGTTATATATGAATGAAGTTGAAAAAAAACGCATTTTTTTTTAAATTTTTTCGATTTTTTTTTTACATTTTCCAAATTTTCTCGTAAACGAAAAATGCGATCGTCAAGTACCACCGCAGAATTTTAGATATTATTGTCATCAACAACTATGTTGACTTTCAAGGCATAACATTCAGTCCAATTTGTGCCGCGTTAAATGTTAGCAGTAGTATTTTCTTACTTCCATGTTTTGTTGTTGCCATTTTGTTTTTCTCAGTGTATTATTGCAACAATATCCGAAAATGAAAGACTACTACCCATACTATCTATCCAACTAAGGAGTGAGATCGAAAAATTCTTAACACATATTTTGCCTCATAACTTTTTTCGGAATCAATATTCAAATTTTTATACCCTTCACCACAGGTGAAAGGGTATATATAAGTTTGTCATTCCGTTTGTAATTCCCACAATTTTCGTCGGAGAGCAAAAAAGTTGACATTTTCGGGATCCTTGTAAGAAATGATGACGATAGGACCATGTCCGTCCGTCCGTCCGTGTGTCGGTTGAAATTACGTTTATGAAGCCCACCGATAACTGACATATATAATATATATATCAAACGATCGGAAATGCTTTCGAGAATTTTGCTATTGGAATTCAGCAAGATCGGTTCATACAATGCCGAGATATGTTCAAAAAACCGGTTTTTAGAACCGGTTTTCCAGTTTCTGAAGCCTCTGTATATACTAGGGACTTCGTTTTTACAAAGAAGTCTCGGACATTTTTTTGTGAATTTTTGTTTTGAATAAATTAAATAAATCGGTTGAATAATAACTGAGATATCGGACAAAACGCATTTTTTATTTTTTGAAGCCCTGGTTTAAGCTATAGATTTTTATTTTTATACAGATCGGTCACAAATATTTTTATAAAATTTTGGTTTTTTGAAGCGACAAGATCGATTTATAAATGGCGAAGATATGCTTTAAAAACCGGTTTTTCAGTTTCTGAAGCCTCTGCATATACCAGGGACTTCGAGTTTTTAAAGGGGGCTCGGAAATTATTTTCTGAATTTTTGTTCTGAAAAAATGAAATAAATCGGTTCAGTAATAACTGAGATATCGGGGAAAACGAATTTTTTATTTTTGAAGCCCTTGTTCAAGCTACAGATTTTTATTTTTATATATAGATCAGTCATAAATATTTTTATAAAATTTCGGTTTTTTTAATAAACCAAATTCGTTCATAATCAACAGAGTTATGGCCCAAAAACAAATCTGTTAAGAATATAAATACACACACAAACATGTATATTAAGCATTGTAATGACTATTAGTGACGTTTTTTGTTTTTTGTATAGACAAGTAGTTTAGTTAGAAACAGCAGTAATATAATAACAGTGTTGTTGTTGTTCTTTGTATATGCAGTCTGTACAAAGATAAATAGATGTGGAATTGTTTTTGTTTATTTTTAAAAACTAAAACATATCTGTTAAGAATATACATAATATATACTATTAGTGACTTTTTTGCCTATAAGACAAGTAGTTTAGTTAGCAACAGCAGTAATATAATGAATAACAGTGTTGTTGTTGTTCTTTGTATATGCAGTCAGTTTGTATATACACACATAAAAAAATAAATAAATATGGAATTGTTGTTTTTTATTTTTTAAAGCAAAGTCTGCTATGATTGTTTTTTTTCATATTCAAATTATCGTAGTTTGAAAAAAATTTAGATTTATATATGTGAAAATATGCAAGCATACGTTAAGGCGAAAATTTTATTAATTGTCGGTAATATGGTAATATGATGTCGATAAGATGGTAATATGGTGAAGGGTATCAAAGATTCGGCACAGCCGAATCTTTTTTCAATTTCATTTTTTTTTTTTTTTTTGATCTAGTTATCATGGAAAATACTTCAGTTATTATTTTTAATAACAACCATGTTAATTTGTCCTTATTTTCATCAAAATAAGTGACGAAAAAGATTTACGTCCTACAAGTTATTAAAAAATTTCAAAAAATCGAAATAGGTCTTACAAATAATTGGCCACAGAATTAAATGTCGTCCGTAAAACCGTTTCTAATGTTATTAAACAGTATCAGGAAAATTTGACTATTGATGTGAAACCTAGTTCGGTAAGAAAAAAGGACCACATGATATTGGGAAAGCCAGAAAATTGAAGGCATATTGAAAGGAACTCCAAACACATCTGGTAGAAAATCAGCTCAGTTTTCTCAGTGCTTCGACTTAAAGTTGATAACATATAAAGTTCAAAAAATTCCAAACTGGAATTCTGCAAAAAAAAAATTACAAGCCAAAAATAGGACACGGAATTTAAAACCAAATTTCATACAAAAATACTCAAGCTGTATAATTGACGACGAAATGTAGGTGCTGGCAGAATCTTCGCAGCTTGTGTCTCAAAAATTTTTATTGCTAATGCTCGAAACAATGTTGGAGATAAGTTTAAGACCCAAAAGCAGAAAAAATTTCTTACAAAATTCATGGTATGACAAGCTTTTTACAGTTGCGGCAAAACAGGAAAGTCATTTGATACATTCGGATCTATAAATACCAAAATATGCATAAAGGAATATTTGCAAAAAAGATTTTTTCTTTTCTTAAGAAAGCACAACGTGTCCACATATTTTTGGACCCATTTGGTATCATGTCACTACGGTAAGAAAGCTCTGGAGTGGTACCAAAACAATAACATAGTTTTAGTACCAAGAGAGGTAAATTTTCAAAATTGTCCATAGCTTAGACCAGTGAAGAGATATTGAGCTCTTGTGAAAAGTGAATTCAAGAGCAAAAAAAGGTGTCCCAAAATACCGAAGATTTTAACAGAAGATGTGCACAGTGTTCCAAAAAAGTGACTGAAGCAACTATCAAATCTCCAAAGAAAGGGTTTTCAAAAATGGTCCACAATTTTATAATTAGTGGTTAGAACTATAAAAATTATATATTTCTGTGATCTGTGCTAAATTATCAAATGATTAAAAAAATAATAAAAACTCTAAGATCAACCGTTTCCAACCCAGCAAAAAAAGAACTGAAAAAGTCATGATTTTAACATTGTGTTGTCATTGGAAGGAAGTACTTAGTGGTGAAAAAGAGCTGCAGAAGTTCTTTTTTTAACCCATGGTTGGCATTGGTAGGATGTTCTTCTTTTATACTTCTTGTTCATTGCTTTTGAAGCACTTCTTTTAAAACTATGTTTATAAAATTTTTAAATAAAAATTCTGTTTTTGCCCTATTAAATAATAACAAAAATGCATTAAAATTTGTAAAATTGGAATTTTGTTAGAAGTTATTACCACTTTTTCCCGCAAAAAATTAATTTATTTTCACTTTTTTGGAAGTAATTATTAAGAACTTCCAAAAAAGTTTAAAATATGTGCATTGTTCCACTTTTGAAGTTGTGAAAATGTTCTTTTTTATGAAGAACTTCATCGTTTTTTGCTGGGAAGTTATTGAATATTATGTATGTTAAGAATTTTTCGTTCTCACTCCTTAATAAAAACATTAAGTTTGTAGCTGTTAACATAAGTAATGCGTTAAATTCATAGAAAGTAAAAAAATCCAAGTTTTAGGGGCCACCCTATATTTCCGTTTTAGGACAAGTGAGGGACACCCTAATTAGATATTAAAGTAGCTGACTCCACCCCCGAAGCATTAAAAATCATTCGGCATTCATAGCTTGAAAATGAAAAAGTACTTTTTTTTGGCATATTGCTAATTATATTTCGAAAATTCTTTTTATTCTTGAACCAAAAACTTAAAACAAAGAATTTTAATATAAACTTAATTTTATGATATAAAGCATTTTAAATTGTAAAAAATTGGGTTTAGTAATTTCTTAAACATGTTGGTTCTTTTCCATAAATATGTAAACTAATTTAACAAAATAAATATGACGTTTTTACTTTTTTTAGAATAGACAAATATTTTTAAAATTACAAATAAATAATAATTGCTTAAAATACGCAATTTTTTCACACTTTAAATGTAATGTCTACTATTAAATATATTTAAGATTTATGTACATATGTATATAAATAAAAATATTTACCATATCAACATACATAAATAAGTGTCTAATCATTAAATAACTATCAAAAATGTTTTAAATATTTTAAGTGGAATATTTTTTCCAGAAAACATTATTATTTTTTATGTAAATATTTGCTAAACAACTGAATTTTACAACACATACTTAATAAGTTTACGATTATAATAAAGATCGTAAAAGTACATACATAAATATTAACATCATGATTACTGAGTAACAACTTAATCTATATTTAAAATAAAAAAAAAGACAATTTTAAACAATTAAAAGTAGAGGCATATATTTCTTTAAAATAAAAACAAATTTGCATTTTTAAGATTTATAAAAAATACTTAATAGTGGCATTTTTATTATTTTTAATCAATATACACAAAGTCAATAAAATGCTTGAATTGAAAACTAAATTAAGCAGAAATGTCCAACATAAGTTTTAGATTTACGTATGTAAATTTTTGTTCGAAGTTTTTGGTTTTAATACATATTAGCAAAGTCATGTTTGTATGATATATACATACATGTGATTATCAATTGCAAAGAATTTATCCTAAGGTTGGTCAATTCAGTAAATAACTAAACAAAATTTATATCATTTAACAACCACAACAAATATATCGTGAAATAAACGTAAAAATAAATATACTCGTATTAAAAATATACCTCTTTGTAAAACTAAAAAACATCTTACTGTGGTGTAAATCAAGTGTAACTTAATACTGACTCAATCTTAAACCACTATTGCATTATTAGGAATCAGGGTTGGGGGCTAATGATTACTTTTTCAATTAAATTACTTTACAAGTAATTGCAATTGAACATTTTCAATTACAAATACAAGTAATTGCAATTGAACATTTTCAATTACAAATACAAGTAATTGTAATTGATATTTTTATAATTACAACTACAGTAATTTTAATTGAAAATTTCCAATTACAATTACAATGTAATTGAAAATAATTGTAATTAATTACACTTTTAAATACTTTAAAATTAAATTTTATCGATATGATTTTAAAAAATTCAACATACGATTTCTATTTCCTGAAATTTTGTATATTTTTCATTATCATTATTTATTAAAAAACATACATTTCGAAGTTAATTAGTAATTGAAATTTTCAATTACAATTACTTGTAATTGTAATTGGAACTTTTTAATTACAACTACATGTAATTTGTAATTTAAAATTTTCAATTACAATTAACCTGTAATTGTAATTGAAAATTTCAATTACAAATTACTGGTTAATTGTAATTGTGCATGTAATAGATTACCTAAAGTAATGATTACCCCCCAACCCTGTTAGGAATTTAATTAAATGCATAAAAGTAATAAATTATGTTTACAATAGGAAAATATAAAATTAAAAGTGTTGTCACAAAAAAATTTATATTAAATAACGAACTTATTATAATAAAAAAATTGAATTAATTTTCAATTCATAACAATCTGTCTTTTTTGTTTTTTTAGTTCTTAATGAGCGACACTTTAAAAAAAAAAACGAAGGCGATCAGTGATCGTTATAATTTATTACACAAGTTAGTTAATTTTACAATTTATATGTGTAAATTTATTACACACATAAAATTATATGCAAATATCGTATATGAAAAAAAAGATAAATTAATTTACACTTATCTGGGGTTAAGGCTACTTGTACAATATGAATTAAAGATATATAAATATTTCCATTGCATTTGTTTGTTTCGTTTTTATTTTGAATTTTAAACTGCAATAAAAGTTTAACTGATATTTTGATAAAAATGGAAATAATGATAATAAACAAAATAACAGATAATCACGTTGCCAGTTTATTTACTTTGTGATATTACAGTTTTATGTCTAGAAATTTCCTAAAGTTCTTAAAGGGGGAAAATGCTCAAAGAATCCCATAATAAATTAGCACTTAAAATTTAGTGCTAAAAGTTATAAGTCCTCCACTTTGCAGGTCTTTCATAAGAATCATTTGCACTATATTTTAAACGATTCAATAAAAATTAAAAGTCAGAATTAAGAAATTTTGTGTGACTTTTGTTCTAATTACTTTTAAACGTTTTGCATGGCGAATATGTCTTAAGAATTTAAATTAGAATTCATAAAAAGACGAAATACGTCCATAAATATAATTATTCTGTTATCCAGAAATCTAATATTCTTAATGTTTTAAAATCGTTGAATATAACCTTAAAAATATACTCTTAAAATATTATATATTTTTTTCTGGCTAAATTTAAAACTGTCTACTATTTATGATAAAAAATTGATTTTCAGTAGCCATAGCTTAAAAAATTATTATTATTATTTTTTTTTATTTAAACTTAAAAACGTTCAAAGGTAATAGTAGTAAGTATATATCAGGAAATATAAGGATTTTCTATAAAGATATTGCAAAATGTGTTTCTAAGCTCAAAATAAGAAAAAATAAGCTATTAGGACCAAAACATGCAAAAATATGCTGCCAAAATTCTTAAAATTTACTAAAAAATATTTTTTTTTTTTCTTTTTTTTTTTTACATATATATTAGTTTTTATTGAATCTTTCTTTTTCAGAAATTTACAATAAGTATTAAAATCTTAACCTAAACTTAAATTATTGTTGATATTGCCACTGCAAAATCCAACGTAGAGTTTTCATTAGTAGTATTATCTTCCAAGATCCAGTGTTTCCATTCTTCTTAGGCGTCTGTGACCCTCAAAAGTTAGCAGATCCCTAGCGAGAGGGTTTGGGTGTTCAGATAATTTTTTCATATATTTGATGAAAATATAAAATTGATATTATCTATTTTATCAAAAACTCAACACGGAAAGACACAAACAACTTTTTCTGAGTCAAGGAATTGTTTATTAAATTAAATAGTGAAGTAAATTTTAATTGAAAACTCGATTTGGCGTTCGGAAAACAAAATGGATTAGATTTAACGTTCTTAACTTAAATAAATGAGGGCAAATATGTACTTTATGTTTAAACCAACGGTTCTCAAATGGGGGTCCGCGACCCACAAGGGGTCCGCGAAGCGATTCTGAAAAATATTCTCGGACAATTATTTAATGTAAGTAAGTAAATATTAGTTGGAAGTTTAAATAGAAATTCCAATGAAAGTATAGGAAGATATCATTACACAAAAAATTTCCAAATTAAAGACAATGGGGTAACCCAAGCATCGAATGAAAATATTATGATTGATAATGGCAACAATGATCACACAAAGAAATAGATGCTGACCCATGAAATAATATAAAGAAAACTTTACTATGTGGCAGGAAAACAATTCAAAGGATGAATGGTTCACTTTATTTTGATGAAACTATAAATTTTTCTCATGAAACCCTACTTTTATTTTTGGTAAATATGTATATTATGCCAAGAAACTTTTTATAGTCTCTTTAATGGTCTTTCCTAATTTGAACTGTAGAATAAACTCCTGTGGAATTAGATTATTCAAATTTGCTTGTATGGCGCGACTTCTAAAGTGCTGAGTGCACAAAAGATTTATTTCGCAGAGTAGTTATTAAAATAAATTTTGCTAAATAACTTAAAGATGCAAAAATCTTTTCAATATAAATATCAATGAAATACCAGATTAATTTCAAAAAGAATTGGAATTTAAATCATTGGTCAAATTGAATTTTTAATCTGCAGATTTAAATCAATTTAGCTGAAATATAGCAAACTTTATCCGCTTTTTAGATCCAATACCCTAAAACTGTTGGAACAATTTTCATCAATATATAATTTTATGTGGAACTATCATTTCCGCCAAAACAAAGATTCGATCTTTTGTAGACGCAAAGAATGAAATTAGATATGAGTTATTCGAAAAAGTCTGTTAATATTAAAGATCTCATAAAGAAAAAATAACGTCCCAACTATTAACACTTTTTAAATTATTTTAACTTTACATAACATTTTAACTGATTTTTAAACTAATGAAATTTGTAGTGGGTCGCGCTAACATTGCAATGTCAAAAGGGGGTCGCAAAGCAAGATCTTGTGAGAACCCCTGGTTTAAACTTATGAACATTGCACATGGGAGCAATATAAAAGTGTTTTTGAAATAAATCTGTAACTTCTAATGGATTTACAGAAAATTGTTGTTGATGATTGTTGACTTCATTAATTGAAATAATGAAGTAAAAAAAAATTGGTAAATGTAAACCCGCAATTTCCCAAAAACCGGTGAAAATGACAAAAATTAAATTTTTCTCATAAATAAGTATAAGTAGTTACCGCTTGACGAGTAAGTAAAGTTTTCGCTGGGTAGATGCAGGTCTAAAAACATCCAGTGACAAATTCTTTTGAACAAACTAAGGTTTCATTATTATTCTTAAATCCATACATTAGGGTTTTAGAACATATAGCCGTCAAAATTTCGATATAAAATAAATATAAAATAAACTTGTTCCTATTCTATTCTATTCTATTATATTCTATTCTATTCTATTCTATTCTATTCTATTCTATTCTATTCTATTCTATTCTATTCTATTCTATTCTATTCTATTCTATTCTATTCTATTCTATTCTATTCTATTCTATTCTATTCTATTCTATTCTATTCTATTCTATTCTATTCTATTCTATTCTATTCTATTCTATTCTATTCTATTCTATTCTATTCTATTCTATTCTATTCTATTCTATTCTATTCTATTCTATTCTATTCTATTCTATTCTATTCTATTCTATTCTCTTCTATTCTATTCTATTAAAATATCTTTGAAATTTATTTTTGTATCTACTGTGTTTACAATATTTACATAGACAGATAACATGTCTATCCATCAAGACGGATGGATATCGTTAAATCGATTAAAGGTTTTTTTGTAAAATTGTTTTATTTTAATGATTATTTTACATTCAAAAACATATTTTTATTAAAATTGTGGTAAAAATTTCGAATTTCTTAAATTAAAAATACATTTTTACTCTGTGAAAATAATAAAATCTTATAAATAAGGGGCGGATTTATTGTAAAAAATGAGCCCCTAAAATATACTTTTAGAAGTTAATATTTACATAAGTGTAAATTATTGAAAATTTCAGTGCATATTATAACATATTTTAGGGGCCAATTATATAAAAGTAAATGGTTGAAAATTTTGTCTCTAATTATTTTATTTCAATTATTATTTCACATTAAATTAGGGAATCATTTTTTTCAAACAGGGAAAACAAATTATTTGTGTTTAAATTAGGGATTTAATACATTTATTGATTTAAAATATACCCCGTTAAATATGTTTTGAAAAATGTATAACACTTATGTAAATATTAACTTCTAAAAGTATATTTTAGGGGCTATTTTTTTCATATAAATGCATGTAAATCCGCCCTTACTTATAATATTTATTAGAATACGTTTACCCCCTTGTTAAATAGGGCATTCAGACCGACGCGAAATTACGTATTTTCGTGATTTCGGCCGAAATCAAGTTGAAATTACGTAATTTCCCATACATTTTGACAGTTGCGAAATTACTATACATGGTTGAAAAAGTACATTTTTTGCAACTGAGTACAACATATTTCAAGATGGAGATGTAAACAAAAACAGCTGACAGCTTTTTTCACATTTACAAAAAATTTAAGTAAAATTGAAATTTCGATTTTGCCATAATTTTGCTAAATTGTTGAGCAAAATTATGGCAAAAGAACAAACAATGGACGTAAATAAAATTATTTTACATCCAAAAAATATATTTCATTGACAAAAACAATAATTTTAAATCAATGTACACAACAAATTGGTATAAACAAAAAGTATCAGCTGGTCATGAAATTGCATCAAATTTCAAATAAGTCAGTATGAACAGTTTAGATTTTATTCGTAATTTCGTCATGAACAAGGCTTAAAATTTAACTTAATATAAACAAAATGGTTACTCTATTCTACCGTCGTAGAAACAGTATGTTACTTTGAGTCTACATTAGACAAATTTTTATCAAGACAAACGTCAAAATTTTATCAAGATAAAGATTTGTCTAATGTAGACTGAATTTGTCAGTATTATTGCAGCGTTAAAAGAAAATTGTCAGCGTTCGAGCTCTTACAACGTTGTCTTGATAATGCTTGGTAAAAGACGCCATCTTGATTGTTGTTGGTACTTTTTGCATGGTTTATTATGACATGCGTTTTCCCCTATAACTTTGAGTCTACATTAGACAAATTTTTATCAAGACAAACGTCAAAATTTTATCATGATAAAGATTTGTCTAATGTATACTGAATTTGTCAGTGTTATTGCAGCGTTAAAAGAAAATTGTCAGCGCTCGAGCTCTGACAACTTTGTCTTGATAATGCTTAGTAAAAGTCGCCATCTTGATTGTTGTTGCTTCTTTTTGCATGGTTTATTATGGCATACGTTTTCCTATAATTGATAAAGATAAAAAATTATCTGCAACTCAAACAAAAATTTGACGTTTGTCTTGATACAAATTTCTCTAATGTAGACTCAAAGTAATGGATAGAGATAAAAAATTATCTGCAACTCAAACAAAAATTTGACGTTTGTCTTGATACAAATTTCTCTAATGTAGACTCAAAGTAATAAAATTAGGTCCCTATACGTTTTTACGAGACAGCTGTAAGAACAGTGTTGACAGCTTTTTATTTCAGTATACTAAATCTGCGTAAAAAATCGCTGTAAAAGGTTTATTAATTGTACAATTTGTTGCTGTTTTCTTCAACAAAAAATTGTTAAAATAATTTAAATAAAGCGTAGAGTTGAATCAATCATTTAAAATTTTTGTCATAAAAGCACAAATTTCATTTTGTATACAAATCGCTAAAATACAAACCATTAAATCTTGCGATTTTCAAACTGAATTTTATCTACTAGAAATATGTGTAATTGACATCACTGATGTTGATGTGTATAAAACAACAACAAAGTACTTTCTACATTTACGTTTTTTGAGTAACCATCAACTTACGTTCCGTTTACATTTACGGCAGAGTAATGGAGCCGTAAGCCTAAATTATATTTACGCGTATTCAGCAACAGTGTCAGCTGTTCACTGTCAGAATAACATGTTGCTGCCGTTATAATTACATTTAAGCCTAGGAAGCGACAATTTATAACTACCATCTTGCTTTATTTTACTTGTGTATTTGAGTCTCCCATTTCATTACTCACTCTCTTTGTCTCGCTCTCAATCTGAAAGCAGCGCAGTGAATTCAGAAACAGGGCTAAATGAAACAGCACTGCAAACTGCTGCTGACCAAATATAAGAAACACCATAACAAACAGTGCATTGTAAATTATCAGCTGATTCTGTCAGCACATACTGCTGCTGCCTACGCGCTAATGTAATTTGGGATCTGGGTCCACTGGGCTTAAACCATCACAAAACACATACTATATCAACCAACTACGGTAATGTAGGTATTGGAAATGATATTAAAGTTATGCCGTACTGCTAAAAATAATATAGCTAAGGTACATAGTTTTAATTAAGTTTTTAATTCGAATTAGTAAAATAAACTTTTAGAAATCGTGTTCGGATCATTAAATACTACTATTAAAAACTCATAACTTTTAAGTACTTGTATTTAAAGGTAGTTAAAAATTGTTTACACAATTAAATTTATAAAACAAATATTTTCCCTTCGATCATATATTTTAGAAATTTTAATGCGGGGATCTTTTATATTACGAAGCTCGTGTAAGGCGGCGTCAATTATGCAAATGAGAAACAAATATTTGTTTGTTTAAACTTCTTTTTATTATTAAAAAAAATTATATGATATTTAGATTTAAAAGTTTTAATGGAAATTACCATTTGAATTAACGCTGCTATATTTGGACAATTTTTTTGCTAGTAATAACATAAATAACATAGTTAGAATTGCAATATTTTTTAGCACTGAATAATTTAAAATTTTGGAAAAAAATATATATATTGACTTTTCTTATTAATAAATCAAATGAACCAGAAAATACAGTAAGTAACATAAGTAATGATAAGAGGTTTATAAAATATTAAAACATATAAAATATTGATTAGGTCAGAAGGAAAGTTAAACAAATTTATTGAAAATATTTTAAACTTTTCAGTTACAATAATTTCTGATTAAAAAGTTTAAACTGATCTTATATTTTTTCTGTATAGAAAAAATATTTGACAACAACCCAACAAAATATTTCAAAAGTTGTTCTAAAATCACAGCATTTTCATTACATGCCAAGTAGCTTTAGGTTATGAATTTCATATTCTAAAATTGTTCTTTTTAGCAACATCCTAATATGTTAAAAAATTATATAATTTAGCTAATGATTTGTATGTAAGTATTGTATATTGTATATGTATGTATGCTAAATTGTATTAAAATGTTTCACTAATGAAAAAAGAAATATGAAAAGGAATACTTTCACTTAATACCTCAGTGTTCCTCAAAAGCGCATACTATTCAGCTTTTTGGATCACTTCCGTCCTATGACAACCACGTGTTAAATTCATTGATGTTTCACCAGAAATGGAACTACTTCAGGTTCAGTAACATCAATGATTTTACTTATGATTGGTATGCTCTTTTTTTGCTGGGAATATTTAATTTTCTATCGTAGACCGATTTCGTTTTATTTTTTTTTTTTTTTATAAATTATAAACACAACAAACACTGACGTTTAGTCAATATGTAGATAGTTATTTTGTAAATGACATGGTGTATTGTTTATTCAAGTCTTGTCTGAAAAAATAAATAATAAAAGTTGTACGATTAAAAAAAGTTGAAAACACTATGTACTTAGTTATCTTAATTATACCGATGTAAATCATTTTAAACCGGCAGACGTTCATGATTAGATCGTATAGCACCTATAAAATGCATCAGATATAAAATTTAATTTTATAGACTTTTGAATTTGATAAATTTATCAATATACAATGTGTGATAAGAAGTTGATTATTAGAAATTGGTAAAAAGTGAAGAAAATGATTATTATTATTATTAGATTATATAGACTATAGAGTGTCCCGTAGAAAAAAAATTGTTGGATGGTCCCTCAAACGATGCATAATAATGAGCTGAATAGAAAAAAAAAAATAATGTTTAAAATTAATTTTTAGTTCCTACAACCGCACATTGGGGTAAAAGGAGTCGAAAATTGCGCTTAATTCAGGGAAAGGTGATATCAATATTTTAATGATCACGTTTTGTTCTTGTATTGTTTATTAGGTAAAAAATTAAGTTTTAGAATTTTAACATTTTTTTTTTTGTAGAACGGTAATGTCTGTCTGTCCGTCCATACATTGGAGTTAAATGGGTCGAAAATTATGCATTATTCAAAGTAGTGTAGTAACAACACTTTAATGATAACGTTTAACTTGTCTATTTATTAGTAAGTAAAATTTTTTTTTTAGAATTATAAGATATATTTTGGCTGAATGGTAATGTGCGTCGTTCCGTCTGTACATTTGGGTTAAATGGGACGAAAATGACGTTTAATTCAAGAAAAGGTGATTTCCAAATTTTGATGACCACTTTCTATTTTTTCTATTTATTAGTTAATAAACGAATGCATTTTTAGAATTCTAAATTATTTTTTGGCAGCATGGCAATGTCCGTCCGTCTGTCTATACATTTGGGTTAAATGTGTCGAAAATTTCACTTAATTCAGGGAAAGGTGATACCAAAATTTTAATATCTTCATTTGATTTTCATATTAATTGAGAAGTAGAAATAAAATATTTTTTGAATTTTAAGATTTTTTTTAAGAATTCTAATGTCCGTCCATCTGTCCGTCTGTTTGTTAATTTTTGCAAACTTACCAATTCAAAATCGTTTAACTTTTGACTTAATAAAGATAATGACTAAAAATTTTGTTCGGTAGATAATTTTGCTTTTTAACTAACTACATAAAATATAATAATATCGGATGAAAATATTCGGCTATATATGGAAAAATCTTAACCAAGATCTTGTACAATTGAGATTTTTGAAATTTTAAATGTATATAACTCGAAAAATATATAAGATAAGTAGTACATGCAATCATGTTTTCTTAAGGATTTATCAAGGACTTTAAGTTGATATAAAAATCTTGGAAATCAAGTAAGGAATATAAATTTGCTAGTGGTTAAACATTTTCCATGACACTAGTACCCTACTTTGAACCCCTATAGTTCCGCACCTGATGCGAATATTGGATCCCGCTTCGAAACTCAAAATGCTGATTAGAAGTTACAGATTTATTTCGATTCGTCCCCACAAGCTGAAAATTACGAATTTTTTGAAACCTATTTCGCGAAAAAAATCGAAACTATTTTTTGGTCAAAATGAGATTTTCAATCACTGGTAGGGAATTAAAAATTAATTTTAAATATTTTTCTGTATTTAAAATAGAGTCTCCCGAGAAAAAGATTCTTTGAGATTTCGATGCCAGAAAACCCCTTGAACGTTGCGTATTGATGTGATGAATACGGAAAAAATATGTAATAATTTTTAAAATTTATCTTTAGTTCTCTACCAGCGGTCTGGTATTTTTTTCGAAATTCAGTCCTTTTAGGGAGAAAACGGGTAAAATTTAATTTGGTACTTTTTTTGGCACCCTATAGAAGTAAAATCTTCATCATAACTAATTGAAAAATAATAAATTAAAATGTGGTACCTATTATAAATTCGTACTTTTAAGGGTTAAACATTGTACCTATTTTCGGTGCTTTTTTAATAAACTATTTGTTTCAATTTATTGACATATACATACATATGAATATTTCATTATGGGACTCTTTTGAAATTCATTGGAATATAAATTTTGCTATATCCATGGGGGAGAAAAAAAAGTACCAAAAAAGGGGATGAAAACGGGAAATTAAATTTTTTTCAAACCCATAGAGACAATATTGATAATACATGAAGGATTGGTTAGTTAATTTAGTCACACAAAATAACTTAACGAATTGTTATTTGAAACTCGGGTACCAAGATGTATATATGACCAAATTTGGGGAAATAATTTGGTACTTTTTGTAAAAAATATTTTTATTAAGAAATTTATGGCAGATTTTTTGGCACTTTTATAATGTTTACAAAAGATAAACTTACCGGTGTAAAGGTAGTAAATACGGTTCTAAGTGAATGCGAAATCAAGAAAAGTGTTGCTTAATGGTAAATTTTTTCCCTCTGATGGTACCAACAAAGGAAGTTTTAAGGAATTTTTTTTATATATTATTGAGTTAGAATTCACAAAAAGCGGAACTTATTGGTACTTTTTTAATTCTCTAATGGAACTTTCTGTATTTCGTATACTATGAATTTGAAAATTATTACATGGTCCTGAGTAAATGAGAGCAAATATGAAGAAACGTTTTGTTAAATTTTCGTTCTTCTAATGGTGCTTTCGTATTTTTTTAATTTTTTATAATAATTAACATAAAAATATGAAATTAAAAATATATGGTCCTGTGTATGTGAGAATCCACGAGTGGGAACTTTGTGATACTTTTTCGTTCTTTTAATGGTAATCTTTGTATTGAATTTGAAATGTTGAATATAGAACATGAAATTAAGGAAGAATAAAATCCTCATGAGGGGATTTTGTTGTACTTTTTCTTTCGTTTAATACTTTTTTGAATTTGTTTCCCCTATGGTACCAAAGAAGGATATATTTTTTAGTTAGAATTCACAAAAGTAGGACTTACTGTTATTTTTCATTTCTTTAATAGTACTTTCTATATTTCGTGTACTATGAACTTACAAACATAAAATTGTGCTTATGCGACTCTAAGTGTATGAGAATTAATATGAAGAAACGTTTTGGTACTTTTTTGTACTTTTCGAATTTTCTATAGTATAGAAATTAGAAATATGTGGGTACTATTTAACAAAGGGGAACATTCTGGTATTTTTCCGTTTTTCTTATGAAACTTATTGCATTTTTTATAATATTGAATATGGAAGCATAAAAATTTATATGTATTAGGGGAGAAAACATGAGTATTGGTACTGCTTAAAAAAGTGTTTGGTACTTTCTGAAAGTTAGAACGCTAAGGAGTAAATGATGAATGTTGGTACTTTATTGGTACTCTAAGTATCTTTTGAACCAATAAAAACAGAAAAACATTTTAAATAGTAGGTAGTATTTTTAAAGCATAAT
This sequence comes from Protophormia terraenovae, assembly GCA_951394005.1. Taxonomy (NCBI): domain Eukaryota; kingdom Metazoa; phylum Arthropoda; class Insecta; order Diptera; family Calliphoridae; genus Protophormia; species Protophormia terraenovae. The sequence goes on along the minus strand of OX596077.1, from coordinate 112,250,736 downwards.
TTTAAGGACTTTTTTTTAGCGCTTTTACCTTTAGGGGGAAAAAGGGGTAAAGTTGGTGAGGTGTAAAGAACTAAAAGATTTTACAATTTGAGAGAATTTTACATATCAAATTCCTTAATGTGCACAACGAAGCGGGCATCGAAGTGCACCGGTTTTAGCTAGTCGGGAATAAAGTTGAAACGTATTATTATAAAATCTTCGTCTTTCGCAAAAAAAATGTATGTTTGTACGTGGGACCATTAGGAGCGGTGCTGTGAGGGCACAAAGTAGTGTACCTCTGACATAGAAAGTTTTTTACCGCTTGCCAAATTTTTGTTTCTTAAACAATTTCAAATATTTTTATATCTTCTTAAAACTCTCGAAATATTTTAAGTCTTTGTCTTTATCGACAAAAGCTGAGATTTTTGTTTTGTTTTGGAAATAATTCCAACAGTTAGAACTTTTATCACAACAATGGAAATAAGAGCCACATTTAGTGAAATAATTCCCAATGAAATAAGTTCCAAAATAAATGAAATTGATGCAGAAATCTTGATTTTATTCACAATTGAGTGAAAATACCTACAATTAAATGGAGACAAAAAAATAAAATATATATTAATTTTGTTTCATCTTTAAACAAAAAATAGGAGGAATTTTTACGATGAAATTTTACGAGCTAAACAAAAATCTGTTTTCACTTTTATTCTATCACCTTATTCAGGCGTTTTTACTTTTAAGAAAAAAAAAATGAATTTCGCAAGAAAAATGTTCCCAAAAAATATTGAGCATATAAAAAAATAATGTTTGGATGGTTCTTGAGTTATGGTGAAATATACTGAAAGCTGATTCGTGTTTAGCACATCAAAATGCATATAGTCGTCTATTCATGCTTAAGTGTCATTATTTTGAGGGCCATCATTTACAGAAATAGACAGCCAGACGCACTTTGTTACTTCGGACTATCCTACATACATATAATGACCCTGAATATACATATGTACCCTAGAGGAAAGAAAACCGGTTTAAAACTAGTCACGTGACAGGTTCTCAGGGCTAGTGACCAGTTCCAGTTCCGGAACTTTATATGGGAGAAATCTGTCACTTTTACACGGGGTTATCATTTGAGGTGGCTAATTAGCATCTTGGGACAGCGTCACCCTGAATCAAACCCACGTTCTTCTGAAGTATCTTACGTTTTGCAGTCTTCAACTCTAACCTATCAGATTGATATTTCGCGCGAGTTAAAAATTGCGCACTTAACATGCCTGTTAAAAATTGACTCTCAACAAATATTTCGTGAGTGTGGTAGTGTCAACTAGTTCTAAACTGGAACTTTGGTGACGAGTTAGGTGTCAAGTGGTATTCAACCGTTACTGAGGGACCGGTCCATTAGTGCAATTGCACCAATTTACGCAGGGTATTTACTTTTTTTGACCACCTTTTGTTTTGTTGGACCATCTTAAGTTTTAATATTGGTATGTGTTATATATTTTCAGTACTCTCCTTAAAGAAATTTAAATTCCCATTCTCTTTAATATAATACCAGAATCTGGCAACACTTAATACTATTCATTCTACGTTGTGAATGTGTAAAATGTATTTTAAGAATGTATTCTAGTATTAATCCACATACATACAATCATATAAGAATAAAAACAATAACAACACTTCCAATCAGTTTGCTCATACATATGAAAATAAAAATATCTGAATTCGCCGTAAAATAAAAAGCACACATACATACACAAGACCCTAAACTACAAAAAAATACAAGTACAAGTATATAACTGTTATTTTAAATGAAAAATCTATAAAAACCTGTGAATAAACTGGTGGAAAATCAGTCAGTTAGACATCACACATCCGAGTACTCACTCAACTGAGAGCGATCACAAAAACACTCAAAGAAAATCATAACAACAATTGGCGCGTCTTAAAAAAATAGTTCAAAATTAAAACCTACAGTTAATCTTCTTCTATCCCCAAGATTTGTACAATATAATTTACATAAGAAAATTTTTCTTAGAAATCACCAGTGTGTGTTTGGAAAAATAAATGTATATTTTAAAATTTGGCAATAACGTTAGCTGCCGACGTGAAGGTCATGTCAGAAATTTAGCATAATTCTTAAAAATATATTTTACAAATTATAAAATAACAAAAAACGAAAATAAACGAAACAAAAAGACAACGATAAAATTATTTAAGAAAATAAACTTTAAATTAAATAAACAAATTTTATTATTTTATTCATTTTACGATATCACCTGTATGGGAAAAGTTATGAGATTGAAATTTACTTCAACTCCTTTACGAAAAACTACCTTGAAAACGCTGCAATTTTCAAATAATAGTTTACGTTTAAAATTGAAAAAATTGGAATTATTTTACATGTTTAATAATTTGTGCAAAAGAAAAACTTTATTAAATAGACATTTGACTTTATCACCATTACATAAGAAGTTACTTATACAAAGTTACGAAATATTTTAATTAAACTTATAAAAAAAAAAACAATAAGGGATTGAAAGTGAAATTGTGTGCATAGTGGTTTTTGCTATAAAAAAAATTCAGTGAAACAAAAGGAAAAAAGAAAGAAAAGAAAGTAAAATTTGATTTATAATAGATATAAAAATATAGATTAAATTTTTTTTTGGCTGAAGAAGGAAGAAAATTAATTTGGATTTTTTGCTTTGGAGAAAAGGTAAGTGTTTAAATCTCTAATTGTAAGTAGTAAGTAGTTTACATAATGGAATCAGTGTAAAAAATAATTTTATAGACAAGTTTAAAGATGCCTTGCATCTTGTTCTCATTATTTTATGATACTTTGTGTAATCTTCGATTCTGTAGAACAGAAATTTATTATGCAGATAAGTTTTTAATGTAAATAAGTATATGAATATTATTTCCGTTTAATATTTTTTCCTGCTTATAATTTCATCATTTATAAAAGAATTACGTAAACTTACAATACTAAGATTTTTTCGCATCTATAAGCAAGTAATATGCGTAAGCAGAAATAATTTTAATGGACCGTGAGTTTAAGAAATACTATTTCAACACACAGTTGAACGACCCACAGTGGGAACAATCATAAAATATTCAATAAAAATGTGTATCTCCTAAACTGTTTAATGTATCAAAATGAAATATATGGGAAATTTGTAGAGGAGGACCTAAGCTTTTAGAATAATAATCTGGTAGCTACCCTTTAATAATACGAAATAAGCTACAGGGTATCAAAGTTGACCACCTCTAGTTTGTAAAAGTTTCAAAAATCAACGTTTACAAATGAAGTTTGATGTATTATACATCAAATTGTAGGAAATATTCCTTAGAAGAACGCTAATAAAATGACCAAAATTGGTTTAGAAATAACCGAAATATCGCTAAAAACCCGAAGATACCTCCAAAAGTCGTTATTGTTGTTGGCTTTTCTAAGCTCCTATACATGCTAGCGATTTTGTTTTTGTACGGAAAATTCAATATTTTTTTCAACATTTCGGCCAAGATAGACTATATGAAGCTACGGGTTTTATTTTTGTTCTCTAAAATTTCAGTTTTTTAAATCGAAGAAATTGGTCAATAAACAAACGCAAATACTTTTTTAAAATTTATTTAATGGCTGCTTTGCATATTGTTGTTGTTCTTATGGGCATTGAAAAACAACAACAACAAGAAGCTATATCAAATTTGTTTTTTTGTTCAACTTTTTGAAGCTAGAGACTATTTTTTTACAGAAAATTCGGACTTTTTTTAGAATTGGGAATAAACTCAATCGCTCCACTAGTAACCGAGATATTCACCAAACTGCACTTATGGATTTTTTGCAGCTTCGGAACAAATGAAAAAAATCGGCCCATTAATATCCGTGTACTGAGTGGTCATACATATTTTTCAAAAATTTCGGGTTTTTGAATTAAACAACCGAGTTATTGGCAAATTTTTTTTTAATTTATTTAATCGCGCCTTTTCATATTATTGTTGTTTTATGGGCACTGAAAAACAACAACAACAGCTATATTAAATTCTTTTCATCTTTTTTAAGGTCCTGTATAAGCTATAGACTTTATTTTTTCACACAAAATTCAGACTTTTTTTTTTAACTTTTCTACTGAAAGAATAAACTCAATTTCTTCATTAGTATCTGAGATATCGGCCAAACTTCATTTTTGGATTTTTTGAAGCTCCTATATAAACTACAAACTAAAATTTCGGTTTTGTTAATCAACCAAATCGGTCCATAAAAAGTTGTTGGACTGCATTAATCCAGATATCGGTCAAAACGAGTTTTTGGATTTTTTGAAGCCCCGATATAAGTTATGGTCTCCGTTCCTGCACAGATCTGTCATAAATATTTTTTCGAATTTTTAAGTCAATTTAATCTGTCTATATGGCTCTGCGAACTGTGGCCCCAAAACACTAAACGAAAAATGGCCCCAAAAATACAACAACTCGCAATTTTGGGGCATTTTGTGACCTGATTTTTTGTTTATTTGTACTTTAGGACTATTTTTCATTCCGTTCCTGCACAGATCTGTCATAAATATTTTTTCGAATTTTTAAGTCAATTTAATCTGTCTATATGGCTTTGCGAACTGTGGCCCCAAAACACTAAACGAAAAATGGCCCCAAAAATACAACAACTCGCAATTTTGGGGCATTTTGTGACCTGATTTTTTGTTTATTTGTACTTTAGGACTATTTTTCATTCAACGATTTTTTAAGAAATTTAATTTCACAATACGTATGGGAGAAATTTCATATTTCGAAGGATAACGACTGTCAAAGAACTTTCCGTACGGCTTGTATTAGCGAAGAAAAGTTTACTTATTGTATTTTCTGAATTTAAAAAAGATTTAATTAATTGAGGAAAATATTTTGGCCTTCATTCTCTTATAAGATTGTTTCACTTGTTAAGAAAAATAATAATGAAATAAGTCTCTTTTAAAATTTGTTTTGGAATTTTCTTCATTTTTTAAAGAATTAAGAAATTATTTTATTTTTGTAGGAATTTATTTCATTTTATAATTTTTAAATGAAAGACTTTATGAAATACTATTTTCGTTTCATTTAAAAAGCCAATAATTTCATAAAATTTGAAGAATATTATTTTGAAATAATACTCCTCAACTCTTAAAAATCTAATTTTTTTTTATAAAATATTTTTTTTCGCTAATAAAGTTTGTTCTGCGTTGCCTTAAAATATTTCTCTTCTGGGTATGTCGAATACCAGCTTCGCTAAATAAGCTTTTTTCGAATGTAAAAATATGTTTTAGGTTCCATCTTATTGATAAAAATTATAATTTCTTCCAACTTATGAAAAATGCCCCATTATTTGTGTTATTTCTAGTTTCAGTTTAGGGTAATATTTCATTTTTATTTGGGGTAACTTTTCGTTATGAAAATGTGTCCTAATAATTAGGCAAATTTTTCATTTCAAGTTTTGGGTAATTTTTTTTTTGGTTATATTTCCAAAAATTTTGGGAAAATGATTCATTATGAAAAATTTCCCCATAATTGGAACTATTTTTCGTTTAGTGTTTTGGGGCCAAATTTCCTGGGGCCACAGTTCGCAGCGCCGTCTATATATTTTCAAAATACCCTTTTTATACCCTACACTACCATAGGTTGGAAAAGTATTATGCCTTTGCGCTGGTGTTTGTAACACCCAAAAATATTGCTCTAAGACCCACCGTAATTTATACCAATCGGCTTAGAATCACTTTCTGAGTCTATTTAACAACGTCCGTCCGTCTGTCCGTCCTTGTAAACTTTGTAGTCAAACTACAAGTCGCAACCAAAATTAATGAAATTTGTCGCACAGGTTTCTTATAGTCCAAGGACGAAGTCTATTGAAACTAGTTATGATCGGTCCATTATTTCACCTAACCCCCATTCAAATAAATGTCCTTCCAGAAAGGGGTTTAACGATCATAAATCACATATATATGAATTTTAATGAAATTTGGCACATATATCCATATAAGTTTGTGTGCCGAATTTCATGAAAATTGGTCCATAATTGATCATAGCTCCCATTTAAACTCATCTTTGGAAAATCACTTTAACGAGCATAAATCCCATTAAAATGTTAGTATCAAGTTAATATTTGAAACAAATGAGTTTTATAAAAATATAAATGATTGGCCACAGGTTCTAAAAGAAGAAGTTCCCTCCCCAAATTTTGATGCACACAATGGTATAGGGTATCATATGGTCGGACTTGGCCGACTATTGTTTACGCTCTTTGTTGCGAATGTATTTGTTATATCTAGCACATAAAAAAATAATAATTTTTACTTGCGCTCTTTCTTATGTGATTTGTTTTTGCGACATAATCTTGCTTTGTTGAAAGCTAGAACACAACTAAATGTTTGTTTGTTTGTGTTTTATGATTACCCCTAGATGGGGATTTACTTGGCCACGGAGGATTCCAGAGCGCCAACACCAACAACTAAATGATCTTTTGTTTTATATTCATCTCAATTGTTTATCTTCGTTAAAATTTGTATTGTGTATGTGAAAATGCCGAAAACACTCGGTTCCTGAGTGCTATGGGCGGCTTTCCCTGCTTTAGATCTATTGAACAGATAAAAAAATATTGTAGCCATAAATTGCAGATAATTTAAAACCAAATTAATACTTTGTTTTACGTGGTGCATTAACATTTATTTCCTATATAACGGTTTATATCGAAAACAAGGGTAAATTTAGAAAAAAGCTTTAATTTTTTCATCCTGTGTAATTGAAATACTTTCTAAATTGTATTTAAGGAGTTATACATGGAACGACAAAATTTAAAATTTTTGCTACCTAAAATTCAAGAAATCAACCCTAAGGGGGAAAAATCTATTAAAAATCCATGACGATTTTGGTCATATTGATAATTTACGGTATCGGATCCATGACGATTTTGGTCATATTGACAATTTACGGTATCGGATTTTTGATACCGTTCGTTTACAAGCTTTAAATGAACATAATGTTGTTTAATAATTCAATACTGAAGTGGTGTCAACTTGATGCCAATTGCTATAAATTTTCGTTAATGATTTAAAAACATATGAGGCAGATTCAGTACATCGTTATCAACACTTACATATGTATGTGTTCGAATTTTTATGGGTGAACTTTGCAGCAGTCAAGAAATAATATAAGTACAAATTGTTGAGTATACTTTTGATTAAACTAACACTTTAATGAAATACATTTTTATTTAATCAGTGCTTTTAAAATCGTTTTCATGTATTTGCATTTTGAATTTTATCCATCCATTTTTTTATGTTGTACCTACTGTGAAAACACTACATGTGTTCTTTATTACGATTAGACCAAATAATAAAATAATGTTGTTAAAAGGTTAAAACACTTAAATAATTTTCACTTCACGACCTCTTCGCTTAAATACTATTAAGGTATAGCAAATAAGAAAGAGCTCGCAAAATTTATTGCAACAAACCTTTTTTAATTTCTCTAATGTTCCGTCCATTTAAATATCCTTCTATTTGAAACACAATTAAAAAACATTTAAATCAAATTTTTCCTGATAAATGATAATTGATTTTTAGATAATCATTTTGTGTAGAAATCAATTTATAACAATTTAGTTCAAAAATCTGAAGTGGTTATGATTACATTAACCATGTATGTCCACTATTTGCAAGATTTTATTTCTCTTTCATACTTTGAAAATATAAAATTAATTTTATATTTACTAATGTATGAACTCATTCATATAATATTTAATAACACGTGTCTCATTTTATAATACCTCTTATAAGTACTTGAGGATTGTCTAATCTTAATGCTAAATATATTGTTTAATTTAAAATGAATTAGATTAAAAAAAGTGTAGGAAAATAAATAAATTTTAAATAAATGTTTACTTAATATGCATTTAATAATAAATTAATAAAGATAGAAGGTTTTCAATCTTTAAAACAAGTAAGAACTTTATAATCAATTTGGCCGAATCTATTATACCCGATATCTGCGTTTATTTTTCGCTTATTAAACAATTTTTCTCATTATTAAACAAACAGACCATATATCAAACAGAGAGAGATATTTAAAACAAATTTTACAAAAATCTTAAAATTATCCAAAACGTATATTATTTTTCTTTATTCAAGGCACATTTAACCCTTCGTCATACAGATGTTTCAAATGTCACATTCTTACCAAAATGGTCTGGCCAGACCAGTACGGCATTTCTATATATTCAAATGAAAATTTTTATGATTTTTTTATATTATTACATTTATATAACTATATTCTACCATCGCTAGCACAAAACTTTGCAAGATATAATTATTCTCCATCGTTACACTTTATGCTTTTCTCCCTGTTTTGGGTCTTAAAACGCATACAATATTTATTTTCAAACATTTGATGTTTTATAGGTATTGCTCTCATAAGACGAAATATGAACGAAAAGGTGGAAAATCATAAAATAATTTTTGTAAACTGATGAGATTTCAGTTTAAAAGGTTTTAATAGAATAATTTACAATATAAAACGAACGGATAACATCGTTGAACTACATAATTTTCGTACAAAATGTAACTGGTCCAGCCAGACCATATTAAGTACGAATGTGACATGTACACCAATTTATCCTTATAACTATCTTTGTGCTAGTTTTATCATTCCGGTTTTTCCACAGAACGTTAGAAAACAAAATTGTAGGAGGGTACCTGGAATTTCAAGTATATAGCTTAATTATAAATATATGAAATTTACATTTAAATCTGCAATTGGTCTGGTCAGACCAATTTGTAAGAAGAAGGGTTAAGAAAGATATTGTATATTTTTTTTATTTAGGCCCATTATTATAACTTTCCAATAACTAAAGTTAGGATGTTACTGGTCACTTTAACTGTTTTTGGTTATTATAAGTATAAGTTAAGCCAAAAGTGACCAATAAGCTAAAGGTAAGAACATCTGACCATTAACTTTTATCACAAGGTTTATGCATTTAGAGCTGCCATATTTACTGCTTTTTAAAAGAAATAAATAAAATCATATTTATTCCGCTGTAGTTTTTAGTAATTTTTCTGTCTATACTTATATTTGCTCTGGCGTTCTTTTAGTTTGTTTTAACTCTGGCATTTACGTTCAAATAGTGCATGTTGCCACTACGTTAAATGGCAAAAAGTAATTGCTTTGATCTTGTCGTATTATCAAAATTATAATATTTACTTTAAAACCAAGTTGTAATAACCAAAAGTACATAAAGCTCACTTTATCGTTCACTTTAGTTTATCTTACCTTTAACTATCTGATATCTTACTTATACTTAATGCAATAAATTTAAAAATAAAGTAAATAAATATAAATATTTACTTTAAAAACTGGGTTGCAAATTACGGAAATTTAAATTTATTATAAATTTATTAAGTAATACCTTTTTATCAGAGTTTAACTTTGTCTGTTTTAAAAGATTTATTATTTATTACACAGGTAAACAAGAAAAGTTAACAAACAAGAAGATGTAATATTTTTTTTGTCTATATTTTCATACCCTTCACCACGGGTGTAAAGGGTATATATAAGTTTGTCATTCCGTTTGTAATTTCTATAATATTCATCTAAGACCCAAAAAGTATATATATTCCGGATTCTTATTGATAGGGGAGTCGATATAAAGATGTCCGACTGTCTGTTGAAATCAGTTTTTAGAAAGCCCCAGTTATCGGATATATATGTTTTATACATCAAATTGTAGGAAATGTTCCTTAGAAAAACGCTAATAAAAATTAGCAAAATCAGTTTATAAATAACTGAGATATCGGCAAAAAACTCGGCCAAAACGCATTTTTAGAGTTTTTGAGCTACGGGATTCGCTATTGAACAAGTTGGTCATAAATATTTTTATAAAATTTCTGTTTTTTTTTAATCAACCGAATTCGTTCATAAACAACCGAGTTATGGGCCAAAAACTAAAAAAAAATTTTAATAATATAAATACACAGACAAATATTTATATTAAGCATTGTTGTTGTTTTTTGTATGGACAAGTAGTTTAGTTAGCAACATCAGTAATATAATGATTAACATTGTTGTTCTTGTTGTTGTTTGTATATGCAGTTAGTTTATATATATGTACATACATACAAAAATATATAAATATTCAATTGTTGTTGTTGTTTATTTTTTTTTTTTTAAGCAAATCTTGCTATAACTGTTTTTTTTTCGTTTTCAAATGTTCGTAGTTCGGAAAAAAATTTAGATTTATAAATGTGAAAATATGAAAGCATACGTTAAGGCGAAAATTTTATTATTTGTCGGTAAGATGGTGAATGGTATCAAAGATTCGGCACAGCTGATACTTTTTTTCCATCAATTTGTTGATTAAACATTGATTGAAAGATATTGTTTTTTGTTTATAGTCATTTTATTTATGTTTATTTTTTGTTCCTTTGTTATATTTTTGCAAAACATTAATTAATTTAATAATTAAATTTTTCAATTCTACTTCAATTTTTTATATGTGAAAAAAAAGCTGTCAGCTGTTTTTGTATGTATTTTCTTAACTATGTACACAGTTGCACGGAAATGAGCATAGTAATTTCAATATAATTTCGATGAAATTACACTAAATGAAATTATTTCACAACTGTCAAAATGTATGGGAAATTATATAAGTTCAACTTGATTTCGGCCGAAATCACGAAAGTACACTTCGGTCTGAATGCCGTATTAGTAAAGAAAAGTACTTAAAAATAAAAAAAAATTCACTAATGGGAAAAATAAACCACAGTACCACGAAGGATTATAGGCCGATTTGACTATTATGGTTTTTGTTGAAATCTCTTGAAAGACTAGTTGATGTCCATGTCAGGAACATTCTCTCACCGACAACTTTTTGCAGGGCACAACACGCCTACTTAGGTAGGTCGGTGGAAACGGCACTGCTTGACCTGGTACGATTGTGGACACGCTCGACAGGAAAGAGTATGTGATGGCATCCTTTATCGTCGATCCTTATGGCATTAGATGACCTAGGGGTTGATCGGCGGATAAGGAACTGGACGGGGAACATGCTGAAAAGCAGGTCCATAAACTCCAGTTTAGGTTTCAGTACTTCGAGGAAAGTCGTAGCAAGAGGCACTCCGCAGGGAGGCGTATTATCTACACTCTTGTGGAACCTTGTTGTGAACAAAGTCCTTTTTGAACTCAACGACAAAGGCACCAAAGTAGTCGCATATGCCGACGATGTTGTGCTCCTCATCAGAGAAAAATTTCTCTCTACGATTAGTGAACTCATGGAATCAACTTTGGGTGTTGTACTAACATGTGCTAGAGGAAACGGTTTGGGAGTAAATCCCACATATATCGAACTAGTACTTTTTACTAGGAAGTATAAAGTTCCGATTTCAAGCTACCACGTCTTGAGGGTATCACCTTGGAACTCTCGAGGGGCTTTTCTCTCTATCACTGGTGCAATGAGTTCCACTCCCCAGGCCAGTTTGGAGACTATGCTTGACATTCTTCCCCTTGATATTAATATAACAACAATTTTGGAAAAAAGTCATAATAGAATCATTGTGTTTAATTTTTTGTAAATTACCAAATTCCCATATTTTTTCTCACATTTATTAAATGTTATTGTACTTCGGTAAAGCATATTAAATTTCAATTTGCATTATTTTAAATACGAGTATTTACTTAAGAGATAATGTCATATGTTATCAATACACTTATTTGAAAATAAAAACAAAATATCATAATACTAAGTAAGTACTACATGGTCATTAAATATGCAACAAAAAAAAAGCCATAAATAAAGTGATAATCGCTGTTACTGAATTGATTCTTTATGTAGGTTAGAATAAAGAAGAAAAAAAACGTTAAAATAAACAATAAAGATTATGTACTAATTTGCTATGACAACAATTACAATGCAAATTTGTTGTCTACTAACTACTTACTCATTTACTTACATAGTACTTGTATAACAAACACACTTGACCATGATTAAGAACAACTTAAATAAGTTGTTAAGTTGATTGTTTGTTTAAAAAATTTCAATATAATTATTTATTAATGCAGTGTTATTTTTCTGGTAAATAAATACTTAACATACTGTACGCAATTTTCGGTAACTTAAAAGAAGCTGAATATTGTAAGGCACTGTGGGTGATAGTTAAACAAAAATAAAAAAAAAAAAATTAAATCATCTATTACTTAGAATATTGCTGCTATTTTACTGGTTTTAGTTTTATTTAACAAATATCACTTTTTTTTATAAATTTTATGCAAATTTTTCCAAAATTTGTTTTTATTTTGTTTAATGCAAATTTAAACATGTGAATTTTATACTGGTTTGTCATCAAACCAGTAAATCACATAAAAAAAAAACTAAAACAATATAAAATACTATAGCCCTTAGTAACTATGTATTTAAAGTCATAAATTTTATAGCTTAAATAAACAAAATAAAATACGCTGTTTTGACTAGACCTATAATTTTTACATAATTAATGCAATATTGTCAATAAAAGTCTAAAACAAATTATTAATTAAATAAAATAACAAATTGAAGTAATTTTTTATTTATTGACCTAGTAAAACAGATAGATCCACCACAAAACAACCAACAATCAAAAATATAAAACAACAAATAATAATAAAAGAATCTAAAGGTTATATTGAAATTAATATCAATTTTGCAAAAAATAATAATTAAAAAATAGCATTTTTTGGGGTTTTGCACCGTTGTATGTTTTACCTTTTAAATCTGCTCCTCTATTTATTATAAAAACATTTTAAACGCTAAAAATAATCTTTAAATTAATTATGCATATTTTTACATTTTATTGTTTTAATACTGTCAAATATACTTAATAAAATATTTAGTAAACAATTTTATTTGTCACTTCTTTTTGTTTAAGTTTATCGGTTTTATTTATTGGCACCCTATAAACAATAATGTTGAATAAATTAAAATTATGGTTGATATGTGACTTTAACTATTTTAATGAAAATTTTGTTGAATTAAAGCTACTGTTAACTAAAGACTTGATAGTTTTATAACAACCAGATTATAACTGGAATGTTCCGCTAAAATTACATATAAATATTAAAAACAAAGTAATATTTATTTTGTGATTTTTAAAATGTTTTTCAAACATTTTTGTATAATTTGTAAATGAGATATATTCACTAATTTGTGAAAAAAATTGATGGATATATTTTAATGAAATATATCTTGTTTTATTTGCAACGAATTTAACTTTACGATCAAAGAATAAAATTTTGCATTTTGTCCATTTTCGATTTTTTTTTTTTTTTTTTTATTTTATACGAAATTTCAGTTTTTTTTTTCGCACCAAATAAACTCCATAAAGGTTGGACCAGTTTTTCTTATTTAAGTGAGAAAAGATATAAAATAAAGTCTTTGTAATCCATGTGATAAAAATATAAAAAAGCAAATTTCAAAGGCATTTCAGACCGGTGCACAGTGATTCGTTCCCATATAACGACTGGACAAAAATAGAAGGAGTTATTTTAGACTTATGAAATTTTATATACTATTAAAACTTGGAATAGTTAAGAAAAAATCGAAGCTTAAAAAAAATCGGTGCAAGGACTCTTATACCCCCCATACATCCTGAAATTTAAAAATGCCATATTTTCCAAAAACTTTAAAACAAAATTCTAAAAGTTGGTCATGTTAGTACTTATTTGACTATAATTATGTGTGCAATTTTTTATTTATAATCGGAGCAAGAACTATCGTAGCTGTCATATATCCTTCTTACTAAAAACGTCCCAAAACTGCTAAAAAGACTGCTAAAATAACTTTTGAATAGACTTGCATTTGGCAACGCTCTTAACCATTCCAAATTTTGTTGAATTTGGACAAATAACATACAAATTATGGAAATATATATATTTTTAATAATATAAATATTATTAAGGAATAATAGACTATAAGTTTATATATAGACTATAAGTTTTAAAAATAGTATATATTACTCATAAGCACGGTTGTACATGAAAGTAATACAAATATTTTTGACAAAGTTATATTAGAGTGCAAAATGTTTTTAAATGATTATTCCACTTTAATGAAATTACAATAAATTAAATTTAGCTATTCTATCTACAGATAAGACCGTGAATTAAAAAATGTGAAATTAAAATTATTTAATGAATTTTTACATTTATTTGTACTAGAATAATTTAACAGAAAATTGTAATTTATCGTTCCTAAAAAAAATATAAATTACAAAAATACTGAGCAAAAAGTGGTTCCGTTCTTTATTGATTCTATTAAAAATAAAAGGAAAAATTAAATAGAAAAATAAAAGTTTAAAAACATGCACTAATTTTCCTTATATAATTAATCAAACTTTATCAATTTTATATTTTTAACACAAAATAAAGTCATATATAAAATTTATGAAAATATTTAAATTTTGATAGAAATTAAGTACTAAAATTTTATTTTTCCCTTCCACAAAATATTTTATTATATAAATTATAAGCAAAAGGTGGTTGCGTTTTTCGCTGTTTTAAAAATGTCAGATATCAAGCTATAGCTATAGTTTTAAAAAATAAAAATCAATGAACTAATCTACTTGAAATAGCTTTTCAAATTTAGTCAATTTTTTTTATTTTTCCTGTAAATCCAGTTTTATTGAAATCCAAATTTCCAAACAAAATTTTAGTAATAATTTAAGAAAAAATCAAAAAGATAAAATATATTGTTTTTAGGCAAAGCTATAAAGTTACGTTTTCAAAAGAAATAACAAAAAAAACTGTTAAAATATATTTTTACCAATTATCTACTGGCATGATTATGTTTTCTAAAAATATGGGACATACATTTTTAAAAAGCTTATATTATTAGCTATAAGAAAAATGTAAAATTTCTTAAAATTATTACTTTTGTATTTTTGCCAATGAAACGAATCACTGTGCAGTGCGTGAAATTTTGTTTAATTTATTTAAAAAATATTTTTTTATAATCGGGAAAATATTGGATATAAGGTAGTGCTATGGTATTTTGAGAACCAAAAATAGTTATAACCCGACAGAGAAAAAAAATATTTCAAATTATTTTTTAAAAAAATGATTAAATAACTTTTAGGAATTTAATTATACTTTTTATTAATATAATTAAATTTCTAATTGTTTTACAATATTTTTTTATTTTTTTTAAATTGACATCTTTTAAAAAAAATATAAAGAAACATGAAAAATTTGTCTATAAAATCATAGAAATAAAATAAATTTAAGTCAACTTCCAAGAATTTTCAGCTCATTATATCAATTAAAAAGCAGTAATAATAAAATCAATTATTCTAGTTAATAAATCAAACAAAAATTAATTAATATAAGCAATTTCGTAATTGAAGCCCACTTTTATTTTTTTCTGTGTAATGTACAAACGTTTAATGCTAATTAAATACTGAACTAATTGTAATCAGTAAATTATATAAATATCTTTAATTTTTTTTTTAACAAAAATGTAATAGATCATGGTTATTCTACCGAAAATTCGTTAAATATAAAATAAAGCAATATAACGTAGGGTCTACACGGAAGATTTTTGTATCTTAACAAGTAACAAAACGTCGGTAGAGCTATTGCAAATTTTTTGTTTATATCAGCATATATGTGAACACGTAGAAAAAATTTTATTATAATAAATATCTTTTGTTTTATATCCTACACCACCATAGGTGGTTGGAGTATTATGTGTTTGTGCAAATTATGTAACGCAGAGAAAAAATCTTCGGACCCCCACCTTAAAGTATACCGTTCACTTTCTAAGTCGATTTAACCATGTCCGTCCGTCTGGTCGGCTGGCTGGCTGTCCATGTAAAGCTTGTGCCCAAAGTACAAGTCGCAATTTTTAAGATAATTTAGTGCATATGATTATTTCTGCACAAGACGAAGCCTATTGAATTTGGTCATGATCGGCCCATAATTTCAACTGGCCCCCATACAAATCTTCTCCCGGAATAGAGTTTTAACACTCATAAATATCTTAAAAATAGAAATATATATAAATCCGTAGACCAAATTTCGTGAAGATCGCTCCATAATTGACCATAGCTCGCATATAAACCCCTCTTTCGAAAATCATTTTAACGTTCATAAATCCCATAAAAATTTTAATAACATTTTTTATAAGTATAAATGACAGTGCAACAAAAGTGCATAAATACATATGAATCTTAGTATCTATGTAATATTCTGTATTATTATTATTTTTTTTTATTTTACACTTAATGCAAGTAAGGTCCATAATTGAACCCTTCCCGAATTTTGGTACACATAGACAATGGTGTAGGATATCATATTGTCAGATTTGACCGACTATATCTCTTCCCCTCGTTTTTTTGTTTGTTTGTTTTTCCTCCAGGAATCTTGTCAAAATTTAATATATTTTTTATTTCATATTATTTTGTGTTATTTTTGATTCAAGTAATTATTTAATAAGATTTCCACGACAAATTGTGCAAACAAAAAAAAAAAAAATATATATATATATATATATATATATATATATATATATATATATATATATATATATATATATATATATATATATATATATATATATATATACGACAATATATATATAATATATATATATACAACAACAAAATGACGTTTGATAGCAAAACAAATTTATCTTTGCCTGAGCCGGTTTTTTCCGTCAATGTGCTGTCGGTTTTTTCAAAATGTTCAATTTTCGAATGTCGAATAGACCGGTTTTTTTAAACACAAAAAACCGGTTTTAAAAATACCTTTTTATTTAAAAAATTATGCACTAAATATTGATATTTGATTTTTTTTTAATATTCATAAAGTATGATTTTTAATGTCTTAAAAGTATAGTTTAAAATTGAATAATAAGTAATAATTATCCTGAATGGAATTTGTTTTATCCATTGTAACACCTGTAATACTTTTACATTTAATTTAAAAGTTTTAGTTTGTTTTTCAAAGATTTAGTTTTAAAAAAGTTTCACCTGAAGAATCGTTTCAATAAAATTGATTCTGGCCTTTTCAATATTAATCCTTGGTTTCTATTTATGATAAGTAAATGTTAATATTATTTTTGATGACTATTTTCTTACAATTTTTATACCTTACATGCCTATTATATGGGTCTAAGACTAACCTTCATTTATACCTGTCCGTCTATGTAAAACTTGTAATCAAAATACAGGTCGCAATTTTGAATTCTTATACTCCAAGAACGAAACGTGTTGAAATTGGTAATGATCGGTCCATTACTTCCCCTAGCCCCCATACAAATAACCTCCCAGAAATCATATACTTTTAAATCTGTGTTCCTAATTTCATAAAGATCGGTCCATAATTGACCACAGTGCTGGTCCACAATTCCACAGGTCTAGAAAAAAACACCCCTCATCGAATTTTGATGCACACAATGGTGTAGGGTAATGTCGGCCTTGACCGACTATATCTATCTATCTCGTTCTTAATGGGTTATAAATATTTCCAAAAATAAAAAAAGATTTATTGATTTTTCTTTAAGCAATGTAGTCTTTATATGGAAATATTAACTTTTGCAAATAAACCTGTTAACCGGTTTTTTTCTGAATTTAAAAAAATACAACCGTTTTTTTTTAAATACCAACTATTCGAACTATTCGAAAACCGGTTTCTCCAAAAAGTCGAATAATCGATCACCCTAGTAAGAGCCTATTTACATTAGGGATTATCGCAGCGTTTTTTTCTGATATTGTTTTCAAGTTGCTTCGAAATCCCTTCTATATTTACACACATAAATTTGTATTGTGAAATTTTTTTAAAAAATGTTTAACAAAAAACAACAAATTGGAAAAATTAAAAATAAATTTGAAAAAATTTCCTGAAATTTTTAGCTTTGCGACAACGAGCAACTTTTCTTACCCCGCTTGCTTTTCTACACCTCTTGTCTACAAACATAAAAGTTGCAGCGATTTTTTCCAAGGGAAATCCCCAATATAAATGGGCTTTAGGTATTTTTTTAATTTTTTAGGCGATTTTTTATTTTACGTTTCGACAATTTTTTTCTTTCGTTTTGTTGAATTTTCGATTTTTTATTTTTTTATACCCACCATCAAAAAGATGGGGGGTATATTGATTTTGTCATTCCGTGTGTAACAAGTCGAAGGAATCATCTAAGACCCCACAAAGTATATATTTTCTTAGTCGATCTAGCTATGTCCGTCCGTCTGTTGAAGGGAGACGAAATTTGGCACAAATATTTATCTTATATAAGGTTTGTTTGGTATTGAAAATGGGCAAAATCGGTTAATAAACAAAAAAGTTATGGGCTAAAAACTAGAAACAAAGGGTGTCCGTTAAATACATTTCTGCTGATATTTCTTCAATAAAAGCACGTACGACAACTAAATTTTGTGTGTGTAGTTTGGGGATCGATATAAACTCGGAAACCACAAATGGGCGTGGTCCGCGCACTTTACCGCCCTCTTCCATATAACGTAAAATTTGAAAAAGTTGATGGTGGGTATTCGCGCTTTTTTTTTTAATTTAAGGGTGTTTTTTTTTCTTTCTGACGAATTTCTTATTTTATCGTTTTTCGTTTTGTTGAATTTTCTATTTTTTTTTTTATCTTTATTATTATTTTTATTTTGGCCATTTTTTCCATTATGGCGTATTTGTGAGACTTTTTTTTGCGGCACGAGGTTTCTCATTCAATTCGGATACACGATATTAATAAGTATTAATCGAAATAAAAAAAGTATGTTTGCTAACGAGTGGCTAACTTTTTCTTATGGAAATTTTCTAGAGTATCCAAAAAAAAAAACGACTTTTTTAGAAAACCGGTTTTCGGTTTAATCGAAAAATCTCACTTTAGAAAAAATTGGTTGGTCGGTTTTGGACTCTGGAAAAAACCGGTTGACCGATTTTTCAGTCATTTAATTTTTTAGTAATAAAATATATTTTTATGCCATTTTTTAAAAACAAAAGCCTAAACATATATTATTGACAGCAGGATAGGGCTCGGAATGGACCACCTAGAGGGACGAAATTTGGCTCAAATACTTATTTTATATAAGGCTAGTTTGATATTGAAAATGGGCAAAATCAGTTAATAAACTTTTTCTTGTTCACACCAGAATAAAACGTTGACAGAGCAACACACACATTTTTTTTCATTTTGTTCTAAGTAAGTGGGCGTAGGTAGCATTTGTCGAATTGTTTTTAATAATTATTTTCCTTAATTAAAAATAGCTTTTAAGACCAAGACTCAATCGACCAAAGTGGTCCGTATCTAAAGGCTACAGGTCTTTGAACGCGATCTGCCTACCAAAGGCTACAGTTTTATTTTATTATATGTTCTTTGGAAACAATTAAAATATGTCTAGGAGTCTAAGAAAAAAAAAACTGAACTCTCGATTTTGCAATTAAAAATATTTTTCCTCTACTTTATCCCTGATACATAAATATCAGGGATAAACTTCACCCACCTTCACTATAGGGCATCATAAAATCTTATAGAAACTAAAAAAGCAATCACACATTTGTCTTGCACATTTTTCATTCGATCGATGACTTTAAGATACACAATTTTATGGCAGAATTTAATACGGTTTAATTTGTAGTTTTCAATAGATTTCAGTTTAAATTTAGACGTTAAAGGTAACGGATGGTTATAGATTCTTAAATCTACGCTCAATAAACAGAAAACAATTGAAGAAAAAAAAATTAAAAATAAATGTTTTATAAAAAACATAAATACAACCACAAATAACAAATATTGCTTAATTTATTAATTAATAAATAAAAATTAAAAATAATAAAAACAAAAGAAATGAAAATGAACGAAATATTAAAATTAACAAAAGTTTTAAAAATATCAAATTAATAGAATAGACTGTTTATAAAGAAAAGTATAAAATAATAATTTCAACAATTTAAGTATTCAATTTTAAATATTAAAATAATTACCTAATTAAACATCTTAATTTAAAAGTTATTTATTAACAATTTGTGATTATTTTGTAAATTAAGTCAATTGTTAAAAGTTTAAATGAGTATAATATTAAAGTGAATTAATTAACTGCAATTTGTGGAAATTATTTTAAATATAAAATTTATTAAATAGTTTTAAAATTGTATTAATTTTTACGTGCAGTTTTTTGGAGTGTAAGTATTTTTCTTTTGTTAAATATTTTTATACAGATTTTTTTTAAATTATTAATGTCGTTGTCTTATCATCATATTTTGTTTACAAATGCAAAATTTTATTTATTTCTTATTATTGTTTATTAATTATTTTCAATTAATTTTTATTTGTAAACATTGTATGTAAGCAATTGCGATTTTAATGTCTTAAGGTATGTAGATTAAATTATGCAGTAGGCCTAAATTTTTTGAATTTGCAAATTCTTGAAACATAATATAATTAAAAAAACTGATTTGTTTAAAAAAACAACGTTTATCGGACTATACTGGTTGGAATTATTTTCTTGAATAAAGAAATTTGATTTTTTTTATAACACCCTTTGACAGTTAATATAAATATCTATATAATATTGAAATCGTGCTTCTGTCTCAAGCCTAAGTAGCTTTAATTTAAATTACAACAGTTTTAAAGATAATGATGTCATTTGGAATTTAATATTTAATTTATTAACATCCTCATAAAGTACATATATTAGTCATATAAAAAGTATCCGCGTTTTTTTTTTCAAATTTTGAACTAAAATTG